>JBAWJQ010000207.1:0-600000 GCA_037783105.1 Bactrocera zonata | reverse complement strand
ACTTACAAATCTTTTTGCTGCGTCGAAGTAAGCCTGTTCACTGCGAAATGGCATTACAAACTGAATATTTTCCTCGAAACACTTTTTATAAGCACTTTTTAGGTTGGCGCTCCTTGAGGGACTCTTGTTTTATGTCTTCGATCGACTGAAAACGGGTTCAACGGAGCGGATGTTTCAGTTTGGGAAATAAGAAAAAAATACACGGTTAAAAATCTGGTGAATACTGTGATTGATCGATGGTATTTAATACGTTTTTGGCTTTAAAACACAATCGTGGCTCGATACGATTTTACATTATAATCGTCTAAACTCCAGGAATTTTTCTATTGGCCGTAATTTGGTCCGGAACAAATTCATGATGCCGATCGGAATAACGGAAAAAACAATTACCATCACCTTAATTTTTGAGCGGCTTTGGCCTGGATTTTTTGGTTTTGGCTCTCCTTATTCCCTCCATTTCGATGATTGTTGACTTGTTGGCATGTCAAACTCATAAACCTATGTCTCATCGGCAGTGATAACACTCTCCAAAAATCTGAGATTGGAATACGCACCATCAAGCATGTTCAAATATTCTTGAGTTGTACCGAGCCAGGCAGCTGCTGTAAACAAAACGGCAGACATAGGAACTTTCAAAACTTATTCCGAAATTCCTCGAATTCTCATATCAACAGTTTAATGATAAAATTTTACGAACTGCATTGCAAAAGCTCACAGGCGCCTACAACGAGTGGTATATGACGTCCGCCAACTGGTTCGAAGCTTAAACCATGACATCATTAGTAGAGTGAAACGTGAATGTATTTTCCACTCACTCACATATGTATATGTATGTGTGTGTATGCTTGAATGTTTGTGGCAGGATATTGAAAACAAGTGAAAGGAATTGTTGACCAAAAAGAAACGAAAAGCTGATTACAATAACAACTATGACAAATAAGACAAGAATATTTTAGACGCAGTTTATTGAATTGAAAGCTACTTTAACATGGAAAATAAGGGCTAGCCATCAATTATTTGTATGAATGTGTGCGTCAAAATAGTATTAAAGCGGAAATATGGCATAAAGTGCCTCCTTAGCTGTGAGCGACCTATGGTGGGCTGTCTGCCGTAGTGTGAGCTAACCAAACGGACGAAAGTGAAGCAGTTCAGCGAAAGTGTTGACAAATTGACAGTTTAGTTGTAAACGAACAACGGTTTGTGCAGGAAGCGCGTTGCGTGTGTGGAGAAAGCTGTTGATTAAAGTGAAAATAATATAAATTAATTAAAGTTTTGAATGAGCGTGCAAGTGATAATTAAATTATTTAATTAATTTGCTAGCGAAAAGTTTTTAGCTGATTTGGTGATTGAAGAATTAAATTCTGAATAATAATTACTAAACAATAAAAAATGCATGCATATAAACAAACACTACACGCAAACACACACACAATATATTGATTTTAGTTAGACAACAAAACAATTGAACGCACAAACATCACCACAAATGAAAACGCACAACGAAATTTCTACCAATTAAATTAAACGAAAGGCGCTTCGGTGGAGCACTTAAAAGTGCTGTCACGAAAACAAACGAAATACACGCAATTTCAATAACAGTTCATAATTTCTTACTATAATTAACAATGGCATTGAAAATTTCACTATTAAAAGCCGTACTGGCTGTTGTCAACACAGTGCTGCCGGTACGTATGAGTAATCTCGTTATAACTCCTTCAACAAATTGCGGTGTGTGTGGTTTCGACTAATGATTGTTTAACTTTCGTTTGTTACACAGTTGCTTGGCATTGGCTTAATTGCGCTTTCCGTTTATGAGTTGAACACCTCAACGCCTGGAACTATGCAACACATTTCGATCGTAATACAAATATTTATTGGTTCGTTTGTCGTGCTAACTTCATTCTTGGGTTGCTTTGGTCTGTGTCGCGAGTCGTTGGGGCTAACTTGGAGTGTAAGTATGCATTTGTGGCTGGCTAACGTTAACTTTTCAAATCGTAAATTCGTTAACGGTGAGGTTATGCTCTATAGTAATACCGGTAGTTGGTATTATATTAAAAATTTTTGTTTTTTATTTCAAAAATGTCAGACTGTTTTGATGATTGGTAATCTATATTATTCTAAATATTTTAACCAAGGATTTTATTAATTTGTCATTTCCCTATAAGTTGTCACGAAATTAATTATAGCTTAAGTTTTATGCTTTTGTAGCACTATTGTTTGCTGTAAGAAGCTACTAGTAGAGCGCCGTAAGGCATAAAAATAGTAAAATCTCGGAACCCAGAGGCAG
Organism: Bactrocera zonata; assembly: GCA_037783105.1. NCBI lineage: Eukaryota > Metazoa > Arthropoda > Insecta > Diptera > Tephritidae > Bactrocera > Bactrocera zonata. The sequence goes on along the minus strand of JBAWJQ010000207.1, from coordinate 597,713 downwards.
TCAATGAATATGTATAACAAGTGTTTGACTGCATTATTAAAACCTCAAATAAAAAAGTTAAAAAAAAAAAATTGGCTGATCTCGATTTCAACAATTTTTAACAACAATTTACAGTAAAGTTTTTAATTTTATATGTAATGAATTATGTCTGCAAAGTAACTTTAATATTAATTTATTAAATTTTTGAAAAAAATAATGATTTACAACAAAACTTTATCATAAAATATATACATTATTGTTCATTATTGTCGTCGCCGATCTCGTTGAGGTAGATTGTAGGTCAAGGATTAGTACAGCTTTCACCATTGCATTCTAAGCAAGCTGCAGTGCAGTTTAATCCACTTTTCCTGCATCCACAAGATGTTCCACATCCTGTTTTGCATGTGCAAAAAATAGTTTTCAGTAAAGATTCTGGAACTGGTCGCTGCATCATTGTTTGCGGTATCAATATTCCGCATTCATAATTCCAACCCGATTCTTCTGGTGATATTTCTCTTTCGCGCGATTTTATGTACAGAGGTTGATTAAATGTTACGATATATGTCTTCATATTTAACGACTTTGCGTTTTCTACTGATGTTTTCATCGCCGTATACAAAGTATTATAATCACTTGGAGATGCATTAATGAATGGTAAGAATATTATTGACGAAGTATTAAAAACATGTGCACTTGTTAACAGATTCATAAATCCGTTCCATCCCGGGAAGTCATTATTAGTTTTGAATTTGAGATACATCCAGAGAATATTAAATTTTGAAAAAACTGTGGGGGTTAAATTTGGTTCTTGCTCCGAAATTTTGATTTGAAGTTTTTTCAATCCTTCATCAGCAGAAGCAGGATATATTTGTAGGGGTATATGACCTTGTTCAGAAATGGTTGTTTCTGTTGGAATCTTATCTGAACGTTTAATTGGTTCTTTGGTTTGTATTCCATCGCAGGGAGTTACGATTTCAATGAAACCTAAATTATGGAAAGTATCTTTGCCATCCGGTGCCATGACGTTAAAATCTGCGTTATCGTGCACAAATTGTACAAAAGTACCTGTTTTTATTTTCACAGGATTTGTGAAGGTTGCAGAAGCTTCATAGATTATTGCTTCTTTGTATGATCCTCAAAAGCTTTCTATTATTTTTTTGGAGCCAAATTTTCTACGAAGTGTAACAGCTAAAGCCACATGCAGTGGTGATACAAATAAACGAGGTCTTACTGCAGATATAACCGCATGAGTTATTGAGGTGCATTTCGTTTCATAATGATTCATAAACTCTGGTTTACCTGTTTTGTCATTTAGAATTATTTCTGATAAAAAGAAATGATAGAGATTTTGGTATTGTCTCATAAACGTTGTTAAACATTTTATCACTAGCCGGATACATTTTATTATCATAAACTTGCGTTCGGATTTTCTTGAAATTGACTTTGATTGATTTAGATATTCTTTTTCCTCCATTTCATCCGCTTCTTTTTCACATAAAAAGCACCTACTTTTCAAATCAAAATCAATTGAAGCAGCCGCTAAAATTATCTTTTTTTGGTGGAGAACATGCTGGTGTGGTGTCTTTTTTTTAATAAGAATTACAAAATACACCCTTTATTGATATATTTTTGTCTGCATACTGAATGCACGTAGACAAATTCGCGAGTATTTAAATACTGAGAAAGTCCATCCGCTCTTTCCGCAGAAGCAGCTTTCAGTGTTGATATTCCTCTAGTGACTTTTATAATATCTCTTAGTTCAGAGATTAATTCAGAACTACATCCGATTTCGTCACAAATGAGGCAATTATTACTTATATTATCACTATTCGATGGTTGACCCATTTTTATACGAGGCTGTAACAACAAATATTACTAATATTAATAACTAACCTTTGTATCATACATTACATTCTAACTTTCAAAATCGATCTATTATAAAATATATATATACTAAGATCAAGTTTGTAATAGGTCTTCTTTTTAAAACATAATTTTAAACTATTATAAATCAAAGAAAACTCCAAAAAATTAATAATTATTTATAATAATAATTAAAAAAATTGAGATCGCACAAAATATTTTTTTTTTTACATTTTTCTATATACTATTAAAACACATTTCCAAAGTTTTGTAAAGATTCATTGGCCCTGGATTCCGAGGTATAAACCTTACGGCGCTCCACTATACTCTCCCTTTAACTCCTTACAATTTCATATCTACATATTCTAATATAACTCATGCATTCACCGGTGAGGATAAACTCACCGAAAAGTTCAAAAAATTTTATATTAGGTATATAGATGCCAAGGGGAAATATTACCCGATTCAACCCATTTTTAATACACAGAGATACTATTATAAGGAATGAATTCTTCCTGAATCTTAATTATATATTATATTTTTCATTCAATCTCGGGTGTAAATTTTGATGTCTCTGGCGTTTTTAGTTACTGATTCTCCCCATCCTGATCATTTAGATATACTTTGTATACAACCCTATACCTATTTCGCTTAGTTTGAGGTGATTTGTACAATTGTTAGTTGATTAAAACTGTTATACAAGAGCATAAAATGCTCAATATTTCAATCCCCCACCCGCAATAAGATTTAAATAACTTGTATTCAGTTAATAGCATTTGGTCTTAAAACTTAATACATAGTGAGCTTTACGAAAGAAATCGTAAACGATTTTTTTTAATGAGCATTCAATATTTTACAAAATTTCTGAAACGATTTCTGATAAGATTTTCTATCTGTTAACAACAAAAAAAAAAAAAAAAACAAAACAGGAAACTGCGCTTACAATTAAGAGCTTATACTTGCTATTAATGTAGACTGGCAGCACTTGCGCTGCAATCTAGCTTTATGGGGTTCCGGTGGTCTAGAACCCTCAAATTAAGGGTGTTTTCTGGATTTTTTTTTAAGTTTTCAAAAAAGAGCAATCAATTTAAAACTTTTACCGTTTATTTATACACTTATGAAAAGTACAAAAATACTTTTTTGTTAAATAAAAAAATTTTTAACAATATTAAAAATGGTGCCCAGAAAAAGCTATCTTAAAAAAAGACTCCCGGTGCCGTTGTTGATTTTGACTCTTCTGAACATCAGAAACATAAAAACTAAGTAAATTATTAATCAGTAGGAGTGCAGCTATCGCTGGGACTACAACCAAAACAAAAACAAATATTAAAACTTAAAAAAATTTCGCGCAATTGAAGTTCAGATTCTGAAAACAGCTATTTTTGGTCCAGTTTTAGATCGAAAAAAATTGAAGTTCTTAAAATTAAAATTTCATCGTAGTCCCAGCGATAGATATTGATCTTATAAACACCATCCTAAATTTCAAGTGATTCGGATGGATAGTTTTTTTTTTCATCAACGGCACGCCGAAAAAAGTAGTTTTGAGATAAATGAATTTAAAGTTTAGAGTGTCTATATTTTAGATACCTGCGCTACCTGCTAAAACGGCCGTAGAAGCTAAAATAATGTGAATATCCTTCCAATTTCCAATTTTACAGTATATTCTGATAGGACTATACTTTCGAACTATCAAAAAAAAATTTTTTTTTTTGAAAATTCTAGACCCCCGGGACCCCTTAATATGTTCACTTATGCATGCGTTATGGTGTTGCAATTCTCTCTTTGCCGGATAGATGTTACTTTCCGCGCCAAATAGCATTTTAGTAACGCCTTGATTCCGACTAACCTTTATGCTTTAAGTTCTTTTTAATTACTTAAATTTTATTTCAAGCCTTAAGTTTTTAAAATTAATGAACAAAATATTTGTATTTTCTTGTTAAAGAGTAACTTGCGTTTATAGATAGTGAGCTGAGAAATGCTTAAGACAAATCGTCGAATGTAAATACTTGAATATTTTCCTTTACTTTTAACCATGTTTTATCTTTTTCTCTCTTCTAGTATGTAATATGTATGCTGATCTTAGTCATATTCCAAATTTATTTGATCACTGTCGCCGGTGTCACCGACTACGTTCAGAACACAACTGATCATTTGGATCAATTATGGAGTAATGTCACATTAAATGCTGCCGAAATTGCGCAAGTTGAGCAACAGGTTGCCTCTCAATAATACATAAATACAGAGATAATACCACTTTTGAACTAAATACATTTTAATTTCCCTTCCAGTACGAGTGCTGTGGTAGATTGGGTAAAGCGGATTATGTGAAATTGGATAAACGCATACCGAAAAATTGTTACCGAAACTTCTCTGGCACCGAAAGTGATCTGTATACGGAAAGTTGTCTGACGGTGCTACAAGAGATGGCACGAAAGAGCGGCAGCACTGGATTGGCGATTAAATTGACGTTATTTGGTTTTGAGGTGAGTATTTTAAGGTTAATAAACGGTCAGAAATAGCGCAGAATGAAGTTGTTCCAATATCAGAATGCAATTCTGTCCATTTATATACATATATATGTATATTTTACTAGAACTATAAGTGCTTTTATAATTTTTCATATAATTTTTCTTTTCTCTAGGTTCTGGCTTTGTTCTTCTCTGGTCTAATGGGTATTACTATACGTCATAAAAGAAGAAGAGATCAATTCGTAGACAACTAAGGATCTACACGAAAAGCTTTAAGCGTGTGTATTAACACATAAGTAGATAAAATAATTGTTTAAAAATTATGTATTAATTGGATACCTGAAGTTATTCACTAAGTGGCCATAAACTGTCAAAAAAATACCAAAAAAATTATGGAAAAATAATTACATCTGTTTCATAACTGGAAGCCCTGTAGTAAAGCTCTGCTATTGCAGACACAAATTCTGCCATTGCAAGGTTACCCGTTTGCAGCACTAATTTGACGAGTTGATTTGTTCAGCATGTGAAAATCTAATTGTTGTTGTACACATGTTTCATAATAATATGTATTATATAATAATATAAGTATTTGGAGTAAAGCTTTTTATAATATTTTTTTTTATACAAATATACACCCGATTTTAAGTAGTATGCCAATGTACAATGTTAGATTATATATTAAAGAAGTAATAAACAGGTATAACAAAATATATAAATTAATGTTGACACGTAATTGGATATTTGATTTCAATAAATTGGCAAGTGAAAGTTTTAAAGAAGCTTGAGTGTAGTGGGAATGTCCTCAAAACCTGAATAAAGTTCACAACATTTAACGTAACATATCACTTTCTTTACATTGGGCATTATTTATTTAAGGGGTAATCTGGCCTATTTTTTCGAAATTTTGTTTCATAACAATTTTTATTCTACAATAGAACTTTTTTCATATCAGTGGAGTGTGTAAACAAACTTTTTGGGAATTTTTTGATGACATCAGTCGGAGAAATGGCTGGCTGAATGAGATGCGTTTTTTCACTGGCGGACAAGATTTCTCATGTTTGGATCCTCTGAAACACAAATACCCAATTTACTCTTAAAAAGTACGTGAATGGTTATCGTCCATACCAGAATCGTGAAAAAATTTTGATAAATAAAAAAGTAATTAACGTTTTTTTTTATTTTTTCCTCATATTTTTTTTACATAAATATTGTTATACCATTGTCAATAAATTATAAAAAATATAGGGACGATAGCCAGACGTTTTGCGAACATTAAAAAAAAACAAGTAAGGAAGGGCTAAGTTCGGGTGTCACCGAACATTTTATACTCTCGCATGATAAAGTGATAATCGAGATTTCATTATCCGTCATTTACATATTTTTTTTTTTTTTATTTTGCTGTAAAATTAATTAGAACTAAATTCTGAGAGATTTACCGATATTTTCGGTGAAAAATTAGGTTAGGTTAGGTTAGGCACTGAGTTCTTCGTGTTCGATATCAGGGACCTTGAAAAGTTATAGTCCGATCACGACAATTTTTCCACAAGGAATACCTCAGCTCAAATAAAGTTTTATTCCGCTATCATCATTGGTTCCTAATGTATATATTATACAGAGAAAGCATCAGATGGAATTCAAAATAGCGTTATATTGGAAGAAGGCGTGGTTGTGAACCGATTTCACCCATATTTCGTACATGTCATCAGGGTGTTAAGAAAATATTATACACCGAATTTCATTAAAATCGGTGGAGCAGTTCCTGAGATATGGTTTTTAGTCCATAAGTGGGCGACGCCACGCCCATTTTCAATTTTTAAAGCCTGGGTGCAGCTTCTTTCTGCCATTTTTTTTGTAAAATTTAGTGTTTCTGACGTTTTTTGTTAGCCGGTTAACGCACTTTTAGTGATTTTCAACATAACCCTTGTATGGGAGGTGGGCGTGGTTATTATCCGATTTCTTCCATTTTTGAACTGTATATGGAAATGTCTAAAGGAAACAACTCTATAGAGTTTGGTTGACATAGCTATAGTAGTTTCCGAGATATATACAAAAAACTTATTAGGGGGCGGGCCACGCCCACTTTTCCAAAAAAGTGACGTCCAAATATGCCCCTCCTGAATGGAATCCTTTGTGCCAAATTTCACTTTAATATCTTTATTTATGGCTTATTTATGACACTTTATAGGTTTTCGGTTTTCGCCATTTTGTGGGCGTGTCAGTGGGCAGATTTTACCAATTCTATTATGATATCTCAATTTTTACTCAAGTTACAGCTTGCACGGACGGACGGACAGACAGACATCCGGATTTCAACTCTACTCGTCACCCTGATCACTTTGGTATATATAACCCTATATCTGACGCAACTTTGTTGCGAGAGTATAAAAATTAAACGAATCGGTTGAATAGTTCGACCGGAATAAAAAATCTCTTACCCCAACATTACTTCCAGCTCGAAAAATCTACATATTTCCATCACTTGGGAAATAATGAATATGATATAATAGTTCTTAAATTCTGTGTACAAATATAATATATTTAATATCAGATATGCATTCCCTAAAGATGAGATTATAAAAGATATAAATGAAAGAGGGAGCTATAAAGCCTGAGTTCCAACACAACTCTTATGAATCCGTCATCCACAAATTGAATAAATAACACTCCTTACATGTTGACCTTGATAGAAGGAGGCCGTTAAGACTAAGAGAAGAAGAAGAAAGTAGCAGAACAATATACAAACTATTATACTACATATTAATGTTAATATAAACGAAAATCGTAAATTCGCTGATTTATATTGTGACAAAAAGCGCCCAGAAATTGTAATTCAATTCGCCGGCTAAATGTTATTTCAAAAAATTATTTTATTAAGTTGGTAGCACTGCCCTTAATTACTATGCCAAACATGAGCGCAATCTGTTCACCAGTTTGTTTACAATAGGTGCTTAAGACGGTTCACCTCAGCTGTGCGGTGAAGTTTTTACTATCGATCTATTCAACTGATGAAATATTAAAAAAGTGAAGGATATGGTGCTTGAAAATCATCAGGCAAGTGGTAGAGAGATGGCATGAGAGCTTAACATCTCTCGTGAGTCCGTTTGAATGGTTTTTGGGTGATATTTTGTGTATGAAACGCGTTCTTGCTCGACTCGTCAGGATAAAGCTGAATTTTTTCAAAAATAGTACTGTAAACAGGTCTCTTTGGACATGATTCTTCGTGCGAAATTCCGATCCCATATTTATAGATAGCATTATAAGGGATTAATTCATTCAACATCCCACTTGAATAGCTTTGAACGGTGGTCATTTGTGGTTGAATAACTCATACAATCAAGGCCTACCACAAATTTCTTAATCCTGCGCTAATGTCCAGTCCAATTCACTAGGCGCGCTGAAGGTATTATATCTATCAAGAGGCTTACATTTTCTTTGGTGAAAGGGGTGACAATAGGGGAAAAAATGCCTAGCAACTAGTCAGAGTTCCTACAATTGCTTCGAGAAGAATCTTGCTAAGGAAGAGTACCTTCTACAAATACTTTAAAGGGTCTCTTAAGTTTCACTCTGGCCTACGAAGTTCTCGCAGCAGCACAAGTATTGGTTGATGACGTTACTGGGCTCAGGTGAAGTCCACTGATTCAGTACTAAAAGATAGTTGAGTCAACGGTGATCTTTCTAGCGCGTTCATCGGCTTTGCAGTTTCCAGCGATCCCGCTGTGACAACTTTTACCTATACATATCCGTTAACGAAGTAGCTTCCTGTTTGAAAAAAACCTGCATTGATCTATTAGTCTGAAGATGAAGTTGATGGAGAGCTCCCGACAGAATATTCTATATATCCTATGAGATTTAATCCATATTTTTTTGCTCTGCCCACATGCCTATGGGGCTTCGCTGAGAAAAATTATGAAGATTAGACTCCCTGATACCTTAGTAGATGGTTGAGAAAAGTTATGTCAGTTCATAACCTGCAAGTGATTATAATAAAGGGTCATCCATTTTAAGTTTCCCTACTTTTTCAAAGAAAAAACACAGAAACTTCAAATTTAATTGAGAATGTTTATTATCATTCGAAAGAACATTCTTTTGCATTTATTTTTTTTTGGGATGATCGTTTCATCCGTTGAGTCCAATTTCGATGACTTGTTCGAGCATTTCGACTGGTCCTCCAGGCGGGATTGTCCATGTATACTTTTAGATTTTATTTATCCCCATAGAAAAAAGTCTAAAGTGATATCATAAGATCTTGGTGGCCAATCGACCGGCCCAAAACGTGTATTTATCTGTTCACCGAAGTGTTCTCTCAATAAATTCATTGATTGTTAGGATGTATGGGACGTGGTGTCGTCTTGTTGAAATTAAATGTCGCCGAGATCAACAGCTTCAATTTCAGGCAAAAAATCGCGCTATAAAGGTTGCCATTGACGGCTACGTTCTTACCGGCATCATTTTTGAGGAAATATAGTTCGGTAGAATCATGATACTCAACTGTGGTTCTTTTTATATGAAATGGCATCTCTTCAGGTTGCTTTTCGTCACAAATGCGGCATTTTGCCAGAAGTGGGCCTCATCGCTGTACAACATTTGGCTCGCAAATTTCGGATTTTCTTGGAACTTTTAAGAGCCCATAGAGCAAACCGATGTTTTATTTTTGCTTACTCAAAGCTTGTCGCTTAGGAAGGTCGAGTGTCTTCAGTTCTTGTGAATTTTGTATGCCTTAAATTTAATATCTTTCTTCAAAAATAATGACGGTGAGAACGTAACCGTCAATGGCGATCGTTATTGCGCCATGATTACCGACTTTTGATGCCTGAAATTGAAGCTAAATGACAAAGAATGTTCTCTCGAATGATAATAAACACGCGCCATTAAATTTGAAGTTTCAGTATTTTTCTGTAAAAAAGTAAGAAATTTCGAAATGGATCACTTTTTATTAGAAATATCTTGACGTTTTGTAAAGTAATTAAAAATTCATGTATATAATTAATTTCAAATTTATTTAGTAACAATAACAATTCGCAGATATACATACATATATACATGGTTCTTATAAATATGAAGCATGATGAATACTTTGACAAATCCATCGACTTGACCTAAGTGCTCATGAAATCCATCAGCTTGCGCGCAATTTTTCGCTATAACGGTCCTGACAGACGGCTTAACAAGTGTCTAGTTGTATAAATAAGATTTGGAAAACCAAACGAACTCAACTGAGTCCATGTATTTATAAGCTAATGAAATATGTTTAAAAATAAATACATTGTGACTGATATATCTAATATAGAATTAAAAAAAGAAAAAAAAAAGAAAAATTAAATAAAAACACAAAATATACACAAGCAAAATACACAGAAGAATCTGTTTATTTAGCAATTTCAATTGTGACCGCGAAATTTTCGCGCCTTTCTGCGCCTCCAAAGCAGATGAGAGCAAACATACATATATCCATCAGCGTCGCCCACTTTCGCTGGCTAATAAACGCATAAGCGGCGAACGTGTGTCACGTCAGCGGGTCTGTAGTCACAATTCAGTGTGAGGAGGCTGGGTAAAGAAGGCGGGGTGAGGAAAATATATATACCAAAATTTTATGAATATGATTATGCTGAGACATGAGACTCAACAACAACACACTCATCACACGCCCATTTATGCGCACACACATAAAAACACATCCAAAAAGTGGCACGTTTCACACATCAATGAGACTTTGTTGTTCGAAATTTTTTGAAAATGCAAGTGTTTTGAAAATCCGAAATCGCTTTCAATGTGACAGTTTGTCGTTCGTCTTTAAAGGTGCCGCAAGCACCTTGTGCGTTCTGGAAATAAATTGTATTTGTGAAAAAGGCCTTAATAGTCGCAGAGTCAACGCGTAGAATTCACATTTAATAAACAAAAAATTAATGAAAAAAGTTTGAAAGTTTTATGCAAATAATTTTAAAATAATAAAGCAGAAAAATGCCGTTGACAATGGCTTTTAGCAGATCTTGTCTGCAATGGACTGTGATCGTGTTCAACACGCTGAGTTTGGTGGGTTAAAGGTTTACTACAGATAGAAAAAACTACATAGTTATAATCTCTTTATATAAGTAGTATTTTCTGAAAAAAAATTATAAAAATATCTTCTATAATTTTTTATTAATTTCGTGTGATCTCACTGAAATAAAGTGAAACAAAAGAAAGTGGTCCATAAAAAAATATGAATAATATATATTTCTGGCCTAATAATGAAAATAGGAATATTTGTCAACGAAAATGGTTTTATTGTTTTTCAAAATATTCTCCATCAAGATTTATACACTTTTGCATGCGCTCAAACCAATTTTCGAAGCACTTTTTCCACTCCGATTGAGACACCTCCAAAACATGGTTTTTGAATGCTTCAACAGCATCTTCTGGCGACGAAAATCGTTGACCACGCATTATTTTCTTGATTGGGTGCCAAGTCAGGGCTGTACGGCGGATGACCCATCAATTCGACGTTTTGGCCGGTCAAAAAGGCGCTGGTTTGAGCCGATGTGTGAGAGCTCGCATTGTCATGGTGCACAATGATTCGTCTTCTCTTGTTCGTTTTTCGAATTTCTCCGAAGACTTCAGGCAAACAAATGGTGGTGTACCACTCAGAATTGACCGTCCTACGCTGCTAAAGCGGAACAGTCGCCACATGACCAGTTTTGCCGAAGAAACAGGCGACCATTTGCTTCGAAGTGCTTCTTCCACAAACAACTTTCGTTGGATTTGGCTCGTCTTGGAAGACCCACACGGTCGATTGCTGTCTTGTTTCGGGCTCATACGCATAGATCCATGATTCGTCACCTGTGACGATCTTATAAACGTCTTTTGAAGCACCGCGATCGTATTTTTTCAGCATTTCTTTACACCAATCCACACGAGCCTTTTTTTGAGCGATTGTCAAATTGTGCGGGATCCAACGAGAACAAACCTTTTTTACGGCCAGGTGTTCATGCAATATCGAATGTATGCTGGTGGGAGAAATGCATAGGCATGCCTCTATCTGAAGGTATGTTACATGACGGTCTTGCATTATCAGTTCACATATGGCATCGATGTTTTCTGGCACAACGGCTGTTTTTGGACGACCTTCACGGAATTCGTCTTTGAGCGAGCGTCGGCCACGATTGAATTCGTTGTACCAGTTTTTCACAATGCTATAGGATGGTGCTTCATAGCCATACAAATATTTTAGTTAATCGATGCACTCTTGTCGTGATAATCCACGTTGAAAGTTGTGAAAAATGATCGCTCGAAAATGTTCACGAGTTAATTCCATTTTTTGGCCGAGATGAATTTTTTAATTCCCTGTAAATAAAAAAATTCACGATTAAATGACAAAAAATGTCAAACTTTCCAATGGAAATGTCAGATTGCACCTGGCAACACTTAGTGTTGCCTAGTCCAGAAATATATATAGCAGCCTACGTATATATTATGTGTAGTATATGGGATTTGGGATAGTACCGACCCTTTTTTATCTATTAACTATTATCATGATTAATAGTACTAAAAAATGATCCTTTGGTTTCATTGAAGTACTTCACACACTATCACCAATCATATGGAGTAAAGTCAGCCAAATGTTCGAAAAACCTGATGTTAGTTACATATATGGAGCTAGGTCAAATTTACGCCCATTTTTATTTATTTTAGGTACAAAGAGTTATGAGTAAAATACGCTCTTTAATTTTTATTGAGCTAAAGTCACTTGGAAGTTCCAAAATCTTTATATACATGGAGGCTTTACATATATGGAGGCTTAGGAAAGTATTGACCCGATTTTTGACACAGTGTTACTATTCACAGAAAAGGATTCTCCCTGAGTTTCAATTATAGATCTGACACATCGACCAACATTTTCGGTCAAAACTCAACAATGGATACTAGGGTCCACATATTCGGTACCTAGGGTCTTGACAAGTTTTAGTTGGATGTGCACAATTTTTGGTCATAAGGTGGCATACCTTAAAGGAGTCATTAGTGCAACATTTTATTCCAATATATTAATTACTTCTAGATCTGTGTACTAAAAAGTGAGGGAATGAGGGAGTTAAATGGAATTTAAAATTGTGTTATGTGGGAAGCAGGCGTGGTTGTAGTCCGATTTCGCCCATTTCGCAGTGTGACATAGGAATATGAGAGAAATACGACCGAGATATGTGATTTCAACAAAAAGTGGGTGGTCTCACGCTCGCCGACCAATTATCATACCGGTTTCTACAAATCTACTTTTATAAACGCCTCTAATATATCTCGGAGATAAAATTTAATGTCTCTGACGTATTAGTTTATATATTTACTGCGGATTTTTACCCGCATTAGAACTCGATTCGTCATCCTGATAATTTATACATATACATATAACTCTATATCTATCTCGATTAGTTTTATTAATCTCTAGCTCCACATACCGAATATGAAGATTTTCAAACTTTTTGTAAAAGTAATTCTGTTGACAATAACTCATGTCGGCAAAAATGGATAATAATACTACCCCCTAGTTATCACATAAAGGGTTTTTCAATAAGAGCGCTACAATGACGCTTTAAATAAAAAGAAAACGGTTTAGAATATCAATGAAGTTCTTTATTCTTGTGAAAGTATCGCCACTGGCTTGTTGGCATAGACTATAGACTTGAGGTAGCCTCACAAGAAATAGTCTAACGTCGTCAAATCGCACGACTGAGGCAATCAATTGACTGGGTCATCTTGTGAGAATGGACCAAACTTGGTTCTCAATAAATCGATTGTGACATTCGCTGTGTTTTTGTGGCGCCATTCTGTTGAAAGCACATAATATCCAAGTCCATATCATCTAATTCGGGCCAAAAATATTCGACCATCAATGAGCGCTGGCGATTGCCATTCACAGAAGCGTGCCCGTCTTGGACATCACGGAAGAAGTACGGCTCAATGACGCCGCCGACCTATAAACTGCACCAAACCGTAATTTTTTCATGGAGTGCGTATGAATGTACTCTCACAGGAATAAAGAATTTCATTGATATCCCAAATCGTTTTGTTTTACATACTATATAGTGATTTGATCTTTGAAGACTACGCTAATATAAAATGTTCGGTAGCATCCGAAATTAATCCTTTCTTACTTGTTTTTCTTTCTTATTGTTAATCTCTGGCAGTAACACGGTAGCCTTGTGACTTTGCGGTCAATAATAAATCAGAGGATACTTTTTTATAGCTTCGCATATTAAAATAATTGTGGATTATACTATATTAGGGTGTCCATTATGAAGTTTCAGTTTTGGTTATATTTTTTAATAATTAAAAATGGTTTAGCTTAACTTCGGACAAAACTGAGAGCCCTATAGAAAAAAGTTATATGAAGAAGTTAAATTTCTTTCTCGAAATTTGGTGTAAACTTAGCTTCTTCTGCCCCAAACACATTGCATTTTTTTAAATAAAATATTAAGCACCATGAAAAACTATAATTTTGTGTTATAAATAAAAATTCTGACTGATGTGCTAAGAGGTTTGTGTAGTGTTTGAGGTGTACTGATTACGACTTTGAGTTAAGAAAATTTCGATCACGTACAGCTGTTTTTGTCATTTTAGCAAATGGTGGTTGAGTGAACCCTTCACCCTTTGACTACAGCACAAAAAATCCTACGTGTTAATTTTTACTAGCACTTAGCAGCCCAAAATCAGTAGAAACACCCGCTAACATCATAGTACTAAAATGACCGTAAAATAGTCTACATGTCGTATGAGCAACATCGTGTTTATAAGGCACTTCTATGAATGCTCTGTACACTACGTGATGCATAACTTTAACTTTTAAGCTAAAAAACTGCAACTTCAGCGCCGTTTGAAAAATAAAAATTCGCTTGAGAAAAAACGGGCAGCCTTATTTGTATGTATGTGTTCATAAATATTTATTAATCTGCCACTAATCCACTATTTTTTATCCACAATGTATTCATACATATATATTTTTTATGGATCACGTCTCATTTGAAGTTGATCCCCATGAATTTCGGTTTTTTCGGTTCATGCTCAAAATGCTCTTTCATGTTTTTGACACCTTTTATTGTGCGTGGAAAATGAAAAATATGTTTTTAACTAGACAATGTCAAGTTGTCACACTACAGACATATATAAAAATACAAACACACAAATAAATGAGACTTGTATACAAATCTATATATGTACATAGTATACAGATATGCATAATTTATACACAAATATGTATTTGCCAGCATGCGTTTTCTTATATTTTAAGCTAATTTAAGATTTTTACTCTCATACATACATACTCATATACTATAATATTAATCGCACGAAATTAATTTTATTTTTTATTGTTGTTCTCGTTTTAATTTCTTATCATTTAGCTTGTTTCTATTTTTATGACGCACATAATTTCATTGGCTGAAAAACGTCTTATGCCAGTTTTTTTCTTTTTTTTTTGGTTTGGCCATAAGTAGGACGAATACAAGGTTATTTGAGCGGTAAAATGTCTCAAATGATCCATTAATTATTATATCTATTAAACTAATAACTTTAATTTAACATAGTATTTATTTAAAAGAACTAATTAAGCACGTTGAACTAATAAGTGTGGCAACAATCTTCTCAAACAATTTAAAAATATTTTTGATTTACAACACTTTTATATAAAAATTGGCATATTTTTTTAAATTTGATTTTGACGATATTATGCTTAAGAATTTATGGGTGCCACTTTTCTTTTCAACCACCTGCTTTGGGTGTTCAGACTCACTTTCAATATAAGTAACGTGGCGTACACGTAACCTGAATTATTCAACCTTTACTTAAATATAGATAAATTTGTCATTAAACAAGTTTTTTGTTTTTACTTAGAATCTGCAAGTGCTAATATCAATTTCCTTAAAGTATAGTACCATAAGAAATCATTCAGTGTCGTTTTTCTCCAACGAAAAGCAGGATAGTGAGGACTACCACGCCGTATGAGTAATGTCTCAAATCAACTATTGCATGCCCACAGCCATAAATTATCGACTGTGAATGCAACGTTGCAAATAAATTTGAGTTTTTGCGAAAACTAATGCTAATTATAATTGTAAAATAATTAATTATAATTGTAAAAAATAAGTAAAAACAAGAGAACACGGTAACTTTGGTAGCACCGAAGCTAAAATACGCTTAAAAAATACAAAACATTCCTTTGATTCCTATCGTTCAGTTTGTACGGCAGCTGTATGCTATAGTTATCTGGCCTGAATAGTTTCTTCGGAGGGAGCATTATTGCTTTCGGATAGTAGAATAAAAAAGTCATGTCACAATAAAACTAGAGTTAACCCATTATGTGGCGTACTACTACCATTTAGTAACTTAGCAGGACAATTGAAAAGGTTGACACATAGATGGCGCTACTAGAATTAAATCCATATGATTACCATGTTCAGACCGAAAATTTAAAGGGATTAGATTACATTTAATTACATTCACTAATCAGCCCGTTCTCACTGCCGTTAGAAAGATCAAAAAACAGCTGTTATTGTCATTCAAGAATTCACATCGCTTAATATTTATCAAAAGAAAAGATTGTCATATAGTATTTTGAAATAAAAGCCGTTTTTTGTAAATATTTTCCATATAATAGAAATAATGGATGCATTTTTTCATTTCGATTTTCAGATGAAATTAAATTTATTGCTTTAAAAAAATTCATTTGTTTACATTTTTTCCCTTTGTAGTGTCTAAATCAGCTGTGATTTCCAATACTGACAAGTAGATGGCGCAAAATCAGAGTCGCACAGAGAGATTTAGCGTGGATCAGTTTCAAATCATTTGATTTGGAACTGTCATTTTTGTATGGGGAAATCTTGATAAATTTATAAAATTTGTGGGATATTTAAACCACTCAACAGCCGAAGTCGTGTGATTAAGTGTCGGTCTGAAACATGGTATAACCCAAATCTTCAAAAGGCGCTTGTAAAAATTTTACAGTTATGGGATCATTAGTATGTGAACTATTTAATTTTGAGTGAAATAACGTCTGTTTTTGTGATAAAATGGATAAAAAAGAATTTCCTATGTTTATAAAATATTGCTTTTTGAAGGGAAAAAATGCATTTAAAGGTAAAATTTACCTTGATGACGAGTTTTCATTTCAACCATGAAATGAGCACACGGGACAATACAGGCAGTGGACGCCAAAAAGAGGTTGTTACCGATGAAATCTTCAAAAAAGTCTACAAAATAGTTTTGGATGCCCGTAAAGTGAAGTTATTAAAGATAGCAGGCACTTTATAGATTTCAAATAAACTTGGACATCATATAATTCACGAATATTAGGCTTTTAGAGAGCTCTGTGCAAAGCGGGTGCCGCGCGAGCTCGCATTTGACCAAAAAAGCTACGTGTTGATGATTCGGAGCAGTGTTTGGAGATGTTCAAGCGTAATAACCCCGAGTTTTATGCGACAATGAATGAAACATGGCTCCATCATTTCACTCCAAAGTTTATTCGACAGTCGTACGAGAGGGTTCCACATGACGAAACGTGGAAAACGCAACAGTCGGCTTGCAAGTTATGGCGTTTGTATTTGTGATGCGCATAAAATAATTTTTATTGGATATTTTGAAAAAAGAAAGAAGATTAACAGCGATTAGTACATTGCATTATTGGTCGTTTGAATCGCCAAAAAAAACATCCGATATGGGCTTCGAATTGCTTCCGCATCAATCATATTCTTTATGCCTGGCTCCTTAGGAATTTTTTTCTGTTATTAGATTTCAAAAGAATGCTCGCTAAAAACACATGTTAAATGTTATAAAAAAAGGATTCTAAGTATATATTACAACACTTATTGTATGATTTTCCGGAAGGATATGACTTGATATGAAAATTCATAATTCTTTCTAGTTTTCAAAAATAAATATATATATTATAAAAAAAATGTATTTTTTTTTGTCCTTTATGTTATGCTAGAGGACCCGTCCACGCTTCACTGTGGCTGATACATAGATAATACTACTACCATCTATATGATTTCTATTAGTTGGATTATAACTACTAGTTAATGAGATATAAAATTTGGGAAGCAACTTGTGTTAGTTTACAAAAAAATGGATCATAAAGCATTTCGTGTGTTTCGTTTGACTTTTTGGGGAAAATACTGTTGAATTTGGGCTCAGGGAAATCCACCGTTGAAAAGATATATGCCTTGCCTCGAAAGTTCATAATCCAACAAAAACAACGAATAACTGATTCTGAGACGTGTTTAAGTGCTCTCTAATCGGAATAAAGCCGAAATTTTTCATCAGTGATAGAAACATAGCTCCCCCATTTCCCACTGGAGTCCAATCGACAGTCATTGTAGTGAACTGCACATGATGAACCTGATGACATCAGTCTTTTGGGATGCGCGTGGTATAATACAAACTCAACTACTGATTACTGAGCCAGTTATAATCTATTTCACTGCCTATTTGGTTGCAGTTCTTTTCTTCTATTCCAAATATTTAGCAATTGTATTATTTTTGAGAAGACTCTGTTTAAAATTGTACGCATGTATTCAAATGATTTCTACAAACATGAATTTTGAACAAATGCTTATGATTTATATTTTTTATATTTATGAGTTGTATAAAACTATGACATAAAGAGATAAAAGGTATCCTATGTTCTTACCCTGGTTCTAAGCTACCTCTCCACCAATTTTGAGCCAAATCGGTTCAGCCGTTCTTGAGTTATAAATGGTGTAACTAACATCAACTTTCTTATATATATATAGATTTACTTTCTTCTTCTTCTTTATTGACGTAGACACCGTTTACGCGGTTATAGCCGAGTTTATTTCTCTTCCTCTGCTTCCTTCGGCGTCTACTGCGTCGAATACCCTTAGAGCTGGAAATTTTTCATCCATTCGGACAACATGACCTAGCTGACTCTCAATTCGCTGAACTATGTCAATGTCGTCGTATATCTCATAAAGCTCATCGTTCCATTGAATGCGATATTCCTCGTGGTTAATGCGCAAAGGTCTATAAATTTTAAACCTTTCTTTCCACAATACAGCAGGATGCGAATAATGAGTGACTTATGGAGTTACGTTTTTGTTCGTCGAGAGAGGACTTTACTTCTCATTTGCGTACTCAGTCCAAAGTAGCACCTTTTGGCAAGAGTTATTCTGCCATGCTGGTTCCAAGATAAACGAAATTATCTAAAATGAAGATATGACTATCAATAGTGACGTGGGAGCCAAGTCGTGAGTGCGACGACTGTTTGTTTCATGATGGAGCTTTTGTTCAATTCTGGAGGTTCTACAAGTGTATGCTCCGGTCTTGAGACCTTCTGTTAGTCACTGCATCTTTGCGTCGAAATTTCGAGCATTACCTCTGTTGGCCAGCTTGTAACCTTCTCATACTCTCACATTTCGGCCTCTTTTCTTTTTGTCTGCAAATGCGTCTCGCTTCCCTCTTCAACTCTCAGTATCTATAATTACCCTAAGCATTCTATATTACTCAACGCATTGGAAATTTTCGGGCATCAAGTTAAAACAGACTGAAGTTTGCTGAGAACTCTTTTACATGTGGCAATATAAAGTCTTTTCACATTTTTTCTTTATATTTGCTGAACCGGGGTTGAACCCAATCGGTTATGATATTAAATTTGGCATAAGAAATATATTTTTTGCTAACTTGTGCAAAATCAGAATTGCGTAGGCGAAACTTTCCAACTTTTAGCTACGAGTACTTCAAAATGCTGAAGCCAACTTGAGTTCTTTCTGCAACTCAGAAATAACCAAAAGTCATTCCTTGTCATCTTGCTCTATGCTTGAAAATCAAAGGCACCAACACCAAGGCTAATACAGTTATTTGCTAAAATAACCCATTAGTGCACTATGTCTGCTTAATATTACATCCTTAAATGTTGATTTGACTAAACACCCCTTGAAAAAATATTAAAATTAGACTAAATATATTTTTTATGAAAAAAATATGAAATGGTTTAACTATGATGTTGCTGTCACAGCTCCTATCAGTATTGTAATCATAATTTTACATGAATTGTCTCAATTTGTACTAAAAATATATTTTCTCGAATAAACATCTGGATCTATCTACAGATAATTGGCATACTCTCAGTGGTTGCCTGCATATATGAATTGGAGAAATTCACAGAGGGCTCAGCTGAGCATAGAGAGAAACTTGTACAGCTGGCTTCCGTCAGTTTATTGGTACTCTCCTCATTTGTCGGCTGTTTGGGCGCTATTAATGGATCCGTTAGGATACTTTGTTGTGTGAGTAGATTATACATACTATAAATCAACAGAAAAAAAAAAAAACAATTTTCTTGGTATTTCTAGTATGTCACAATGCTAATCGCCATGATAGCTTCGCATATATGGAAGTTATACCGTTATAATGAGACCAAACAAATGGCTGCAACAGAGAAAATGCTGACCGCAGCTTGGATGTCGGAGCTGGTGAAGAAAGGCGCTATGGATCCCATACAGGAGGCGGTAAGTTGTGAAATTTTGTGATATATATCAACATGTATGACAATGAAGCTAATTTTCTCTTTGTAAAGTATGAATGCTGTGGCGTTTCGAGTAGTTTGGATTATGTGAATCTCAATGTGAAAATACCGCTCACTTGCTATCGTTCTCAGAGCGGTTTGCGCAGCATTTATCCATATGGTGAAGGCTGTATGGTGGCGCTAAAGCGTGCTTATATGAATATTTATCGCTATGAGCGTTTGGGTCATTCGCTGCTTATTGGCTTTGAGGTGAGATTCACAATTGAAAAACAATATTTAATAAGTATACTATAATATATATTATTTTTACTTTTGTTTGTACTTCACAGGGTATCGGCATATTGATATCTCTCTTGCTTATCTGCAAGTTGCTGACAAAGTCACGTAGATACAGTTACTAGCATTCTTTTTTTATATTTAAGTAGTTACATAAGATAAAGTAACCAGACAAAAATATTTATATTATAATGTTCATAATTAATGATTATTTATAAAATTTTACAGTAAAAACTCTTGAAATAGTTTAACTTATATAAAGTCTGCCGTAAATTGGACCACTGAAAAGCCTTTGGCTTAACAATGAGAGACAATCTTTGGATTCAAATGTTGACTTTATTCTTCGTTATTATATTTTTAATTTTTATAATATAATTAAATACTATACTATATATTGAAATTCAGCATACATAGTTTCCGTAATGACAAAAATACCTCGCATCAAATTTACATACATATATTTCTACAGTCTTTATATGAAAGCAATGACAAGTTTGACAACAAACCAAATACGTTTGCTAGAGCTTGGTAAATGTGAGCTAATATCAGTCGGCTGCGAATGAATGGCGATCGATTTTTGTCATCCACCGCAAGCTCGGCGGCGACAGCGCATGTCAATTTGTTTGCTGTGATCATTTTGCATTATTTCTCTTCAAAAATGTTGTAATTGATGTTGACATGAACCAAACAGACCCAGCGTGTTGTTGTTGAGTGCCAAAGTGTACCAAATGAGCTACGACGTGAGTAGCTTTGATATAGAGTAATGCATTTGTTGTAACGGCCCTCCAACATTTCGATATCGGTTCGCCAAAAAATCAGTCACTTTTTGAGCTTAGGAAAAAGAAAAAGAGAAAGAAAGAAATAGAGATTATGAACAGGATCTAGAAAATAAATTTCAGCATGAAACTAGTCTCTCAGTTTTTGAGATATCGATATGAAACCTAGCACACGTCCTTTTCTTCCGAAGGAGCCGATCAATTGATGGAACCGCCAATATCAAACCACTATAGCATATACATACATAGCTGCTATATGCACATGTAAAGGGTATTATAGCTTCGCTGAAGCCGAAGTTAAAATTTATTCCTGTTTTTGTTTCATTTCTTATCTCATTGCGCCATCAAGGATTTATATTATATAAATAGAATACATTTGACTATCTAAACTACATATATCCTCCCCTATTTTTTCTGTTTTTTATGGTTCTTATGATATGGAAAATATTTGAATTCCCTCAACTTACGAGGGAGAATCAATAAGTAGTTACGGTTTGATTTAAATGGACCAAATTCCAGTCATATTTTAAACTCTTGCAACTTGAAAGAATCAAAGTCGGGAAATTCCTTCAGGTGCAGGCAAAAGTTTATATCGAAATATGGGAGTTGGTGCAGTCTCGACCCGATTTTAAATATGTTTGCCAATAATACTACTATGACCAACAAATAGTAAGATCATAATTTCAAGATAATATTTAATTTGTTCTTCAAAATCTATATCGACCCCCTCAAAGTCATCCTCATTGGATCCTTGATTTTTGACCTGCTTTGACATGGTTTTTTTTGGCTTCGATTGATCGTCTGTGAGCATAGATCTAAAACTCATCGCCAGTAATAACACGTTTCATGACATCTTGGTAGTGGGAAAATATTGTTTCACAGACGTTAACGCGTTGCAGTTTTTCGAAAAAATTAGTGATTTGGGAACCAATAGTGAATTTTAGTTTTAGTGAGATATATCTCACACAATGACCGATATTTGCGGTAAATAGTCAGCTAAAGGCACTGGGGTCCCTGTACCTAGGGGCTTGAACAGTTTTAGTTCGATGTGGACTATTTTTGGTCAAAAGGTGGAGCACTTCAAAGGCACTTCTCGATACGTTAAATATTGCTTCATTTGCATTGAAATATAAGAAAGAAGTCAAAGTAAAGTAAAGTATCTACTTTAGTATCTAGGTCTTGAGATATGGGTTTTCACCTAAATGTGGGCGGTGCCCCATCGTCTTATTTTGGTAATTTGTTAAAAATAATATCTCTGAAGTAATTGGTTCGGAAGATATATACATTATTACACTATTAAACTCCGTAGAAAAATGCTGCATTAAGAACGCTTGTTTTGCCAAACACTCGAAAACATATCTTTCGAGAAGTTCATGGAAGTTTGAAGAATGATCCAGAATGTTGTTCAGTAATGAAATTATTGCCGAACATAATAAATCTGCTAATTTATTTCTTACACATGAAAGCTCATACAATTTCTGTACATATCTGTATTTGAAAACTTCTTTCATGACAGTGCTGTTGTTTGTGAACTGAAAGTTTGGACTTATCGAGTGTTACTGTATCACGCAAAGTACATACATACATACTTATAAACACGGCACATAATTAGTTGCCCCTTATCAAAATTTTCATATTTTTGTTTCTGAATATAAGTTGGTTTTTCCTTCATCGTCTGACACAAAACCGATAAAAACTATACTAACATATGTTATGTGTGTAGTCACGTAGTAAAATATATAAACAAATATGTATTGTCGACTTAGTTAATGATTCATCGTTCATAGTGCATCTGGTCTCTGTTTATTGTTGTCTGAAAAATATGTTTCTTTTATTCAGTCAATATGGGCTCGTGAATGCGGTACATAAATATACGAGTGTACTTATATAAATATGTACGAGAATATGGTTTAGGTTGCAAAATTAAGTGACACTTTTATCTACAAATGATTTTTATTGAAAAAGTTGTTTCTTAATCCTTATTTGCTAACATAGGAACTCGCAGATCGATAATAAAAGCTCTCGGACTTGAAAAGTTGACCTTTTTTTGTGCTTTCAAGTCCCTTTAGTACTTTCGTTCATATTGTTAGTCGTGACGGCTTTTAATTAAAGTAAAAACAAAGTTTTGAAGTATAGTTTCCTATATGGTTTGAGATATTATCTCTTATATTTTCTGGATCATGGAAATACTGAAGTGAAGAGTTCATGACTTTGGACTTATTCTGTTAGAAAACTAGAGAGTCATAAGAAGCAGAAAGATGTCCATTTAGACGTTGAATTAGATGTTAACCTTGGCTCGTAAACACAAGAGATCATCCAAGTAGAATAAAATTCATACAGACAAGACGCTCAGTGGGATCCTTGCTAGAAATTTTACTTTGGAAAAATTTATAAATGTTTTAAGGTTGGCGTTCCGTTTATCCATCGCATCTGAAGCCTGAGGGCCATCAGTTTTGGCATCCGACATAAGTATTCTAAAGACCACTCTTTCGAACCCATAGCTTATGGCTTCCTAGATTTTGCTGAGGGGACCTACAGACTTTGAATTTAGCAGAAGCAACGCTTGTCGATATGGTTCTTCGGTTCTCTCCAGCCCTATTACCCTCCTGTGATGCGTGAGTAGTGAGTAGTATCTCCTCAACTAATTTCACTGGGGAAGGTTCAGCTGGCAGCCAGACGTGAGCCATAGGGAGAAGCTTCCAGCCTGCCTCCCTTCCATATCTCTCCAATTCGAGAAACTGCCTTCTTACATAGAACAGCCGATCGGTTATCGGCACATTAATGAGCTTATGAAGCCCATGCTGCCATTTGGCACTGTCACACCATGGGGGTGGCCCAGGGTTTCCTCTGACTACCTTTAGGAAGACCGAGGTGATAGTCACCGCCACTCTCTTCCATTCCACGCGGGAGATGTCACCATCCTCCGTGCGGCAATCGAACATGCCTGGCTCTATTGAGCTAGCGAGGAACGTACTCTGAGGCCTACCAGGGTTTTAACGGGACCTGAGATGTTGCGACATTAGTCCGTCAGCCATTTGTAATGTAAGTCACCTCATCATACTCAGGTGTTAGAATGCCGTAACCAGCAGCTCAGGGTTCTATCAAAATCCTTCAGAGCTAATCCTTCTCATAATCCGGTTTCACAGTTACAGTCGTCAGGAGTTGAAAGGCCGTTAAGGCCGCAGGTCATTTAGCGTTACCCAGGATGCGGAAACTTAGAGTGGATCTGCACTACATTCCCATCAATAAATATAAATTTTCTTTTCTGAAGTCCACAATGCCGCGTGTAGTGCTCTGCGCAGTCTTTGACAAATACCACAGAGGCATTCTTATTCGAGTTATCGGCAGGCAGTGCGTTGTAAATCCCGTCTGCTCATAAGTACATAAGTATATATGTAAATAAGTATGTGTATACAGTTGTTAAGTATTATGCGAATTCCCCGCAAAATTATTTTAGTTGATTTGCGCGCTTCACAGCGAATGAGTTTGACGCCGTCTATCGGCAGACGGTCGCAGTTCATTGCAAATGGGCACGCGTAAAAACTCTCTTACGTCGAAGCAAGGAATTCGAAAATAGATTTAATACAAGCAAAGCGATTTTAGTGAATGAAATTGAACATAGTGCAAATAAAAGTTGTATAAAAATACGGAAAGTGCCAAATTAGTGCAAATATAATAAATATAAATAAATTAATGAAAAAAGTGGTCAACAATAGCAATAAGTAAACAAATTCGCAATGATTTTCGCAACACCTTTAATAAGGCATATGTACTTGTGCGCCAACACGCTTTGTCTAGTGAGTCTTCTCCGTCTACTCGTACTTGCAAGCTTTTTTCTTTTGTTTACACTTTTACACTTCTTATCTTCACGTTCCCAGCAATCTAACTGCTCATTCACCTACATTTTTTAATTACTTGAAATCGTCGTAATTTTTGAAAGCTTTTGCAAAAATATACATGTATATATATGTGTGTTTACAGATCGTCGGTTTGATTATGGTGTTATTAAGTGCGCTCTTCATGGACTCCGTGCAGAATCTGCATTTGATTTATTGCATACTTGGCTTAATGGCGGGTCTCCTAACGGCTCTGACCTCTTTAGTTGGCTATCGGGCCATAAAGCCACCGAAGGCTGCCTTGATGTGGCTGGTAAGAATGTATTGCTAATTAACCATTTGTAAAGTAGAAAGTTAAAAAGTTTCTTAGAATTAAGAGTTATAAAGAAATTAGAAATCATACCACTATTTGACCTAATTTTTGAAAGAACCTGAAAGAAAATTCTATTACAATAAAGTTTTTCAGCAAATCAAGACCAACTGTTTACTGTTAATAGTTTTGTTTTAGTTACTACAGTGATGAGTAGAAACCTCATCTCAAAAATGTTGTGATTTAACGGTATATTCAGAAGCACGATTAAAATATTGACAGATAAAGGGTCTTGGAGGATTTAAAAAGGTTGTGTTCGGGTCGAGAAATGATAAATAAAACCTTAGCATTCTTTAGTATCTAGAAGATAATTAGCAGAAGTTAAAGGGGACGTTGTTTAAAGAAAGGAAGTGAATGATCATAACGTATGCAGTTTGTTATAGAACTTTAAAGTAAAGGCTCTGAAGAGATTAGTCAAGGATATATCTTACTGGCATCGTTGGAATATCGGAAGAATTAGTGAAAACCATTTTGAAGGATCATTTGGTCCTAAGAAAAGTGAAGGCATTGCTTCCAAAATCACTCAATTTTTTGAAAAACAGTCTGTGAGACATTGCTTTTCGACAAAGCTACGTCAAAGCAGGTTAAAAATCATTGTTATGTTGACAATTTCGTTCGATTTTCCCCGAATTCTTTCTGAACAATATCGAGCCACAATCAACGTATTCGACTGATTTAGCTTCGTGTGACTTTTGGCTTCGCTACGCGCATTGAGACTTCCAAGACTTTAACAACTTTTTCGAAGAACGTTGGCACAAGTTTATTGGGGATTACTATGATCTATGTCGTCCCATAGTTTTTAAAGAATAAATTAAGAATTTTAAAACTATGCACAAAGTCTTATTAATTTTTGCTCATAGTAGTACGAGGGCTGCTATATATATTTCTGGCCTAATAATGAAAATAGGCATATTTATCAACGAAAATGTTTTTTTTTTCGTTGGATTTGGCTCGCCTTGGAAGACCCACACGGTCGATTGCTGTTTTGTTTCGGGCTCATACGCATAGATCCATGATTCATCACCTGTGACGATCTTATAAACGTCTTTTGAAGCACCGCGATTGTATTTTTTCAGCATTTCCTTACACCAATCCACACAAGCCTTTTTTTGAGCGATTGTCAAATTGTGCGGGATCTAACGAGAACAAACCTTTCTTACGGCCAGGTGTTCATGCAATGTCGAATGTATGCTGGTGGGAGAAATGCATAGGGATGCCTCTATCTGAAGGTATATTACATGACGGTCTTGCATTATCAGTTCACGTAAGGCATCGATGTTTTCTGACACAACGGCTGTTTTTGGACGGCCTTCACGGAATTCATCTTTGAGCGAGCGTCGGCCACGATTGAATTCGTTGTAACAGTTTTTCACAGTGCTATAGGATGGTGCTTTATAGCCATACAAAGATTTTAGTTCATCGATGCACTCTTGCCGTGATAATCCACGTCGAAAGGTGTGAAAAATGATCGCACGAAAATGTTCACGAGTTAATTCCATTTTTTGGCCGAGATGAATTTTTTAATTCCCTGTAAATAAAACAATTCACGATTAAATGACAAAACGTTCCGAGTGATTTATGCTAAAAAATGTCAAACTTCCAATGGAAATGTCAGATTGCACCTGGCAACACTTAGTGTTCCCTAGTCCAGAAATATATATAGCAACCTACGTATAGTATTTCAAACGCAAGCCTAAAGGTGTGTGGAATCTTAAAGTTAGTCAGTTGTTTCATAATTTCAAAATGATTTTAATAGTACAGTGGTACCTCGACATACGAGTGTCCCAACATACGAGTTTTTCGAGATACGAGTCGACGAGCAAGTGATTTTTTGTTTTTAGTTACGAACGAAATTCGAGATACGAGTCCGGTTCGGTCTTCGAGGAGCACACCCAGGAACTGACGACTGAGGAGATACAAGAGTTACAGTCACAGCAGCATTTCTACAAGTAAGATAAAGGAGATCGTAGGAATGTGGGAGAGAATTTCACAGTTCGTGGAAAAAAAAACACCCAGAAAAAGTTGCAACAGGTCGTGCATCTGACCTTTTTAATGACACTTGCCTAACTCATTTCCGTAACGTTCTGAGAGGGAGGAAGAAACAAACCTCCTTGGACATGTTTTTTTCTAAACGGCCTACAGGTGAAAGCGAGAAAAATGTAGCGAAAACGGCTAAGACCAGTGAGGATCTCTAATTTATTTCTTTACATTCTCTTTTTTGTTTTCGTGTAATAAATATTTGATATTTATAAATACGTTTTTATTATTCAAAATCACGGGGTGACATTTTGTAGGTTGGAACGGATTAATGGTAGTTCAATTGTTTTGTATGAGATACGAGTAATTCAAGATACGAGCAAGGTTGCGGAACGAATTAAGCTCGCATGTCGAGGTACCACTGCATTACTTGTTATTGCATATACATACATATATAAAAACAGATAATTAGTTCTCGTCAGTCAAAATTAACGCCCCATACATATTTTTTTAGAATATAGAAAGCTCTACACCAAAACTTTCACAGAACTAGACAGGACAAGAGGCTCTGGTTAAGATTTACTTCGATCCGAAAATTTCTACTCATTTTCAAGTTGTGTCTCACAGCAGGAGGAACCTGAACGAATGACCCAGTAGTAGAGAGGCTATTTTGAAACGTTGTTTCGTCTTAGATTGCTAGGGTACAGATCTAACAACATTGCAAAAGCTCCCAATGATGTAAGATTAATACTGGATGAAATATGGACTTGTAGTTATAGCAATCAGGTTAACCCACAAATTGCATGTGGATTTCTTCCATATATTCACTGTTCTCGGTTGACTCGGCCTGCAAAGTATCCAAATAAATAAGTTGTCATTTCTGAAGAGGTGTTCTGACCATTATGTCGAAACAGGAGGATCCAGAAAATGGGAGAAATCACGTGAAATTTAAATGTAAGATCAAAGCGCATGTTGCTCTTTTTGAGGCGCTAAAAATTTAAAAAAGCGATCAGATATAAATTTTACGTCAATAAAAGATTTCATTCGGCTACTCCAAAATACACGGAAATCGCTTGCTGTGGAATATGTGGAAAATTTAAGTATTGCAAGAGTAGAATAAAGGTCCGATATAACAGAAGAATGTATTTTCTTTAATTGCAAAAATAAAAATAAAATGAAAAACGTTTGGATAACAAACATTTTCAGCACGACATACAACTGATCAAAGTACATACCTAGGATTACTCATTCAAATTAAAGAACAGCCGATATCTTACATTTATTTATATTCTTTACTTTGTGTTTTTTTTTCTATATTAAGTAAATAACGGAATGTGAATTACATGAATACTGCACAGCTTTTTTATTTCTTTTAAGTATTGTGCCTTGGTTACAATCATATTCGTCACTCAAATGTATATTGTAACGCATCTCGAAGCGACGAGCATAATCACGAGCACAGTCGAAGCCGTAGAGCTGCTGTGGGAAAGGGAATTGGTGGAAGAAGGTCCAATGGCTGATATCGAAAGTCGAGTAAGTGGGCATCAAATTTATAAAAATATACAAAATACTCAGAAATATTTTTTCATTAAAATAGTTTTAATAATTTAACTGAGTATTTTTTTTAAATTTTCCTTAATTCTTTAGTTTCATTGCTGTGGCCTGCATAATTCTAGTGACTACACTTCAATAAATTTGCCACTGCCTGCTAGTTGCTTTTATGCCGATAATGACGCCTGGGTTCATTATAATGAAGGCTGTTTGGAGAAGGTGAAATTTGCCGCTGGGAGAGCAAGCAATGCGTTATCCTACGCTGGCTATACACTGGCTGTGGCGCAGGTAAACTTTAAGCGTAAATCAATATATCTTTTATATGAAACTGATAATTATATATTTTTGCCACCGATCAGCAAATAAGCTTACAAAATGGAAGATCTCCCTTAGGATATGTTAGTTTAGATAAATAGGGTGACTACTCGCCAGGCTGTGAATAATTCCACTTGGACTGTTAGAGACTCTTGTCGACAAAACGCCTAGAGCCTTTTGGAGGCGGATAAAATCAATTCCAGTCACCACCATCCTAAAGAAGCCGCACTTTGGAGAATTATTTCTGTTGCCACCTTCATGGCTTGAAACACACTACAGTGGTCTGATAGTCTGAAAAAAGTATTGATTGAGAGCTCCTAATAGTATACTCCTCCTCCAACTTTCTTCTTTAGCTTCGAACTATCCGTTAAAAACCATATTGCGCCTCTTCTCCAGCGACTCCGTCCTACCCACGTATCTCTCGGATGTATGTAGGCGGAGAAGATACCACTAAGAGTAAAATTCTCATGTTATCAGGGATAAAGTTGAAGTGAGAGATGATTTCGGAATGTCTCTCTTAATGTGTCCAGTTTCCTGGAGTCTTATAGCAACCTTCGTAGCAATGCATCTGCAGGCATGTCAATGGGTGATATATGTAGAATGACAGTAAGTGTCATCGTTAGTGTTGTACGTATGGCACTATTGACGCCAATTAGAACCGCTTGTTCAACACGTTCTAGCTGATTAGCGAGTGTGGCTTTACCGATCCCCTTTTACCAGACAAATACATCCTATAATGGTATTAGCTTCAATATGGTTTAATAAAGCCAAAGCACAACCTTTGGTGAGAGATCTCACCGATTCCCAATAGCTCCCTTACAGCAATGTAAGTAAACCAACACCTTCCTCATCATCTTCTCAACATTCGGCTTCCACGATAGATTTCTATCAAAGATGAGTCACATGTGCTTCCTCTCTTCGACAGGGTGAAGTCGAGAGCTCTCCAATGATGGAACGGGTACATCCCAGATTTTATACCTCCGCGTAAATAAAACCAGTTCAGTTTTATATAGATTGACAGCTAAGCTGCTTCTTTCTGCCCAGATTGTTACTACATTGAGGAGTCATTGACAGATTAGCAACCCTAATCTAGCCGACCATATAACATACATATACACCATAGAGCATGGAAGAGCAATAGATAGGAATGAGGTGACCTCTACAATTTTAGAGATAATTATTTGGTATATGGATTTATGTACAAATTATCACAAAAGATGGAGCGTTGGGTCGTTATGACCACCGTTGACAGCTTGGACCGAACTTTGTTATCAAAATTAGAGTACAGGCGTAGAAATTTAATAAACAATTGGGAGGTCAGCGTTAATTGATCTAAACGGAAATCTCAGCTCGCGTCATTTAGTATGATTCATCAATACTATACATGAGGGTGGTACAATAAGCACTTCGAATCTTGTTTCCAGAAGGGAGCAGATAAATTAATTGTCTCAATCAATTGACTGCTGCATCAACTATTGGATATGAGAAAATCGTCGGCGCGATGGATGCAGCGTTAGCTCACTTCGTACAACAAGCGCTGCTTTAAAATCACTTTAAAAAGGTGTTAATCGTTCTTCAAGCGCCATCTGAAGTACTTTTTGTGTTATTGCGTGACTGTCGTCTAAATATGGATGCAAAGGTATATACTATTAAGTGAACAATAATCGAAACAGTGGCCTTTAACTGGAAAATCTGTTCCGAAGAAGGCAAGTACTATGCCATGGGTTGATAAGGGAATGGTCCCCGTTTTTTGGGATTCAAAAGGTGTGATTTACACCGACTATCTAATGAAGCCGAAGTTACTGGGCTGATTCAACCCTAGTTGAAGAAAAACGATCCCATTAGGGGAGGAAAGAAGTGTTCTTTTACCGAGACGATAGTAGACATGACCCACGTTTTTGCCTATATTCAGGTTTCCGCCACGATCTTTTCCAGATTCGGCTTTATACGATCTTTTTTTTTGTTTTCTTGTCACTTAAGGAAGGTCTGTACTGCAGATAGACGTAATTGAACGGTTGCCACGCCCACAAAATGCTATTAAACGAAAAGTGCCATAACTCTCCATTATTTAAGATATATAACTGTAATTTGGTACAGGGGATCGCAGTAACAAACGACACCTGTAGGCCCTTTTTTTAAGAAGAAGTGGTCCCGCCGCTTAAACGTATTAATTCACATATCTGCCAAACCGTGTAAGCTAACTGAAAAAAAAATTTACTAAGAAGATGTCCTTACTAGTACGAGTATTACTTTAAACGCTGAGAAAATAGGTACAATCAGACCTGATCAGATTCCTTCACTTCAATTATACAAATCAAGCACCAATGAATATTTCGGGATAAAACTTTCGACAAGTAGTGCCGCTAAATTTAAGCTTGTGTCCAAAAGTTGTCGAAATCGGACTTTAACTTTTCAAGGACCCACCAAAATATTCGGACTTCAGGGCATTTTACTGATTTTTTTATGTTGTTGTTTTATCGGCGGAATTCTGCTGACTTGACTGTTCTCGACCAGATAAAAATCCGGGTCCGTTTCGCTTGCGTTGACCCGACTGTCGTGGGAACGGACTGATTTCTCGAAATCTCTTTGTAATAACAATTTATCGACTTGCCCATGATTTTAAATAATAAATTTTTAATTTTAAAACATTCACAAACTTAGCTCTTCCTTACGTGTTTTAAAATATTTTTAATTTTTTTCCAGCTGCTGGCTTTGATATTCTCATTCATACTGACTTTAATTTACCATCGAACTGGAGATTATGAAACCTTATAGTATAAAACCTACATACTTGTGTAAATATTTACTAGTATTCTTTAAGTAGTAAAAAATAGTTTTTTATTAAACAATTGTATATACATACATATATACAATTCTAGTATACATACTATTTACAATATTTTGTATACTAAATTTTCAGAAATGAAGATGTGTGAAAGTAGTCGCATATTGTAAATTTACAAACATATTTTAATTAAAATAGTTTATTCATACCTACATTATTTACTATATTTGTTTATATAGCATATCTACAATTAATTTAAGATAACCTACAATTTGTTGGTACTTGTAACAGTATTTTCGAATTTTTATATAATACATGTAATTTGAATAAAAAAAAAATTAGTTTTTGCCAGACTTTTGCATTTCATATTTGCTTTACTATCATTTAGTTAGTTAGACAAGAGGTGAGTACGCGAATTGCAATGATTGTTGCGTTGCACCGGCTGTGGTGGCACATGACCATCCTCTGGTGTGTGATCTCTTGACTGAATGCGCTTGAAAAGCAAAATGCTAAGTATGCATGAGTAGAGGAAGACTGCGCACTACAATACGAAAATATGGTCACATGTTTTTTACATATTTACGGTTTTTAATTAATTTTCTTCTTCATGTTTAAGCCCTACTTACTTCACAGATTAACAGTGACCAGTTGAAAATGTTTTCACGCTCCATGGTTTTGTGATATGACGTTTCCAGTGCTTCCACACAGCCGCGCGAAAATAAATTCGATTCAAGCGTAGCATTTTGGTAGCGATAACAACTCGCGGGCGTCTCCATACGTCTGTACTTGTAGTCATTGGCATTGTAGAGACCACAGCAGTGATACTGAAATGGAAATAATGAAATGTATATATGTATGTATGTATGTAAATAATGATATGAACATGTTGAAAATGATGATAATTAAGGTATATAATTAAAAATATATATAAACATAAAATTAATTACATAAAAAAAAATTAATAGAAAAATAAAATATAAATTAATACAAAAAAATATGAAAAAGTATATAACATAGCAATCAGTTAAGCGAAAAATATATATTTAAAAATTAAAAAATTACATAATTTTTAATTAAATAATATAAAAATTAAAAAAAAAATATTATAGATAATTATATTGAAAAATTCTATTCTTTTTTTTTGTAAATTTTGTAACAGTCTTTAGTTTACTGTCTTAGCCAATAATGACAACAATATACAATTTTTTTAATATTTAATTGTTTTTGTTTTAGTGATTAGTGGTCACGTTTATACCGTTCAATTAAGCAGTTTAAGGTGATATTCAGGGATAAATATATTTAAATTTATAGCAAAAATCGTGATATGTAAATTAACTCTAACTACTTTGAAGCCTTCAATTTTTAAGCGACTCTCGAAATCAAATTTATTTAATTCGTCTACATTATTATTAAGTCTCAGCAAGATTTTTAACACATACATTCATATGCATATATGAAAGTATAAAATATTATAAAATTTAGAAATATATGTATAATAATTAAAAAGAAAAAAATGTATAAAAATTGTATAGACAAAAATTACTCAAAATAATAAGAATAATCAATATAGCACTAAATTTAAGATTATTATTACACCTGCTATACAAATACTTCCAACACACTCACATTTATCTCCACCGACTGCATTCCATACGGATCCACATCCACATCATCCCAGGCATCCTCCAATAGATCCAGCGCATTTATGAAGAATTTCTGATGTTTATACGTCTGCATTTGCAACAACTGCGTGCACAACAACATCAGCATAAAGAAGGAGTACTACAAGTTGCATTTTTTTTTCATTTAAATAAATAATTAATAGATAGCAATAAAAATTGAAAGCAAAACATACAATCACATTGACGCCCAACGACTCGCAGATGACGCCATAACAGCCGAATAATGTGGCCATGCATACGAATGAGCCCAATATGATACCAACTATGCAGTAAGTGTGCTCATCGGTATTCGGCACGGCAAACTCCAAACCAAATATATTCAAACAAACAATACAAATGCCCAGTAACTGCAAAAAGTAGTGGAGAAATTAGCGCTATGAATGTAGAAGTAAATAAACAATAATAAATAATAAATGGGTCACACAATTACTAACAAAGTAAAGTGTGCAAAATGCTCGTAGAATGCCAACAACAACACTTAAGTACAATTGCACACAACGGCTTTTTTGATTTTTGCTCGCATATTTACTTTTTTTCTTTTGCGCTACACTTACCAAACTAAAGAAATTGAAAGCGAAGACGAAACACTTGACAGCCGCAAAAATCACACTCATTTTTTTTATTTTGTAGTTTCGCTTGATTTTAACTGGACCGCCGTAATTTATGTAAATTAATTAACGTGAAATATGAAATATTTAAAATATGCTAGCGATTTGTTTCCCTACGGCTCGAAGTTGTTACTGAAATCGGTGTCAGAAAATTGTATGCAAAGAAATAAATATTGAACATGGATGGCTTGTCAATGACACCGGGCGATATTTTATTATTATTCTATTTTTTGTTTTATGCCCAACGAACATTTTTGTATTGATTAAAGAAGTTGTTTGCGCGCTTGACGCCGGAATATGTGTTGTATGGAATGAAAAGATCAAAAATAAAGGAAAATGTAAGAATTACTTAACTGCTAATTGAATAAAGCAGCTGCTAATACAACAATGAAAGTTTGATGAAAGGTTCCAACGTCTCACTCATAGAGTGTAAAGTTATTTGGCGTGTTTTTACACCACTACTATAACAACAAAAATACATGAAGAAACGTTAACTTCGGATGCACCGCTGCTATAATACCATCTACAGGTGCATATCTTAACGATGATGATACGTCAATTTGTATGACATCTATATCCTATACACATCCGATCGGAATAGTTTCTTGTGAGATTATATCGTTGCCTCAAATTTTAATCCACTCCAAATTTCTTTAAGATATCTCGTAAAATAAAAAAATGTTCTACACAAGGGCACGTATTTGATCATCTAGTTTGGTTTGTATGGTTTATTTGTATTTCCACACAACCCCGCAACGCACCGTACCATCAAATTGATGGCAAATTGATTTGAATTACAAGGCATTCAAATTACTATTTGGTTTATTGGGTGTGTAGTTAAATGTACATAAATATTACTGTATCGTCTGCTATCAAGTAGCGCATGTTAATGAACTTCATTACTGATAATGAGTAATATTAATATGCAGTACACTAACAAACACTAACTCATAAGATTTGGCAGCAAAACATTTGGCCATTAATACGGTAAGCGGCTTAAGCGTTCATTGCTCGTTAACACTCAGGCGAACATTTTGCATGTTTATGAGAGCGCATACATTAAATATAAATATGCAATTATAATTAAACAAATTAAAATGATTTTAATGTTAAAGTGTTGTTGTCTGACAGGCATCTGCTTATATGAAAGTAATAAAGACATTGGTTTCAGGTTTTATATTTTTTTATTTCTTGGAAAAACAATTTATTTCTTTATACTAGCAGCAGTAGTAATAATTAGCGGCGATAGCAATTCAAAGCTTAAAATTCTTTTAATAGCATTTAGTTAACTGACGAGTTAAGCAGCAAGAGTATATGTTTTCTCGCTAGGCTTTAGTAAAAACTTATAAGCTAGAAAATATAAATTAGTTTTTATAATAGGTATGCAAAAGTGTATGCATAATTTATAAGTGTTTTTTTTTTTTTTTTTGTTTACAACATTTCATATAAAATAGTGTTAAAATAAATAGTTTGGTATAATTTAGTAAATAACGCCTACAGTAAGTCAAACAGGTATGTAATTCCATATATAAATACATATATTTCGTGGGTAAAGTATTGATGATGTTGCTTGGTGGTTATTGTTTTTGTCGATGTTATTGTTATTTTTGTCGATTTTTTACAAACTGGTGTTTTTGTTGGCTTATATTTTGGTGTTCCGTTCGTGTTGTACGAATATAAAAACTCGTAAATTTATTTCCGAAATTTTCAAATAAAAAATATCACAAGCACACGGCGTTGGTATAAGTATATAATTCACTACAAGTTTTTCTACGTTTCATCGCACTTCACTTTTACTACTTAACTGTTTAATTCTAATTGTATACTAAAATTGTTTAATTTAATTGGCATTTTTAATTGCTTGTGCAAATCCGTGCTTTCATATTGTTTTTATTTTATTTTATATTTTTTTTTGCAAATTGCGTTGTGTTTCTTTGTGTATTTGTATATTGTATATATTTGTTTTATGTATTGTATAACGCTTTTAAACTCTCCATGGCAGTGGTATGAGACCCCACTTCTGCGTGATGTCTTTGTAATCACAAATAATGGCAACAACGATTTTCTCCACTTTTTGTGTGCGTGGAATTTTGGCTGCCTTCAGTGTAAGGCAAAGCTTCGATTCGCGATGCGAAATGTGCTGAGTCTGCAAAATAAACAATAACGCGTACATAAAAGCATATTAAATAAATAAAACAGAAAAATAACATTTTATTAGCCATTAAAACACCCTTCTACTCACATCCATGTCGTAACTCCAAAGCTGGCGCGGATCGTCCAAGCACTGGGTCAGCTGTACATTGCTGGTTAAATTGCGACTCTTCAGCTGCTGTATGACGCCAAGTTTCGGCTCACTATACGTCAGACACACGTTGTCATTGGTCATTATCTGACCCTTCGGCGTTATGACATACATATCCATAGATTTACTATGTACATTGCAGTCACCAACTGTGACCGATTGCACTGATGTGCGCGGCACATCTCTCTCCAACGGCCGCAAGCACTTGTCGCGATCCAAATCGATTAGCGACATAAATTGTTCAGCATTATTGTCTATCTCTTCGAATATGCGTGGCCATTCGCGTGACAAACGACGTCCCGGTATGTTCTTCATGTGCGTCGTGTACGCTTGCGCACATTCGGTCTCACCATCAAGCCAGATTATTTTGCCAAAGAAGCGATTTGGTGCGGGAAAGAAATGCTCCGGCCAGATGTGCTCCAAATACCAGGAAAATGGTTTGCATTTGAGTTTCTCACGCAGTGACAAGCGCTCAGTGACATCGATGCGTTCACGTGTCTCTAACGACAGACCGGATGTGTAAAGTAGTATGAAATATTGCCAATCGTCCATCCAAGTCATGGCTGCACGCGCCAAATTGTTGCCCAGCACTTCACTCATGCCACCCGGGAAGGTGTATGGTGTGGTGCTGCGGAATACGTGACCGACATGTGAACAGGGACAGATTTCGATGCGCCCGCCGCACTGCCATATGCGAAAGGACATTTCAACGTTTTCGCCACCCCAGATCTGTAAGGCATTTAAATAGATATAATATAATTTCAAATCATATACAATGTAAACCTTCCAAACTTACACGCATCTCCTTATCGTACGCGCCAATATCAAAGAAGTATCGTTTATCCACAGCAAAGAGTCCACCAGCCATTGCCGGTGATGCGATTGCCTGCGTTGGATCAGCATTAGCAGGCGCTATACTGCGCTTATTGCCGAACCAGCGAAAACTCAGCTGCCAATTGAAGGCACCCCAATGATTCTCAAAAGTTTTCGTATAACTGAAGTTATCATCGGAGATTATATCAATCACAGGCGCGACCACACTGTTGCGCGACTCCTTCACACGCTGCAGCAGCGGCTCCAGCCAGCCGCGCGTACACTCGCAATGCGCATCCAAGAAGGTCAACACATCACCCTTGGCATGCTCGGCGCCGAGCAAACGCGCTGGCACCAAACCGCCGCGTTTCTGTATGCGCAGCAAGCGCGTTGGCACGGTGAGCACTTTAATGTAGGCCTCGAGTTGCTTCTTCAAATAAGCTGTAAGGCAAAGCGAAAGGTTAAACTAGCTCCAAAGAGGTCAACTGTAAGATGTTTAAATTAATGCTTTGCAGCAGCAGTGAACATATTAGCTGCAGATATGCAAAATACAACAATGTGTTAGGTTGCAATGCAGTTTTCGTTTACTGTTGGAGTGTTTTGTTTTTGTCTTAGTTTGTTTTTATTTAGTGATGACACTTACAGCGTTCGCTTGCATCGTCGACTAGTATGATTTCTTTGAGTAATTTACGCGGCGATCGGTTGATAACGCTCGTTATGGTGCGCAACAGCACCGACCAAGCCTCATTATGGAAAACTATAATCACCGATGTGGTGGGCAGCTCGTTGTTGATATATTTCTTGTCGCGACACCTGTGTAAGAGACAAATGAAAATAAAGCTAATTAAGTGTGTGCGACAGCGTAAATGATTTGATGATTTGTTTTGTTAAAATTTTTATGCTTTGTCAGCAACTCAGGGCCATTGCACAAACTTTATATGCATATGTATGAGTGGAAAACTTGTTGTTAAACGCTGTTAGGCTTAATATTCATTGCCTTTTGGCACTGACGCTGATGAAAAAGCTGCTAATGTTTGCTTGATTTCTTCGCTGATTTGTTTAACTGTTTATGGTCAATGATCTGTTATGCACTTCACTTACTCCTTTATTCTGTAATCTTTTAATGTACGATTCAAGGGTATACGGTCACTGGCCAAAATATTAAAACTATTCAGTCTGAAGAAACGCTGCATGCGGAAACTTTCGCGCGCTGGCACTACGACCGGTCTGCCCTCCGCCCCCTCGCCAGCGATGGGATTGAAAAGATTTACGTTGTAGTCATCTGAAAAAATTTGTAGATATTAAACGAATTTTTATAAATATTGATGAGTAGGCCCACACAAAACGTGTGCATAATAATGAATTCAAATTAAAATAAATAAAATATATGTAATAAAATATAAAATAAATAAATAAAATATAAAAAGAAATAAGTAGACACTGCATTTTTAGTGGTTGGCACGTTATAAGTTTCATAAAAAATGTTTTTTATTTTTATTTACCTTCAGTCATATTGCCGAAAATATCGCCTTTGCCAATATAATGCGCCACAATGTTCTTCGGATGCCATAGCGAACGGCGGCGCGGCTGCGGTTTCGGATGGCTAAATGTTGCGTTGTTATTATGGTGATTGCGAACGCGTAAAGACAAAAAAAAAAAAACAAAAAGAAACAATTAAAATTTACATAGAATTGCTAAATAGTGGAATACAATTAAATGAAGGCGTTCAACTGTGATGGTCTGTTGCCACAGCACATTACACAGCACTAAGAAGCGTGGCTGACTTGCAATACTCTTGCCAAAAAATGCGGTTGTAACGGTTTTCAACCAATTTGCAATTTATTAGCACTTTGTGCGCCATATATGGCACGTGGGCTACTTTTGTAGCACAAACACCTGTTCCAATTTATATATATTTAAATATACTTACACCTTATCCTGATCATTTGTTTGTATACTGGCCACATAAAGATTGATACTGAGCGCAAACATGAAGAATGCAAAGAATAGTAGAAACAGGTAGAGCAGCCATAGCTTCTTCAATTGTTGAAATCTCAAACCCATTGCTAATTATGATTTCCTTCTATTTTTGCTGACGCTACTAATATGCTAATGCGTTGCTTGTTGTTATTACTAGAATTGATGACCACTGTCTGTGCGATCACTTTGTGTAATGAAACGTCTTCGTAGCGGTATCTTCGATTTGTGTTTCGAGTTGTTGCGTCGACTACAACAGTTGCTTGGCCAAAGCGTGAATGAGCTCTGTACGTCGTCGACAGCTTGTTTTTGTTTTGATTACAAATATGTTGAGTCTTTAGCGGCAGTGGCAGAGGAAGTCGTTGTGGCTGGTTTGTTGGTTGGATGGATGGGTTTTTTTTTTTGCTGGTTCCAACAGCTGGCACTGGTCTTTTATTTGCAGCGATTGCATGCAAAGATTGCAGTCGAAAACATTTTGCTTACTTCATGCTTTTCCCGCATATTTTTGTTTATAAGCCGCAAACGAAGAAGCAAACTAAATAAACTAACTAAAAAATATTGACAAACTAATTTTGTTTGCAAAACCCGTCTTGTTGTGTAAACGTAAACAGTTGTTGATGAGCCATCATTGCGCAGGGTTGCTTTGTACGGATGAGGAAATTCTTAGCGATGAAATAGAATTTCATGAATTTCATATTAACTTTTATTGAAATAAAACAAATTAAAATTTAAATAAATTTGTGTTGAATTTTCAGCTGTTTTATAAGCTCTTATTTGTATTTGATAATCTGCGCATTTCATTCAACTGCTGTTGGCGAGTTGTGTAATTTTTAGGGGAAGCTTTTCGCTTAAACGAAGCAACACAGTAAGCGAGGTCATAGACCCACGGCGCTGTGTTTATTGCGCAATCTTCGGTTCCTGTTAACGGATAGAAATTATTTGCATACTTTTAGGCGTTAATTTACAAAGAATAAGGTTAAAACCCAAAATTTAATTTGCGGTAAATAGAAAAACAGGCATAAAAACAGTATTAATCGATTATGTTTGTTCGATAATCGATTAAAGTTGTTTAAATATAATGAGTTCACAAAACTATTTGAAAAAATTTTATTCAAACAGAAGCTGCTGAGTACTAAAAATTAATTATTTGCACTGAAATATGTATGTTTTTATAATATTGCTGTTTTTGTTGTTGTTGCAGCGGCAGAAAATATTGCTGAAGTAATTTCCAGGAATAGTGTCGAGTTAACAGTCCTTGGCCGAATAATAATCCGGGTCCGTTCCACTTATTTAGACCCGACTGTCGCGAATAAGGTTTTTGTAATGTTGTTGTTGTTGTAGCGGCAGAATTCTGCCGAGTTGACAGTCCTTGGCCGGATAAAAATCCGGATCCGTTCCGGTTACGTAGACCCGACTGTCGTGGGAACGGGTTTTTGTAATGTCTAGTACTTTGGCTTTAATTATATATAAAATTACTAAAACTAAATATTTTATTATTATTATTCTTCAAAATAAAGCTGCTAATGGAAAATACTATGAAATTTGTACAAATTAAGTAATATTCTACTAGTAATAGCGTCTTCTTTCTATGTTTTTGAAATTGATGCCCAGAATGCATGCGACAATTATGGTAACACCCTGTAAAAAAAATAATAATTATATAGAATAATTTCATGAAGTATTAAATTCCGTTAGTTTGAATCAATAACGTCTTTGCAATAACATCAAATTTTTTAGCACTTCGTACTCACCTCCACGCCCACCAACGTCCAATCGCTGATTACTTCAATGCGTGATCCATTAGCAAAGGCTTGAGTTAACTTCCCTACGCAACCCGCTGTGTAGAGATCATTTGGAATGGATGTCTTGCGGTTGAGATAACAGCTTGTAGGTATGGATAGACCACTGTCGATGTAATCGTTGGGTCCATTTCTGCCACAACATTCGTACTGAAAAATATTTACATTCTAGGTATTAAAAATGTGGTATAAAAGTTTACTTGGAACTTTGTTGCTAACGAGGTGAGAAATCTGGACTAGTTCCGAATTGGTAGTTGCGTTAACCTGCTTGTCGTGGTAATATAAAGAAATTCTAAGGTTATAAAAAACTTGATTCGAGGGAGCACTTGTTATATTGATTGAACTGATGACTGGACCGATCTCACAGAATCATAAAATTCGAGCTGAAGGTAGAGGTCACGCAACTTTCCCCCTGACGTATTCTAAAGAAAACAAATAGTGGGTTTGCGATACACTAGGGATGTATACTATGGGAAGATAAATACAGACAGAAGTGCAACGGCTTTAAGACTGGAAACACTGTGTAAAACGTCTCAAGCTAGGTTGCACAGGACTCCGGCCAAAGGCAAGACTTACACAGTACTAGCTATTAAAACATGAGGCGGGATCTATTCCACCAGTGCAGAAGAAAGAGCTAGGTTACTTCTGGGTGAGCATTTCCAGGAGGCAATTCGGGAAGACCAGTCAAACATAAGCAATTTCGCTCGGATTGGATAGTTGCAAGACAGCTGTTTCCTGCGGACTCAATCAAGTCGGCAATAGCTTCGTTCGCGAAATACTAGCCTCGGGTGGTCTTTCCATTACTTCGACAGCTGTGAGAGCAATTTTTACTGCCATACCTTGTTTGGCTGATAAGATATACGCTGGCATAGATTCCAGAATCAATGCGGACTGCATAAGTGATCTTCATACCCAAAGTAGGAAGAAAGAACTATTCATTGGCATAATCCTTTAGGTCAATTCAACTTCCGTCTTACTAAAGAGTACGGAAAAGATCGTTGGTTATGAAATAACGTCGCAGGTGCTGAAAATTGCATCTTTACATGCGAATTATCTTTGATTACAGAGCAGGTAGTTCAATCAATACTACTCTGTACCAACTAACTACGGAAATTCAAAGTACGCTGTAAGGAGGAGCGATGATGCTGTGCGCATTCCTAGACAGCGACAGTGCCTTTGAAAACATGTCTCATGAAAGCGTGACAAGAGCAGTGGAGAAAAAGAATATAGCAGCACCGGTACGTAGCTGGATAGAAGCCGTACTGCGCACCAGGATAGCTGAGTACACAGTAGGGGATATCAGCATCCTCTCGGCACTACGAGAGGTTGCTTACACAGTGGAGTGTCATACCCCTATTAGGAAGCCTAGACGTGGACAACCCACTTGAACTGTTAACTAACAATGCGATCTGCTGACAGGATTTGCCGAGGATACTGGTATTTTTATGTGACATCGTACAAAAGAGATTAGGCCGTTGTAAGCTTAAGAAGCACTTATTTAACATGGGCCTAGCCTCTTGTGCAAACTGCCGGTTCTGCGACATAGAGGTGGAAACTCTAAACCACCTGCTGGTTGACTGCACTCTAGCTTTCAGACACGGACAATTTTCGCAATTTTTTATTGTTATTGTTTTTTAAATAACGGAACTAAATTTTACTCATTATTAATTAGTCATTGAATCGGCACCATTTTTTATATTTTTAGCTGGCGGCACAGACGGGCACGATAACATTGATTGGTCTGTCTATTAGAAGTTTCCTGATATTAATATATTTCTGTTCCTGAAATAATTTTGAAGAATGCTATCGAGTTGACAGTCTTTGATTGGATAAAAATCCGTGCCCGTTCCGGTTACGTAGCCCCGACTGTCGTGGGCACGGTTTGTTGTTACTGTGTACTATCACAAACAACCGTTAGGTGAACAGAACTATAAATTCAAATTACTTAAATAACTGTCTATGATTCGGCAAACGAGTTGTGAAACGAATATCAGCTGGTATAAATTATCTGGTATAAAAAAATATAGAATGAATAATGATAGATAGCGGCTTTATTACTCTAAAAAAGTATTGACATGCGTTCTTATATTACTTGTCACTTGAATATCAAATATTTCTGAGCAGATCACAGACATAGCGAACATGACGACTGTGTGAATCGAACACTCTTACTTAAAAAAAAATTGCAGAATTTAGTGTGAACTTACTCTAATTTGATAATTATCCATGGCGTCATCGCTCAACTGCCGATTCCAAGCATTCTGTATCGTCTCCTCGGCTAATTTGGAGAAATCTATGGGCAGCGCGAAGATGACAGCGATTTGTGCGAGCAGCAGCAACAACAAAAAGATGGCATACTACAAAAGTGCTTGAGTTAAGTGTTTTAAAATAAATATGAATGGAAAAAGGCTTGCAACAAATACTCACAAGCAAAATAGTGTGCGGTGACTCGCGTATGGCGCCACAGCAGCCCACTATGGTGGTGGCGAAGAGTAAACCGCCCAACACCACGCCCATAATGCAGGGTATCTTAATGGA
This sequence comes from Bactrocera zonata, assembly GCA_037783105.1. Lineage (NCBI taxonomy): Eukaryota > Metazoa > Arthropoda > Insecta > Diptera > Tephritidae > Bactrocera > Bactrocera zonata. The sequence goes on along the minus strand of JBAWJQ010000207.1, from coordinate 554,296 downwards.
TTCGCTGGCGTCGAATTGCACCAAAGAGTACGCGCTGGCCGATAGCATAAAAGCGCCCGCTATCTACATGTTGAGCCAGGTATTAATGTATTTTTGCGTGTGTAAGTGTGTGTGCAGGTGCAATAAGCAGAAAAAAAAACAATGAAAATTTTTGTTTAGTGGGGCTACGAACTGAATTGTATATAAATAAATATTAATAATTAGAGCAAATAAGTAGGGAATGAGGCACACAAATGACATATCAGAGCTTAATTGATAAACACCATGATTTATTACATATGTACATACATATGCAATTCTATATGTTCATATGTATTACTCACACAGCAGAGCACATTCATTAGAAAGGCTAAAAATTTCACTGTGGACGTTGCACAAGTCATTTTTATTATTGTAAACTGCCGACAGCGCAAATTAACGTTGAGACGAGCAAGTAACTAGTTCAATATAGCATCAAAATATAATAAATTTTCAGCTTTTTGAATGTATTACGCCAAATTATGGCCTTCGCTCCCTTTCCACACACAAGAACACAACAAACCGATCCTCAATTATGCCTTTACGACCGCTTGGCACTGTAGTAACTAAACGACTAAACAGCATTGAAATCAAAAAAGATAATATTTCCCTCACAATTACAAAAATTTCCTATAAATACAGCGCATACAAATGTATATTTTTATCATTAACTTGTCAGCTGTTGTTGTTTCAATACGTTTTCGGCGGGCTTAACTCAAATTCGCATATGATTTATCATTTGTCCCACTGATAAGACGGTGAAAAATGTGCTAAGTGTTTGAGTAGCGCTCAGCGTTGTCTCATTTGTGTGGAACCATATGTGTTTACACAGTGAGAAATGTCGCATATTGTGAGCGCGGCAAAGAGAGCTAGTAAAAGCTTGAGAAAAGTATTAGCAGTTATACCACACACCTAGAGATATTTTTTCGGAGTAAAGACGCCTTTGTCAATGGAAGTGCTTTCAGAAAACAGCGGAAATGACAAATTTCCGAAATTAATGAAAATATTAAAAGCTTTTAAAAAATGACTACACAAATTGAAGGCAACTGTGGATAGTTTGGATCTTGCGAAGCATTGAATTTTTTAACAAGACAACGATCCAAAATACGGAATATTTTTCTCCGCTCATTTGTCATTTCTCATCAGTAAAGTTTGCCATTTCATCATGGAAAGATAAACCATCCAATAAGCCGAAATTATTAAAATTTAATACCGAACTTCGGAGTCAGTGCCCTCAACTCTAAGAGCGCTCAGTCAAATTTAGGGCCGTCATAATCGCCCTGTCAGATCAATAATTGACCGTCTAGTGGAAAAAATTCGAATCCACAGGCACAGTACAAAATGTCCCCCTGCCAGTGAGACAAAGAAGGCCATAGTGTCGAGACTATTGCTGCCGTTGGCGCATCAATTGAGGAAGACCCAAATCAGTCTCTCACACATCGTTATCAAGCGTTGGGCATCTCAGTGACGTCGCTTGTGGCGAACTTTGCGAACAGATTTTGGCCTACATCCTTACTAGATTGACGCAAGAACTGAAGCCACTTGACCGCCAGAATTGTCGTATGTTCGCGAATTGGTCTGAGTAACAACTTGAAAATTATCCGGATTTTCAACGAAAAACCATCTTCAGCGATGAGGTTCATTTCGGTCTGGATGGCTTCGTTAATAAGCAAAATATGCGTTATTGGTTTGGCAGCAATTCCTACGTACTCCAAGAGTCACCATTACATCCCGAAAATATGACGGTTTGATGCGATTAATGGGCCAACGGCATCATTGGGCCGCACTTCTTCCGTGATGATCAAGATCGGCACGTCTGTGAATGCGAATCGCTATCACTCAATGATAACCGAATATTTTTGGCCCGAATTGGATGTTATGGACTTGAACAATACATATGTGGTTCCAACAGGAACTTCCAGCCATACAGCGAAAGTCATAATCGATTTATTGAAAACTATGTTTGATGTATATGTTATCTCACAAAATGGACCCAGTGAATTAGACGTCTCGGTTGTGCAATTTGAAGAAATTAGACTATTACCTATGGAACTAGGTATTTATGGACATAAAGACTTTTTTGATTTTCACATGGATTTGCCAAATTGAAGGTTCCTTGGAAGCATTCGAGAGAAAGGTTTGGCACAAGATTTGCGGTCCTTTGCACTATGACAACGGCGAATACCGCAGTATATGGAATGAAGAGTTGTACGATGTATACGGCTGCATTAACTGCAAATCTAGAGACAGCGGCTATGCTGCCTAGGTCATCATGTCATCTCTCTCTCTCTCTGTAGCTTTGAAGGTATTCGATTCAGTAGTTGTCGGTGGAAGCAGAGGAAGAAGAAGATCTTCATTCCGTTGCAAAGATCCAGTGGAGAAGGACTTGGCTGTACTTGGTATCTCCAGCAGTAAATGTTGACAATACGTCACTCTGCTCTTATCACATCAACAAAGAACACAAAGTACAAGCACTTGCTTTGGAGAATATTTAAAGAATAACGATAACAATAACACAACAATGAAAGCTTTCTACTGTGAAGAACTCTCGTTAGTGTCTCAGCGAGTGAAGTAGAGCTTTTATTGTTTATTGAGCGCTTTGGAGAGAGGTAAAAATGTAAAAAATTATTTTAGTTGTTTTTTAAACTAGCCTTTATAGTTAGTATTTTAATTGAGAACCAGAAAAGTTGACAATAATATACTTATTTGCCATTGTGTAGTTATAATATTAGAGTAAGGAATTCTCATGTCGATCTTATAGCATCTTTCACTGACACTCTCACAGTTTAGTTACGGCTTAAAATGTCTTAACCCTTAGACACTCTACCACCTAACGTCGGTCAAAGTTAACTTAATTTTAGTGTTTAAAGTATAAATATAATAATAAAACATGCAAAAACCGCACATAACTCTTTTGTACCTTTTATTTAATATTAACAACAAATTAACTTAAAAGAAGTTTCATACTTCAACTTCGCAGATTGCATAATAACGGGAATATTTAAAAAATTAAAAACGGTAGAATCACTGTGACCAGCGTTAGGTGGCTAAGGGTTAAATACAAGTAAAAGCAAAACAGAGATTCCGACAATTTTATTCCATTACTTTTGCTGAAGAGCGTTTGACAAAAAATACATTGTTTTGTGACGTCATAAAAGTTGAGAATGTTTAATTAATACAATAATTAATATATAACGGTTAGTTCAATACTTACACCACACATTTCACTTAAGAAAAAGGCAAAACATTTCATTTTATCCACTGTCATTCTACATTTTAATAGTTTTTGGCAGCAATAGTTTGACAGTCCACCGGTACAGTTCAACGGTACAGCTTTCTAACCAAAATATTTATGCAAAATTATTATTTATAGGATTTCAAAGTTTACTTTTTTTTGGTTCATAACACGCAAACCTAAATTATTATTGCGGAAGTCTAAAAACATACACCGATCTAAAAAATGCCCAAAAAGGTCCTATAAAATTATACTGAACATTTGAAGTTGAACGCCATTGATATACTGAACTCATATTGTCCATTTTATCGAAGATATTGGTTTACGAAATTACCGGCAGTTATTTACATTATATACATAAATTTAACATGTATGCAAATATATAACATTTATATACCTATGCATATACAGTTGTATCGTACATATTTTTATATTAAGTCCTACCAACAGGTGAATATGTACATATATACATCAATATTAATGTTATGTGTCGACTTACTGGAGAAAATTTCGATAAGACTAATCTCTATGCATATTTCCCTCTGGATTAGGTTTTATATATGTACATTAGGGTGTTCAATTTTTTTTTTCGATTGGTACTCGGAAAAATAAGTTCCCAGACACCTCTAAGAAAGCCTCTCCAAATATGAGTTTTTAATTGTAACGGGAAGGTCCTCCTACATACAGTTTTCTATTTTTTCTTATTATCAGATAGAAAAATTTACATCTCGCTTCCAAATACTTGAAAAAATATATTGTTTCTTAGATTTTGTAGGAAATTGAATGCCCTAAAAAAAGGTCTCCAATGGTTTTTTCGCAAACCCAACTGTTAAAAGATATTAATAGTTGAAGTTTGATTATTTTTGGGAAAATTTTTTACTTCTTATGGATTTTATTACTCAATGAAAAAAATCATGATGATGAAACTCATAGGTTTTTGGAGAGGCTTTCTTAGAGGTGTCTAGGAACCTATTCTTCAGAGTACCAAACGAAAATTTTTTTTTTTTTAATCTACCCTAATAACGGGTGATTTTTTTGAGGTTAGGATTTTCATGCAGTAGTATTTGACAGATCACGTGGGATGTCAGACATGGTGTCAAAGAGAAAGATGCTCAGTATGCTTTGACATTTCATCATGAATAGACTTACTAACGAGCAACGCTTGCAAATCATTGAATTTTATTACCAAAATCAGTGTTCGGTTCGAAATGTGTTTCGCGTCCGTGTCCGATGAGCGATGAGGCTCATTTCTGGTTGAATGGCTACGTAAATAAGCAAAATTGCCGCATTTGGGGTGAAGAGCAACCAGAAGCCGTTCAAGAACTGCCCATGCATCCCGAAAAATGCACTGTTTGGTGTGGTTTGTACGCTGGTGGAATCATTGGACCGTATTTTTTCAAAGATGCTGTTGGACGCAACGTTACGGTGAATGGCGATCGCTATCGTTCGATGCTAACAAACTTTTTGTTGCCAAAAATGGAAGAACTGAACTTGGTTGACATGTGGTTTCAACAAGATGGCGCTACATGCCACACAGCTCGCGATTCTATGGCCATTTTGAGGGAAAACTTCGGACAACAATTCATCTCAAGAAATGGACCCGTAAGTTGGCCACCAAGATCATGCGATTTAACGCCTTTAGACTATTTTTTGTGGGGCTACGTCAAGTCTAAAGTCTACAGAAATAAGCCAGCAACTATTCCAGCTTTGGAAGACAACATTTCCGAAGAAATTCGGGCTATTCCGGCCGAAATGCTCGAAAAAGTTGCCCAAAATTGGACTTTCCGAATGGACCACCTAAGACGCAGCCGCGGTCAACATTTAAATGAAATTATCTTCAAAAAGTAAATGTCATGAACCAATCTAACGTTTCAAATAAAGAACCGATGAGATTTTGCAAATTTTATGCGTTTTTTTTTTAAAAAAGTTATCAAGCTCTTAAAAAATCACCCTTTATGCATGGATGTTTGACGATGAATATCTCGTAAACGCTTAACGCAAAGACCGTGCGGAAGACCGCAGCAACTCGGACGGTATGGAATGACTTGTAGCATCGAGATCTTAAATTGAAATCATATAAAATACAGTTTGTGCAAGAACTGAAATTGTTCGACCTTCCCAGGGAACCAAATTTTGTTCAGCGATGAGGCCTATTTCTGGCTCAATGGGTATATAAACGAGCAAAATTGCCGCATTTGGGACGAAGAGCAAACTGAGGAGATTCAAGAGCTGCCATTTCTTCCAGAAAAAATAATGGTTTGGTGTGGTTTGCGCGCCGATGGAATTATCAGTCCATATTTCTTCAAAAATAATGCCGGTGAGAACGTAACCGGCAATAACGACCATTATCGCGGCCTGATAATTTACTATTTGATGCCTGAAATTGAAGCTTGTGATCTCGGCGACATTTGGTTTCAACAATACGGCACCTCTTCCCACACATCGCATCGATCAATAGATTTATTGGGCCGAATGATTGGCCTCGAAGATCGTGTAATATCACACCGCTATACTTTTCCCTATGGGGATATGTAAGTTCTAAAGTCTATGCGGACAATCACTCTTCGATTTAGACCTTGGAGAAAAACATCACGCGTGTTACCTGTCGAAGTGCTCAAGTGCTCGAACGAGTCGATCTGAGGCGTAGCCGCGGCAAACATTTGAAAGAGATTATCTTCAAAAAACAAATGCTAAAGAATGTTCTTTCGAATGATAATAAACTTCTTCTTCTTCTTTACTGGCGTAGACACCGCTTACGCGATTATAGCCGAGTCTACAACAGCGCGCCAGTCGTTTCTTCTCTTCGCTACGTGGCGCCAATTGGATATTCCAAGCGAAGCCAGGTCCTTCTCCACTTGGTCCTTCCAACGGAGGGGAGGTCTTCCTCTGCTTCCCGCGGCGGGTACTGCGTCGAATACTTTCAGAGCTATAGTGTTTTCATCCATCCGGACAACATGACCTAGCCAGCGTATCCGCTGTCTTTTAATTCGCTGAACTATGTCAATGTCGTCGTATATTTCGTACAGCTCATCGTTCCATCGAATGCAATATTCGCCGTGGCCATACGCAAAGGACCATAAATCTTTCGCAGAACTTTTCTCTCGAAAACTCGCAACGTCGATAATGATAATAACCACTCTCCATTAAATTTGACGCTTCTGTGTTTTTTCTTTAAAAAAGTAAGAATGGATCACCCTTTACTACTATAGTGTATGATGTAGATGAACGCAGAGAAAATGTCGCGTGAAATATAGCTGACTCTCAATAACATGAGAGATGAACATAACATAATTTATAAGTATATTTACCAAGATATCTTACAATACTTATGGACATAAGTATGAGATAAATAGCTAGTTTAAGAGTCTAAAAGAGTGGCGAATCGAACACACCATAACAGCTGTTCAAAAGAGCGATTCTACTCTTTTAATAAGTTGTCCGAATAGTTTCTTGTATCGAATTTAACTCGCTAAATTTGGTATTGGATTTGATAATATTGTTGTTGCGTTCACATATATTTAAACAGGAGATATTATTAGATATGTCTTAATTTTTACCGTTACTGTAGTGCATAAGGGGTTAAATGACATTTTGCAACACTTTCTCAAATATCTTTGTTTCCATTTTTAACTAACATTTATAAAATGTTTGTAAACAGCAAACGAAATTCAAAAATTTTCTGTGATTATTTGTATTTTTAAGAGAGTCTATTTCTTATTCAACCAAAATGGATTGTCTAATGATAACAATAAAGTATGTTGTGGTGTTATTTAACTTTTTATGTGCGGTGAGTATCGGGATTTTGAAGAAAATCATAATGGGAGTGTGGATGTAAGGAAAAAAATTTATTGTTTTAATGTTTTGTTTTGAGAATGAAAGTTGGAAACGGAAAAAAGTGTGCGATGTATTTCCTCTAATTGTTTTGTTGCTTTTGTTTAGCTTTTTGTCTCAAGATTGATCGAAAAAAAAGCAATAGGGGGACAATACTAAAAAATTATATAATTGGTTGAATCCAGAGTAAACAGATTTGCTTCTTTTCACAAGCAAATAAAAAATCCCGTCTTGTACCTTTGGACAAAAAACTCTTTTGGAAGCACTATAGGGAGGAAAGAGTATGGAAGTCTGGCAATGCCCTAAATGCATGTAGGAAGATACTCGACAAAACCTGGGTGTTGTGCACCAGGACAATGCTATAGAGAGAACCGAGAGCTGTAGGAACTTCCCCAAAGGCGGCTCTTTAATTAGTAGTAAACCTGCCTAGAAACTTGAAAATCGGCAAAATTGCCGGAACGATGATTCGAAGTGAACTAAGAATGAGATGATTGACGAATAGTCATGGCACCGCACCTCCACGCCGCATATTAAATACCATAATTACAAGGATAGATCGAAATTGGAGAGCGGTGTTGCGGAACTATAATATCCGGAACTAAATATATGCAGCCTTTAAAGCTCTTAGATCACCACAGTATATTCTAAGCAAATGTTTTTGCTCATGGGAAAGCCGCGGAGCTAGTTTCTAAAGGATCAGAAGGCAACTCCAGAGTTAACAACTATGTAGACAGCCAAACAGCAATCAAAGCCATGTCTTGGAAAGAGTAGCATTAGATAGTGTTGCTAGGAAGAAAGGACTTCACTTCCACTGTGTGTAGGTCACAAAGGCATCGATGACAATGAGATAGAGGACGTAGTTGACGTAGCCCCACAGGAAATAGTCTAACGGCGTCAAATCGCACGACCGAGGCAGCCAATTCGCTCGGCCATTTCGTGAGTTAACACGATCGCCAAATTTGGTTTTCAATAAATCGATTGTGACATTCGCTGGGCGGCTTATGGCATCGTCCTTTTGGAACCAGTAACGTCCCCGTCTTGATCATTACAGAAGAAGCACGGCCCATTGACACCGCTGGCCCATATTTGGTGCGTAAGTTCTTCGGGATGCAATGGTGACTCACGGAGTACGTGTGGATTGCTGCATGATCAATAACGCATATTTTGCTTACTGACGAAGCCATTCAGCCAGGGATGAGCCTCATCGCTTAAAATGATTTTTCGATAAAAATCCGGATCATTTTCAAGTTGTTTCTCAGCTCAATTCGCGAACATAAGCAGATTCTGGTGGTCAAGCGGCTTCAGTTCTTGTGTCAATTTGATCTTGTAAGGATGTAGGACAAAATCTTTTCCCAAAATTCGCCACAATGACGTCACAGAGATGGCCAACGCTTGAAATCAACGTGTTAGAGACTGATTTGGGTCTTCCTCAATTAATGCGCTAGCGGCAGCAATATTCTCGACATTACGGGCACTTCGTTGTCTCACTGGCACGGGAGCATTTTATACTGTGGCTGTGAATTCAAAATTTTCCACTCAATTGTTGATCTAACAGGACGATTATGACGACCATAAATTGAACATAGCGCTCTTAAAGTTGAGGCTAATGACTCCGAATTTCGATAGTAAATTTTAATACTGACTCGTTGTTGGAACGTATATCTTTCCCTGGTAATAGGTAAACCTTACTGAAGAGAAATGTCAAAAGAGCGGGAAAATAATGGCGTCGATGCTGTCCCTATCGGTATACTTTTGTGGCGTCCCTATTGAAAAACCCTTTATATATTTGTGAAAGCAACAATATAGTTAGGAAGTTGAGTAACTTAAGTAATGGTACAACAGATTTCTGTAATTTTACCATTTTCTGTTCTACCGATTTTATACCAGTTTTACCATAGTGGATGCCTCAAGGCATAAACTACTTTAAAGTTTAAAAACGATAATTTTTTTTTTGATTTTGAAGGCTTGCTGTAAAATATATATATTTTTTTTTAGAAGAGGTAAACGCTGATAGCGCTAGGCTGCTTAGCAAGTGCGGCCAATCAGTTTAAACTATCGGCGTTGTTTGTTTGATTCACCATACCCGAAGGCTTATTGCATCGAAGGTAGCTAATATTAACTTCGCTGATATAATATTTAGGACCTAATTTTTTTCGAAATCATTGAATATTACATTGCATTACTTGAATTTCATTTCTCAGTGTAATGCTGTCCTACAGTTGAACATCAACCATCGAATTTTCTAATACCTTTCCGCTTCTTATACTTCTTTTGCAGGTGTTTGGAATTGTCATAGTAGTTTTGAGTGCATTAGTGATGAAGGAACTTGGTGCAGCCAGTAAGCCAATTTGTATTAGTTTGATCGTCTTCGGCAGTATAATACTTTGCATCTCATTTGTTGGCTGTTGCGGAGCGCTAACCGAAAGTTTATGTTGCATATGGACGGTATGAATAACGAAATATCTTTAGTTTTTTAATAACAAAAAATTTTATTTAACAATTTTATAGTACGTCCTATGTTTGTTGGTACTTCTCGTGTGCAATGTGATAAATATAATATATATAAAGAAGGCTGACAGCGCAGAACATGCACGCCATGACGTCAATTTGGCGTGGCAGCATATGAAAGAAGGCAGCGATTTAACAATGCATATGTTCCAAAGTACGGTATGTAAAAAATAAATAAAAAACTTTTTAATTTTTTTTTGCAAAATCAGAAACTAATATTTTTTTACTAAACACATAATGCTCGTATTTTCATCTTGTAATGATTTCTAATTTCTTTTACTTAGATGGAATGCTGTGGCAAGACAAATTATAATGACTACATGACCGCAGGTATAGCAATACCGATATCTTGTTATAGGGACGCCAATATGTCACCTGAAAATTTATACCAAAGGGGCTGTTTAGGTGAACTCACCGATAGTTATAGATCTTCCTTCGAGCGAATATATAACTTCAGTTGGGTCGTATTTGCTATTGAGGTGAGGGATTTATTATTTGATCAACTTTAATTTTTTTTCTAATAATATGTACGTATATATTATGTATATATATATTATATTAGTAAATCCGAACACGCGTTGCTGTGGTATACATTTTATATAATATATCCAATCTTCTAAGTTGCTTCAAACTGGACATAGTGTGCTAAATTTTGCTAAAATCGGTTCAGTAGTTTAGGAGTCCATCGCGGACAAACAATGTGACACGTAATTTTTATAAATATATAAATATTTAAATCATACAGACATCCGGCAGGAGGTAATGCCCCACAGGTTGAGCCTATGAGAGCGCCTTGTATCTTTCTAATGTTTATAAAACGAGTACTTCCATACATTTTTTTTTTATTTCGATCAATTTTTGAAATTTTGTTTCAATATTGATGGTTTCCATTATATCGTTTTTCCTTCGCCTGTAAACTTGAAAAAAATGTGGTGTTATGTTATTTTGCATTTCAGGTGACGATATAAATAATAATTTTTAAAGAAGTCTCTATAAACCGTCATATTATATAAAGAAGATTTTAATTCCTTTTAGGGGGCATTCTAGTCTAGAAGCATGAATTTCAGGTAATTTTTAAAGTGTCGTAAAAAAAGGCAATTAATATTTTCACTATCCATTTTTTTATTAGTTATTTGTTAATTTTAGAAGTGTAGAGAAAAAAAATAAAAACTAAAAAAAGGAAAAAATTTCAAAAATTATGAGCTGACGAAGTAGGGGGTCTCTAAAAATTTCCACGTGACCATACACATGATTTCAACCCTCCTAGTTATCTGAAACCAAAAAGAAAAAAAATTATTAATCTAGAATAATTTCGCAATGGCCGGAATTACGGAAAAGTGGAAAACAATTTTTTTTTCGCAAAATGGCGACTGCCAAAAAAAAAGTTTTTTTGCATCACTTTTTCTGACTATTTCGGATTTTTTTAAAAATAATAAAAATTTTAGGATGGGGCTAGTTCCAACCATAGACAAGCCTATAAAGAAGACTCTATAAAAATTTCAAGTAAATCGAATCGTTCCGAAAAAGTCAGTTTTGAGAAAAACGCGTTTGAAGTTTCGCGTTCCGTCCGAACCAGTTTGGATGCCGGGTCAGAAAAATGTCTATATCTCCGAAAATAATTTGAAATTTGAAAAATCCTCTTGTACACATATTCTTGAATAGTTAAACTTTGAAAATATAAAAAAATTGATTTTTTTAAATTTCTAGACTAGAATACCCCCTTTATATTTCGGGTTTTGGGAACAAAAACAAATTGTAATGATTGAAAATCGCTTTACTGTTTATCAAAATATTCTCCATTAAGATCTATAATCTGCAAAAAAACTGTTCTAAATGTATCAATCACTTCTTCAGATGTCAAAAAACATTACCATCTTACATAGTTTATTTTTTCAAACCGGAATAAAAAGAAGTCATTCGATGCCAAGACAGGACTACACGGCGGATGACTCATCAAACCATTGTTTTGAGTGCTCAAAAATGTTATTGTTTCAGTCGACGTGTGAGAACTAGCGTTGTCATAAAGAAGAGTGATCCGTCATCAGCGGTTTGTTATGCTGATTTTTTTAAAGACAACTGGCAAAAAAATGATTGTATAGCACGCAGAATTTACTGTTCTGCGTTGTTCCAGTGGTATGGCTGCGATATGTTCAGTTTTTTCCAAAAAACCAGGCAACCATTTGGTTGGAAGTGCTTCGTGCGTGAAAAGCTTTTTTTGGATTCGGTTCATTTAGAAACACCACGCACAGTCGATTGATGTTTACCTTCGGGTTCATACGCATAAGTCCACCGTTCATCACTTGTCACGATATCATAGATGTGTGTCAAAGTACCGCCGTCTTATTTTCTTAACATTTCTCTCGACCAATCGAGCGATTGACAAATTGTGTGATTCTAACACGGACATTTTTTTTACATCTTCATTCAATATTGAATGTGTGCTAGTTCCACTAATGTCCATAGTTGTCTCAATCTCATGAGAGGTCTCATGACGATCTTGTAATATCAGTATCCGCTACACACAACAACTAATTTTAGACGACCTTCCCGAAACTCGTCTTGAAGTGATCTTTGACCTCAATTGAATTCATCATAACATTGATAAACACTGGTCCTTGATGGAGCTTCATCGTCAAAAATTTAATTAAGTTCATTTATTCACTAATGATGAGTTAATCCTCTTCCAAGTAATATACATATTTATATATTTAAAAATTTTGTTTAATTTTTTGGTTGCGGAGAATATTTTAAGTTACTGTAAACAACACAAATAGCGCTTGTTTGTCAGAACGTTCTGAGTATGCATACCATCAAAAATGTCAAATTTTACGATAAAATTGTTAGTTTCCAGATTGCAACAATAATGTTGTCAAATCCCGAAATATAAAAGGCAACCTACGTATGTATTTACCTTTATGAAAAGTTTAAATGTTCGTTCTGGTAAAATTTTAATAGTTATGTTAGTGGTAGGTAGGTAGGTAGGAGTGCAGCCCTATCGGGCTCAATTAGCACTGATGTGCCATTTTGATACACTATTCGTAGAACCTCCTGTATCTGCTGTTACGTTCCACCCTCTCTCTCAAACCATTTTGAGGTTTCGATGAAACTACTTATGTCCGATATGCTTTTGGTGGAAATCCATTCAAGATTTGGTGCTTGGTGGATTCCGAGTGTTTTGTGTCGTATCTGTGCCAGAGCCGGGCATTCGCAGAGAAAGTGGAGGATTGTTTCCTTGCTCCCTGCTACTCCGCAGCTTCGGCAGATGTCGTTGTAGGGCATACCCATTTTGGACGCATGTACCCCAAATGGCCAGTGCCCTGTTGTGGTAGCTGTTATTCTGTAAATACTTTTTCTTGACCTATTTAATAGGTCGTTGGTTCTTTTCCTGTCGTATGTTAGCCATAATTGTTTAGTTATGACGCATTTTGTACTGTTTTTCCACCTGTTGTTTGCAATTTGTTGAAATTGTTTATTGATCTCTCCTTTGATCGATCCTAGCGGGCTCGGTATGAGCTCCGCCTCGGATTCATTGAGGAAAGCTCCTGCCTTTGCCAACTCATCTGCTTTTTCGTTACCGAAAATGTTCCTGTGGCCGGGAACCCAGATCAAGTTTAGTTGGAGCTTGTCTTTTATTGTGCTTAGTGCTCTCTTGCAGTTGTGAACTATACTGGAATTTGTCATGGGTGAAGACAATGCCAGGAGGGCCGCCTGGCTATCCGTAAATATAGTTGCTTTATGTATATTCCCGTGATTTTCTAATAGAACTTCGCAGGCTTTTTCTATGCCTAGTACTTCTGCTTGGAAGATGCTAGCCGAGTTCGGTAGACGCATAGAGAGAGATATGCCCAGATCAGCGGAGAATACCCCCGTGCCCACTCCGCAGTCCATTTTGGACCCGTCGGTATAGACTGAGGTGGTACCCTCCTCTGCAACTGAGCCTCTTCTCCATTCTCGTCTAGATGGTATCCTCACCTGGAAGTGTCTATTGAGCTTATTCAGGATTACACTATGTCCGTAGTTCTGCTGATTCCAACCTCCCAATTCTTTTATTCTTATCGCCGCAGTAGCTGCTGTTTTTTGAATAAAAATGTCTATTGGTAGTTGATGCAGGATCACATTGAGCGCATCAGTCGGACATGACCTGATTGCGCCCGTAACACCCGCACATGCTGCTCTTTGTATTCCATTTAATTTTCTAATGTTGTACTGTTTATTTAGCGCTGGCCACCATACCAGAGCTCAATATGTGAGTATGGGTCTTATGACCGCCGTGTACATCCACATGATTATACTTGGTTTGAGGCCCCAATTCCTGTTGACGATTTTCTTACAAGCATAGTAGGCCATGTATGCTTTGTTTATTCTTTTTTCTATATTTATTTTCCAGGACAGTTTGGCGTCAATCTCCACCCCCAAATACTTAGCTGTTGGGGATAGAGTGAGAGTTGTGCCGTTTAGTACCGGAAGTTGAAACTGAGGTATTTTGGTTCTGCTAGTGAATAGCATCAGTTCTGTTTTATTCGGGTTAACTCCTAGACCATTGCTTTTAGCCCATAGGTTTAACCTACGAAGTGCTCTTTCCATAATCTCGCTGACTGTTGAAGGAAACATTCCTGATACCAACAACACTATATCGTCTGCATATGCTACTGCTTTCACTCCTCCACCGTTTAGTTGGAGGAGTATTTCGTTCAGCGCTACAACCCATAGAAGCGGAGAGAGGACCCCCTTGAGGCGTCCCTCTACTCACATAACTTGTTTGTGTTGCAGCGCCGTTTGAAGCTATAATCTTCCTATTCTCAAGCATCGATAGTATCCATCTGCACACAGTGTCATCTATGCCCCCATGCGCCAGAGAATTAATTATCGAATTTACTTTTATGTTATTGAAGGCGCCCTCTATGTCTAGAAAGGCAGCCATGGTGTATTGTTTGTGGTGTAGTGATTTTTCAATCATACTTATCACCTCGTGAAGGGCGGTTTCGGTTGATCGGCCCTTTATGTACGCATGTTGGGACTTCGATAACTTCTCCGCCATTATTGTTCTTACGTGTATATCTATTAGCCTTTCTAGTACCTTCAGCATAAATGAGGTAAGGCTAATAGGTCTAAAATCCTTGGCATTCTCGTGTGTTCTTCTGCCTGGTTTCGGAAGGAACACAACTTTGCTCCTTTTCCAACTTCTTGGGATGTAAGATAGTTGAATGCTTGCTTTGAATATATTTTCAAGCCTCAGAACCATGGGTTCTACCAGTTTCTGCAGCATTATGGGCATAATCCCGTCAGGACCTGCCGCTTTAAATGGTGCAAAACTATTTATGGCATATTTGATTTTCCTTTTGTCTATTATTTGGCTTCGATAGTCAGCTGCGTTCACCGGTGGTTCCGGTTGAACCCTCGTTGAAGGTGCTTGCTGACTCCCGGGGAAGTGTGTTGTGATTAGTACCTCCAGAGACTCTTTTGCCGAGGAGGTCCAATCACTACCCTCCGCCCTAATGTAGGCAGTATTAATATGGTCTTTGGATAGCATTTTACTCAGCCTAGCGGCTTCTCTGCAACTTTCAATCGATGTGCAGAAGGTTCGCCATGAGTCATTTTTAGCTTTCCTGACTGCTTTTTTGTATTCCTTCATAAGGTCTTTATATGGCTGCCAGATTTTGGTTCTAAAACTTTCATTGAAAGCTTTCCTTAGTTGCGTTCTCAAATTCTTGAGTTCACTGTTCCACCAAGGAAGAGACTTTCTCTTTTTCAAAACTGTTAGCGGAGTAGATTTATTAAAAGTTGTGATTAGGATTTTTTCCAACTTCTCAACTTCTGAATCTAGTTCCTCCGGATTTCTGATACTCTTATTGCCTCCCTTTTCGAGGCATTTTGTTGCTATACTGGTAAATTTTCCCCATGCCGTTCTTCTAGGGTTCCGGTATGTGAGAGGCGCACTGTACCTCTCGCGGATGCTGAAGAGTATCCAGGAGTGATCCGACATGGAAGGCTCGTCGGATACCCTCCAGTTATCCACAACGAGACTGTCTGTGTCTGTTGATAGCGTGAGGTCAAGAACTTCCTCCCACCCCGGGAACCTATCTGAGCTTGGGAAAATAAAAGTTGGCTTATCGCCCTTGTTGCAAATACTTAGATTACTATTCAAAATATACTGCAAGAGTGACTCACCTCTGGTGTTTATGCTGGAGCTACCCCATACGGTGTGCCTTGCATTTGCATCACACCCTATAAGGACATCATCCTTCTTGTTCTCCTCTACTAGCCTGGTGAGCGGGGCCGGTGGTATGTCTTCGTCATGGGCCAAGTAGGCCGAGACCAAGAAGAAGGGCTTTTCCTTCTGTTCCACCTTCACCACTGTGATATCTGCTGTGCTGTAATTAGGACAAAGAAATGCATTTATACTTTTATTGATAAGAATGCATGCCCTAGGTTTACCTCTGTTCCGCGTGTAAAACAGGTTATAATTGCTGCTGTTTAGCCCTTTTATGGAATCTTCATTGACCCAGGGCTCCTGTATTAGGCTGATGTCGATGCCCCCTCGTTCACGAGGGTTTTCAGATTTGCTGTAGCACTCTTCGAGTGCTGCAGGTTAATCTGTACACACCTTATGCTGTTATTATTGGGCATCCCGGGGTTCTTCAATGCCCACATTCCTTAGCAACTGGCTGGCGTCGTCGACATCTTCCGTGTCGTCTTCGTCAGCCGCTTTGTCGCCTTGGAAGATTTTTAATCTGGCCTTGCGTATTCCGAAGCTGATTTTGTTGTCAGTCTTCTTCAGAGCCTCAATGGACTCCTCACAAATGGCCACTAGTATTGGCTTGCTTGATTTGTTTGGGTTTTCCTCCTTGATAAGCTGCCACTCATCTATACCAGGTATAGATTTGTTTTGCAGCTTAATGCACCTCAGGAGTTTTTCGCCTGGCTCCTCTAGTGGGGGTAGCCAAATGCGAGCCCGAGGCCTCTTCGGAATATCGCTGGCGGGTATAAGCCTCAATTGGAGGCCTTCAAAGGCGTTGCTAATTTTAGCAACACTACCCGTCAGGAAATCTAACGAGGCCTGGTCCGCGCACTTGATGACCCTGTAGCCCCTGAGGGTCTCAGAGGAGTCAAACTCCGGGTGAGGACCCGCCGGATTGTCGAGTACATAGCTTAGCACCATACTCGACAATCTGACGTCGATCTCCACCCATCTCTCCTGTATAGTGTTCGGAGAGGAGGATTTCCCGTCTATAATGGCCACCTGCAGGCTATCTCTGGCAACATCGCTGAAATGTCTTGCCGTTGTTGAGCTGCTGTGTTCTCCTTCGCTCCTCCTCGGTTTTTTGGGCTGAGCTCCGGGTACTTCTGTTGTGGAGCGATTTCTCTTCTGAGAAGTGCTCTCTTTTTTGCTCTGTTCCTGAGGTTGTGATTGCTTCCTTTTCAGGTAGCTTTCATATTCCTCTACGATAGATTTAAGGCGCTTCGTTTCAGCCTCATCAACTGGGGTACCGGCCGCCTGGTCTTTGGCTATCTTCCCTAGTATGAAGACCGCCCTCTGGTACCGGTTTTTCCTCAGCTGATTCTGAGATTTTTTGCGTTTCTTTTTGCTATCTCCTTTAGCCGCCAGTGCACTTTGGTTGGTGCTCATAGCAGCCTTGGAGGTAGTTGGTATATTTGATGCTTTGTCTGCTGTATCTACCGGTGTACTCTGGTTGGTACGTCCGGTGGTACTCTTACTTGTCTCCTGGCTGGAGGCAAGCAGTTCGTCCTCTTCGGATTCCGTTATAGGATTCCTGTAGCTCATGTCCTTGGTCGTCGCTGTTGTCGTCGTCATGGTTGTTGTTGTTGTTGTTGTTGTTGTTGTTGTTTTATTGTTGTTCATGTTTTGGTCCCACGAGTAATCCGGAAAGGGTTGGTCACTCGTCCGCAGAGCCGGTATACGGAGAGAAGGCGATTTATACCTCCGACCTCGCCCGGGCATCGGAGGGGACCGTTCGCGATCAGCTATTTATTACCCCCCGCTGACCATTCAGCCCTTGGCACGGGTACCTCGACACCTTGGCTTAGGGTGGTGTTGGTTCGGGTATCCTCACAATTCCACAATAGGAGATGGGCGTAAAACCTAGGGTTTATTCATCCATATCACTATTGTGGGAAATTATGAAGTGTCCCTCTTAGTTCGTAAGATTAGAGTGCGTTTCCTATGGGATGCACACTTTACTCTTACTTAAGCCCCTTCGCCACGGCAAGGCGACCAACGTCAAAGAGGTCAATGTTAGTGGAATTGATAAACATTTTAAATAAAGCGTGTTCTTTTAGTGTTAAGAAAAATAAGTATCTTGCCTTTAATAGTGTAATAATTTTATTGCATACTTTTGAAGTAAAATTAATACCGATAATTTCTTTAATCTTTTTTCAGGCCGTTTCTTTAGTACTTGCAATAGCTTTGGGTGTTGCTTATCAGCTGGCGGACTAACAGAGTAACCTGAAAAAGCGCAATGCCAAATCCTTAGAAAGAAATTTTATTATAATTCCTAATTTTAGCATTTTTTAATAAAAATATGTATTTTTAAGAATTTTACTCCCCCAACATGTTGTACAAAGTACATGAGGTTAAATAACCCAACGGTTGTTTTTATTACTTAATTGATATAGATGACGAGACGAGTTGAAATCCAAACGCCTTCAATCGAAAACTATGTACTAAGTTTAGAAGATAAAAAACTATAATGTGACACAGAAGTGCGCAATAGCAAGGCACATCCGTGGATTAAATATTCTTTTGTAGCTTCTCGATGTCGTTCCTCCCCTGTTGACGGGCGTGCTTTGTTTTACAGAGGCGGGCGCGTATCTTCGCTATAACAAGAGAGTCGATGTTAGGTCCTCGGAGAGTACGCACGTCAATGACACTCGGTACATTTCGTGCATCTCTTACAACATGATCGATGGGTTCCGAACTTTTCGATCCGAAGACAGCCAAGTAGCTTGCTGAATTTTCTTGTGCTGGAATCTAGTACTACAAACAGCAATATTTCGGGTCTCTGCGAAGTCGATGAGTCTCAACCCATTTGGAGAGACTTGCCATGGAGGCTGAATTTACCAACAGATTTACCCAACATGCATTAAAATTGCCAAGCAAAACTTTACATCGTAGCGGGCAGTCGTCATAAGCGTTCGTCAGCCGCGTCTTTGGTCATATCGTCGTGGGAGCAAATCAGTGTTATGTTAAAAAATTTGCCCTGATGCGGATTTTGGCTAGACGTTCATCAACCGGAGTGAATACCAGGACTTGACGATTGAGTCTTTTTCCCACCACGAATCCCACACCGAATTAACTCTCCTTTATATGGCCGCTGTAGTTAATGTTACAAGGATCAACTTGTCGTCGTCCTTGTCCCGGCCATCGCATTTCTTAAACGGTGCTAATGTAAGCCTTTACTTTTACGAAGAAATCAATTAGCTGGGCATTGATACCTTTCCAATATGGGGACCGGACATTCTAGGTCCATGCTCTCAAATCATAATCTATATTACGTATGCTCGGTCTTTCATCCGAGACTGTTACTTCTTTTTCATTGGGAGTGGTTTCTATGTGGAGGCTCCTAATCCAGCGTACAACCTCGCTAGGCGAGTAGTATAAAGTTTTATTCATATTTATACTCGTATAGCGATCCGCTTGTTTCAAGACCGACGCACCTCTGGTGAACCGGCGATGTATTTCGACCCCAGCGAACCCTCAAACCGATTACATACATAAGTATGTCGGAGTGACTCCTCTCTTTTAGCCGTCACAAGGGTTACGCAAGTTTCCAGGGTGCGTGGCGAGGACGCATGAGTAGGCTATTACATAACGTTATTGGCAAGTTTGAAGGATGAACTCGTCGAAAAGCGGCCGTATTTCAAGAAAAAGAAAATGTTGTTCCACCAAGACAATGCACCGTGCTATAAGTCAGTAAAAACAATGGCAAAAATCCATGAACTGGGCTTCGAGTTGCTTCTACATCCACCATATTCTCTAAATATGCCTCGAAATTATCGCCGAAACTGAGGAATATTTTGAAGCAAAGGAGAAATCGTACTACAAAAATGTTATCGAAAAGTTGGAGGGTCGCTATAATCAATAAATCACCTTTGAAACGAACTATGTTGAATAAAAAAATGTGAATTATGCCATACAAAGGTGTTTTACTATGGTTGGTCGGGGACTTTTCAATTGACCAATATACCTATGGGTTTAAGTTTACAATAAATAGATTAAATAGTGGCGAATCGAACAAACTAGATTATATTGATTTGACAATAGAGCTGCGAGGATATTCGAACAGAGGCATCATAATTTTTTATTGATTTTTTATCGTCTCTGTACTTATAATATAAGGCAGCACTGCCTCAAATATATTTATTTTTATATTTTACAGACATTTGTAAATTATGTGTAAGAAGCAACCGAAATTCAAAAATTTCCTGTTATTATTTGTAAATTTGAGAGATGCTCTTTCTTAATCAAACTAAATGAATTGTCTAACCATAACAATAAAGTATATTGTGGTGTTTTCTAACTTCTTGTGTGTGGTGAGTATCGGAATTTTGAAGGAAATCTTAAGAAAAGTGTGGACTTGAAGAAAAAGTTTTATTGTTTTGTTATTTTTTTTTTTGAAAGTTTGAAATAAAAAAGTCTTTGTGCGATGTTTTGCTTTTCATTGTTTTGTCCCTTTTGTTTGGTGTCTTGTCATAAGTGTGCTCGAAAAGAAGAAACAATAGGATGACATTTCTCTAATCAAATTAGCTCTTAGGGGTGTTCATTAAAAATTTACGAGGCTTCATGTTTTTGACATTTTTTTACTTTTGCAAAATGTTGCTACAGAGTATAATAAATAGCTCACCTAACGGTTATACGTATCACCTAATAATTCTTTCACAGGTGTTTGGAATTGTCATAGTAGTTTTGAGTGCATTGCTGATGAAGGAACTTGGTGCCGCCATTAAGCCAATTTGTGTTAATTTGATCGTCTTCGGCAGCATAATACTTTGTATCGCATTTGTTGGCTGCTGCGGAGCGCTAACCGAAAGTTTATGTTGCATATGGACGGTATGAATAACGAAATGTCTGTTATTGTTTTTAACAAAAAAATCATAAGTTTTATTTCTCAAAATTTTAGTACACCACATGTTTGTTGGTGCTTATCGTGTGCAATGTGATAAACATAATATATATAAAGAAGGCTGATAGCGCAGAACATGCACGCCATGACGTCGATTTGGCGTGGCAGCATATGAAAGAAGGCACCGATATAACAATGCATATGTTCCAAAGTACGGTATGTAAAAACAATTTGAAAACTTTTTAAATTTTGTTTGCAAAATAATTTTCTTTTGTGAAACACATAATTCCCAACTTTGAGTTTGTACAGATTTCTAAATTCTTTAACATAGTTGGAATGCTGTGGCAAGATAAATTATAATGACTACATCACCGCAGATATGCTAATACCGATGAGCTGTTATAGGCACTACACTATGATGCCTGCAGATTTATACCAAACGGGCTGCTTAGCTGAACTCACCGATAGTTACAACACTTCCTACAAACACATGTATATCGGCTGTTTGATCATATTTACCATTGAGGTGAGTGATTAATTATTCGATCAAGTTTAATCATTAATATAATAATATAGTATTAAGTATGGGTAACAGGTTAGGCCAGTGAGAGCGTTTGCTGATAAGACAAGTAGAATTTAGTTCGGATGTTTTTTTGTTTGCTTTTGAACTTAGTATGGACATGTTTTATAACACAGGCCTACAAAAAAAGGTGTTTTTGGTTAATAGGCAAATGTATGTATAACGGAAAGCACGATTACGATTCGAAAATATTAGCTTTTTAAGTAATTATAACGACTTGGCCATTTTTTATTTTCGCCTCCACATAATTTCGGTCTTTGTATCGATTCCGAATTCGCTCTGGAATCTGAACCAAAAATACCACCTCTCATCAACTCTGAAGATTTAATGATTTAATAAGAGACTTAAGTGTACCATTTAGGTAATAGATGAGGTATTGGTATCGCGATTAAAATAATGGAATTTACTGAATTCTGTTGTTTGAACATCACATAAAAGAAAACGGCATGAAAAAGGTTTCTCTATCTTCATAAAGGAAGATGCACTCTGAAGCTCTTTCACATAAATGAAAAACTTTTTTCCAAAGTTTTCATAGACAAAAATTAAAGCTGAAATCATTGTGGGAATATTTCAAATTTAAAAAAAAATGTGGCTTGTGATATTTTCCCGAAGTAGCACCCCTACTTAATTGAATACTTTTGAAGTAAAAATAATATCGATAAATTCTTTCCTTTTATTTCAGGCCGTTTCTTTAGCGTTTGCAGTAGCTTTGGGTGTTATTTATCAGCTGGACTACTAACAGAATAAGCCACAAAAGCGCAATGCTAAATCCGTAGAAGGAATATTAAATAAATTATAATTCCTTATTTAAGCATTTTTAATAAAAAAATATTTTTTTCGGAATTTTGTATTTATTCTTTCAATGCTTTTGTTTACTTTTTGTGTTTGAAAAATAAAACTAATCATAAGTTTAAATATGAAAGCACTCTTGTTAGCCAATAATTTGGTAATACCATGTTCAGACCGACACTTAATCACACGATTTCAGCTGTTGAGTGGTTTATCCCACTAATCTTATAAATTTATGAAGATTTCCCCATACAAAAATGACAGTTCCAAATCACTTCATTGAAATTATTTGAAACTGATCTACGCTAAATCTCTCTGTGCGACTCTGATTTTGCGCCATCTACTTGTCAGCATTAGAAATCTGTTACATTATCACAGCTAATTTAGACACCACAAAGGGAAAAAAAATGTCAACAAACAATTTTTTTTAAAGCAATGAATCTAATTTCACCTGAAAATCGACTTAACAAATGAAAAAATGCATCCATTATTTTCATTATATGGAAAATGTTTAAAAAAATCTTTTCTTTTCATAAATATTGAGCGGTGTGAATTCTTGAATGACAATAACAGCTGTTTTTTTATCTTTCTAACGGCAGTGAGAACGGGCTGATTAGTGAATGTAATTAAATGTAATCTAATCCCTTTAAATTTTCGGTCTGAACATCGTATAAGAGTGGATTGGTAGCATCGTTATAACAGTACAGCTGAATCACTTTAATATCAGTGCCTTCCTCTGCTGGGTATATTATGGTAGATGCACATATGTATACGATTTGATATACAGTGACGAACAAAAGTATTGGCACAGCAAGATACCTTGACTTTAGCACTGTTTTTTACCACTTACAAAATTAGTTTTGAACACCAAAAAAAGTCCTTAGTTAGGACGAGTAATTATCAATTATATTTACTTTAATTCATTTAATTATCTCTTATATTTAATTAATAGTAATTATAAAAGAAAAAAAAGTGCTAATTATAGCGAAACAAAAGTATTGGCACACTCCATAAAAATACAAAAAAACAATAACAAAGTAGTAAACTATACATAAAATTAATATTTTGTGGCCAAACCCTTTTGCTTGATGACTGCTTCCAGCCGGTTTGGCATTGATGAAACCAATTTTTGTGTCGTTTCTGCGCCAATATTCTGCCATTCCTCCATTAGTGCCACCTTCAACTCAGCTTTTGTTGATATTGCTCTCTTCTTAACGCGCCTATCTAGTTCTTCCCACAAATGTTCTATTGGGTTAAGATCGGGCGATTGAGGGGGATGCGGTAATGTGTGTTTTATGTGATGTGCTAGCCACATGCGTACATCATAAGCCGTATGCTTCGGGTCATTATCGTGTTGAAATGTGAATGACTCTGGCAATTTCAATTTTTCGGCACTTTTTTTACATTTCTCTTGAGAATTTCCATATAATATTTCTTGTCCATAATACCGTCTATGAATTCCAGCTCACCGACACCTGCAGCAGACATACAACCCCACACAATTACCCCTCCACCGCCATGTTTTACAGTAGCAGCAAGGTTCTTTTTTTGCAGTTCGGTGTTAGGCTTTCTCCACACAGTTTGCCGACCATCAGATTGAAATATATTGAACTTACTCTCATCTGAGAAGAGTACACTGTCCCAAAAGTCCCTTGGCTTGCTTATGTATTCCTTCGCATAAGCTAAACGCTTCGTTTGGTTCGCTTTCGAAATGAGAGGTTTACGTCTAGCTACGCGAGAACTGTAATTAGCTTCATGCAGTGTCCTCCGGACCGTTATTGGATGAATATCTTTTCCCATCTCTTCTTTAACTTCCGCAGCGATTTGTGTGGATGATATTTTGGGGTTATTTTTTACCTTCCTGACTATTTGGCTACGTTCGCGATCACTTAAAGCCTTTGGTCTGCCTGTTCGTTTTTCGCTTTGTAAAGATGCAGTATCTTTAAAACGTTGAATAATACTCCGTATGGTATATCGGCTTCTGTCCATCATTTCACCAATCTTGGCATACGATTTACCCTGATTATGCAAAGATAATATTATTTTGCGCTGAGATTCGTTGGTTTCACATTTTTTTCTTCCCATTTTAATAAAAATTAAGCAAGTTTAACTATTAAATAAGGCACACTGAGTTTTGAAGTTTGATTCTTTACAAAAACACATTTGCTTATGTATAAATAACGGTACTTTAAAAAAGAGTTGCCATAATTAATAAAAATTACTCGAAGTTGGCTGATTTTATAGGGTGTGCCAATACTTTTGTTTCGCTATAATTAGCACTTTTTTTTCTTTTATAATTACTACTAATTAAATATAAGAGATAATTAAATGAATTAAAGTAAATATAATTGATAATTACTCGTCCTAACTAAGGACTTTTTTTGGTGTTCAAAACTAATTTTATAAGTGGTAAAAAACAGTGCTAAAGTCAAGGTATCTTGCTGTGCCAATACTTTTGTTCATCACTGTACATATTTACTAAGATATACCATGAGTATATGTGATTACATATGTATGTGTTTCCTTTGCTGTCGTTTAGTGTGAAAAGCAGATAATTTGTTTATGCTGAAACTTTCTTGACAAGTAATTGTAAACGGCTGTCAAAAAGTCTTGTAATATGATTGCTCTTATTTCAATTTTCATTAAACAAACAAAAAAAAGTATAAAATGGTCTAAGTCAACTTTTCCATAATAAAAATAAACTATTTTAGAGGACATATTAGAGTATATGTATTGTATTTCAGATACATAAAAAAAACAGTAAAAAAGTTTTTTTTTTATATTTTTTTTAATAAACCACAGAGATAGTAATGAATACTATATATTTGTAATAATAATTTGTAATAATTTGTAATAATACCTTGGATTGGAAAACCTTGCGCAAGAGTAACTGTTTCTGTTTCTCCACTTTGAGCAGAAAGCACTGCTCTGTTCAAGATAAGCTAAACCAGTGTTGTTTAAAAGGGGATTAGATATGTATATCTCTAAATACGATACCGATCAGACTTCCGAGATCTGGAATCACACACCTAATTTCAAAAACACACATTGAACAAGGGTTGCATTGGGCGTAGAAAAACATCAAAAGTGATTAAAGCATTGTAATACTCATACATAGTTCAGTCAACTTTTGTATTGTTTAAAACTTTGACACGTGTTTGGTCAAGAAAAAGACAAGTATTTATTCTCTGCTCATGGATTTCGAATTTTGATATGCTTCACAGAATGATAAATCTGTATAAACAGGGTTTACTGAAGTCAACTGAAATGTTTTACGGCAAAAATAATCATGATACTACAAGATGACAATAATCCGAAACATCAGAGCAGACTCTGAGCTCAATGGAAACAAGAAAACAACATTTTTGCTTCAGATTGGCCATAATTGTCATCAGAGGTCAATTCAATACAAAATTTTCGGGCTTTAATTAAATTATAATAATATAATAATTATTTATTAGGCTACTCTAAAATGCCAGGATATTGCTTCCTGTGGAATATGTGGACAATTTATTGCAAGTTGCCATCAATGATGTCTGGCTATAATAACCACGAGGTAGTAGAATAAACGTATAACACAACAACGTATTTTATATATTTAAACAAAAACTTTCAAATAAAAGTTACTTACAGTTTGGAAAACGAAAACGGTTTTTAAGGTATTGTAAATTTTAACGTTTATTAAAAAGTTGTCGATGTAAGTCTATGTGTAGTAATTTCTCAAATAATAGTGAATATAAATGTCAAACTTTATACCTTTAAAAAAGATTACCTTCTATCCCCGATACTACATATTGCTATTAAATTTCATTGCTCTATAATTTCATTAATTTGGTAAATTGTAAATCATGTATATATGTATACCTAGTATAAGATCGATTTATAATATATATATATAGTATATTCGCTTTCCTCCGCTTTCTGAGTGCACCTCTCCTCGATAATCGGAGAAAACTGTCAACATAACCTTGATTTTTTATCTGCTTTGACATGGTTTTTTCGGCTTCGGATCACCTTTGCCACGATATTCGGAAGATTGATTGTCTGTTTCCAAGACACATCGCTAGTAATATCATGTTTCATGAGATCCTCGTTGCCAGACAGTATTGTTTCACAGACGTTAACGCGACGCCGTTTTTCAAAAATATTTAGTGATTTTGGAACCAATTGTGCTTTCACTATTCTTAGGCGAAAAAATCTTTAAAAATTCGTTTGACTGATTCTCTCGACATTCCAACGATTTCAGTATGATCTCTGACTGTTAGTCGTCAATTCCTTTATTTTATTGCCATGTTGATTGTCAGTGGATATTGACGGCCGTGCTGGGCGTGGTTCGTCGTCAATGCGTTCTCGACTCCCTTTGAATAATGAACTTTTTTGTTGAATAATTTCTATCATCCTAAAAATCGCCGAATGCACTTTATGCACTTCAGAAAGACAAGCGTATATTAAACATTAATGATTAATTTGATGTGACATTTGGCACAGATGTCAGTAACAGTCATACCAACCTAGAAAAAATATTTGGACGAATTGGTTTTTGCGCGAAATTTAAATTAAAAATTCTTATTATTTCCTGCCCACAGTAGTATTTCAACATCTCTGTGCAATCCTGGGAAGCAGCCCGTAGGTTGAATTAAGAAGAAATGACTCATACGCCTAGACTGACTTCAGATAAACAAATTATGCGAACGGTACACGCAAACTAGTTGCTAAGCTTTTGATAGAGATATCGACATGAAATATTTTGCACGTCCTTTCCTCCCTAAAAGGGCAACAATTTAAGGGGGTATTCTAGTCTAGAAGCATGAATTTCAGGTAATTTTTATAGTGTCGTAAAAAAAAGGCAATTAATATTTTTACCATCCATTTTTTTATCAGTTATTTGCTAATTTTAGAAGAGTAGAGAAAAAAATTAAAAACTAAAAAATGTAAAAAATTTCGAAAATTATGAGCTGACGAAGTGGGGGGTCTCTAAAAATTCCCATGTGACCATACCCATGATTTCAACCCTCTAGTTATCTGAAACAAAAAAGAAAAAAGATTATTAATCTAGAATAATGTCACAATGGCCGGAACTACGGAAAAGTGCAAAAAAAAAAAAATTTCACAAATTGGCGACTGCCGGAACTGCGGAAAAGTGGAAAAAAAATTTTCACAAAATGGCGACTGCCTAAAAAAAAAGTTTTTTTGGATCACTTTTTCTGACTATTTCGAGTTTTTTAAAAATAATAAAAATAAAAATTTGGGGATGGGGCTAGTTCCAACCATAGAAAAGCCTATAAAGAAGACTCTATAAAAATTTCAAGTAAATCGGTCCAGTAGAACCTGAGAAATCGTGGGTATCGTTCCGAAAAAATCAGTTTTGAGAAAAACGCGTTTAAAGTTTCGCATTCCGGCCGAATCAGTTTGGATGCCGGGTCAGAAAAATGCCTATATCTCCGAAAATAATTTGAATTTTGAAAAATCCTCTTGTACACATATTCTTGCATAGTTAAACTTTGAAAATATAAAAAAAAATTTCGATTTTTTTAAATTTCTAGACTAGAATACCCCCTTAATACTTAAAAAAATTCAGATCGCATCATTATAGCACATAACAGCACGAACTGTTCTATGAAAATTAAGTTCTTGTATGAAAAACTTTTTTATTTGATAAGATAGCTTCACAAAAGTTGACATGGTTTATTTTCCAAGGCATCAATAAAATTTCATAAGGAATTTTCCAGGTTGATTTCATATTACTCAAAAGCTGTTAAAAGACGCAGTGATGACCATAATTTGCAAAAATGTGCCAGAAAAGCTACTAAGCTAAAACCTCATTTTCCGTATGAAAAATACAATACCAAATGTATTGATACCAGGTTCGAGGCCAGGCTTTACAAACTGTTTTCTTTTATTACCTTGATGCATAAACATTTTCAACTCAATTAATCAAGTATATGCAAGTAATAATTTCAAATGAGCGTATATTAAGCACCCTGTAAGCAATGAATAAATATAAAAAATTGAACTTTTGGCACCTTAAAATAGGCGAAATTACTAAGGCACATCTACAAACACACTAAAGTAATGGAAGCAACTACTTCTTTTCGGTATGGCGGATGGAAAACACATTAGAAGCGATAAAAGCGGATAGCTAATGGAAAACATTTGAGAAACGAGCACGCCTACATTAGAATTAGATTTCAATAGAAGGATAAACAAAGCGCTATACTTTTGTAAGTGTGGATAGCTGATATAAAGAAGAACAATAGCGGCGAAAAGTAAGTGGCCAAAATGCGCTTTTCCGTCAGCGCGGCAATTCAGTACAATTTACGACGGTGGGATCAACGAACGTGGGTGTAAGAAATCAAACGCAGTGCTTGCCAAATGGATCGAGTAAAGGCGTGAGTAGTGGGAGGGTTGTGCAAAAAGTAGTGAAAAACTTATTGAAAGCAAAGAAAGCAAAGTAATTGCTAGTACAAGAAAAATAAATACAAAATAAGAGTTAAGAGGAAGTATTAAAGATATATTGGGCATAGAGATAAGAAATTGAACTATGGAAGAAAAATTGTTGTTGCAAAAAAAGTCTATATACTTGCAAATGAGTTGCGCGTATTTAAATAAATCTAAAGTTGTTGTTAGCTGCTGTGCTGACATGCCTCTACCGCGTTCCGCTTGTCGGTGGTTACCTGCCTTCCGACTGCCAATTGCTACAGAGTTTTACCGGGAAAAAGTATGTGTGTTCTTTTTTGAAACTTTTGCGGTTAATGTGTGCAAAGTTGTGCTAAACTCAAAAAAGTAGATGTTTTTCTGTTGTGTTTACCTAAGTTCTGAACTTCTACAGACAGCCCACACACATTTATAAACACACATGAAATTCTATGGAGGGGCATTATGTGTGTGTGTGTGCGTTTGTAAGTTCGCGCAACACTTTAATTGCAAATTAAAAGTTGTGGTATTATTGAAAATTGGCATGTAAACAGCGTAGTAATTTGCCTATCTGGCTGGTATTGAGTTACATCGGCTCATGGTTACTCATACGCCATGGCATACACCTGTGCAGCCATACCAGCAGTAACCTGCTTTGTAGACAGCTTTGATTTGCAAAGTAAATATGTGCAGTGCAACGTGTGTGTAGCTTTGTAAGTTGTTTCCCTCACGTCAGTGAATCAATAACAATTTAGAAATTTCAAGCAGTAATGTCAGCGTTGTAAATGAATACTTTAATAGCGCAATAAAATTGCAGTGTCTTGTATGTATGGAGTCTTCGCTTTTTAGTTTTATACCTTGTACTTTAAGTTTGCAATGAAATTTGTAACACTCGGAAAAAAGCGTCAGAGATTTTATAAAAGATGTATATAATGATCAGCATGATGAGCTGAATGAATTTAATCAACTCCGCCTGTCTGTATATACGCGAGTACTTAGTTTTGAGATATCTCATTGCTCATTTAACGGAACCGACGATATTCGACCACTATTGCTAATAGATCACAGTACAAACTGAACGATCAGAATCAAATTTTGGTATGAGAAACTTTTTTATTTGACGAAATATCTTCACGAAATTTGGCATAGATTACTGTCCAAAGCAGCGTTGCAATCTCAGAAGAAATTTCTCCGATTGTATCACTATAGCATTAATCTATATATATGAAATATTTTGTATTTGTGAAGGGCTTCGGTGCAAGTAAGAGTTTTTCCATGCCTTCTATTATTAGATTTGCAAGGATATATACAGGGTAGGCCATTTAAAGTTGACCCATCTGGCAACGCTGTAACTTTTAACAGCGCTGACAAATCGGCTAATGTCATACCGCGTTAGAAGCGTCATTCGAAGACAATTTATACCATGGAACAGTACACTCCAAAAGAACGCGCTGAAATTGTTCAGCTTTATATTCAAAATAACTTTTCAATTGTGTTAACTCAACGTGCGTTTCGCAAAAAAAATAAAGTGAAAAGTGCTCCAGTTAAGAACACAATTAAGTCTTTATACGCAAAATTTGTGAACACCGGTAATCTCAGTAATGCCAGTCATGCATCCAGACAACGCACAAGACGTTCTGATGAAAATATCGAAGCTGTACGAGCCAGTATTGAGGAGACTCCATCGACATCGAGTTATCGCCGCTCTCAGGAATTAGACATCTCTCGCACCACTCTCCGACGCATAATTCATAAAGATTTGAAGATGTTTCCATATAAAATTCAAATGGCACAAAAACTAAACCCAGCTGATTATCCGCGACGCCTTAATTTTGGCAAACAAACAAATGGGTCAACTTTAAATGGCCTACCCTGTACTATACATATTGTGGATTTTTCATTTGGTAACTTATACTATATTTTTCTTAGTACAAATCATCTAAAAATTCGCTTTTACTTATAAGTATAGAACGCTCTAGATAAGATACCGATTTTTGATATATTTTTGCTTTTTTTTATTTTGCTTTCACGGCTATAACCGCGTAAGGGATTTTAGGGCCAGTAAAGAAGAAGAGTATCAGTGATTTTGTAAATTTTGCTCTTTTTTATTTAAAATTTTTTTTTTTGCGTTTGACGTTACAAAACTCAGAAAAGGTGAATGAAACTAACAATATAAACTAAAAATATATATTTATAATATTAGTTTAGTTTTGGAAAATAAGGATCGAAGTATACAGAGAGCCAGATACGGTAAACATATGTCATATCTCAATAAAACACCATTTATGCGTTCTTTCATTATAGTTTTCCAGTTGACAATCTTGTTTTAAGGATCAGCGATAATCTGTAATGGAATAAAATCAGAAAACTTAATAGCTTTCTTCCATCACTTTTAGATTAAAGTACAACCGGTTGCTCTGTTTCCCATTACCTAATTTACACTAAAATGTATAGGGTGATTAATTTTGAGGTTCTATACTTTTTTAAAAGTAAAAAAAAAAAAATACAGAAACTTCCAATTAAATGGGGAATGTTCATTATCATTCCAAAGAACATTTTTTGGTATTTATTTTTAGAAGATTATCTGTTTCAAATGTTGGCCGCGGCTACGTCTCAGATGATCTTTTCGTTTAATCCAATTTTCGATGACTCGTTAGAACATTTCGACTGGGAACTGGCGAATGATACGAGTAATGTTTTCCTCCAAGGGCTGAATATCTCTATAAATCCATTGATTGATGCGATGTTTGGTGATCACGAGAATCAATTTCAAATAGTCTGGCATCTTATCATGGTTCTATAACAAAATATAACGCTTATAGTGAGCTTTATCTTTGATAATATATTGTTGAATATCTTAAACCGGTTAAATGAATTCTTATTGAAACCTCAGGTCATAAAAACCTTATTGAAACCTTAGGTCATAAAGTCTAAAATTAAATAACAAAGTCAATTGAAAACTTGGGGTAGAATTTTTTTGGGTTTTTGATACTTCACTCATCAATCTAATTGAACTTACTGCAACATTTCTAATCTATCTTCTTCTTAATTGGCGTAGACCCCGCCTATGCGATTATAGCCGAGTTAACAACCGCGCGCCAGTCGTTTCTTCTCTTCGCTACGTGGCGCCAATTGGATAATCTGATTTTTGGTTTGATTATTTCAAGTTCTTTCCAATCGAAGACAGGATATGTGTATATCAGAGCCAATTACATACCAGTGTGAAAGTACCTTACATTTCGATTTCTTGGAGTTGCGGCTAAAAAAATCGTTGAGGGTCGAAATATTTCTTTTTCTATGACTGTCAGAGACACTTGTGCCAAATGCCACATCAAAATAAACATTAGTGTTTAGTATACGCGATTTTCACGATGAGTGAAATTATTCAACAAAAAAAAGGTCCATTAAATTCAAATTCAAAATCAAAATATCTGGTGCCAAAACACAGCCATTTAGAATGTTGGACCTTTTTCGGTGACAATTTTTTGTCGCGAACAAGTGTTTTTGATTTGGTGATCAGCTCGTCAATAAAATAAAGGAGTTGGTGCTTGAGAATCGACGATTAACAGTCAGAGATCTTTCAGTCAAAACCATTTGATTGGTACACAAAATCATTAAATTTTTTCGAGAAACAGCGTCGCGTTAAAGTCTGTGAAATAATGTTTTCCGACTATCAGGATATCATGAAATGTATTATTGCTGGAGTCTACGGTCTATGCTTACGATCCGGGCACAGACCATCATTCGGCCCAATATCGTGGCAAATGTGGGCCGAAGCCGCAATAATTACGTCAAAGCAGGTCAAAAATCAAGATTATGTTAACAGTTTTTTCGATTATCGAGATGTGGTGCACTCCGAATTATTTCTTCCAAAAAGGAATACTATTTGAGTGTTATGCGTGTTTGTACGAAATTATTTGTAAATAGTGGTCGGAATTATGGGCCCACAACTCTTGGTTTTTGCACCACGATAATTTACCGTCGCCTGATTTGACTTCGTATGATTTCTGGCTTAAAAATCTTACTATTTTTTGCTCATATTATTATTATTACATGTTTTTGTGCTCGCTAAGCATGAATCCGCAGTCCATTTTTTCTCATCACGTCATAATGTTTTCTAACCTTAAACTCAGTGAATTTTGAAGCAAACTCAACTTTGTATTCTTTTTTAATAATTTACAAATGTGCTTGAAGCTTGTTACTTAGGGGTCGCTGATCACTGATCATTTATATGGACACTTTATAAAGTCTCTGGCGTTTCCACTTGTATATTACAAACACCGTGTACCCTTTATATACCCTGTTCCGGGTATAAAAATACAACTATTCCCTTAATGGCTCTATTTAAAGCCTCGAAGCGACCTTTCATGATATGCATATATATACAATATATGTATATATAGTACTTTATTTTCAAAACAATTTATAGAAATTGTTGCCATAATGCACATATGCCAACACCATTAGACTGAAGGTCTTTTGGAACATCCCCCTACTTGTCAAATTCTTGCGTTTACAGCCGATCGTTGCTCGCAGCTCAGCGATTCATCGACACGACAGCCTTGTGGGTGGCGTCATAGTCACAGCTAATGGTGATGATTTATGGCTTGCAACACGCCAATAGCAGCGAAATGTAGCAAACCTCAAATGTCACAATCTCGCAGAAATCAACCTAAGTTATACGAGTATGTAGACAACGGGAGCAGAAAGAGAAAGCGGTTGACTGGCGGTAGTGAAAGCTTGGCATTGAAAGCTGACTGCCTGCCGCTATCTGCTATCACAGCTAGTTGTATGTGTAAATAATTGTTTTGTGTGTGTGTGTGTGGGCTGTCGCCAGCGAACAACTCAATTGTCGGCGGCGAGCATTTGGCGCGTTACTGTGGCTTTGTCGCAGTGCGGCGCCACAACAGCGATTCAGTTGCATGCGCGTTGCATTTCTGAAGGCTTGTCAAGTGGCAGTTCCGGTATTACTGAATAACTGATAACTTTCGACCGACAAATTTTTGTGAATTATTAAAAATATATATTTGCATATATTGATTGATAGATTGACGGATTGATTGATTGTCGAAAATGTCCGCTTGGCCTGCCGTGCGCAAACAGTAATATGAAAATATATAAAATATTTAAGTTTTTAAATTTACAAAAAATAAATTATATACAATTGAAAAGATTCTACTGTGTCTCCGTCTTTGTTGTTGTAGAATTACCGCCTCAGTGCGCACCACAAATCGCATGAATGCTCTGCTCATGGAATCGATGTTGGGCAAGAAACGCGCCCTACAGAAGCTGCATTCCACCGCCGGTGAGGGCGAAGAAGTTGAAAGCGCTGCCGAGAAGCCGAAGCGCGAGTGGGAATACTTTCGTAATAATTTCAGCATGGAAGCGGTTTATAAGCTGATTGAGACGGCTATTGAGGAGCGTTTAACGTGGGATCGATTTGGTCGCTCCTATGATTCGTGGCGTTCGTTGCAAATGGCCGAAACACTGGCGGCCGATATACGAGATCGTGTGAAGCGTTTACAGCATAAGAGGTGAGGGGGAGTAAAATTTAACGATATATTATATTATCATGGCCCATTTTATAGTTTTACCTTCAATTGTCTGATTTGCTCTTTTCTCACCCACAGACATCGCATCGTTTGCCTTCTCTCAATAGTGGAAAAACAAAATCAAGGCCTTAGCTTCCGCATGCGCCATTTACTGGATGAAAAGATGGA
The DNA here is from genome assembly GCA_037783105.1 of Bactrocera zonata. Taxonomy (NCBI): domain Eukaryota; kingdom Metazoa; phylum Arthropoda; class Insecta; order Diptera; family Tephritidae; genus Bactrocera; species Bactrocera zonata. Next base: position 520,120 of record JBAWJQ010000207.1, on the reverse strand, counting down.
CAATTTTACGAATTTGGTTTATGAACGGCCGTCTTACTACATGGTGGTGACTTTATTTTTGGTGTACAAGGACTGAACAAAGCGATTTTCGTAAAGCTTTTAAGGCTAAAGAAGCTTTTATTGTTGATGAGTGGTTTGCTGACTGAATATGCGTGCAGTTTGAAAGCTTTTATTGTTGTTTATATTGTTGAAATTCGGTTTAGCATAGTTTAGAACCAATTGGTTAAAGCTAATAAAATATATAAAAAGCAAACTCTTGAGTATAACTATAGTAAATAAAAGGTGAAGACCATAAAATTTTAAAAAATTTAATAAATTAAAATTATTAGTGTTATTAATATATAACCGAAATTATTCTTTTTTAATTTTTTTAAATGAAAATTTTTTTAAAAATTAACGTTAACTTCAATTAAAGGCCCCGGCGAGATTCGAACTCACGATCTCCTGTTTACTAGACAGGCGCTTTAACCAACTAAGCCACGGCGCCATGTTGGCAACTCTGCTGTACAGGAATGTTAGAAAACTACGATGGATAAATACGATAACTTGGAGCTAATGCATTGATTTTTTTGCCATAGAGCAATTTTAAAGAAGTTCCATTGAAAACGTAAGTTAAACTAACAAAAATTTAAGGAAAAACCATTTACGCGAAATTTGTGGTCGGAAATAGGAAATGGAGGTTCTTTGATGAATTCTGTTGAGGTCTGCTTTTGCATTTTCTGATAAAATTTAACATAGTATTCTACATATGTTTTATATCAGCAGAAGATAGAGACTTCAAAACATAAAGCTTACTGATTTAAGAAAAAATCCCCTATATTTTTACGTGGTTTGAAAACGAGGAGAATTTTATTGATTTTAAGTCGAAGTAAGGTTTACTCCTTAATATCAAAAAAAAAAAAAAAAAAACAAGTAAGGGAGGCCTAAGTTCGGGTGCAACCGAAGATTTTATACTCTTGCAACTTGCAAGAATCAAAGCCAGGGAAATACTATACGGTGTAAAATCAATCATATAGAGTAAAGTCAGCCGGAAGCTCGATAATTCTGATATTAGTTATATAGGGGCTAGGCCAAGTTTTAGCTCATATTTATCTACTTTAGGTACAAAGCTACACTGTATTGAATGAAACACGCTCTTTTATTTTCATTGGGATAACGTACATATTGGCCGATATATGCGGTACAAAGTCATTCCGATGTCCGAAAATTTTCATATTAGGTATATGGGGGCTAAGGGAAGTATTGGTCCGATTCAAGCCACTTTTGACAGGCAGACATTCCATTATAGTGGAAAGATTATCCATTAATTTCAGTTGTATGTATCACACATTGACCGACATTTTCAATTAGGATTCCTAGCCTTACTGCGTGGACGCAAATAGCGCAATGACCTGTTAAAAACCTCATAACTAGGGAGAGGCTAGCCTTACTGAGGCAAAGAGATTCCTAGATCTTGGCCCAAAAGGCTTTTGCGACAAGCTTCGGAGCCCAGCTTTCTAATAGCAGAACACAAGATTCTTGCTAGCTCATCAACTTATATGAAGGAGCTGTGCGTAGTCAATGCTGATTTTGAGTGGACACATAAATGGCGCAGATTTTAATTTAAGAACACCATTTTCTGTGTTGTTGAGAAATAAATAATTAAAAAAAATTTCAGTGAAAGAAATAATATAAAATGGATTCGGAAAGCATACTACAATAGAAGAAAGGCGAATAAACTAACGGAAATTTATCGTAAAAAATTATCAGCGCAATCAAACCATGTATGGAGAATTCCCAAGTATTGGTCAAAGGTAGGATTCAGAAGCCAAGACCTCGTAAAACGGATGCGCGTACAGACGCTGCTATAGTAAGAATCACCAAAAATTATCCATTTAAATCATCACGGCAGGTAGCAGTTGATATCAACCAATCATTGGGCGTAGAAATATTCTCTAGACTTGTCAGAAGACGTCTGAATCAGGCCAAATTGTTCGAACGCATATTGAGGAAGATAAGACTCCTTTCAAAAAAAAAAAAAAAAAAAAAAAAAAAAAAATTCAAAACGACTGATCTTCGTTAAAGCTCATCAAGAGAAAAGCTTAAATTTTTGGAAAAATATATTATAGAGTGTCGAAACAAAGGTTAGCAGGATAGAACCAGATGGCAGAATATTTATATATCGTCTTAAGTGCCAATAATATAATTCTAGGTACACTCAGAAGACGATAAAGAAAGGTGACGGAAATATAAGGTGGGACATATAAAATTTTAAATTTAAAGATAGGGCGTAAAAGATTGAGTGTTGCGTTTGCTGTATGGCACGAACCGCCGTCCTGCTGGAACCAATTGTTGTCCAAGTCTTCCTCTTCAATTTGCTTGAAGAAAAATTTGGTTCGGTTAACGATATCGCTCACCATTGATGGTTACGGCGGTTCCTTCTTCATTTTCGAAGAAAAATGGGCCGATGATTCCACCAGGCCCAAATTCGCACCATACAGTGATTCGTGCTGGGTGCATTGGCTTCTCGACGATTACGTGCGGGTTTTCTGTGCCCCAAATGCGACAATTCTGCTTGTTAACGTAACCATGGAGGTGGAAATGAATCTCGTCCGAAAAGATAATTTTTTGGTAAAATTGGTCATCCTCGATCAAACGATCTTCTGCCCAATCCGTCAATATTTCCAGTTTTCTTCTAGTGAATAGCGACCCATTTCGTAAATTTTAGACTTTTTACTGAATATCTGTCACTTTCCGAATGGTATTTGACGTTTCCAATGTCGAAATATAGATAATTCAAATTTAAAACGTTAGATGGCCCACCCGTTATTATGGTTCGGGGAGCATTTTCTTGGCATGATGTAGGCCCGCTCGTAAGAATCAATGGAAAAATTGACAAGTTTCAGTACTTATACATTTTTAAAAACCATATGGAACCATATGATTTTGAGTCTATGCCAACTAAATGAAAATTTATGCAAGACAACGATCCCAAACACGTCTCGAAGCTAGTTAAAAACTGGTTTCCTGCAGAGAGGATAGATATTTTGGATTGGCCACCACAAAGCCCTAACTTAAATCCAATTGAAAACCCATAGAATGAAGTCAATATTGAAATTGCAAAGGTTAATTATAAAAATATGGACGATCTCTGCCGTTAAAAAAACTTGCCTAAAGCTACATAAGTGTCAGAATCTCGTAGAAAGTATATGTCGCAGGTGTGAAGCAGTCATTAAAAATAAAGGTTAGAGCACAAAATATTAACAATAAAAACGTTTGTATGAATATGAACTAAATTGCCCACCTTTTTTTTAGGTTGTGCCATTTATGTGTCCAGCTGCAACTTAATTTTGTGCTGTTATTCAAGACAAAGAATTAACGTTTTAAAAAACCCAAAGACTACTTATTTATTAAAAACATTTATGATACTGTAACACAAAAACGAAGTTTTTAAAAAAATGTGCTATTTCTGTGTCCACAGCTGTACATGAAAATTGACTATTAAATACGCCAGTCTGAAATACATTTATCAGTACATTAATTTACAAAACTTTCAATATATGCTTTGGAGCTCCTCCGATAGATATATCGCTGTAATCTATTGGAACCCTTCCATAATTTTTCTGCATATTTCGTTTTCTTTCTATTCAATCTTTGTAATTTTTAAATTGTACTTTTAATTTATTGCTTTAGAATTTTCTCAAAAACTCGCAAATCAAAAAGTCGATTTTGTTCCAGTGACTCCCAAACTTGATCACTGTAGGCCCCGGCGAGATTCGAACTCACGATCTCCTGTTTACTAGACAGGCGCTTTAACCAACTAAGCCACGGCGCCATGTTGGCAACCCTGTTGTATAACAAAGTGAGTAAGATGTCATAGAGGATATAAATTGATATTTTTTAATAAATAGAAAAATAATTTTCAAGATGGCATATTTTATTTTTTTGTTTAAGGACATTAATTCAAATGTATATAATATTAATTTACAAATTTTTCTTAATTTTAAATAAATTATTTTTATTAAATTGGCTAATATTTAAAACCCAACAAATTATTGTATACATTGTTGTTTACATTGAAATAATATCTTTTAATTTTAAATACTTTATATAGTCTCAAATTACAACTTAGATAAAATATAAAGAACTCTTATCTTAAATAGAAACTAGAAATGTATTGGTAGTACCATAATAAACAATAACTTCTATATTATGGGGGTATTCTACTCTAGAAATCAAATTTTGGGCAGTTTTTTGAATTTTATTTAAAAAAAAACCAAAAATATTTTTACTATACATTTTTTATGGTGTTTTTGTTGATATCTTAAGAATACAGAAAAAAAATTTACAAAAAAATATTAAAAATTAAAATAATTAGAGAGAGAGGGGGGAGGAGAGACAGGTGTAACAAAAAATGGCGCATCCTGGTGACATTGATCCTGACTCTCCTGGTCGTCGGAAAATAAAAATCAAAAGAAATTCTTAATCAGTAAGGATGCTGTTATAGTCCCTACCTCAGGGAACACGAAAAATTCCTGAATTTTTTTTAAATATTAAAAACAAAAATTTTGACGCGATGCTGGTAGGAACGATAAAGGATTATATAAAGAAGGTTCACACAAAATTTCAAGTAAATCGGTTGTATAGAACTTGAGATAATGCCGGTACCGTGTGGAAAAAAGTAGTTTCGAGAAAAACGCGTTCAAAGTTTAGGAGACAATTCTAGTGAACACGGACGTCACGTCACAAAATCGGCTGTATCTCTGAAAATAAGTCGAATTTTGAATTTTGAAAAATCCTTCCAAGGTCATATTTTTGAAAGTCTAAACTTTAAATATATTAAAGAAAAAATCGAATTCTTCAAAATTCTAGAGTAGACATTATATAAATTAATTGAATATAAGCCTTTCGCATTTTTTTATATTTTATTTTCTATTATGTTATTTTTTCATAGTTTATTTTCTATTATGTAACCATTAATTTGAAAATTTCACTTTTTCCTCATTTAAGTATTTGTTCAAAAACTCGTTTATTAAAAAAACCTATTTTTCCAGTGATACCCAAACTTGGTCACTGCAGGCCCCGGCGAGATTCGAACTCACGATCTCCTGTTTACTAGACAGGCGCTTTAACCAACTAAGCCACGGCGCCACATAAAGAACATTGCGCCAAGAAGTCAACAAGCGTAAGCAGGTGGAGAAGAACTAAAATTAAATTAATAGCACGCATTTTGAACGCATATCATTGGAATGTTTTTTAGCATTTAATTGGAGGCAGATTTATAATTTATAGATAAGTTTTGATGTCGCGTCTGGAGATAAAATATCAAGAATGATGTTTCAAAATATATTCTCATTTATAAATTTGGCGTTTTCTGTCCCGTAATTTATAATTGGCATATATGGTATAATATTTTTCATAAAATTTTAATTTTTTAGAATAAAATGTTTGAAATTAATGTACGAAAGTAATGAATGACCTTCCACACTTTAGATCTCTCCCAATCACATTCGTCACGCGTTTATTTGATAACCAAATAAAAATATATACAAACATACACTCATTCATAAATATTCTAACCTAAAAGTACCCAGTTCCTTGTCGCATTTGTTGCGGCGTATACGTAACATCCGTTAATACTCCCGCCCGGTTGTGCTTAGCCAGCCGATTTCGAGTTGAGTACGTTGAGTCCGTTGAGTATCCGCCATTTTCGTGATTTTTACGATTATTGAAACAATTATTGAGGCAATTGCAACATGTTAAGTACCGTTGCCACGACCATTGCTTCGGTGGCGAGAGCGTCAGTTGGCTTCGAGTGTCGTTTGACGTTTCAAATAAACAGCAGCAAACATCAAATATAAAAAACAACAAAAACAACTGTAAATACAACTGAAATAAGAACAGCACAAATGTACAACAACAAAAATAAATAGAAAACTATATACCAACAACGACAAAGAGGCAGTCCAACGGTGGGAGACTATGTGATAACATACAGTATATCAGCCGAATGTGTGTGTGTATATGTGTGCGTGCGTTCTTTTTGGTATGTTGGGCCGGCTAGCAGCACATTTAGTGCGTCGTTCGGCCTTAAATGCTGTCGCGTGGTTTATTTTATGACTGTAGCGAAGACTGTCGGCGGTGGTTGTTGTTGTGCAGACAGTGTGAAGTGCTTGGGGCTGAGATTAAAATTCAAGTACCAACTTTATTGTTATTTTTATGAGTGGTTATATTGGAGCTACTGCCAACTTCCGCTGCTAACTGTTTTAGCTGTTTTTTTTGCTGGGCTGAGATTGCAGTTAGTTGTTCATAAAATTTTGCTGATTATTGTTAAGCCGATTTGCGCAGCTGTCATATGTCATTAATTGTTGGTTAGTTGTTTCAGCAGTTTGGCAGTATTTTTGACATATTTATATATATGTTTGTGTATGTATGTAAATAAAAAGTAATGAAATATTCACTTGAACACTGAAATATTTTCTTTTCAAAACTCTTAGAATAATTCCCCCATATCCCAGCATTAGTCAACGCAAAAACTGATTAAACATAGAATTAGTTAGTGTTTGAAAATAATTATATATCAGAGAGAGCCGCTATCAGATATAACTCGTATAATACTATATATAACCATTTTATTACCAAAACTCAAATTTTTTTCATTGTAAGTGGTTTCTATTATATCGTTTTCCTTCGCCTATAAAACTGTGAAAAGCGATGTTATGTTATTTTGCATTTTAGGTGACGAAATACACTTTTGGGCGATCATTTCATATATGAAGTATCAGAAAAATTATAATTTTTCCTAAAATTAACGAAAAGTTAGCGATGTTAAAATTCGGTATTAGCGACTGTTCCAAAATATTTTACTTTTTCATTTACCAAAAGGGGGCACCTTTCTGTTTATTTTCTAAATAAATTTTATTAATTTTAACATGTGATCAAAATTGACCCGGACTGGCCCGTAAAGGGTCTTCTAATAAGAGTAATTTGATTTCTTAAAACAATAAACGAGTACCTTTTTCACTAATTCAAGTCGTCTATCATGAATAGCACGTTTAATATTGATTTCTAAACTGAACAGAGTCTGGTTTATTGCTGAAGCCTAATGACTTCGAATAACCTCATAAGAAGTAGTATAATAGTGTTAAATCTTAACTTCTTGGGGGCCAATCATGGTCACAATTTCTTGAAATAATCAAAACTCTAAACTTTTCTTTCAAAACTTTCAATTCTAAAAATCGGTTATTCCACGTGTTATGTGCCACGTAACCCCGTTTTGTTGGAAACAGATGTTGTCAAGATCAACTTCTTGCAATTGATAACCTTGCTTTCATCAGACTCATTATTACTAGTGATGAGACGTGATTTTATGACATCGAAACTGTTCAATAATAATTTAATAATTAAGGGGTTTTGCCAGTCCGGGTCAAATTTGATCAGATTACATTTACTAGTTTTTTCTTTATTTGCTTTTGAGTCTTTATTATTAGGAAATTGGAGACTAATTTTGCAATGTTATGTACGCAAATGTTTTTATATACCCGAAGTATCTTTGGTAAGCTTGGTCTTAAAGCACTTTATTTCACAGAGGTTGGTTGGTTCTTTGGTTGAATTAGAAAGTAGAAGATATGTCTATCGCCTCAACGGGATGAATGATTGGTATTCTAACTTTTCAATGTTCCCGTGTAAGCTCTGTATTCACTTGATTCTACTGTATCAAGTTTCTGAAGGAGAAGTCTTTGGTATATAGTAAATACACTGATTACTACAAAGATATTTATATTGCGACAAAAAAGTACCCGGAATCATCAGTTGAATTGGCATGTCATCAACGATATCTCGGCCGTGTTTGATGGTACAAAGGTGCCACACTAAAGCTTGTGTTTCTGATAAAACTGAATCACCGTAAGTAAGCCTTTTCCATTCCATTCGCAATGATTTCGCTCACGAAATTTGGTTAGAAAAATTTTTTTTTGATAAATTCTTTGTGCGATATTCTTATCCATTGTAAAAATCGCAAAGAACCACTGAGGTGTGCGGACTTAAGCAGCTGCGTAAACCGGTTGATAGATCGCGCTCATATTTGGCACAGTCATTAAAGATAGTCCTGTCAACCTAGCAAAATCGATTTTTTTTTTGAAATTTCATTTAGCCGGGAGTTTAATTACAATTTCTGGGTGCTTTATTGTTACAATATAGTTCATTATTTCCTAAAAGTAGAAGCCTTTTGGTGTGTTCACTATCAACACTATCCAACATTACGTGGTACACCTATTTTTTTATTGTTTCAAGACTTAAGGTGTTACTGCAGGATCATTGCTTCAAGCTAATCATGAAAGGGTCTCCTCCAAATAGCTTGTGTATTTCTTTTAAAATTAATTGATTGTTTGCTTAGCGTTGTATTGCCTATGCAGCGTGTTACGAGTAGTAAGTATTTAGTGAATTTTAGTTCTATAGATATTCATTTTTCCAATAATTTCGGTCGAATATATTTTCGTCCCAAAATGCTAATCAAGCATATTTTTCAAATACCGAGCCATCAACAACGCAGAATTAAAGTTTTGATATTCGATAATTGCTTTTCCCATAGATCATAATAGTTAGTGGATTTGAAAATTTTACTTCAATTATGTATGTATGTATGCATTTAGTACGCAAGTTTAGAAAAGTTTTAAAATATTTGCAAGTGTATATACATATTCTATTTACACTCTAGGCCCCGGCGAGATTCGAACTCACGATCTCCTGTTTACTAGACAGGCGCTTTAACCAACTAAGCCACGGCGCCCCTATAGTCTTTACCATTACATTTTGTTTGGAATTCTTTTAGTATTTAACTGTATATAAGGGGTTTCAAAGATAATTTATAACTATGCAATATCTAAAGTGGAATGTTGTGCCAAAAATACATTATCAATGAAACATGTGAAATCATTGATACGAAAACAATCATAGACATTCATTTCTGACAATTGTGTGAAGTTTGGTCTAAAGGTTGCAAGAGATATGGACAACAGAATGTAGAACCGGGTATTATTGGTCAGTAATGAAAAAATGACTTGGAATAAATATTAGATATCAAAGTACTCAAAATATATATTGCCTTCACTTCTAAAGTGGAGTGTCAAGAGGATGAGGTGGACAAGAACACATGTATAAGTATATATACGGATGGGTCCAAGCTAGATAATCGAGCGAAAATGGTTTTTAGCGACCACTGCAGTGTCTTTCAAATCGAATGTCACAGCAATTAAAAGAAGATTTCTTGTTCTGAGAAGGAGTGTGCTCACAATAAGGGATAAATTTATAGATAGCTTTGAAATCACTAAATATCTTAGGAGTTGATCTCTTAGTGGATCTAACGATCCACGATAAACCTGGAATATGCTCCAGGACATAGTGATTTGACCGGTAACTGTAAAGCAGGTGAACTAGCCAAAACTGGCACTATCCTACCAATTAGAATCTGCAAAAGGGAAATTTATATGCCTCTGGCTACTTGCAGATATTTAATAGACAAATGTGCTATATATGTATGGCATAAAGCTGAGTCTCGGTTGAGTCAACCCCAAATTGCTCTAAAAGCAGGCAAATATGGCCGAATAAAGATTTAAAAGAAACTCTAACTTTTTCAGTAATACAATGGTGACTCATGGAATACATGTGGTTTGCTGCCAAACCAATAACGCATACTTTGCTTACTGACGAAACCATTCAGCCAAGAATGAGCCTCATCGGTTAAGATGATTTTTCGATGAAAATCCGAATCATTTTCAAGTTGTTGCTCAATCCAATTCTCGAACATACGACGATTCTGGTGGTCAAGCGGCTTCAGTTCTTGCATCAATTTTATCTTGTAAGGAAGTAGGGTAAGAAATTTTCGCAAAACGACGCATAGAGATGTCCAACACTTGAGATCAACGTGTTAGAGACTGATTTGGGTCCTTCTCAATTGATACTCTAGCGGCAGCAATATTCTCGACACTACCGTTACTTTCTCTTATGGGCACTGGAACATTTTTTACTGCGCCTGTAAATTCAAAATTTTCCACTAAACGCTCTACTGTTGTTCTAACAGGACGTTTACGACTACCGTAAATTGGACATAGCGCTCTTTAAGTTGAGGTCACTGACTCTGAGTTTCGGTAGTAAATTTTCATAATTTCGACACGTTTTTGGATCCCATGATGAAATGGCAAATTTACTGGTAGTTTGCTGTACTATTGGTCTACTTTTGTTTCGTCCTTATTGAAAAACTTGTTATTTATATATTATTTCTTCCAAAAAAAAAAAAAATAGTATTCTGCTAATACATTTTCAAAAGAGATCTAGTTTTTATACTCTCGCAACAAAGTTGCTAAGGGGAGTATTATGGTTTTGTTCACATAACGGTTGTTTGCAAGTCCTAAAACTAAAAGAGTCAGATATAGGGTTATATAAACCAAAGTGATCAGGGTGACGAGTAGAGTTGAAATCCGGATGTCTGTCTGTCCGTCTGTCCGTGCAAGCTGTAACTTGAGTAAAAATTGAGATATCATGATGAAACTTAGTACATGTATTTCTTGGCTCTATAAGAAGGTTAAGTTCGCAGATGGGCAAAATCGGCCCACTGCCACGCCCACAAAATGGCGAAAGCCGAAAACCTATAAAGTGTCATAACTAAGCCATAAGGAAAGATATTAAAGTGAAATTTGGCATAAAGGATCGAGATAGAGAGGGGCATATTTGGTCGTAATTTTTCTGGAAAAGTGGACGTGGCCCCGCCCCGTACTAAGTTTTTTGTACATATCTCGGAAACTACTATAGCTATGTCAACCAAACTCTATAGAGTCGTTCCCTTCAGGTATTTCCATATATAGTTCAAAAATGGAAGAAATCGGATAATAACCACGCCCACCTTCCATACAAAGGTTTTGTTGAAAATCACTAAAAGTGCGTTAATCGACTAACAAAAAACGTCAGAAACACTAAATTTTACGGAAGGAATGGCAGAAGGAAGCTGCACCCAAGCTTTTTTTTTAAATTGAAAATGGGCGTGGCGTCGCCCACTTATGGACCAAAAACCATATCTCAGGAACTACTAATCTAATTAATTTTACAGCAAAATAAAAAAATATGTAAATGACGGATAATGGAATCTCGATTATTACTTTATCATCCGAGAGTATAAAATATTCGGTGGCACCCGAACTTAGCCCTTCCTTACTTGTTTTTTTTTAAATTGTAGAAAAATCGATGGTCGTCATCAAAAGGGGGGTATGAGTTTTTACGTGGCGTGTCCCAAACCCAGCGCACAACCCTGCGGAGGGGATGTTTCGCCTTCACATTATAGCTCGCCTTCAAATTAAAAGACAGCGGCTACGCTGGCTAGGTCATGTTGTCCGAATGGACAAAACCACTCCAGCTCTGAAAGTATTCGACGCAGTACCCGCCGCGGGAAGCAGAGGAAGAGGAATACCTTCACTCCGTTGGAAGGACCAAGTGGAGAAGGAACTGGCTTCGCTTGGAATATCCAATTGGAGTCACATTGCGAAAAGGAGAAACGACTGGCGCGCTGTTGTTGACTCGGCTATAATCGCGTAAGCGGTGTCTACGCCAGTAAAGAAGAAGAGAAAAATCGATGACCGAAGAGCCCTTTTTATAGTTTGATTCGAAAGTTGCAGTTGATCACAATGTCTCTACGGCCTACTGCTTTTGACAAAGAAAACTTCATCATTTATATTAAATACTAATTAAAACTTTGATGGTAAATATTTTTTAGTTTTTTATTTAAAACCTTATTATATTGTATATTATAATTTTCACTTTATTAGTACCTTTTTTATAAGTTCTTTTCATATCGATCGACTTACACGGCTTATATACATACACACAAACAATGACTCTACTTTAGTGCCACCGCTACCTGCTATACGCGCCGTTAGTTCAATAAAGCTACGACCAATAAGGAATTGGAGCGGCAAAAGTTTCGCAAAAAAAGTTTATTAAGTCTTGCCATGGCCAGATTTTTTGTTTTATTTGAAATTTCTCGTATTTTTTCTGTTTGTCCGTATACACTGTCTTCCTGCCATGTTCGCCAGCTCATTTGCATTTACTGCGGACCACAGTGAGGTGAAGTTCTGCACTGCCATATCAAGGTGCAAGGAGGCTGCGGCAGTAGCTCCAAAGCGCTGCCAGCAATTTGATGCCTGTCTTGAGTTAGTCGCTCTTTCTCCACTTTTACGGTTCTACGCTTTCGCTCTGTTTTGCCTGTGAGCCGTGGAATTTCGACTTGCCACTTTTATCAGTGCACATGTATCTTTATATCGGGCATAAGTAAGTACATATTTATGTGTATGTATCGGTATATGTGCCATGCTACATCTGGCCAGCGGTTGGTATTGTCAATGCGGAATATGAATATGCTTGTAGGTCGTTGTCGTCTTATTGCAGTCTTTTTGTGATTTTTTTTTTGCATTGCGAAATATTGCTTCCTTTGCCGTGGCTCCCACCGCTGTCGCTGTACGCCGTTATCCATTTCAGCCGCAGGCACTTACTGAAATTTATATCTTTTGTTTTCCTCTCTTCACTCTCTTCACTCTCTTCGTTTGCTTTCTTCGGTCGTTTGGCATTGTAGGCTCGCACAGTAGCCGCCTGGCTGTGCGCTTGGTAATATGAAAATGCAAATTTCATTGATAACATTCTCTCAGCTCTAAATAAATGCTGCTCGCTTTATGAAAATTGCCAGAAGTACTCGTATGGAAGCACAAGAGCGACCGGTTAAGTACTTAGAGTTCCAAAGTGATTACATGTCGGTGTTTGAGGAGCCATGTCCGGGTACTTAGAAAATGGAGACAACAGAGGATTGGATTCAAGTTCAAGATCTCTCTGGTTGAAGGTGCACAGAATGTCTGAGACCTTAGATATCCCAATAGACAGTGTAGGCCTGAGGATTGTATGAAAGTTTAAGATCTCGCTGGTTGTAGGTTCACGCAATGACGCAGTATCACGTGGGACAGGTGAGATTCCAAAGTAATTTCTTTATCCTTTCGTGACTGCTGGCAAAACATGAAGTACTTACCAGAGACTTAGGAATCGTCGAAACTGGACTGAAGCCGACAAACCTGTTCCGAAAAGATCGAAGACATCCTATCGGTCGGACCTCAGCTAAATCGATTACCTTGAGAACGGCCAAACCGTCATAGAGCTCTGGTTAGACAAGCTATTGGGTGTATTTTGATTAAAAAAATGTACACCCTGATAAGAAATCGGCTCGAACATCCGCCGTCGCCGCGGTAAAAGGATCGAATTAGGCTAAGAACTATCGCCACATCCACTGTTTTCTCCAGATTCGATCCCGTGGGACTTTTCTTCGAATTAAATCAAATCAAATCGGGTTAATGAAGTTGCTGGATCAAGTACATATATCGTTCGAAAGCGGGTAAGTATTTATAGGCCCGTTCTCGTAAATGAAAAGCTTGAGTAACTGGAATAGAGGCAGCTAACAGCAATCTTAAGTGGCAAGCTTGTTGACTTGTCGGTTAGTTGTTGTTGTCGGCTTCTCTAGTTGTCAGATTTGGCGTGATAATGAAAAATTGTAATAAGAAGCCATTTAAAATATTTATGTTGTTACATCAACAGCCACAGCAACAGCAACAGCAACAACTGAAGCAACAAGAAAAAGAGAAGCAAGTTGCAACAAACAACAAACGTGTTGTGTGAGCAAAAAATGATCCACAAGCTCTGTGCAAATACTTTCTACGGGTATGAATATCTATTGCGCAATAACAGTAGCGGCTTTTTGTTGCTTGTGTTTTCACCGTTTGCTGTTAACTCGGTAACTGGCTTAAAGAACTTGCCGCACTCTTTATTGTTATTGCGTAGACAAGTCTTATAACTGCAAATACGAAAATAAAATCAAATAGAATTACAAACACACTCGAATGTAAACATGTATATATGTATATGTACGTATGTAAGTTCCCGTAAATGCCATCAGATACGCGTGTGGAGCTAAATCCGCTTAACGCTTTGCTGTTGTTGTTTACCATATGCAAATGTAAATTGTAACAATTTGGCAAAACGGCAAATGCCAAAGGCAGCATCTTACAATGGATTGTCAGATAAGGTAAGTGCATTTCAAGTGGGCTTAGGCAAGGAAAATAAAGAAATTTCTAGAGGAAACAGAAATGACTATGATTTCTTTGGAAAAAATGAAAAATATGGAGACAATTTTCGTTGGGATATTTGCTTTTCCTAGAAGTTCTTAAAATTCAAGGATATTTCTACTATGTCATATACATATATACAGTACATATATATATACATTAGGGTGATTCAAAAAAAATTTTTTTTTTTCGATTGGTACTCGGAAAAATAAGTTCCTAGACACCTGTAAGAAAGCCTCTCCAAATATGAGTTTCTCATCCTCACATTTGGAGAGGCTTTCTTCGAGGTGTCTAGGAACTTATTTTTCCGAGTACCAATCGAAAAAAAAAATTTTTTTTGAATCACTTTAATATACACATATATCTGGGTACCATCAAATCGGTTATTAATGCAAACCTTCATTCCAAAATCGTTTATCAGTACTTCTTTCTAACGAGTAGCCTCCCGCAGAGGCCTTCTTACCCAGTTGTTTTTTTTAATGCCGAAATTTGCGTCAATCAAACAGTATAACTCGGAAACCAAGTATTGTGAAACTCTTATAGGTGTCTCTTGAATAGGTCGTAATACAAAGCATATGTATGTATTCATTTCGATTAAAAATTTTCACTTTTTGAGGTAGTTATTAGTTGATTAGGTTAGGTTAGTTCGTACTATTGTTTTTTAGTAAATGCAATTTTATTTAAGGAAATGGTTACCAATGAATGATTCGAATTATTCTTCATCCCTAGTCACAACTTTTTCCCATCTTTCTGACAAAGCTCGAATAATATTACGGTAAAACCCCTCATCTCGTGTTGCTGCCCAAGTTTCAAGCCATTTTTCGATGTCGTTTTGTGAGTGGAATGAAACAAATAGTTATTCGACGATGTAATATTTGGTGCATATAGCGGGTGGTGAATGTAGGACTTCCCATTTAAGCGATTCCAGTAAGGTTTTAACGGATTTGGCAACCTGAGGCTCAGCGTTGTCATGTAGCATAATTACTTTCTCATGCCTCTCATGATAATCAGGTCATAAGGAACCCAAGTTTCTTGTTTCTGAATCATTCCCAGTGCATGTAGTCGCTTTGAAATGGCTTAGTGAGACCCAGCAGCGTCTCCAATTCACCGCCTTTGAAGGTTACCTCAACAAGCTTCTTTTTCAAATGCCTAAACTTTAATGATTTTTGTTAGGATTTATGTGATTGATGAGTGAAGAGAGATGTTTGTTATTGTCCCGATGTAATGAAATACTTCGTCTTTTTGGGGACCGACGAAGAAAACGTCAGATCGAAGGATCAATTGGAGAAAACGTGGTGTAAGATAAAAATTCCAAAGGCTTATTGACGTAGCCAAGACTGACACTCGCTTGTTATGCTTATTATGATGTTTTTAAGTTCTAACATTGTCGAGAGGTGTGTGAGATATTTTAAAATTTCATAGTCTACATAGCCATATGCCGATGATATTATAATAATAAATAAATCAAAAATCTCTGCCGGATTCCCAAAAAATTGTGTATAATGAGTCAGTGCGGTTACAGCCTCAAGCAAACAGGTAACATTCCGATATATTTAGGTTCAAAATCATAGTGTCAGTGCTACAGATATTTCTAGGTACGTTGTACTGATCCTCGTTTTGGTCTGTAATATTTTCTTAATGTATATTCTCCCTTCTCCTCTGCTCAGTTTAACTTTCTTAGAATTATTAAATTGAATTATTTTATATTATTTTAGAATTTGTGCCAAAATTCCAACTCTTAATCTACCGAGTGGAAGTTTATCAGTAATAAATAGTGGCCACAAATTAAATCTCTTGTTTCCAATATAATCTATCATCCTGATCCATCCATTTGTATACTAATTTAGAAAGTGAAATTGTTATGTCCAAATTTCCCTTCCACTATCATCCTTAATCAATCTATGTAATTTATTATGGTTTAACTGACCTGGAAAATAACCAGTTGGTCATTATTTAACGACAAAGCGTTTACTCCCAACAGAAAAAGAGCGAATAAAATCATGCACTTTGTATAACAAAACAAAACTAATACAATTTGTAACAAATAGATCTTCGCCGATTGCGAATGTCAATAAAACATGCGAATCATTTGGCGAGCGTTAATAATAAGACATTTGCCCGGTTTGTTAGATTGGCCGATGAAGCATAAAATAACATTTTGCCAGCAGCAGAAAGTGCCTACAGGATCCAAATAAATGCGAGCATACAGACGCACATTTCAAATACAAACGGATGGTTAGCACATCTATATATATATATAGTCCTCATATGTATATATGTACATGGTATTGCATGTGTTTATGTATATTTCTCAGCCTATCGAGGCTTGTCGATCTAATTGCCAAACACATCTTCGACGTTTTGTGCGTCAATTTGTCAATTCATTTTGTGCGTTTTTATTCTCTGCGCATTGCTCGCTTCCTCTCCATTTTATTTGTGTTTATACGAGAGTGGCTCGATACATCGTCGACTTTTAGGGCTGTGAATTTGGTATGGTGTGAATTTGTATATAACTTGATTTCGGTACCATAGTAGTGAAGATGAAGATGAAAGAGACAACTGGAGATTTTCCCAAGTAACTGCTTTCCGGGAAGAGAGTTCATGAATAAGTTGAACATTTCGTCAATAATTTGGTGTAGCTGTTTGTGAAACTTAACAGTATATTATGGATATGGAATGACATACATTTAGTATGGATCTCAGGATATAAGGGCATTACGCATAAGGGCTGACCATTTGACTAACAAATCGGCCACCAAGTCGATTGTTTCAGAGTAAGCTTTTGGATTTCGATGCAAATAAAGAAAAGCTTAATAAAATAGAAACAGAGGAAACAGCAAATGCCGACTTTACAGATCTGAACTTTGCTAAATGAGACACGTCCTCTAAACAATCGGTTGTGTCAGAATTCATCCATTTCTTCCAGCGATTTGCAGGCAAAACCCAGACTATATCTTCATTTACTTCGGAGGTTTGTCGAATTACATGGTCAACTTAAATAAACTTCGACGTCATTAGTTATTCTGAGTACAACTCTTTTATATGGAAGATAATTTTTCCTATCATTCCTTTGCACACAAGAGCTCGCCAAATCGAGACATGTTTAGTGTACTAAATAATGTACTTTTTCAAAAGTACGGATGTAAGGCGGCCTACGACTACTCAAAAATTATTTTCAAGATGTTTGTAAAGGGTGATCCATTTCGAGGTTCCCTACTTTTTAAAGAAAAAACACAGAAGCATCAAACTTAATGGGGAATGTTAATGATGATGATGATGATTCTACCAACCCATAAATCACACCAAACCGTTGTTTTTTCTTTATGGAATGGCAGCTCCTAAATCACTTCAGATTGCTCTTTATCCCAAATGCGGGGATTTAGCTTGTTTAGCTGTAAAAAATACTATTGAAAAAAGTTACTCTACTGAGATCACTTGTCATAATCAATACATGTGCAATGTGGGCGAAAGCCAGATTTTTCTCTTCGCAATCCTTCTTCTTTACTGGTGTAGGCACCGCTTACGCAATTATAGCCGAGTTAACAACCGCGCGCCAGTCGTTTCTTCTTCTCACTACGTGGCGCCAATTGGATATTCCAAGCGAAGCCAGGTCCTTCTCCACTTGGTCCTTCCAACGGAGTGGAGGTCTTCCTCTTCCTCTGCTTCCCCCGGCGGGTACTGCGTCGAATACTTTCAGAGTTGTAGTGCTTTCATCCATCCAAACAACATGACCTAGCCAGCGTAGCCGCTATCTTTCAATTCGCTGAACTATGTCAACGTCGTCGTACATCTCGTACAGATCATCGTTCCATCGAATGCGATATTCGCTGTGGCCAACGTGCAAAGGACCATAAATCTTTCGCAGAACTTTTCTCTCGAAAACTCGTAACGTCGACTCATCAGTTGTTGTCAACGTCCAAGCCTATGCACCATATAGCAGGACGGGAATTATGAGTGACTTATAGAGTTTGGTTTTTGTTTGTCGAGAGAGGACTTTACTTCTCAACTGCCTACTCAGTCCGAAGTAGCACCTGTTGGCAAGAGTTATCCTGCGTTGGATTTCCAGGCTGACATTGTTGGTGGTGTTTACGCTGGTTCCAAGATAGACGAAATTATCTACGACTTCAAAGTTATGACTGTCAACAGTGACGTCAACTTCGCAATCCTGCACCGGCAAAATAACTCTCGAGTTTTTTGCCTCAGATAGTTTACTCTTCTTATGGAGAATAGTCATAACAGCTTCTTTAAGGGTATGATAAGCCTTCAGCCTTGTGTTGTGGAGATATTAAATACACTGGTATATCTTCTTCTTCTTCTTTACTGGCGTAGGCACCGCTTACGCGATTATAGCCGAGTCAACAACAGCGCGCCAGTCGTTTCTTCTCTTCGCTACTTGGCGCCAATTGGATATTCCAAGCGAAGCCAGGTCCTTCTCCACTTGGTCCTTCCAACGGAGTGGAGGTCTTCCTCTTTCTCTGCTTCCCGCGGCGGGTACTGCGTCGAATACTTTCAGAGCTGGAGTGTTTTCATCCATCCGGACAACATGACCTAGCCAGCGTAGCCGCTGTCTTTTAATTCGCTGAACTATGTCAATGTCGTCGTATATCTCATACAGCTCATCGTTCCATCGAATGCGATATTCGCCGTGGCCAACGCGCAAAGGACCATAAATCTTTCGCAGAACTTTTCTCTCGAAAACTCTTAAGGTCGACTCATCGGTTGTTGTCATCGTCCAAGCCTCTGCACCGTATAGCAGGACGGGAATTATGAGCGACTTATAGAGTTTGGTTTTTGTTCGTCGAGAGAGGACTTTACTTTTCAATTGCCTACTCAGTCCAAAGTAGCACCTGTTGGCAAGAGTAATCCTGCGTTGGATTTCCAGGCTGACATTGTTGGTGGTGTTTACGCTGGTTCCAAGATAGACGAAATTATCTACAACTTCAAAGTTATGACTGTCAACAGTGACGTGAGTGCCAAGTCGCGAGTGCGACGACTGTTTGTTTGATGACAGGAGATATTTCGTCTTGCCCTCGTTCACTGCCAGACCCATTTCTTTTGCTTCCTTATCCAGTCTGGAGAAAGCAGAACTAACGGCGCGGGTGTTGAGGCCGATGATATCAATATCATCGGCATACGCCAGCAGTTGTACACTCTTATAGAAGATGGTACCTTCTCTGTTGAGTTCTGCAGCTCGAATTATTTTCTCCAGAAGCAGGTTGAAAAAGTCGCACGATAGGGAGTCGCCTTGTCTGAAACCTCCTTTGGTATCGAACGGCTCGGAGAGGTCCTTCCCGATCCTGACGGAGCTTTGAGTGTTGCTCAGCGTCAGTTTACACAGCCGTATCAGTTTTGCGGGGATACCAAATTCAGACATCGCGGCATAGAGGCAGCTCCTTTTCGTGCTGTCGAAAGCAGATTTGAAATCGACGAAGAGGTGGTGTGTGTCGATTCTCCTTTCACGGGTCTTTTCCAAGATTTGGCGCATGGTGAATATCTGGTCGGTGGTTGATTTACCAGGTCTGAAGCCACACTGATAAGGTCCAATCAGTTTGTTGACGGTGGGCTTTAATCTTTCACACAATACGCTCGACAGAACCTTATATGCGATGTTGAGGAGGCTAATCCCACGGTAGTTGGCGCAGATTGTGGGGTCTCCTTTTTTATGGATTGGGCAGAGCACACTTAAATTTCAATTGTTGGGCATGCTTTCGTCCGACCATATTTTACAAAGAAGCTGATGCATGCTCCTTACCAGTTCTTCGCCGCCGTGTTTGAATAGCTCGGCTGGCAATCCGTCGGCCCCTGCCGCTTTGTTGTTCTTCAGGCGGGCAATTGCTATTCGAACCTCTTCATGGTCGGGCAATGGAACGTCTGCTCCATCGTCATCGATTGGGGAATCGGGTTCGCCTTCTCCTGGCGTTGTGTGTTCACTGCCATTCAGCAGGCTGGAGAAGTGTTCCCTCCATAATTTAAGTATGCTTTGGGCATCGGTAACTGGATCACCTTTGGGGGTTCTACAAGAGTATGCTCCGGTCTTGAAACCTTCTGTAAGCCGCCACATCTTTTCGTAGAATTTTCGAGCATTACCCCTGTCGGCCAGCTTATCAAGCTCTTCGTACTCACGCATTTCGGCCTCTTTCTTTTTCTGTCTACAAATGCGTCTTGCTTCCCTCTTCAACTCTCGGTATCTATCCCATCCCGCACGTGTTGTGGTCGATCGTAATGTTGCGAGGTAGGCAGCCTGTTTTCTCTCCGCTGCGACACGGCATTCCTCGTCGTACCAGCTGTTCTTTTGCACTTTCCGAAAACCAATGGTTTCGGTTGCAGCTGTACGTAAGGAGTTTGAGATGCCGTCCCACAGTTCCCTTATACCGAGTTGTTGACGAGTGCTCTCAGAGAGCAGGAGTGCAAGCCGAGTAGAAAATCGTTCGGCTGTCCGTTGTGATTGCAGCTTCTCGACGTCGAACCTTCCTTGTGTTTGTTGGCGTGCGTTTTTTGCTGCACAGAGGCGGGTGCGAATTTTGGCTGCAACAATATAGTGATCCGAGTCGATGTTAGGACCTCGGAGCGCACGCACATCTAAAACACTGGAGACGTGTCTTCCGTCTATCACAACATGATCGATCTGGTTGGTGGTTTTTCGATCCGGAGACAGCCAGGTAGCTTGATGTATCTTCTTATGCTGGAATCTAGTACTACAGATAACCATATTTCGGGCCCTGGCGAAGTCGATCAGCCTCAACCCATTTGGGGATGTTTCCTCGTGGAGGCTGAATTTACCGACCGTAGTGCCAAAGATACCTTCTTTGCCCACCCTGGCGTTGAAGTCGCCAAGCACGATTTTGACATCGTGGCGGGGGCATCTCTCATAAGTGCGCTCCAAGCACTCATAAAAGGCATCTTTGGTCACATCATTCTCTTCCGTCGGGGCGTGGGTGCAAATCAGCGATATGTTGAAAAACCTCGCTTTGATGCGTATTGTGGCTAGACGTTCATTCACAGGAGTGAATGATAGTACTCGGCGACGGAGTCTCTCTCCCACCACGAATCCAACACCAAACTTGCGCTCCTTTATATGGCCACTGTAGTAGATGTCACAAGGACCTACTCGTCTCTGTCCTTGTCCCGTCCATCGCATTTCTTGGACGGCGGTGATGTCAGCCTTTATTTTCGCGAGGACATCAACCAGCTGGGCAGCGGCACCTTCCCAATTAAGGGACCGGACATTCCAGGTGCATGCCCTCAATTCGTAGTCCTTATTTCGCTTGCCATGGTCGTCATCAAAAGGGGGGTCTCTCATCCGAGGCTTATTGTTGGTTTTCATTGGTGCGTTTTTTTACGTGGCGGGTCCCAAACCCAGCGCACAACCCTAAGTAGGGGATATTTCGCCTTCTCACTTTAGCTCGCCTTCAAACAGATGCTATTAGGCTACCCAGAGGATACTTGGTCAAAGACCGGAAGTCGTGAGCTGCTTGAGTCATATGTAAAAGAATCGTTTCTGGCCACTCCCAAGTGAATGGCGATCAGAGAACTTTCCTCACTTGCGTGAACTTCTACACATGACTCCATGACACTGGTATATGCTGTTTGGATATCGGACTGTCGAGGGACGAATTTCCACCCCTAATAGAACAAGAAACCGAAGTAAATTTATAAATTCATTGAGATATCAAGCGGGCCTCGTTGCACTTCAGTCATCGCTGTTGTTTTTGTAGTAGCCTTTGAACGTGCCTCTGCTTTATCTTAATGACTTGGTAGCTATGCGTTTCCTGCGTACGCATTTCTGCTTTCAATATTATTGTATTTGTATTTGCTTTTGTTGTGTTTGTGGCAACTTTTTCTAACTTGCTTTACTTAGTTGTTGTTGTAGTTGTATACTTATCTTCGAATTTTCGTCGGATTGCAATGCTAAGGACATAGCGTATATAGATACAGACAGCTCAACTTTTTTCTTTTATAATTCTATATAAACACATACATATGTATGTCAGTGAATATGTGTGTATGTATTAACTCATATGTATGTGAATTTTATCCCTGTTGACTGCTTATCAGCAACAAGCAATAAATTCACCACTGTCGTTTACTACCTTCAGCCTTTATTTGATACTCTGCTATACAAAAAAAAAAAAGCTTTCCTGCTTAAAGCTCTGCCTTCAGCCATCTCCATCGTCGCTGCGATGTCATTGTAGCGATTGGTTCGAACAAAATCGCAAATCGTTGGCTTTGTTGCCGCAGCTAAGTGCGGCAATGTGTTGCGTTTTCGCACGTTGTTGTTGCCGGCATACTGCCGCATGTGACTGTGTCTTTATCTGCAGAGCCTTTACATGTTTTTGTTATTGTTGCTGCTGTTACTCCTTAGTTATGTTGTCTTGTTTATACGAGCATTTTGCGCGTTTTGTTCACTTTTTGTTGTTGTTCAGCGACAAATCTTCGCGCGGCTCTTGTTTTTAGTGTTGTTGCAGGCTTTTATCAGATTTCATTTGGTTTGTGCGTAGTCGTCGATATGTTTTTACGTTTCACTAAACACGCTTTTGCGAAGCGGAATGTTGACACGTGGTCGGAATTGAGAGGAGACATCCGTGCGCTTGCATAAGGATTGAAATATTTCGGGATTAAGTAATCTAATGTTGTTGATGAACCGCATACTATAGGTGTGTTGCTATGGAGAGAACTGTGGTTTTGATATTTCTCCAATCCCTAAGAAATGCGATTATTGAATTTGCAAAAAGATCCATGAATTCTTTATTGCCGTAGGCACCGCTTACGCCGTTGTAGTCGAGTTTTTAACAGCGCGCCAGTCTTCTTCCTTTCCGCTGTTTGGTGTTAATTGGAGACTCGAAGGGTAGGGAGTGAAGGTCTTGCTCTTCCTCTGCTTGGAGTTTTTTTATGCATTCGGACAACATGACCTAGCCAGCGTAGCCGCTGTCTTTTAATTCGCTGAACTATGTCAATGTCGTCATATATCTCGTACAGCTCATCGTTCCATCGAATGCGATATTCGCCGTGCGCAAAGGACCACATATCTTTCGCAGAACTTTTCTCTCTAAGACTCGTAACCCTGACTCATTAGATGTTGTCATCGTCCATGCCTCTGCACTATATAGATGATGATGAGGGGATGATGAATGTCTGGTCAGTTATTGATTTGTCACACTGATAAGGTCCAATCAGTTTGTTGACGTTGGGCTTTAATTTTTTACGCAATACGCTCGATTGAACCTTATCCCACGGTAGTTGGCGCAGATTGTGGTGTCTTCCATTTGTGGATTGGGCAGAGCACACTTAAATTTCAATCGTCGTGCAAGCTTACATCCAACCAAATTCTACAAAGAAGCTGATGCATTCTCTTTATCAGTTCTTCGCCGCCGTGTAAGAATCGCTTTGCTGGCAATCCATCGAGCCCCTCCGCTTTGTTGTTCTTCAGGCGTGTAATTGCTATTCGGACTTTCTCATGGTCGGGCAATGGAACGTCCGTTTCATCGTCATTGATTATGGCATCGGGTTCACAATATCCTGGGGTTATGCTTTCACTGCCATTCAGCAGGCTTAAGAAGTGTTTTTAGTATGCTGTTGGCATCAGCTATTCAGAATCATCATTAAATTCGACTATTCTCCTAGGAATGTTATAGATCACTCTCTTTTATTGTAGGAAAAAAGTTGTCCCTCGAAAAATACCAGATAAAATGCAGAGAAAAGATTTTTCTAAAAGTATTTCAGGAAATTAATTTTTTCTTAATTTTTCAGGTCTTGTTGCCGTGGAATTCAGAACCGGCATTCATGTATTTACATTGATATATTTTGCCTTTGACTAGGGTGTAAAAAACGGGAACATCTCTATATATTTGTAATTATTGGATTAAGTCAGTCTCAGTAATATTATTTTTGGTTGTTTTACTGAATTCGACCTGTTGGTTGAAAAGGAAGTTGAAGAAACATCAGACCGCAGGCGGTCGCACTTAGAACATCATTAAGCCCATTATGCTACTGGGTGGTATTCAAATTAAGCCTTGTCTAGCAACTCAGTAGATTTGTTAAAATACCTAATTTGTTAGACTTCAACTACCCAATGCCTCTTTAGTTGAAGCACTGGGAGTCCAATACATCCCGTCTCATTGGCACGCTCTAATGATTTTGGAGTACGCACTTGTCAAAGCGATCCCTATGAATTGGCTGGGATTAATGTTAGTCGTTTCAATATATTTGTGGCAGACTTTAGGTCTTTTGTTGATATGCGACGTTCCTTTTGATCCACACCTAAACGTTCTGGGCAGCACAACGAACAGTCGTCTATGAATGACTAAATGGGATTATTCGTGGCCCAACGATAAATCAGCCTAAGTACTTATCCTCACTTAACCAATGTGAAGTCTTTAAATAAAGTCTTGGCCATAACATTAAATTATTTTATTTCTTCTTGAAAAGCACATGTCTACAAAAGACATCCTTTATTAAGTAAGAATTCGTACTCCAAGGCATTGATTGAGACATTTGTTTGTGGCGCGATTTCATAATCCACAATCACTTCACCATTCATTCTTAAAAATTATACAAAATTCATGCTCGATTTTTCGGGATTTGGAATTTATCTCTATTTTACATTACAGAAAACGGCTTCCCTTGTGCCGTTAAACGAAAGCACATACTCACACTCGTAGAACTTTAACCTACTCGCAGCTTATCCTTGTGAGAATGACGCCATTTGCGTTTTTAGCTTTTAGCTAAGCGCAGCATTGAAAGTTATTGACATGGAAAAATGTCGAAACAGCAAAAGAGAGTGTTTTTTCTCATACACGCAAGTAAAAGAATAAATAGATAAAGGTGCAAAGTTTAACACTCTTATTTTCAGCACATGAACTGAAAAAAATCAAGCAACATTTTTTTAGCTGCAGAAACTTTCACTCTCCAACACGGACACAACTTAATTCTATGCCGTCAAACTTACAGTGCGCACATTGCGAAATTCTCAGAAGATAAATGTGGAAAAAAGCCTAAATTGTGTAGCAACATATTTGTATATACATATATATACATACATATATGTGTATACACACTAGTCTGTTTGTTTAGTTCAATAAATACCTTTAAGCTCATCACAGTGTGCCACAAATCTCTCGCTTGAGCCCTGTCTAAGCGGTTTTAGTTTTCCGAAAATTTCTCTGCTTCGCTGCTATCAGCAAATAACTTAGTTTAAAGGTATTAAGTATGTACATATGTATAGGTGTTCATATGTCTGTATATTTGTGTGCGCTATAGTATGTGTTAATTCTATGCATTTCCATTTCAATTTCCGTTTGTGGTTTGACAGCGGCTCGCAACACCTTTCAACACACATTTCCTCAAACTCAATGCCGAACCAGCCGCAAAATGGCCCCTAACCTATGCTCAAAGTCTTAGCAGTACTCTTGTCTGCGGCTAGTGAATTGCCTGCTGTCAGACTATCATATCATTTGGAGTGTTTAAGGCCCGAAAGATTCATTTGCGTATTGTCAGTTGGCAGTTGATGGGTTCTCGGCTCGTTACATTAGCTACATACATACTTATACAGCTTGCATATACTTATTTACATAAATATGTGGTATATGTACTATATGCCCGTCGCTTTTGTTTCACTCGTTTGCAATCAGAAAATTGCTTTTTGCATTCGGCTTACCCCGACCTCTTCTAATAGGTTGCCATTCGCTATTTATTGTCATCAACCTCGGCGCTGGGTAACACCAAATTGCACCGCATCAATTACGGCGGATTTATTTTTATGTGCCTGTAAATTGTGCGCAATTATTTGTACATTAGTGCCAATGGTATTTTGACAATTACTACTCTCCCTAGCTGTTCGGCTGTTTAGTCGGTTGAGCATCGTTCTCATTCTATTGAACAATCCACCGCTTTAGCATAGTTGAGTTAAGTGTGTGGGCTCTATTTGGAGATTTTAATTTTCTAGATAAGAGCAGTTCTAAATTGGCTTTTAGTAATGCTAAGGAAAATTACAAAGTTCTAAAATGGGGTCAGAATTTAATTTGTTATATAAAACTTATGGAAAATACATTTTTATTCTCCACTAATAAAATAGTTAATGCAACGAAGTTTTTAAAAATTTTCATTGAATGCGACGAAGAATGTAACTCAAGTCGATGTGCTGACAGTAAACGGTAATAATGTGAAAGCTGTCAAACATGACAGTTAATGACACACATCTATTCTTTTTTATCTAAAATTTACAAGCGGAAGTTGTGTCCTTGCCCATCGAGTTCTTTTAATAAGTCACTTCAGTGTCTACTTGCTTTTTCTGCAGATTTGCGAGCCCAAAATACTATGTCTCTCGATATACTTTCACTGATGTACAGGCTCATAAGTCCCTCCTGCCTCTTCAACAAAAACAGAGGAGGCTAATATGATGAAATCCTTGGTAATAACATGAGAACTCTTGCCGGTCTTCAAGATGAACGCCACCCTGGCCTATCTCCCAGCCATGCAAAAGTGGCCTAATCTAACACACTTCTCGAATGCGCATTGTGAATTCATTACTCGCTTTGACCTTCTTTATTTCCGACTTGTGTTTGGCAAGTCCGGTCTTTTACAGCGTCCGTTTACTATTAGAAAAACTTTTGGGTTCTTTATTGAATAATAATTTAATTAAAGATGTGATCAACGATAGTTCCGCTGCCTACCAAATGGGTTTCCATCTGACTTTCAGCGTTTTCACAGAATATGATAATTTGAGATAAGTTCTGCATGCCGCACTGAATATCTAGAACTACGCACCAGTCGCAATGGGTGTGAGCACTGAGTCGCAATCTGGCGTGGCCAGTTTCTAAAATTCCTTAAGCCTTTACAAGCTGAACCCACTTCGTCCAAGTTAATGCTAATAAACGCATAATCAGAGAAGGTGTGGTCGTTAACATTTATGCCCGAGATCCCGAAGACCAAGTGCCTTGAGTTTGCATCAGAGGTAATTATTACTTTCGCTCTCCTTTGCTTGAGCTCTGTCAGAACTTTCCTCCGCTACTCCAGAAACGAATTGGTGTAGATGAAATGTTTTAAAAATTAATTCATTTGGCGCTAATTGGAGGTGTTAAGTCCAGTCAAGTCGTTCTCCACCAAATCTCTCCAAGACAGAACAATTGCATCAATTTCATCGTCATACGCCAGCAGTTAAACACTCTTAAACAAGATTGTACTCTCTCTATTCAGATCTGCAGCTCGAACCATTTTCTTCGAGAGTAGATTGAAGAAGTCGCAGGGTATGGATTGGCCTTGTCTGAAACCTTGTTTTGTATGTAAAGGCTCGAAGAGGTCCTTCCTGATCCGGGCGGAGCTTTTCGTATTGCTCAACGTCAGTTTACACAGCCGTATTAGTTTTGCCGAGATACCAAATTCAGACGCGGCTTAAAGGCAGCTCCTTTTCATTCTGTCAAAAGCAGCTTTGAAATCGACGGAGAAGTGGTGTGTGTCGATTTGTTTTCACAGGTATTTTCCAAGATTTGGCGCATGGTGAATAACTGGTCAGTTGTTGATTTTCCTGGCCTAAACCATCACTGATAATCAGTTTGTTGACAGTGGGCTTTAATCTTTCACACATTACGTCGATAGAACCTCACGTGCGGTGTTGAGGATGCTTATTTCAACGTTATTTGGCGCAGATTGTGGGGTCTGCCTTTTTGTGAATTGGACAGAGCACGCTTAATTTCAAATTGTCGGGCATGCTTTCATCTGATCATATTCTACAAAGAAGCTGAAGCTGACATGTTCCTTATTAGTTCTTCGCCGCCGTACTTGAATAGTTTGGCCGGCAATGCATCAGCTCCCGCCGCTTTGTTTTTCTTCATGCGGGTAATTGTTATTCGAACTTTTTCATGGACCGTGGAACGTTCGCTGAATTGTCATCAATTGAGGAATCGGATTCAGCATCTCCTGCTGTTATGTTTTCACTGCCATTCAGCAAGCTGGGGAAGTGTTCCCTTCATAATTTGAGTATGCTCTGGGCATCCGTCACTAGATCACCTCTAGGGGTTTTACGAGAGAGCGCTCCAGTCTTCCAACCTTCTGTTATTTGCCGCATCTTTTCACAGAATTTTTGAGCATTACCCCTGGTGGGTGCGTATCTTGGCTGCGACAAGATAGTAGACCTCGGAGCGTATGCGCGCCTCAAACATTGGAGACGTGTCTTCCACATATCACAACATGATCGATCAGGTTGGTGGCTTCGGAGCTTCGGAGACAGCCAAAAAAATTGATGAATTTTTCTATGCTGGAATCTAGAACTACAGATAACCACATTTCGACAAAGTCAATCAGACTCAACCTATTTGGTTTGACCAATAAATAGGATATTAGAGATACCATTATGGGTGAGTACGGAAAAAGAGCTTGGCACCTCATTTTATAATAAAATACTTTTGAATATTAGTCTATAACTCTAATATGTATTATTATATATTTTTTTAAATATTCTCTTTTATCATGCCTATGAACTACTTTAGAATATGGAAGCACAAGTTGTTAATCTGTCTTGCTTTGTAACGAACTCAGATTCCATTGAAAATTACAATCCCTAAACGATAATTAATGCATTGTAAATTATCTATGTTTATTCCGCTTCAGCGCTGGAAAATAATTCATATTGGGAAGTAAATAAAAATACAACAAAAATTTCATATAAACAAACGCTACTAAAAAATTTTAAAATTTTAATCGCTTACTTACTTACGGGTTGCTGCCTTCGCGGTTTTGCAGACGATTTGTTGCGGTTGAAGGCAAATAAATCTATTCAGAAGTCACTGCAACACAATTCGAACAAAATGAGAAAGGAAAATCTGCGAAACTAATTTATCGGTGTGCTACATTAACCTTATTTATAGAAAATACAACGCTTCAACGGGTCTGGTGGGCTGTGGAAACAGAGTTAAGCGGGCGCACCCCTTTTATTGGCGCGAAAAGAATGCGAAAAGTGAAAGTGAAAATGTAAGCAAGGATTTTTTGTTGGTGAAGGGAAGATAAACACATGGAAAATAAGCGAAATGTAGCTCGTAAATCTTTGCCATTGCCAAAGCGGATTACTTAAAAACTTAAAACAGAGTTAAAAGCCAGAGTTAAAAGCCAAACTTTACTGATTTCTTCAAAAAAAAAAAAAAAAAAAATATTTAAAAAGAATTGTTTAGATAATGCATTTTTTAGGTGAATATCGCATGGTCAGCTTTTTTTGGAAATAGAACAGAAGAGATATATTAATGTGGTAGAAAAAAATACGAAGTAAAATAAGCAAAAAAACTTCTAAATTTCTTGGTCAATTATATCACATATTTTTATAAACAAAAACGAACAAATAAAACACGGATTAGTTACGGACCACTTCGGAACTAGTTTGATGATTAGAAGAGCATGCTTATACTATATTTCACACCATTTATTCTTTATTATTAAATATTATTCTCAATTTTTATTTTTATGCGCCCGTAAGCATGCGCCAGCCCACACAGGAGCTCTTTCCTACATTCCTGAGCACCTGAGTATATTACAAACAACACTTCTCAAAAATCCATAAACAGTGATTTCGCTGAGACATTGCTTTAATCAACTATAAGAATAATGGAAGTGTAAACAACAACACGTTTATGCTTTAACCACATGGCAAACATCTCCCTAACATGCAATCATCGTCAAGGTGTGTTCACCGAACATGACGGTAATTTTCATCAGCCTTAATGATGTGTGGACATACCAGAATCTTTTATTTACTTTACTTGGTGGAAATCAGTAGGAAGAAAAAGAAACTGGCCAACAAGAAAGAGAAAGGTAATAACAATGTAAAGATAACCGCAATAAGCTTGACGATAGCAAGTACAATTACACAAACAAGAAAAAACGTTAACTTCGGCTGCACCGAAGCTAATATACCCTTCACAAATGCATTTCTTTTAGTAACTATGTGTCCAGTTTGTGTGGAAGCTATAAGCTTCTCTGAAAAATTTTTTTCGGAGATTATGTTATTAAGCTTTAATCAGTAATCCATGTCAAAATTCGTGAAGATACCACAAGCATTTGATTCCGATCGTTCAATTTGTATAGCAGCTGTATGCTTTAGTAAGCCGATCTGAACAATTTTTTCGGAGATTACATTGTTGCCTTAGAAAATAATCTATACCAAGTTTCGTGAATATATCTTGTCAAATGCGAAAGTTTTCCATATGAGAACTTGATTCCGATCATTCAGTTTGTATGACAGCTATATGCTAAAGTGATTCGATATCGGCAGTTTTGACAAATGAGTAGCTTCTTGAAGAGAAAATGACGTTTGCAAAATTTCAAAACGATATCTTAAAAACTGAGGGACTAGTTCGTATATATACAGACAGACGGACATGGCTAAATCGACTCAGCTCAACATACTGATCATTTATGTATATACTTTACATGGTCTCCGACGCTTCCTTCTGGGTATTAAAAACTTCGTGACAAACTTAATAAACCCTGTTGAGGGTATAATAACGGTGTAATAACAAACAAGTCTAATAATAGGAGTAGGAGTAGGAGGTTTCCCAGTGGTATCTAAACAGTCTTCTGCACTCTCAAGTTCGTTGAGGTAAGTAAAATTCATTGAGTTTCGGTGATGAGAAGCAGGTTTGAGAACACTCTTTGCGATATCGGCATGCCAGCTTAGGCATGGTGTAATACGTTTGGGGGAAATATTAACCCGTCAAAAAAGAAAGACTCTAGCCCTCTGCAGCAAAGAGTTAGAGACAAATCTACATATCTGGGCTCTATCCTCCGATTGGTATAGATAATACTAAATCCACAAAAACAGTCATTGTAAATCCTGCGGCTTAAGTGTCATCAGGTGGTTGTATACTATGATCGCGAGATCGATTGTTACATATGGACCGGTTGCTTGGCCATCAAAAGCATTCCAGATTTCAATAGGACTTCAACTAAGATTCGCTTGGAGCTCACCCCACTCCACAGAATAACAATCGAACATCAAAGCATACTCGTAGCAACAGAGGGGTTTGGAGGAGGAAAGGTGGTATCGTCCGAATAATTGAAGGCCTTAAGTGAAGAGACGCGTTTATTTTCTATAAGTCAGTGAGTAAAAATAAATTTCCAATGCAATTATAACAACGTATTGCCATACTTAACGAAGTCAAGTGATACCAAGATCGATGTAAGCCTATGAAATCAAACCGCTATTGGTGCAGGACTGTATACGCAGAACGGCTGAATAGCCTATCGGTTTGAAATTGAGTACCGGTCCCGGAAAAGAATTGACTGATGAACTAGCCCGCTCTGCAGCTACCTGTAGGATAGGGGGACCAATACCAAGTATTGCGGTGAGTTCCAATACCATAGAGGAGCTGCTCTGTAAAGAAGAGACCGTGGCAGGGAAAGATATTGACAGGAAGCAATAGGAATTCGTCATATAAAACTGCTAATGAGGGCTTACCTAACGAGGTCCAAAAGCATTATAACCCTCCTCAAAAGAAAATTCCTTCTACTAGTCGCATTTTATACTAGACAATGCTGGCTCAAGAGGTATCCGTTCAATATGGGCATAACTTGTTGTGCATACTGCCAGTTTTGCGAAGTAGAGCTGGAAACTCTGGAGAACCTGACTAGATTGCACAACAGTTCGTAAACGCAACCTTAAAACCCTTGGAACTATGTAAACGGTTAGGTATCACATCGTTTCTGTAGCGCTTAGCACGTTCCTGGAATTGATCATCAGAGTTCTAGAGCTTGTGATAGAGGAGCGGGCACTATAGACCTTAGATCGCTGTGCAATCCGCGATTAAATTCTATTTTTTTCTAAAGTTCGTTGCATTTTTTAAGAAATGGATGAGTATATACTGGATTAAAGTAGAAACTAAATGGAATCACCTATCTCTGAAATCCTGCCACTTTATCAGATAAAATATTTTTAATTGCAGACATTTAATTCGGTCGAGTTCCTGATGTTTTCCGACTGGGAGAGGATCACACCAGTTTTGAATGATTTTGATTTCGAACATTATATGCTGTTTCACTTACTTCCGCTGAACGTTTTATCTATATATGTAGCCGAAACGGATCCGTATTATTATCCGACCAAGAACTGTCTACTTCTTATAATTGTTTTGGAATATTTTTTGTATGAATATTTAAATATTGTTTAAACTTTTCCGGTAGTAAAGTAAGAAACATCCTAAATGCTGTACCTGCTGTGCTGGAGTCTAAAACCGCCTATAAAGTCTGTTGCGAACGTACCGCACCACCGTAGAACAACACATTCCTCTTTACCGTATGAATGTGTCTAGGGAGTACGAGTATCCATAGTTTCTATCGTCTGTGTGCCGTCTTTGTGAGGTGAAAAGTGCTAAATGTTGTCAACTTTGCATGTAGTAATTCATTACGTTACGTAAGAAGTTACATGGCAAATTACATACTTAAATATTATAAGTATGTGTGTATAGGTAGGTATGTGGTATTCCTCACTGAGTTGGCTTAACATTTTAAGTTTAGTTGGTGGTGCTCATTGAAAGCGGTGGTGTTCTTTAATTGCTTCCTTGGGTTATCGGTTAATTAACATTGCTGTTTTAAACAGATGGATGTTAGAGGAAAATGCTTTGCCCCTTCATATGCCACAAGTGAACCGCACAAATATTTCATAGGTGGGGACTTAGCGCCTCAAAATCACGAATACTTCAAAAAATACGCTGACTTAGAAATGTGAAGCTGGGTTAATTCTAGATATGGAAATTTTGAAGTAATTCGGGAAATCGAAAAACGACTTTACCATGGAAAGGTAAGTGAACTTCTTTGAAAATTATACTAACTAAAGATATAGAATTTTTAAACCAACTGTGCTCAATTGTGCTTTGTGTGCTTAATACAGAAATTACGAGTAGAACGTATATTTTTAAAATAGTTCAATGCAATCGGATCAAAAATATTACTTTCCAGAATAGGGTTGTATTTTTTCAGTCGAAGCAGGATTTCCAGTATAATATCCAACTAATATAGCTACAGTTCAGGGGTTTCATCATTTTATTTTAGGAGGCTCCCAACAACCCTAATATTTCTGCCCATAAATGCTTCGTACAACCTTTCCATATTCCATATAAAAATGGCTATAACGTGTTTTTCAATAGAGACGCTACAAAAGTAGACCGATAGGGACAGCAAACGACGCAATATTTTTTGCAAGAACTGAAGCTGCATACATATATTCGACAATAATATGAAATTGATCCGGATTTTCATCGAAAACTCATCTTCAGTGATGAGGCTCATTTCTGACTTAATGGCTTCGTCAATAAGCAGTAAGTATATGCGTAATTGGTTAGGCAGAAATCCACACATACTCCATGAGTCTAACCTGCATCCTGAAAAAATTACGATTTGGTGCGTTTTATGGATCGGCGGCGTCATTGGGTCGTACTTCTTCCGTGATGATCAAGACGTTCAATGATAACCGAATATTTTTGGCCTGAACTTGGAAAATATGTGGTTCCAACAGGACGACGCTAAAAGCCACTCAGCGAATGTCACAATCGGTTTATTGAAAGCCAAATTTGGTGAATGTGTTATCTCACGAAATGGCCTACTCAATTGGCCGCCTCGGTCGTGCGATTTGACGCCGTTAGACTATTTCCTGTTAGGCTACGTTAAGTCTAAGGTCTGCAAAAACAAGCCATAATGTTGAGGAGAGGTTTTTCTCAATTTTGATTTGAGGAGTACACAACATATTTTTTACGGCTTCGAAGCTTTTGTAAAGACTTTAAGTTTAGCTACTGAAAGCAGCTTTAAGGAGGAATAATAAGTAATGAGTAGGAAGTTCGAATTTCGATGAAAACTATCTCTTTCAGATTTTAAGCCACATTCTTAAGGTCTAATCAGATCATAGAGCTTCGATCTCTCATATCATACCCCAGACCGTATTCTTTGCAAAGTCTGATGTCAAAACGTTGACAACCTTTATTAACATGTTCTCCAATACTACTAAAGAAAATGTAAGGATTTATTTAACAATCATTTTGCTCTCTTTAACATCAAATGACTAGCAGAAAATGCTTAAAGTTTCATATTTCTTACTCAGCAGAGCACAACATCTCTCCCAGGCAGCTGAGTTCTTGATGCTTTCTAAGATAGCTCAAAGAAAATATAAGTTAAGAAGTTGTAACAGCGCAATCGCCATGACAAATTGGCCTCGTAATGAGGTGTGACATTAATTTAAAATGTT
Organism: Bactrocera zonata; assembly: GCA_037783105.1. NCBI lineage: Eukaryota > Metazoa > Arthropoda > Insecta > Diptera > Tephritidae > Bactrocera > Bactrocera zonata. The sequence goes on along the minus strand of JBAWJQ010000207.1, from coordinate 485,782 downwards.
AAAGGACTTGAGAAGCCAAAACTTTGCCGCGAAGCTTTCGCTAAAAATGTGTGCTTATACTAGACGTAAGTACTCCTTACACACATTTACATGTACATAACATATATGTGTTATTTGCAAGTGTGTTGAGTATATGAGAGACGCAAAAGATGTATGGCACCGCAGAGAGAAGCTCAAAAGCCAAAGAACTTCAGTACCGACGGCACAGCGCACAAAAGTAGGCAACATGTTTGCCAGCGAAAGTGATGTCAAGCATTAAGGATTCATTATTTGCTGTCAAAATTTTGTATTGTTGTTGTTGGTTGTAAAATGGAGTGGTGAAGCTACATACATAAGAAGCTGTTAATTGAAAGTCGGCAGCAACTGATTAAATGGAAAGGTAGAAGGTATGAGAAGGCAAGTAAAGAGGTGGGGGTAGAGAAGAAGTGGGAGTGGACCAAATTTCGGGTGCAGAAGTTGACTGTAAATTGCAATAAATTGAGCGTGAAGTGAACTTGTAAGGATTGCTAAACAAAAGGTCTGCAAAATGGTTACATATGTGGATGTTAAGGATTATATTTTGAAACTGTATTCATTTAAAGCAAAGTCAAGTGAATGCGCAATAAGTCTTAGGGATTAATTTTGCGATATGTTATACAACCTTATTTCTTATATGTGCGTGGAAATATGCAAATAATCCGCTCAAAGTTGTCCATCATCTTTTGTGCAAATAAGCACACACACACACACACATAAAAGATTTATGCATATATATTCATATATTTCATGTTAATATATGCCCTTAAAAAGCATATTTAAATATGAGCAGCGCTGCTTGTTTGTCATAAATTTCAATGAAATCAAAATTACCCACACACATGCAAGTGCACAAAGGCGCACAGAAAACAATTCCCTTTCGCTTAAGTCGTAGATTTATGCTCACACACATACTCATATGTATTTATATTTTATATTTGCCTGCAATCGCTTTTTGTTGGCGATGAAAAATTGCCTGGACGTGCCGGTGAAAATTGTTTGAATGCCGGCAATAGCAATGAAATCACTGCCTACACTTAGGCGCTGCCACTTGCAAGTGCTGTCATAGTCATAATAATAACTTTTGATAATAATGGTAAATGTCCATTTTATGCGTATTATTAGCATAATAAAAAAATTATGAGGGTCGTACACATACAGATGCACACATGCATATATAAACGTACAATATATATATAGTATATGTATATGTGTTACTAAGGGGATGTAAAGTTGATGAGTGAAACGTAGTGGCATCATACTTAAGTTCTATGTGCAGTACCGTTATAAGTCGCAAAATATGTGTGCTTAAATAGATATGTGCTGCTGTTCGGTTATTTACCATATTCTTATGCGGAATTAGAACTTTTCAACAGCCGACACATATCTACTTTTATGCGCATTTCCTTATTGCAATTATGATGACCCTCATCATTTTGATGATTATGTGCACGCTGATGATTATTATCAAAAAAAGTGTAGCCTTAAATGTTGATTACATGCTGAAATTTTTATTTTCTGCGGGTATATATGTATATACATATACTATATATGATATAGAAGCACACATATATTTTATGAATTTCTAATATGACGATGGCTTGAGCTACTTCATATGTAGATAACGTTATAGTGATATATGCTCATCTCAAAGATTCTATCATAAAGAGGACATAGCTTAAGGGTTACATGGGTTTTCTAGAGTAAAAAAACAGTATTTTTTTTTCAAAATTTTTTAACTCCTATAAAAAGTGAAATATTTTTTTTAGAATTTTTTATTTTTACAAACATACACTATGCATAAATAAATTCTGAAATTTTTGGAAAAAAATATTATAAACTCCGCCATTGGGAACCCATTTCCGACGTCTCCTCGGGTAAAAGATACGGCTGCGTGGGCAGGATAACTCCTTACAGGTTCATCTAAAGTGAAAAGAGACGTATTTTAATTAAAAACTTAGCTTAGAAAGAAAAAAAACTGAAAATTGGATTTTTGGCAGACATTTTTACAAAAAAATTAAATTTTAGTGAAGATTTCGCAACACTTCTTTACAAATAGTTGCAATCGTCCTTCGTCCAAGTCTTTAAGAATTGTATTTCAAAGACTTGTCTAAAATTTCTTAAAGATCGGTTAAGTAGTTCTCAAAAAATTTTGCTACCGACTTCAAAAATATTTTATTTTATATAAAAACGCGTTTAAAAACGGCGTACTTAGCCTAGCTAGCCTCGAGCGCAAGATCCGAAACTGTATCTCCGAAACTATTACTCGGATCAAATTGAAAACTTAGGATAATATTCTACAGGTGTTGTAGAATTTAATACTCGATTCTGGCCTTCTTTACTAGATGGACCTTCCAACTGACCTTCTCTACTAAAATATATGGTCCGTACGATGTCGTGCCGTCATCAAAAAGGTCTAAATGAGAACTATTTGATAGTGATTGGTTCATCTGTTTCCGAATAATGAATCAAGCAAATTCGAAAAATATTGTTTTACGAATTTTTAATTTAAATTTGGTATGACTGCCAGTCACATCTGTGTCAGACGTCACATCGAAATAATCATTAGTGTTTAGTACACGCTTCTCTTTCTAAAGGGCATGAAGTGCATTCGACGACTTTTACGACGAGCGAAATTATTCAACAACGAAATTCCATTAAATTGTGTGTGCGGAATCAAATTTTTAATCCAAACTAAACCTTTTGTTGGTAAATTCTTTGTTGTGAACCAGTGTTTTTGATTGGTGCAAATTATTTAAAGAGGGTCGAGATCGCGTTATCGGTGAATAACGTGCAGGACCGCCATCAACATCAACTGATGATCAACACGTCAATAAAAAGAAGGAATTGGTGCTTGAGAATCGATGATTGGCTTTTAAGGATCTTACAGGCATCGTTGAAATTACGGAAAACCATTTTGAAAGATCATTTGAGCCTAAGAAAAGTGAAAGCACGTTTGGTTCCGAAATCAGTAAATTTCTTCAAAAAACAGCGTCGCGTTAACCTTTGTCAAACAATGGATGTTATGAAATGTACCAATACTGGCAATGAGTCTTGGATCTATGCTTACGACCCGAACACGCCATTCACTTTAAATTCATCTCAAGTCTAAAGAGAAATAGTGGAGGATTGAATAAGGCGTGTGAGTTCCAGTTAATTGTAAAGTAATAAAATTTGCATTTAATTTGAACAAGAATATTACTTTTAACAGATTTACCTTCCAAAGTTTGCCCTAAAATTTTTTATTGCACAGAGCTAGTCATAGACTAAGGCTTGAGTCAGTTATCGCATTTTTCTTCAAGAGATATTAACTGAAGATTTTTTAATGTTTTATGTAGATTTTAATATTTATTAAAAAATTTAGTTATTGTCAAAACGTAGACATTTAAAAAATGCTATGACGTTGACGTCCTTTTAAAATAATTTTATCCCTTAGACAAGTCGAACAAGGAATTGGCATCACACAAATAAATTGCATTATTTATACCGAGATATAATAAGGTTGATAAATTCTATAAGATGGTTATTTAATCATCCGTGTTCTCTCGTGCATATAATTTAATTGAATATACTTGTTTTTTTCTTTTTCGTTTATATTCTTGAAAGGAGAGCGAACAGATTAGTGGCAAATTAAAGATGGCTGTTGCTCACAACTAAAACTATTAGAGTTTTGTGGATAATTTTAAGGGCGATAATTATACATACAATTTTCTGGATGTGCCAGTGTGACATAGAAACTATCCAGATTGCTTAAGCTAATTTCCATTATTAATTGAAAAAGCGGACAATTTTGTGTTTTATAAAAATAAGATGCCTCAGTTCACGTTTGCAACTGATTGTAAATCGAATGGTTTGACTAATATAGTATCAGCGGAAAATATTTCTTAAATAATACTTAGCAACTCAGCCAAGTGAATAGTATTTGGAGATATAAAATTTTTGTTAGTTTTCTGTTATACTACTGTGCCCAAAAAAGGTGACATTTGAATTTAAACTGCGCGCGCCGAAGGATTTGGAGAATTATTATTTTTTAGGTTGGTAGTACTGTCAGTCACATTTGTGTCAAATTTCATGTCAAAATATTCATTAGTGTTTGAGATACGTGTCGTTTTGTGAGCTGCTAAAAGTGAGTTTTTGTTTTTTGCGATGTCGAAATTTGTGGAGCAAAGAATTTGCATTAAATTTTGTTTACGGAATCAATTTTCTGCTGCGGATACATTGAGGTTGGTTTAGAAAGCCTTTGGTGATGAGGCTATGTCTAAAAGAAATGTTTACAAGTGGTATAGTGAGTTCTAAGCCGGCCGTGAACGTGTCGAAGACGAAGAGCGTTCAGGGCGACCATCAACCTTGGCATCAAGTTGGCATATCGAAAGGCTCAGCCAATACCATTTTGAAGGATGTTTTGGGCCTCAAGCGCGTCAAATCTCGACTGGTACCGAAAACATTGATTTTTTTGGAAAAAAAAGGCGTCGCTTAGAAGTGTGTGAAACGATGCTTTCCGGCTACCAGGGTGTCATGAAACGCATTATAACTGGCGATGAGACTTTGATCTATGCTTACCACCCCGAAACAACCGATCAATCGAGCGAATATCGTGCCAAAAGAGAGCCGAGTCCAGAAAAATGGCGCCATAGTCTTTCAAAAATCAAGGTCATGTTGACTGTTTTATTCGATTATCGTGGTGTTGTGCATTATGAATTCCTTCCAACCGGTCAAACAGTCAACAAGGAATATTATTTGAACGTTGTGCGTCGTTTGCGTAACGCTATCCGCCTAAAAAGGCCGGAATTGTGGAAAGACAATTCTTGGTTTTTACACCACGATAATGCACCATCCCATACTGCCCTCGTAATTCGTGATTATTTCGTCAAAAACTCAACCCAACCAATCTGGCGTCGTGCCATTTCTGGCTGTTCACCAAGCTCAAAAGACCGCTCCGGGGACACCGTTTTTATAAGATAGAGGAGGTTCCAGCCGCAGCGAAGACGGAACTGAAGGCCATGTCGGAAAGTGACTACAACCAGTGTTTCGAAGATTGGAAAATCCGTTGGCATAAGTGAATTGCATCGGGAGAGGATTACTTTGAAGGGGATGAAATTGATTTGGAAGAATAAATAAAGAATTTTCAAAATAAATACAATGTCACCTTGTTTTTTGGGCACATGTATAAACCCTACCACTTTAATATGTCATAAAATGATTTAGGGTATTCACAAGGTGTCATATTGTGTCATATCGTCATATTGTCATATTTTTTTATGACTGTCATATTAGCACTGTTGTTGTTTCACATGCAAAATTAAAATATGACTGATACAACACTGCGCAGTATGTTTATTGAGTTCGCTATTCTATCGGCTGTAAATGTTTACAAATACAGCACTGCGTGGTATGTTTATGACAAAATATGACATACAACAGTTAAGGGTGCTCACAAGTGTCGTATTTTTAAGAATATTAAAATATGACATAAGACATACAACAAAGCTTGTGAATTGCCTAATTGAAAAGGATCTTGTTACTCTAGAATTGCAATAAATAAGTCTCAAGGCAAGCTTATTTAACTGTTTAAGATTTGCAATGCTGAAATGAAAATGGCTTTTTAAATAAATTATCTGAGGTTTTATTTTCATATTATATGAATAAAACAGCGAGAATAGGCTATTTTGTTATAAAGATTTAATATTGTGAGAAAGTTCGTTGAAAAATTTTGTAACTTAAAGACATCTTAAAATCTGTGTGATGACAAAAAGTTAAAATTTTACGAAAAAATTGTTATTTGTTTTTTTTTTTACATTTAAATTGATTGTAGGGATTTAAAAAGCTGTAATGAAGTGAAATTTTAAAAAAACTAAAGATTTGAGGAACTACATATGTGTATTTTCCACCGCTAAAAATTTTACCTTAATTTCGTCTACGACGTTAAGCATCAGTTTCAAACAAAAACTTTCTCTTTCCAAATCTACAACTGCACATCTTCTTATGCTCGCCATTTGCATTATTTATGTGGAATATCATCAAACTTGAAGTGGATGCCACAGCTTTGTCGAATTTGCGCCATTTCCACAAAGTCCAAATCATGCTTAACAGACTATCATACTCAGGTAAATGTGCAGGATATTGAGTTGTGCATATATGTGCATCATATACATTTGTAATTTAGTGAATAGAAGTAGTGTAGTTGCGGCTTTTGGAAATCGCCGTCACACTCAATAACACCTGCCAGTCTGCGGGCGAATGTGTTTGCAGGCAGAATGTTTTAATTAAATATTCCATTTTCATGACGCCCACAAGCTCTAGACCCTCCCGTTACCCCCCCTGCCGCGTACACTGCTACAATTAATGCGAGACACCTTAGCGCAGAATATTGACTAGCTCATTCATTCAATGCTTCCTGGCGATCCTGCCGTATATATGGCGAAATTAATACGTTCGGTTACAGGCGTATGGAAACAAATATGCCGCTCTATGTAGTATATGTGTGTGTGTGTGGGCGTAGGGAAGGATTATGCGGCCGCACATTTGCATTTGTGGCATGTTTGCCGGCAATTTTGGCTACCGGTCCAGCTATAGTTGCTATTAGTTGGTCTTATTAGAACTGTTGTAGTTGGTTTTGTTGTTTTAGTTGTTCTTCTTGTTGCTTTAGTAGTTGTTGTCAGTGCTGTTACTGTTGACCGTAACGAAAACTCATTAACGTCATAGACACATATGAGACATCTGGCACATGTGTGGCAACGCTCAAACACAAACACACACACTCACATACTGAATTATATTCACACAAAAACACATATGCATTTCCATGTAAGTGCCATCCTTAATAGTAGTGGTGCGCATTAGGCTGTGGTTTGCAAAATGGTGCTCCTCGTAAGCTCAAAGTATGTTGTTGTTTGAAAGACTTGCGGTCATTTCCAGTGAAGACCACATGTGCTTTTGTACATTAGTGACTGGTCTGCTCAGGTGTTTCGCAGAGCATTTCATGCCAGTGCTGTTGTTGTTGCTTCCACATCGTACAGCTTAGATTACAATAATGCAAACATAACGCTCATAGAACGTAATGAAATGGTGATGCTGTTTCAGGTGCAGGGGCGGCCAGTTGTGAGCATTAAAAATTCATTAGGCGCATTTCAAGCGGAAATTCTTGTAATGACATTATTTACTCATATTAAAGTAAGTGATTTGAAAAGTTATGGTAAAATTTCAAAAGAAAGTGTTGTAGTTTTTTAGGACCTAAATTTTGTTCTTCTTCTTTACTGGCGAAGACACACACTACGAGTATAGCCGAGTTAACAACAGCGCGTCGTTTCTTCTTTTCGCACTGTGGCGCCAATTGGAGATTCCAAGTATAGCCAGGTCCTTTTCCATCTGATCTTTCCAACGGAGTGGAGGTTTTCTTCTTCCCCCGGCAGGTTTTGGGTCGAATACTTTCAGAGCTGGATTGTTCCATCCATTCGAACGACATGAATTAGTCATCGTAGCCGCTGTCTTTTAATTCGCTGAACTATGTCGTCCTATATCTACACAATGTCGTCCTATATCTAATACAGCTCATCGTTCCATCAAATGCGATATTCGCCGTGACCAATACGGAAAGTACTATAAATCTTTCGCAGCACCTCTCTCTCGAAAACTCATAACGTCGACTCATCAGATGTTGTCATCGTCCATGCCTTGGCACCATATAGCAGGACGGGGATGATGAGCGACTTGTAGAATTTGGTTTTTGTTCGTCGAGAGAGGACTTTACTTCACAATTGCCTACTCAGTCCGAAGTAGCACCCGTCGGCAATAGCTGCAGTGAATTTCGAGGCTGACATTGTTGTTGGTGTGAATGCTTGCTCCAAGATAGACGAAATTAGTTTTGACTTCGAAGTTGTGACTGTCAACAAGAACGTTGGAGCCAAGTCGCGAGTGCGATGACTGTTTGTTTGATGACAGGAGATATTTCGTTTTGTTCTCGTTCACTACCAGACCCGTTATAAGAGTCGTCTTGTCTAAAACCAGGTGGCTTGTTTGATATCGAACGGCTGGGAGAGCTCCTTCCCGAAACTGACGGAGCTTTGGGTATTGCTCAATGTCAGTATGACGAAACTTACTCTAATTTTTTCATTCATGTACATATATTAGTGTGTAATTTATGAATTCTTCTCTTTGAGAGGTTTTGGATATCTTGACGCTATCTCGGGTCTGTCTAAAGTGTAAACATAAAAACCAGTTTTTAATTTAAATTAGTTTACAAAGGTGAGCATCCTTAAATTTCATCCTTATTGACAAAAAGTTGCGATAGAATTTTTCTATAGCAAAATTATTTGACAATGGACAGGAGTAATCACTTTAAACCAGGTCCCAACTACAAGGTGGATGCATAAGAGCTTACCAATGAAGCTCCCGAAGCTTCTATCAGGTCAAGTAGCCGGATGGTGCACAATTCCTCTCCTATTGGTCAAATCTGTTCGCTTCAGAGCAATTCTTACCTGCAGGTGGCTCCAATTGTAGGCAGTACTGATCCGATTAAATAAACTTGGTTACCGGTTCACTGCTATTCGATTATGGCCGTTTTCGTTCAACGTTGTCGGAAATGGATCGACTATATTGCGTTTCAGCAGCGATTAGAAGAAAAAAATATGATCCTTGAATGGTATCTTCACGAATTTTGGCACATCTCTTTACCAAAATCATCGTTACAATCGCCGAACATATTGTTCCGATCGTTCCACTAAATAATATAGCTGTCATACAACAGACCGATTAAATTCAAGTCTCGGTCTGGTAAAACTCTTTTATTTGTCAGGGTATCTACACGAAATTTGTCATATCTTAATATCCAAGGCTGCAATCTCCGACCAAATTGTATATATCGGACACTACTAGCATTCGATTGCGTTTTAAAGAAATGAAAGATAAGATTTCGTACTAAAAAACCTTTTAATTAGGTTTCTTTACTCAGTATCGCTGGATCACGCATTGAAGGTGGACAGTAGTAAAAAGAAAATAAGATAGTTTTTCTTCGATAAACTCGAAAATGCAAACCAAGTGGCTGAAAAAGTGAAAGCGTAGTAATTCGTAGAGTTCGGTCATCATGTAAGGACTTCTCCAATGCCCAGGAGCTAAACAAAACAGATCGGGACTAGTCAGAAGCTTCGAGAGCTTCATTGGAATAAATTTAAGCAACCTTATAATTTAGAACATTTTATGGTAAATAATTTTGTTGCTGAAAAATTCGCCTTAAGGGATTACATGGGTTTCAAAAAACCGATTCTTTTATTGTCTTACTAAATTCTACAACACCTCTAGAATATTGTCTAGAATTTTGAAGTTGATCCGAAATTTTCACTGAAATTTTAATTTTTTTTTGTAAAAATGTCTGCCTAAAATTCAATTTTCAGTTTTTTATTTTTCTTCGTCCAAATGCTAAATTAAGGTTTTAGCTAAAAGGCGGGTTTTTTCACTTTAGATGGTCCTGCAAGAAGTTATCCTGCAAACGCGAGCGCATTTTTTTTCCGAGGAGTGAGCGGAAATTGTGTCGCTGTGGCCAAGTTTAAAATATTTTTTGTTCCAAAAATTTAAGAATTTCTATGTTAATTGTGTTTGTTTGTAACAATAAAAAAATCTGATAAAATATTTATTTTTTATATGAGAAAAAAATTTCTGAAAAAGACTGTGATAAAAATATTGGGTTTCTATTTATTTGGGCTAATAATCACTCCATTTTACTTATTTTATGAATATTAATAAATTATATTTTCGTTAAAACTTTGAAATAACATTATATTAAATAATATGCAAATTTTTTTTTTAAAAATTATAAAAATTGTATTTAATTCATTAGGACAATAAACGATAACTGTATTTTTCATCCTTATACTTTACTCGTTCTACTATTATATCACTCATATTTTTTCACAATTATACAGTTATATATATATACACGAGTACTTTATTTATTTCTCTCGCATTCTGTGATTTTATTTAATTGCTCTGCCATAATCCGCAATGAAAATTTTCACAGCTGCAATAATATTTCTGGCATTATCTCAACCATAATCAGCGCCAACGGCAGGCGGCATCTTCCACCATCACACCGCTGCACAATGACTTGCAACAGTTTTTACTTCAACGCTCACCCACCCACAACCTTAAATTTTTCTATCTCTCACCAACTCGCCTCTGCTTCGTTGCCTTCAACAATTTTGTCATTCATTTCATTAATTGAATCCTTTAATTATTCAGCTTATTACGATTAAAAAAGCTTATGGCAGCGCGTTGACAATATGCGCCTCGCGGCCACAATGCAGAAAGGATTAAATACCACAGCAACACAATGCGGTAAAAAAAAACAACAAATAAGTAAAATAATAAGAGACGGATCTGTACACCAGATTTTCAATTTTATTCTATAGTAGCTTTTGGTTTAAATTTAAGGTATTTAAATTTATTTAAATTCCGATATTGACTAAAAACACGCTCTAGCTATAGAAAGAAGAAATCTATGTATTTCTAAACCACAGGCTTCTCATGACATCTATTATTAGGAATTGGATACTAGATTATTGAATTGGAGGTTTTGAAACTTGTAGGTCATCGTATTTGCCGGTTATTATCAAGCCGCTCACCCGAAGAGTGGAGAAGATCAATCAAACATCCAGCAGAGATAGCGGAATTTTGATGCCTAATCCCATATACTGCCACAGTAAAAGTCGAGGCCGAGGCGTTAATTTTATACGGATAATAAAGGCATCATAAATATAAATCAGACTATGTCATGAAAATAGGTAATAACGTCATATGGTTTTAGCTTGAACTTAATAAGATAATTTGCCAATGTAATTATCTACTTGAATAAAAATTTGCTGACAAAATGGTGGTTAACATAAATTAATTGACTTCAAAAGGAATGAGAAGTTTTCACCAAAATTTGCGTTTTTTTTTGAAAACGTCTCCCAAAAAACACAATTTTCATATTTTTGTGCTTCCTTCGTTCGAAAAATAGTTTATGGCCTTAATCAAAACACATGTTTGTTTATTGATCCTGTTACTAAGGCTCAAATAGTATTCTCTGTTGACAGTTTGGCCGGTCGGAAGGAATTGGGATATCTCGATAATTGAACAAAACTGTCAACGTAACCTTGATTTCGACCTGCTTTGACGTGGTTTTTTCGGCTTCGGCTAAGCTTTGCAACGGTATTCGGCCAAATGATCCTCTGTCTCCGGGTCGCAATCATAGATCCAAGACTCATTGCCAGTATTGATATGTTTCATAACATCCTGGTAGTTGGAAAGCATTGTTTCACAGACATTAATGCGACGCTATTTTTCGAAATATTTGAATGAAATCGGAACCAATTTTCTTGGGTCATTTAGTTGATCTTTCAAAATGGTTTTCTCTGACCCTTTCGATCATCCGCTTGCCAATAAGATCACTGACTGTTTGTTGATTCTCAAGCACCAATTCGTTTAGTTTATTGACGTGTTGATCAGTTGATGTTGATGGTCGTCCTGGAAGTGATTTGTCGTCAACGAGTTCTCCACTCTCTTTAAATAATTTGTACAATCAAAAACACTCATTACCAACGATTATCATCGAAGGATTTTTAAAACATTTTAAACGTTTTGGCACCACAAATTTGATTACGCAAACGAAATTTAAAGGAACTTCTTCTTTTAAATCTTATATACATATAAAAATGAATCGCAAAATGTGTTGGTAAGCGCATAACTCAAAAACGCCTGGACCAATTTCGCCAATTCTTTTTTTAAAATGTTCGGTGAGTCTCAAGGATGGTTTTTACGGCAAGAAAAGATCGAATATTTGCCGGGAACCCCTAAAAACAGCCCTTTTCTTTTTTCCATACAAACGAATGAATGTTTGTTTGTTAGTAGCGCTAAGGGAACGACTGAACCAATCTTGATGAAATTTTCAGAGAATATTCTGTGTGGATAGGGGAAGGTTTGGAAATAAAAAAACCGTATGCTTTTCGTGAGGAAAAGTCGGAAAATTGGACAGTTCCAAAAAGTTATTTTTTTCCAGACAAAAATTTTTTTTTTAATTTTTTTGTTTTGTTTTTCAATTATTTGAATCGTTCAAATTTGTCGTTTGCTTCAAAAATTTTTGAAAATTATTCAGTGAAAGCGTTATGTATGTCGCACACAAAGTGATCAATTTCAGATTGAAATTTGTTACGATGCCACGAAGTGGTCGCGCTAATATCGGTCGGCGTCACACCAAGGCACATGAACGAGTATTCCCAGGATGCGGTGACATAGTACGTGCAGTATTATAGATCGCGGTCAATCAGCAAGCGATCGTCACGATGTCACAGCACGACTTTTCAAACAACAGTTACGATGTTCTTCTTTGGATGGTGGATAGTGGTTCCACCAGATCAAATTGATGAAATCATTTCTGCGGAAATTCCTGATGCAGAGAAAGACCCATTATTATACGAAGTGATGAAAACGAATATGGTTCATGGACCTTGCAGACACCAAAATCCCACTTCGGTTTGTATGTCTGACAATAAATGCACAAAACGGTATCCACGTGCTTTTCTTTCGGAACACAAACTAGAAATGTTGGATATCCACTCTATCGGCGTCCAGACGACAGTGGCAGAACATTCAGCATTCAATTTAGAAGAGTGAATATCGAAGTTGACAACACATGGATCGTACTATATTCACCATTATTGTCTAATTCACATTCAAAAATTATATCAATGTTGAGTATTGCAGTTTGGTGTAATCGATAAAATACGTTTGTAAGTAGATCACCAAAGGAAGCCACATGGCGGTTATTGGTCTTGAACGATACGGTCGATACGTGAACTGCACTACAGCGCTTTGTAGGATATTTACTTTTGCAATTCATGAATGATTTCCGAGTGTTGTGCGTCTCGCAGTTAATTTGGAGAACAGCCAAAGAGTGTATTTCAACCCAAGGGATACTGTACAAAAAATTGGAAATGGGTTAATTCCGGTTGATACTTCCGGTGGTTTGATATCAATTCCATTCGCCGGTTATCAATTCACGAAATATGAACTCATCACGAATGTTCGGGCATTGGCCAAATTATCGTAACTACGATTCCTGAAGTGCTCGCGCAATGTTAGCTACCAAAAATGCCAATGTTGTTGACTTAAACTGGAAGATTCAAAGTCAAATTCCGGGAGACTTGCGCTCAGACAAATCGATCGATCGCCGTAAATTATCCAGTGGAATTTCTAAATTCTTTGGAGAGACTTGATATGGCCCCGCATTATTTACGTCTCAAAGTTAGATCTGTCGTTATTATGTTTCGCAATCTGTAAGCGCCGAAACTGTGTAATGAAAACCGACTGATTGTGATGAAGCAGCCATCAAATACAAAGGGCAGAATGCTTGATTCAACGAATTTCTTTGAATTCCAACAATTTGCCATTTCAGTTCAAACATATTCAGTTTCTAGGGAAAATTGCATTTGCGATTACAATCAACAGGACACAAGGATAGTCGCTAGAGGTGTATGACATAAATCTGGAAATGCTATGTTTTTCACACGGCCAAAATTACGTGGCGTGCTTACGAGTTCGAAAACTATCTTCTCTGTAGATTTACGCACCGGAACAGAAACCAAAAAATGCTGTTTATCAAGCTGCGTTACATTGAAAAAAAAAAAAAGAAATGATAAATTTAACCTTCTTTTCATTTCAAAACACAGAATTTCACGCAGGAAAACGGCTGCGGGGTCAGCTAGTAATTAAATAAAAATAACTCATCGTACAAATCGACTTCGGCGACTTTATGAAAGACAGATTTGTGGCGTAGATGTCATTGGAAATCGGACCAATCTAGAAAAGATATTTCGATGAGTGGAGTTTCGGGCGAAATTTAAGTTAATTGAGTCTTACCATTTTCTCACAATAGGAATTCGTATTCCAAGTTTTGAGGTATCTCAATGCGGCTTCCGCGTAACATACTCGTATTAAAGTTAATGAAATTGTTTTTGAAAAACGGATTACCATTCCTGATAATTGTGAAGAATTCTGTTAAAGGTCTAGTTTTGACCAAATAGTTTTGTTCGAGTTATCTGCTTTTGGATAAGATACGGTTTGCAGAGCAAGTTTGGTCTATAAACGTTTCTCAGGAGCTTAAAGAGTTAGACCAATGTGAAACTTTCAAAAAATCGTTTTTTTCCTTTTTCGATAGTTTATATTATCAAAAATATCCAGTGAAATAGGCAAGGTTGTATCTTGAATAGTTTTTGAATGGCAGCGTTCTAAAGAGTGACTGCTTGCAGGTTTAAATCGGTATATATAACAGGCCTACATAGGTGGATACGGTCCTTGTAATGCAGTTTTCGAACATTTTTAATGTACTCGTATTTTGGAACCGTTAGGCACTGTTGTCGAAGCATCTGATTAGTTTACTCTCAGCTGTCGTACACTATATAACGCAACGAAAATGAGTAATATACAAAGAGGCTCTCACCATAATCCTTCATTTAGGTTGAGGTCTAAGAAGAGAAAAAACAATCTACCGCAAATACCAGTGCAGCTCGAATTGTTGTTGAACAAACGCGTAAATACTGTTTTATCGATTTTTTCTCCGATTTGAGTCCAATTCTTGTTTGCAAAATTTTTGATTTATTTTCAAAATGCGTATGTTATATTATATGAAATACCTTCAACTTTAATAACCTTTTTGAATTTTTTTATTTCAGCTACACATTCGGTCGGAATCATGTCAGCTTTTGGGGAAATTTGTTTATGGCACCTCCTAAGACAGCATACAACTCTATTATTTTTCAATATTTTTGTAAAAAAAATCTTAAAATATAGCTGAAAATATACCTTATTATGCCCAAAGAACTTCGAACCATTCGTTCGAGTACTTTATTTAAAAAAAATTCACCATTATCGCTTAATTTTTCTTGAGTTATGCTGGTATTGATCCTTAACCAGGCTCAAAAGAAATTAAGATTATAGTTTCAGAGGCTCTACTCGCCAAAAAATTTCCAATACTCTAACCAATTATTGATAAAATTTTTATTGACAATTAAAATTAATTTTTGAATAAATTCATACCGACTTCCAAGTTTAGATTGTTTAGATTAAACTTTCCATATTAAATTACAGAATTAATAACTATTGTGCTCAAACATTTACTTTCATTTTTGGTTTTATACTAATATCTAAATTTATTGCATTTGCCCATTCATTAGAACTAATTTGGTTTGCAAAATCCCAACGGTATAATAGAAAGATTAAAGCTTTAATTAAATATTCAATTTACCACTGATAAAATACATTTAGTATATGACTAAGCGACAGTGGATATAAATATTGTTTTAAATGAACCTAACGAAAATATGAGTTAATTTTACGAGGGCTGATTGATAAATCTATGACATTAGAGAATATTTGAATTTGCTGGGCATTGAGCACAATCGATTTCGAAGAATACTATTTTCTTGAAAATAATGGGTATTTTTATCGAATATACTTACTAAAATGTTAATTTGGTTTTTATTATCTGGAAAAGATCGAAAGATTCAAAAGAATGTTCAGAAGAGCGTATCTCAATATATGGTGAAAAATCGTAGAAAAGATGCTCACAACTTGGTATACAACAAAACTAGGTTTTTAAAAGCAAACATAATTATGAAGTTGAGACTTCGCTGAAATCTTTAACATAACTCTATACTATTATTAGAGTTTAAATTTCAAGGAACTGGCTGTTAAGTGTTCAGCATTTCGACGGCAATGGCAGGTCGGTCGACAATGTCTTACACTCGGTCATAACTGGAGGATATGGATGGAGCCTTTAACAATGTATGGTCGGAGACTAGTAGAGTGTTGATCCAACATCGATGAATGCCACTTGGAAAGATATTCGATGTCTATGTTCCGATAAACTCTTAAAAGTAAGTCACCAGATCATCATATAAAAACGAAGCGTTTTGAGGTATTTAGTTAAGGAGTTAATATAAAACCTAGCTATTTAGCAACGCTCGCCTAAGGGGTGACTATCGAGATATTTCAATGTCAGTCTGGCAAAATCCGAGCCACGGGAAAGAAAATGACAATATGATTACTCTCCCTCCTAACGGCTTCGCACCGATCATAAATCTCCCGCATGTCTGTGAGCCAAGAAGGAACCTCCAGGAAAAGGTTCTGCCATGCAGTGTGTATATTGTAAGAAATGCAATTGAATCGGAGGAAAAATTCCTATATGTCTCTGCTAGGATGCTCAAATGCAGCATTCACTGCCAAGCACCTATCAACTATGTTTACAGGTGCAGGAAGAATGGTGATGAGTTACCTTCTTCTTATTGTCCTCAGCAATAGCCGATGAGGACGACTTTTTGAACACGTTCTAGCTGCTTTGTGTGATTTATCCGAGCGCCATCCACCAGACAACGACTCCATGACTTTCACGAGAGCTTCTTATCAAGGATAAGCCCCATGTATTATATTTCATCCTGTCTAGAGGTTAAAGAATAGAAGAAAAAGTAATATCAGAGATGTATGATGTTTTATATCCTATGAAATAAATCTAGCTCAGCTACTTGAATTTATGCCTCATCCACTTGACTACCACATTTTGAAACCTTTGGGTGAGATCGCAAATGGTGTTTAAGAATTTTCCTTTTACCAAAAGAGGAATATCGTCCGTCTTGGTAATCGTCTGGCAGCCTCATTCCTCAAGTTCCTTCAAAAGGACGTTCATCACTAAAACCCACTGTAAAATGTAAAGGTCCGTGGTGCCTGCACTTTCTCACTCCGCCACCAATTCTCTGATTAAGGAGACTATAGATAATATGCTTGAGAAGAGATTGCAATACAAACTTATTAAGAGCTTCTCTACGACCTAACAAACATTAAACAAATATAAAATTTATAGTATAACTTTCTATTTTCGGAAAATCTCGTGTACTACTTATATAGACCTCCTTTCATAAAGTTATATAACATTTTATTCTAAAAATCACTGACTTTTCAAACAAAGCTTTTTAATTTCAATTATCAAGAGTTGTCACTTTTGCAACAAGCACTGCAACTGCATTCGATATGTAATAATATATTATTATATGATATATACATACATATTTATGTATATATGGAACTGCATGCACTTAAGCATTGCTTCGTTGAGAGCGTGTGTGAACAAGTTTTAATTAATTTTAATAAATTTAATCAATGGTGGCAAATTAATGCGTTGCAATTGCGGTTTGCAATTAAAATTCCACCAGCAAGAGGCAATTGAATGCAATAAATGTGCATTAAGAGCAAATGTACGGCAGAAAAAACAAAACGGTTGCAATTAACTACAAATAAGCAAGATAATTTATGATCTTTATTAAAAACGTTAAATAACATTTATTTACAACTGCACTTTTTATGCACACACATTAAGTTTTTAAAATGACATAAGAGCGGGAAAATTGCCAAAAAAATGTGATAAGTTTTAAAGGAGCCTGGAAGTTTGAAGTTACGATGGTTAGGAATTATGAGTGAACCATGTGAAAGATATGTTAACGGCTGTTAAAAACTCTTGGTATATTTTATTTCTAAATGAGTGTTTTATTCTGCTAAGTTCTGTTTAAAGTATTGCCTTCTCCAGGCGACTATAATTTGTTTTCAATATGAGAACGAATAGGAATTCTGGGGGTCCATAATTTAACAAGTTTATTATATTCAAATCTTGGAAACAGCACTAACATCAACAACAACGCCAGCCTCGAAATCCAACGCACAATAACCCTTGCCAACAGGTACTCCTTCGGACTGAGTAGGCAATTGAGAGGTAAAGTCCTTTCTCCACGAACAAAGACCAAACTTTATAAGTCACTCATAATTCCCGTCCTGCTATATGGTGCACAGGCATCGACGATGACAACATCTGATGAGCCGACGTTACGAGTTTTCGAGAGAAAGGTTCTGCGGCAGATTTATGGCCTTTTGTGCATTAATAACGGTGAATGTCGCATTCGATGGAACGGTGAGTTGTACGAGATGTATGACGACTTCGACATAGTTCAGCGAATTAAGAGACAGTGGCTCGCTGGCTAGATAATGTCGTCAAAATAGATGGAAATACTACTGCTTTTAAAATATTCCATTCCGTTGGAAAATCCGGATGGAGAAGAACCTGGCTACACTTGGTATCGCTAATTGGCGCCAAACAGTAAAAAGGAAGAACGATTAGCGCGATCTTGAAAACTCGGCAATTCCTACTTATACCTATCTCATTGATATTGATAGCTTTGCGTGGTCCTATGTGCGATAAGCTACCTTAACTGTATTACTATATTTTATGCTTTTCAGAAAAAATTTTTTACTGATTAAAGTTTTAAAAGGGTATATTAAGTTTGTTTCCAAGTTTGTAATACCCAGAAGTAGGGTCTTGACCCTAAAACTATATGTAGGAAAAGGTCGAAAAGGTCTTTTCGTATTTCTATTCAAATTTCAACTTATTTGTTTTTATATTTACAATAATGAATTTACATACAGTGAACCAAATATGAACCTTTTTGGTCGACCAATTTTTGCCATTTTTCCGCTAGAGACATTAATTCATTAGTGTAAAATTTTTCTGGTTTGTCGGCGTAAAACTGTGAGCAATTTTCATTGGTTTCTTTTAAAGTAAGCTTTACTCCATTAAGGGAGTTCAGCAATGACCGAAACAAATGATTGTCCGATGGTGCAAAGTCAGGACTACATGGTGGATGCATCAAAACTTTTCAGCCAAGCTCTTCCAGTTTTTGCCGAGTCATCAAAGATGTATGTGGTCCAGCGTTGTCCTGATGTAAGACGATCTGTTCTGTGGATCACTTCTGTCCGTTTTTTCGATTGCTTTCTTCAATCTCATCAGTTGTTGATAGTAGAATGTAGAACCAATCGATCGACTAGGCTGGAGCAGCTCATAGGGTATGATTCCTTTCTAATCCCACCAAACACTCTGAATAACCTTTCGAGGCATCAATCCTGGATTTGCGACCATTTTTTGAGCTTCATCACGCTTGGACCATGATCTTTTTCCACTTTTCGTCTCCTGCTACCATTCGCTTCAGAATAGGTTCGATTTCATTTCGTTTCAGCAAAGAATCGCAGATGTGTATTCGGTCCATTAAATTTTTCACAGACAACTCATGTGGTACCCAAGTAAGAAGAACGTGTTTAAAGATAAACTCATGGAGCTGACTGAACTGAGTGGGTACATTTTAGATGGCTGTAACTCAAACTCAAGATCGATTAAAATTTTTAGAATTTTTAGAAATATAATCTATTGAGATGTGAGAGAATTGACTTTTTCCATAAAGATCACTATAGGTGTGTCCCTTAAATTATTTAGAAGTAGCAAATACAGAATCTCACCACTGTAATTTGCAAAAGTAAGTGAATTACGGATGCTAATAATGTGTGCCAACGCTGACAATACTAACGGCGCATAAATAAAGCAATCGAAGAGCGCCAATTAGGTTGACTCTTCGAAGTTTGGTAGAGGAAAGTTGGGAAAAGTTTCTTTTTTTCCCTACGAGATATTGAGTGGAAGCCTAATTAATAATGAAAGCATAAATTTATAAGCTGAAATTATATTAATTTTTTTTCAGGCGAAAACGGGCCGCAACCGAACTTTTATAAAGCGAAAAGAAATGTCTTAATAACAGTAAAATAGGAAAGGAAAGAATTTTGATTTGCTTTCTGTTTTTTTTTTGCTATTTATCACATAATTTCCAAGTTTTTTTTTTGTTGTTTCTTCTTAGCTGCTTCTTTTTGGTAGCGAAGGCAAAATTAACAAGCGCACGCAAATAAGCGCCACTGGTCCTCCTCCGCTCTCTGAATTCGAACGAAATAAATTAGATAAATAGCTTTCTTGTAAAGCTGCCCAACAAAGGATGCGATATTGATGGGGTGGTGTGTGTCTCTGTGTGTTTGCGGTATAATAAACCATGGCGCTTTTCTTTCTCATGGCCCCCCACTTGGCCCCTGGTCTATTTGACGAGGCATCGATATCGAAAATACGCAAATTTACGAACGTTAAATGCTGCGTGATGCCCCGAAAGTAGGTATGTAGATAATACTATTGTTGTTGTCGTTGTTGTTGTACAGTAATACTTCCGTTTCCAATCACTGGCGCGCTTCCAACTAGCAGTCGCTGCTATTGTTATGCTGCTGGTGGCTGCCTGCCTGCAGGTTGTTGCTTGTTTTTGTTGTTGTTTGCTGGTTCGTTAAGTATGACAGCGCGGATATTTAAGGATATTAGGACATTAAGCCATACCCGAAAGCGCTTGTTTGGGCGTAACAAGGCGCCCGCATGCAAGCAAATTAGTATGCATGTGTGGGTGTAGAGATGTGTGCGTATGCGTGTATGTGTCTGCGCCCGCATCCAAACGTCAATAAGTTAAAAGTCCTCGCTATGCGCTTTGAACGATTTCGCCTGGCGCTTAGTCTGAGTACATACACAAATACACATACATATATAAAGCTATCCTGAAATGCTTTTGCATCTGCGTTCGTGTGTGTGTGTGTGCTCGCATTTTTTTGTGTTTGTTGGCAAATGCTTAAACACCGCTTGGAATACTAACAAGCAGCAGCGCTTCTTGCCGTTTGTTAACGACCAACTCCTCTCTCTCTCCGTGGAGCCACTCATATTGGCCGTTTTCTCTGTGGTTTTCGTATTGTGCCCAAGAGTTATGAGGGTATTAAAAACTTTGGCTTTGTTCGAGCCATAAATATGATTAAGATTAGAAGTGAGCTACTGGCATGCTGGCTGAGCTGAAATTTAAATATTCCGGCATTTTTTGGGCAGACACTAGTGCATGTGCGTGTGTGTGTGGGTGGCATAGTGGAAAAGTTTTCAAAGCGCAAATATATGGGCACTAAGGCGATTTGAATGCCGGCACTTTGATACAGTGCAAATATAAATATCCTTTTTGGCATTAAGTTTCGTGATCCTTCAAAAGTGGAAGAAGAAATTTATCAAAGCAATCGAAAATACAATGCAGTTCCTAATGAAGTTAGTGGTTGCTTGGCGTTTTTTCGCTGAGAAGAGTGAAACTTTTAACTGAGGATATTTTGCTGTCTAACAGTTGCAAAAATTCTAGAAATGAATATTGGATAAATTTAAATTTAGTTTATATTAGAAAAGCTAGAGTAGACCTTAAGTTTAATAAATGTTTACCTGCTGTCAAAAGCAGCTTTTAAATCGACGAAAAGGTGGCGTGTATCGAACCTGTTTTTACGGGTATTTTCCGAGATTTAACGCATGGTGAATATCTGATCAGCCACACTGGTAAAGTCCAATCAGTTTGTTGACGTTGGGCTTTAATCTTTCACGCAATACGCTCGATTGAACCTTATCGCACGGTAGTTGGCGCAGATTGTGGTGTCTTCCTTTTGTGGATTGGGAAGAGTACACTTAAATTTCAATCGTTGGGTATGCTTTCGTCAGACCATATTTTACAAAAGAGCTGATGCATGCTTCTTATTAGTATTTGGCCGCTGTGTTTGAATAGCTCGGCTGGTAGTCTTCTGCGCCCTCCGCTTTTTTATTCCTCAGCCGGCTAATTGATATTCGAACTTCTTTATGGTTGGACAATGGAACGTCTGCTCCATCGTCATCGAATGGGGGATCGGGTTCGCCATCTCCTGGTGTTATACTTTCACTGCCATGCAGCAGGCTGGAGAAATGTTTCCTCAATAATTTTAGTATGCTCTGCGCATCGGTTACTAGGTCACCTCCTTGGGTTCTACAAGAGTATGCTCCGGTCTTGAAACTTTCTGTTGGTCACCGCATCTTTTCGTAGAATTTTCGAGCTTTCCTCTTCTTGGCCTGCTTGTAAAACCCTTCATTCCCAGGCATTTCGGTCTCTCTCTCTTTTTGTCTGCAAATGCGTCTTGCTTTCCTCTTCACCTCTCAGTATCTATCCCATCCCACACGTACTGCGGGCAATAGTAGCGATGCGGGGTAGGCAGTCTGTATTCTTTCCGCTGCGGTACGACACTCCTCATCGTATCAGCTCTTCTTTTGCATTTTCCGAAAAGCAATGGTCTCGTTTGCATCTTTACGTAAGGATCTTGAAAAGCCGTCCCATAGTTCCCTTATACCGAGTTGGTCATATCGTCCTTCCATTTTGTCGGGACGTGGGCGCAAATCAGCGATATGTTGAAGAACGTCGCTTTGAAGCGGTTTGTGACTAGACACTCATCCACCGGGGTGAATGCCGGTACTCGGCAACGGAGTCTTTATCCCACCACGAATTCCATACCAAATTTGTACTTTTTTAGATGGCCACTGTAGTAAATGCCACAAGGACCTACTCATCTTAGTTCTTGTCTCGTCCATCGCACTTCTTGGACGGCGGTGATGTCAGCCATTATTTTTACAAGGATATAAACCAGCTGGGCACCGGCACCTAACAAATTAATGGATCGGACATTCAAGGTGCAAGCCTCCAAATCATTATCATTAACACGTTTGCAGTGGTCGTCATTAAAGGGAGGTCACTTATCCGAGGCTGTTGTTTCCGTTTCATTGGTAGTGTTTTTTAAGAGGCGGGTCCCAAACCCAGCGCACAACCCTTTGGAGGGTATGTTTCGCCTTTTCACTTTAGCTCGCCTTCAATTGGATATTTTCTGGCTATCTAAAAAACCAGCTATTTGGTTTAAGACCGGAAGTCGTGAGCTGCTTGAGCCATATGTAAAAGAATCGTTTCTGGTCATTCCCAAGTGAATGGAGAATCAGAGAACTTTCCTCATTTGCGTGAACTCTTACACATGCCTCCATCTTGTGGTATATAATGAGCTTATAAAACCTGGTGAAACTGTTAATACTAATCTTTACAGGCAGCAAATGATCAGTGTGAGCCATGCTTTGATCGAAAAATTACCAGAATGGGTCAGAAGAAGTAATTTTTTATACTCGGTAGAAGACACAGTAGGAACATGATCGAAATATTAACTGCTCACTGTCTGATGGCAACACACGTCCACAGAATGGGGCTAACAAATCGAGAAGACTGCAGGAAATGTCTAGAGCAAGGCATCAAGGAAACAATGGAGTATCTCCTGTGCACTTAATCATCTGCGGTCCCTTTGGTATGATACACTGGAGAAGGTATCGATAGTGCGACCACAGAGTCTGTTAAGATTCGAGTGGAGCGCAGGCATCATAAAAGATGACTACCCCATCTGGAATCGCAAAGGACTAAAACTAATTTATCTGGACTACCAGATTAATCGAACCTAACCTGAGTAAAATCTTTCATCGTCGCTATTGAACATTGCAATAATTTATTTTCCATACAGAGCAATCACAAAGGCTTTTTGAACTCAATAAAATCGCTTCAATATGGTTCTATGATCAACTTAAACTTTTCATAAAGTAATAATAGTAAAGTAAAATCGAATGTTATATGAAATTATGCTTATGAGAGCTCCTGCCGCTACTCATATACCCGCACACATGTGTTTATACATACACACACACGCAGGCACACTTAGACGGCAACTATAAACACAACTTAGAATATAATGCGACAGTTTAGCCAAACTTTTATGGCCCAGAGGCAGCAAGCATGAGTCGTGATTTAACGAGCAACAGCAACAGCCAGCAGACTTTGGACTGGCAGAGCGCAGGACTCACACC
The DNA here is from genome assembly GCA_037783105.1 of Bactrocera zonata. Lineage (NCBI taxonomy): Eukaryota > Metazoa > Arthropoda > Insecta > Diptera > Tephritidae > Bactrocera > Bactrocera zonata. The sequence goes on along the minus strand of JBAWJQ010000207.1, from coordinate 462,138 downwards.
CAAAAACTTACAAACACACATTCAGCCGAACAAATCGAAGTAATAACATAAAAATAAACTATGTCTTTGCACCGTTGTAAAGGGCTAAAAGGACACTAAGCAACGCTTAGGAGAGGGATAATCGCCAAAGGAGAGCATAAAAGGAGAAAAACTAAGCAAAATGAGCGCTTGCAATCCGGCCAAAGCATATGCTAAAAGCCTTGAGGTGAACGCTTTTGACCCTTGCGAAAAGGTTGTGCGGAAATTGCGTTGCAACTTTTTTGTTTTTATCCAACCTTTCTTCGCTTGGAAATATGCTCGTTAGATAAAATTAAATAAAAGTGAAAATACCGCCAGTGGCGAGGACACGAATATGCCAGTTATGCGATATGGAAATGAAAATTTCAATATGGACTTTAGCGATGCCCACTAAAAGATTATAACTTCTTTAGGTGCGGAAGCAGCAGTCACACACGCACGAACTCAGGCGCTCGGTTAGCGCGCAAGCATTAAGAGCGAAAGGATGAGTGGGCAGATTGCGTAGCTTATTTGCCTGGCGACTGATGTCCGCTCAGCGATAAGCTGCTTAGAAATTCCAGCATACACCTTGAAGCAGGCTCCCGTCCTGGCAGCGCAGTGGAGACTTATTATCCTCCTTTGCTGGCGTTACCTTGGTTGGTTGCTTAGCATATGCGGCGCTGCGTAGAACCCGCCACATCGCTTCTCATTTCCAATTTTTTTGTTTGTAGAGATCTTAAGCGCATATTTAAGATAAATGATTGTTGCTGCTGCTTCACCGCCGATGCTCTCTAGTTTTCTGCGTCATTTCCTTGCTGCTGACGTCCTGGCGTCCTTTGGCGCAAGCAGTCACCGAAAGTTTGGTCACGTTCTGGCTATTTGGCACGGTTAAGACGCGCGTGTGCATTCTCTTGGCGTTAACTCTGTGTGGGTGGTTGCTTGTCGTGTTGCAATGAGTTGCTAGCATAAGTTTCTAGGGTTGTATATCTATGGCCAACCACCGAAAAAGCGTACTGTGCTACATGCGTACCCCTCTCTCTCACCCACAACCTAAATTGCGTTTACCTTCTTATTACGTAGCGAGTGAGTTTCTATTATGTTGTTTGTATTGTTGTAAAATTTTAAAATGCAAGACGCGCGCTGGCTTAAACGTTTTAGAAATCTATTCCATTTCCCCCCAAGTAAGGTGCGCAAAGTTTACAGGTTTTCCATTTTAAAATAAATTTGTTTTTTCTTCACATTCTCTCACAAACAATGCTCGTTCAGTGGAAATGGAAAGTGCGGCGACAATCTCGCTTGTGCTGCCATATGTGGCACCCAAACGACGTGCAGTTGTTGTCATGTGACAGCAATTGTAGCGTGCAACTTGCACGCGCTCGCTCCGTCTTAGTGCCGCAGTCACATATGGTCGGTATAAATTGCAAAATTTTGCTTTTCACTGTTTCTTGCTTCTATTCTGTTTGCGTAAGTAAGAAGCTGGCGTAATGTTCTAGTTGTGAGGTGGTGACAATGGCTTCTGTGGCGCAGGTGAAAGTCATCGCCACCGCTCGGATGAGTGAGTGCGCTGAGGAGCGCTCGGATTGTGTTCTATGACAATGACAAATGAAGCTTTGAGCAGAATCATTATTTCATAGTACTAGACTAAGACTCTTAACACCCTCAAATGCTGCCATTTCCTATGCCTCTTCCTAGTATATGAATGATTAGTCAAAGTCGAATAAGCAGTTCATTGACAAATCTAAAATTACATAAGAAAACAACACAGCGTTTATTTAAAGAATATAGTAACTAGTAAGAAACTAATACTTTTACTACGCAATTTGCTGAGCTTCTGCTCGCAGATGCGGTGGGTTTGAAGTAACCTCAGTTAGAGTATCTTAATAGTGTTATGGAAAGTTTACCACAATCGGGTCTCCGTAACCTGAACGGCACTTTCAAAAATTCACATAATTCTGCTTAGTAATAGCATCGTTTCAAAGAATTACATTTTTGGAACGAAAAACGATTTTTTCATTCTATAAGTTGACCTCGAAAGTGACATACTGACTATACTGATCGCCGAACTTTTCGATACCACCTTTATAGTACGTTTACCATTTCAGTTTGGGAAGTAAAAATTACAATTTTTGTTTTGAATTTCTTTTCAGAAAGCATTTTCCTGAAATACGAGAGCACAGAAAAGTCACTAGTGTCAGAGTCGGAGAACCGTATTTGTATCCGACTCGAAAAAAAATCGCCTACTAATTCACGCCACTGCTTCTGGTGATTAGTGACGCGACTTTTTGTCTTGATATAACAGTGTTTTCTTCCTACTCAAATTTCATTATTTTGGGGTTTTGCAATTTACTCTTTCTACTAAAGTTAATAAAAGCGAATATAACAAAATATAACCTGAATTTTTGTGTATTTTCGCCTTTGGATGAACTCTGTCGATAACAGTTCTTTCGGATGCCTGTTGATTGGGCTCCAAAGATCCAAAAATTTTAGTCTATTAAACGTGGACAGTTCCAAACTCAGAATCGTGTCCAAGTGATTACTTGGGTGAATCCTGATTCACAGAATCACACAAAAATTAGTGCAGCAGTGTTAAATTGATCTTGGAGTCCACGCCACAGGTCGTGGGCCTATAGAGATAATGCGCTCACTAAAAGTTTCCTTCAGTAAATTGATTGCTTCGTTGGTTGTATGACATATAGCGCCATCTTATTGAAAAAGCGGTCGCCCACATCAACATCTTAAAATTCAAATACGAAAAGGTCATTAAATATGGCTCTATAGCATACACCGTTGACTGTAATATAGTATTATGGCCGGCTTCATTTTCGAAGAAATATGAACCAAAGACCTTCTGAACATAGAGTACATCAAATAATGATTTTTTGACTATATAAAGCCATCTCCACAATTTCTAGTGAATCATCATCACTCCAAAAGCGAAAATTTTGTTTAATATCCCACCCATTCAACCACATTTAAGTTTCATCGATGAACAAAATTTTATTATGAAAATCGGGACCATTCACCGACGCGTGCGGCGTGTTTCATTATCGCTTCAATTATTGCACAAGTTGGATTTTAAGTCCGCAAAACCCGATTTGTCGGCAAGCTATTTTGTAAAGAGGATGAGCACATCTCCAGTTGTTGCATTGTCCAACGTAAACGTGGTGCGAAACCGCTGCATGGTTGCTCGAATAGTGGAAACCGAAACATTATTTTCTACCAAAATTTACACGATTTGTAAACGTTGATCCACAGTATGTCTTTTCATTATAAAATGGCAAAATAAGCTAATGAAGTAACAGTTATTAAAAAGACCAACTCCGAAAAAAGTATTGAATGATAACACCTTTATATCATAAGAAGGCGTTGGATAAATCATTCACGAAATTCTGATCTGTGAAAAAACAAGGGTCTCTTATATCGTCATTCCCATAATATTGAGATACAGTCCTGATACAAGATCCATAGAATTAAAAACATTACAGTAATAGTACCTTTCTACAAAAATAGAAACTAACAAGTAAAGAAGATCTAAGTTGGGTATAATAAAATACTTTATACTCTAGCAAATTGCAGGGAAGTAACTTCAAGTACTTAAGGGGCTATACTAGTGAGACACATGAAAAATTAGGAGATTTTTGTGAATTTTTTTTAAGAGAAAGTACGCGATTGAATATTTCGAACTTCTTTGAACGTAATAAGGTATCATCTCAGCTATATTTTAAGATTTTTTTGTACAAAAATGTTGGAATATAACGGAGTTATGGGCTGTCTTCGGAGGTGCCAAAAAAAAAGTGCCCCAACTGCTGGCATGATTCCGACCGAATGAATAGCTGAAACAAAAAAATTTTAAAAGTTTATTAAACTTAAATATAATTTCTATACAATGACCTACAATCTTCGAAAAATATAAAAAAATGTACAAAATGGCGTAATTTTGAAAAAAAAATTGTTTTTTTAGGTAAAAGAATGGTCATTTTTTAATGCCAATCAAAAAGATCGTAGGTCATTGTATAGTAAATGCATTCAAGAATACTCAGTTTTAATTTGAGTCGTTTAGTTAATTTATCGTTGAGCTATGACGCCAGCAATTTTGAAAAATGTCGTTTCGAGAAAAACGCGTTTAAAGTTTCACTTATATATGTTTGCACCTCCGGGCGGACACTCTTTAGAACGCTGCCATCCAAAAACTATTAAAGATACGACCTTTCCGATCACAAGATTTTTATGGAACTATAAGCTATCGAAAAAGCAAAAAAGAAAGTTTTTTTTGAAAGTGTCACACTGGTATAGCTCCTTAGGCTTGTTATTTATACGGAGTATAGGGCGAGTTTTCATCCTATTTTATTAGTTTTAAGCAGAAATATGCACCGTTGTAAGAAAAACACGTTCTCTCGTTTTATTAAGATGAGTCATATAGTGGGCGATATATGCGGAATAAAATTATATTATATTAAGTATGTCGGAAATACAGGAAGTATTAACCTCATTCAACCCATTTGTAGCATACCGGCATACTACTATCTGGAAAGGGTTCGCTCTGATTTTCAATTATGAATCTGACAGGTTGGCATTCGAAAGGGAAGAACATTCGAAAGAAGAATATGGAATTTAAAATTGTGTTATATGGGAAGTATGGTGGCTGTAGTCTCATTTCGATTTAATTTTTTTATTCGATAGTGCGGGTCTCGTGATATGCAGCTCACCTAAAAGTTTGCGATGCCACGCCCATGGTGCAATTTTGACCCCGGTCCTATTAAGAAATGACACATCTCGCGGGTAAAACTTAATATTTCTGGCATATTTTTTTACTGGTGTAGTAGTTCGTTCTTCCTTTCGCAATGTGAAGCCAATTAGAGATTCCAAGCGAAGCCAGGTCTTTTTCCACCATATTTCCAAAGAAGTGGAGGTCTTCCTTTTTCTCTGCTTACCCCGTCGCATATTTTTAGAGCTGGAGTGTTTTCAGTCATTCAGACAGTATGTCCTAGCCAGCGAAGCCGCTACCTCTTCATTCGCTGAACTACTTGTTTGTTAATTTCGTCATATATCTCATACAGAGATATCGTCTCCATCGACTACGTAATTCGCCATTGCCAAGTATGGGAAGTTCTCTGAGTGTCATTCATTTGGGAGTGGCCATAAATGATTCTTTTACACATGGCTTAAGCAGCTCACGACTTCCGGTCTTTGACAAAGTATCCTCTCGGTAGCCAAAGAATATCCGATGGAAGGCGAGCTAAAGTGAGAAGGCGAATCATCCCAGGCATATCATGCTTCATCAAGATATCTCAATTTTTACAACAGTTACAGCTTGCATGGACGGACGGACAGACAGAAAGTCACGCGAATTTCAAATCGCCTCGTCATCCTAAACATTTATATGCACATAATCCTATATCTATCTTGCTATGGAATACGTTGAATAATGTAAGATGAAGATACAAAAACTTCGAAGGCTTTACGAAACTCTTCAGACCGATAAAAGCACACGATACTCCTTAATACTAAAAAAGTATTTTTACGAACTATAAACAGATCAATGAGTGATAAAACGATAAATCGAAGCTTAAACACCATTTTTTTGTTTACGAAGATATTTTTTGAAATATTAATTTTTTACTTGGATAATTTCTAAGTTTTTAACTAAATACTCGTACTAAAGCTATAATTATTTCGGTAATAAATCTAGAAATTGGCCGAAAATTGAAACTATTTGGAGAAAATTGAATTTGAGTGAAGAATAATTGCTTTTCCCTTCTATTATATAACAGCATTTTCTCTACCCTATCACAGTACGTAAGCCCATAATTTTTATTTTAAACAAACTTCCACATCACTCCCAGTCCTTTTCCGCAAATATAAATAACATAGCTATTTAAAATTTATGGGAAAAACAATAAAATTAAATTGTTTCCGCATAAATTTCGCAGCAGTGAAAATAATGTACTCCGGCTGAATGGTGGCAGTGTCGCATATGAATACAATAAATTTCGAAAATAAAATTTTATGAAGAAAAAAGTCAGAAGTAAGGGCTAACAAAAAGAGTGAAGGCTATAAAATCGTAAAATATCAGAGAGGGAACCGAGGTTTTTCTCTGTCGGTTGTCAACTGCAGGCAGCCGTGGTTCAAAAAAATGAGCAAAACCACGTTGCGACTACCAAGGCTCGAATCATATGTATGTAGGTACTATGTATTCAAGTACGTTACTCCTTTTTCACTTCCTCTTTTCAGCAACTTTCGCTTACAACTGCGTCTCCGCGCTATCGTATAATATACGTATAAAGAGCAGAACGCGCCTTTCGGGACAATAAAAGAGTAAGTAACTCATGAACGCCCACTTTGATTTCCATTTCGATTGTTTGCGGCACTTGCCTTTAGCCTTTTCCGGTTCCTTTCGTCTATTTTATTGTTCCACTTCTTTTATGCTCATCATATATATTTATGGTATATTTTTTGCACATTCATATTCACTTGTGATTTCGTTTGCATTTTTACTGTTTTATAAAATAATTCTCTTTTTATTTTAATAATCATTTTCTTTCGTGTGGCTTTGTACGCTTGCTTTTGTGGTGCTTTTTTCACATTTTCTCACTTTTTTCGTAACTTTGACTTTGCGCTTTGTGGGCCCGGAGCGGATATGGTGCCATATGTGGCTTTTTTATTTATGAAGACTCAGCGGAAGTTCCCTGCTGGCAGCTTGGCAGTCTCTGGGAAACAGCAGCGTCGTAATTTCGCATCATTGCATGGGAATACCAATTGTTCTTACGGACGTATGTTGTGATTGCAAAGGTAATTCCTGGTTTGAGTAATGTCACATGAGCACTTAAATGCTAGTGAAGGTGGAGTGGAGTACTGAGAATACCAGACAACCAGATATATTGAATGCTGAGATAATAATGGGTTAAATATCTGAAGTAAATGGATTGATTTATGAAAAACACTTGACGAAGTATCTTCGGTCAATAAAGAAGACTGCTATAAGGTTGTCTTTAGGTGACCTGGCTTTAAGAGAGGCGACAAATCATTTTCACCAACTAGGGTAAGCTTTCACTCATCATTTAAATAACATAGTCAAAACTGGGCACACTACACCTTTCCACGAAAATTCTTCATCATGTCCATGCTGACACATTCTACCATGGACCATACAGAGACAAATAACATCGGCTCAGATGGAAATAAATTAATTTAGCTTCCCGATTTTTCATTAGACAGGGAGAAGGGGGTTTCTGTTCCGTTAGATATCCATGAACAAAAAGGAACTTTACGTGTTGATAAAATATTACTTTTTGAAGGGAAAAAATACATTTGCTGTCACTGTCTCAGGAAAATCAACCAGCAAGGAAAAACTTACACCGAAGACTGTGAACGCTGTGGACACCTAAAAGAGGTTGTTACTGACGAAAATATCTAAAAGTTCACAAAATAATTTGGATTGACCATAAACTAAAGTTGTTCGAGAAAGATATCAACTGAACGTATACATCATACACACGAATATTTGGGTATGAGAAAGCTTTGTGCAAAGTGGGTGCCGCGCGAGCTCAGTTTTGAACAAAACTAACTACGAGTTGATAATTGGAAACAGTGTTTGCAGATGTTCAAGTGTAATAAGCCACAGTGTTTAAGTCGTTATGTGACAATGGATGAAACATGGCTTCATTATTTCACTCCGAAGTCCAATCCAAGTGGATTGCATACGTTGAACCCGTTCCCAAGCGTGGAAAAACAAAACAATCGGTTTACAAGGTTTTGGCGTCTGAGTTTTGGGATACGAAAGGAATACTTTTTTTTGAGTAGCTTGAGAGAAGAAGGACCATAATCAGCAGTAATATAACGTTATTTGACCGTTTGAAGCAAGATATCGCCGGAAAACGGATTAAGACAACGATAAGGCAATGCATCGTGTCACAAGTCAATGAAAACGATGAGAAAAATCCATGAATTGGGCTATGAATTGCTCCCGCATCCACAGCATTCTCCATATGAGATTCCCATCGACTATTTCCTGTTCTCTGATATGAAACGAATGCTTGGTGCGAAGAAATTTTCGTCGAATGAAGAAACCTTTGCCGAAAGTGTGGCCTATTTTGAAGCAAAGGACAACTCATCCTACAAAATAACAACGAAAAGTTTGCCGAAAAAATGAGTTTTACCATGGAAGGCCAGATACTATTCAATTTACCTGTTAAACTTATTAAGAAGAAATAAAACTCAAATAATTTATTTTTTTTTGCCAAGAATTTAGCTTTATTGAAAAGTAAAGGTTTATCATAACGTTTTACAAATGAATAACTTCTACCCGAGGACCCAATTTTGCGGCAATGGAGGCCGTATAACAACAATAACGCCCCCAATAGTCTCTCTTCCAAAGCGTCAATCATTTAGGGCTTACCTGAGTATCCCAAAGTACATTCATAACGTTTTGTTTCACCAGCGCTCTTTTTGTTATTTACAGTTGCTTAAAATAGTCGTTTCGGTCAAAAAATTGAATTTAATCGCTGATATTACAAAATCGATATAATCTATCGTGAGATTGAGACAATTAAAGGCGATAGTGAGAGCAGCGCACATTGCATATTAACTATCATAATGTAATTGTCTCTTATACCCTTTTACATTATAGGTGAATATTACAGCTTCGGTGCAGTCGATGTTAAGGTTTTTTCTTGTTTTATACTTACCTCGACTACTGATTAATTTTCTATCGACATCGGCTCGAAATACAAGAAACTTTGTTTAAAATGGGGGTGTTTAACGATATCAATTGCTGAGAATGATATGTTGTGTTTTTTGGTATGACGATGGGGCTTCTTGATCATAGAAGGTAAGAGAAGCTTTGCTTAAATATTCTTCCGTAGTTGGAAAATGTGTTCGCTTTCGCATATACCGCGTTTTCCAATAGTGATGTTATAATTTCTAAGTGTCGTTTTTTAACATGTCGTGATCTGTAATGTTTAGAATTTCGTCGTGGAAATATATACGCAAGAACAACGTTTAAAAATTATTCAATTTTGTTTCCAAAATAATAGTTCTCCAATTTTTAGATCGTAATAATTGTCCACCTGAGCTCGCTATTCGCCGAATTGATGAAGATATGGAGTATATTAGGGTGATTAAAAAAAAAACATTTTTTTTTTCGATTGGTACTCGAAAAAATAGGTTCCTAGACACCTCTAAAAAAACCTTTCCAAAAACCTATGAGCTTCATCATTCATAATGATTTCTTTCGTTGAGTTATAAAATCCATAAGAAATAAAAAATTTTCCCAAAAATAATCAAACTTTAACTGTTAACATCTTTTAAACGGTTGGGTTTACGAAAAAAACATAGGAGACCTTTTTTTAGGGCATTCAATTTCCTACAAAATTTAAGGAACAAGATATTTTTTCAGGTAGTTGGAAGCGAGATATAAATTTTTCTATCTGATAATAAGAAAAAATAGAAAACTGTATGTAGGAGGACCTTCCCGTTACAATTAAAAACTCATATATGGAGAGGCTTCCTTAGAGGTGTCTAGGAACTTATTTTTTCGAGTACCAATTAAAAAAAATTTTTTTTGTGAATCACCCTAGAGTATACATTTATTGACGTAATGTTCAAGTGCCAATAAGACAAAGAACCGCTCGAAGTAATGAAAATATTGTTGTCGTTCAGGCAAGTGTTACTAAAGACCGCAATTTGTCGACTCCAAGACATTCTCAAGAATTGGGGCGATTACAGAAAGGATTTAGGCTTGCATCCGATTAAAAGCGTTCTCGCTTGAGAACTAAAACCATTGGACCACCGTAAACGTCGTGAATTTGCTGATTTTGCCTTGGAACAACATGAAAACGATAACGAATTACGATGGTTACTGTGGTATAGATCGATTATAACCACCTTTTTATATCAGAAATTTTAAGACGTTGATGTTGACAACATCTGGTTCCAACAATACCAGACAGCACGTACAAAAACCAAATTATTGCAAGAAAAGTTTGTATATTCCATTATTTCAATAATTGTGACTTTGAATGGGCTCCAAGTAGTTGTGATTTAACATCATTGCTCTACCTTTACCTGGAGTTATTTGAAGTCATTGGTCTTTATAAATAAACCAGACTCTCTTCAAGCTTTGGAAGTCAATAATGGACGTGTTATTCATAACACACGATTTCAGTTAGTGGGAAAATGGGTCCACCGACAAGGGTGTTTTTTGAATGATGCTATTTTCAGAACTTAATTGAATTTCCTTAACAATGAGTGTGCTTTTTTTTAAATAAATCACTTTTAATAGAAAGCGCAGTATTTCTTTAAAAATTCGAACTTTAAATTCTGGTCTAACTAAAAATATCCTAGTATGTTTTATAAAGACTATTACTTTAAAGTAAATTTTATTCGATTTGGCATAACTTTATTTCCTTTCACAAAATCAGGCAACAAAGTTCCATTCATTTGTATTTGTGTATAGTGGGTCGTAAATCATTTTAGTTTAATAAAATTCGTCACGCTTATTAGAAAACAGAATGCTATCAAGATCTACATAAATATGTTCTTTCGTCATGGATAAACTTTTCATATTCTCTGTTCACATTCGCACAAAACAAGGCCCCAAAAATGGCAACACCAACCCCGCTATTGGCTTGAATTGCTTATCACGCGTGCTGCAAACTTTTGCATCATTTCGCACAACAAATTATTTAGGAAAACAAATTAAGTGCGTCATCTGTCACATGGTCACATGATAGATTCATCCTTGCCACCGAACCAAGCAAATGCCACAAAACAACAATTCTACTCGGCGCGGCAGCCAGCCGGCATTCCTTGAATAGGAAAACAACTTGTTTTGGCCACGATTGCCTTCTCCGACTGCAGAAAGTGAGCGAAAGAGCTTGTACGTGATCATATTCTGAATGGGAAACCGAAAACGAAACTGAAGCCGTTGCCGAAGCAAAGCTGAATTGAACTGCAGCACAGGCACGTCCGCTGCGTGCTGGAATGCTTGCTTCGGAGTGCCTGCTCTATGAGGGGAGTTGAGGGTGTTTGCAGAGGCGGAATGTGAACAAGACGTCCAGCTGCCGAACATATGTAAACAATTTTCCAGTAATATCTCGGTGCCAACAAGCGAGGGTGCGTCAATCAACCGCTGCAAACGGAGCAGTCGTTGCAGTGGCGAAATTTGCGAGAAATACCCAAATTTAATTTATCTGTATCAGTTGTAGACGCCGTCATGTTTCCAAAGCATAATCCAACGAATTCATCTTCATTGTCGAATCAGCTCTGTAGTGGGAGTGAACTGCTGCCGATTGCATGCGTTTATCTCACTGTTTGTTTGCTTGTCTCTATGTTTCTCTGCTATCCCTTTGTTGGTTGCTATCTTTTCAAGTTTGTTTCGTCTGCTCCTCTGGGGTGGGGATTGCATTTCTAAACGAATCTGCTGCTTGCGCAGTGTGGTGTTGGCAGCAACGTGACAGGACTCACAATCGTTTTGACGAAAATGATACCGAAAAAAGTGTAAATTAGATGCATAAATAGTCGGAGGTGTCTTTATTTGCTCAGGTGAGGGTAGAGTTTAAATGTTAAAAAGAAAAAACCAACCAAATGAATTATGGATGTTTTCGTTTTTAGTATGATAACTTCAATAAAATATTTTAAACTATGGTATAAATGCATGGAAAGACTTTTTTAGAATAATATATGATTCGAACTCGTATTTATCCCAATGTAACTAAGAATAAACTAATTCCAATGCTATTAAGATAATTCCTTTGATAGATTTTATGTCAACATGTCAGAATTACACATTTACTATACACGTAGAAAGGTCAACCAAACAATCATAAATCACTATATTAGGAGTATGGAGTTTAGAGATAGGACCGGCCGATTTCATTCGTATTCAATGCTAAATCACATTATGGTTAAAAATCTATTTAATTTCATTAAAGTATCACACTATTTGCCCAATATATAGTAAATGTTTTAAAGTCAGGTGGAAAGTTGAAAGTAACTACTTAGGGTGTATTGAAACTAGAAGAAAGTCTCAACTGACAAATAACTTTTAGTATTACTCAAGGATACTTGAGAAGAAGTTTTCATATAGTTTTATAATTATATAACTCACACTTGGAACGAGCGATGACAACTATTTGATGTCTGATATTGAAGCTCATGATCTCGGCGATATTTGGCTTCGATAAGACGGCCCCGCTTTTCAATCAATGGATTTATGGTGAAACACTTCGGTGAGCAGATAATTTCCCATTTTTGGCCGGTCGATTGGTTATTAAGATCGTGCGATATCACACCGTTAGACTTTTTCCTTTGGGGATATACTCGTACAAACTCTGAAATCAATGTGGACAATTCCGCTTCGATTCAGGCCTTAGAGCAAAGCATCACTCGTGTCATTCGCCAGTTACCAGTCGAAATGCTCGAACGAGTCAGCGAAAATTGTACTCAATAGATGAACAACTCAGACAAAACCGCGGCCGAAATTTCAAGTATCTTATCTAAAAAATAATCTTCAAAAAATAAATATCAAGAAATGTTCTTTTGGATGATAACAAACATTCCCCATCAGATTTGACGTTTCTGCGTATTTCCATTAAAAAATATGGAACACGAAAGATATATATAAATAATATCAGAAATGCATTCTCTAAAGATCAGATTAATAGTTTCGAGCAGACAAGTCCACTGTGGGAACAGACTAAATAAAAGAGGGAGCATAGAGCTTGAGTTCCGACAGAACATGAATCCGTCATCTATAAATTGATCCTAAATGTAATAAATATCACTGACCTTGAAAGAAGGTGGCGAATAAGACTAGAAGAAGAAGAAAGTAGGCGAGCAATGTTTAAACTATTATACTGGATTTTAATGTTAATATAAATAACAATCGCTGATTTAAATGCCATATTTTTGAATATATTCATCTATCTCGACAGTTGAGGAAAACCGACTTCTCGTTTACTTCTTCTTTAGGTTAGGTTACAAGATGAATTCACTGAACATCCTACTTGCCCATCTTTGAAAGTCATTTGTGGTTGAATAGCTCATACAAAATGGTCAACGAAGCGTTTGAGCCTACCAAAAATTTCTGAAGGCTGCGTTAATATCAAGTCCAGGTAATTTACTAGGTGTGCTGAAGGTACAAGTATTATATCTAGGAGGAGGTGAAAGGTGCATAATAGGGAGGAAAGTGCCTAGCAACTAGTCCGAGTTCTTACAATTGTCTCGTGAAGAATCTTTCTAAAGACAAGTACTTCAAAGGATCTCTTACGTTTCACTCTGGGCTAGAAGTTCTCGCAGCGACATAAGTATTGTTTGTTGAACAATAATTGCTGGGCTCCCGAGAAGTCCACAGACCCAGTAGTAGAAGATTGATTCAACGGTGTTCTTTCTAGTACGTTCATCGACCGCGCGAAGACGACTCGGTATTCATACATAACCGATAATGAAGTAGCTTCCTGTTTGGAAATACCCTACACTGATATGGTAGTCTGAAGGGGAAGTAAATGGATAGAATATTCTGTCTTCCCCATGAGCTTTGAAAAATCCGCTTATTTCGCTACTTCTGGAGCGGTTTCCGTCTGCCAACATGCCCAACATGTTCGACGAGAAAAAGTCACGAAGATTAGGCTTGTGGAAAGTGACGTTAGTTTATAACCTGCAAGTGAACATAATATAATAAGTAATACATCCAAAGTTCGTTCTTTCATTATAATCTAGCCGAACCAAATTTATCAACTTACTTTAACTAAAATGAAAAGTTCGGTTTGAATTCACGCAAACGATTCAATACGGCCAAATAGAACTCCTTATTAACCGTCTGCCCTTCCGAAACAAATTTATGATGCACTAATTCACGAATGTCAAGAAAAACAATGAGCATCCTTGATTTTTAGCTGTTTCGGCGAGGTTTGTTTGGTTCTCGCTCGTTTTTTCGGAATTCGCAGGATCAAGCATGTCCTCAAGACCTGTTTACGGTACTCACTTTGAAAAAAAGCATTTCATTTTCAACTTGCACTGACGATTTTCAAGCACTATATTCTTCACTTTGTACATAATAGAAGTATATTGAATGTTCTATGCGAAATAAAATTTCTGCTGCCGAAAAGTTCAGAGTTCGAAAAGGACTTCGGTGATAATTGTTTGCAAGTGTTTTTGACTGGTACAAATTATTCCAAAAGGGTTGAGAATTTGTTGACAAAGAACCACGTCCAGGCTGACTATCAACATTAACTGAGAAGCGACGATTAACAGTGAGTGAAACCATTTTGGAAGATCATTTCGGCATTAGAAAAGTGAAAGCACGATTGGTTCCAAAATCACTAAATTGTGGTGCACTCCGAATTCGTTCCCTCGTTTCCGCGAAGCTATTTGTAAAAAGTGGCGTGATTCATGGGCCGACAACTCTTGGTTTTTACACCACGATAACGCACCTTTGCATTTTCTACCAATCATCGTATTAGCCTGATTTAGCTCCGTGTGATTTCAGACTATTCAAAAAACTCAAACGACCGATCCTGGGAAACTGTTTTGAGTCAATTGAAGATATTAAACGTAGATCGCTACGTTATCGCCTTGAACGTTATTCCGGAAATTGACTTTAGCAACTATTTCGAGAATTAGAAAAAACGTTGGCACAAGTATATTGGGTCCACGAAGGTTTACTTTTAGAGGAATGACAGAGGTTTTGAAGAATAAAATTAGAACTTTGAAGTTATGGACAAAATCTTAATACTTTCTGCCCATAGCCGTATGTCAGTTAAGTGTGGATGAAAGCCAAAATGATAAATTTTTGAATAATTAACTTTGCTATTTGATTTGTAGTTAGGAAAATGGTTTATTATGCATTTAAAAGATTTATATATTCTGCACAATAGTTAGGATGAAAATAATGTTGACTTTATTTAATTTATATTTCTTCCTTATTTCAGAAAATTGACTTCAAGATATTTCAGCAAGCTTCGTTATTTTAATTTTAAATTGTTTTAAAGACTAAAAAATATTACTAGAAACTCCTACTCTTTTTTTAACTCACAAAATTGACAACTGAACGTCAATGGCAGCCCAAAAATTCATTAGTGTTCCAGCCAAAATAGCAAAAACACAAGCTGCGCCCATCACATTAATCATTTACGCCCAGCCTGTCTACAGCACGCAATATTCATAATTTTTTCCAGCCTTCTTTCGTCGTTCTGCAGTTAAGCCAACAGCATAACCTCCCTAACTTATTCTGCCGGAGCTAAAGCATTTCGTGCCTTGGCAGCGTAACAGTTTGAAATATTGTCTGCTTGCTTCTTCCTAGTTTTCACGAGCTATAGCTGTGAGGAATATACACATGTATGTGTATGGCATTTCCATGGCCCTGTATTTGTTGTGCGCATCGTTAATAAATTTGGGGTTAAAATTGCCAACGACTGAAGCTCATCAGTTAAAATTTGCTCTACTTTCCATTTAACTTGGTCAGGCGCCTAGAAGTATGCTTCCGTTGCGGGCCCAAAATATTGAATTTACTTAAGTTCATTACTCGCTGCATTGACTGTGTGCTGAGTGCTTGCTCTCATATTTGTTTAATGAACCCGAGGAGAAAAAAATGTTGAAAATCTTAACTTGATTTAATTAGATTTGTTCAACTCAATTAAGGGTGGGAATATCAAATTAAAGCTTTAAAGATCTCTGCTTGCTTCTAAACTGTTGTTAATGCAATATTTGTATAGAAATTTGACACCGTATATGCTTTATTGCATTGAGAGGGCGTCATTTAATAGAGTTGCGTAGAAAGGGTTAGTGATTGAGGAAATCAAATTTATTTGTTGGCGCATTTTAGAAGAGACTAATATTGTCATTAATGCTGCTAGTAACGTGCTTGTGTATGTATGTGAACTCATTGACTTGATTTGGTTCGCCAAATACAGCAATATCATATTACTTATGCTTATGTGAACTCTTTCGAAGGGGTTGAAGATTGCTATTCACAACCAACACTTCTTCTCAAGTTGCCAATCCAAAATATTTGGATATACAAGTACTTTGTTTCAACAAAAACAAAAAAAAACAGAAAATTTTTCGAGATTTAAGTTCAAAGTTAGAAATATTCATGAAAACAAGGTTGAAAGAATTCGATGTATCACAAATTCGAACTAGACTATACATTTTCTTAATGACAATCTGAAAATAAAGTCCCTTGAGGTGAAAAAACATTCTACTTTTCATGCATTTCTTATATTATATTTATCAAATACAAAACTGTTTAAGTCCTTCAACGAATCCCTTGGGATCTCCATATAAAAGGTGATCCATTTCGATCTTCCCTACTTTTTTGAAGAAAAAAACACAGAAACTTCAAATTTAATGAAAAATTTTTATTAACATTAGATTATCAAATTGTCTCTTAGACTTAGACTAGACTTTAGAGTTTACATATCCCCAAAAAAAAGTCTAGCGGTATGATATCACACCCTCATGGTGTCCAAGAGGCTTTCCCAAAACATGAAATTATATGCTCACCTAAGTGTTCTTTCATTAAATCTATAGATTTATACGCTGCGTGGGAAGTGGCATCGTCTTGTTGAAACCAAATATCGCCAAGACCACGAGCTTCTATTTTAGCTATGAAATAATCGGTTATCATGGCGTGATAACGGTAGCCATTACGTACGTGGCCGATTCGGTCGAATATATCAGTTAGTGGATCGGGTTTTGTTTTTGGAAGAGAAATCGCTCAGAGGAGTCAAAGAGCGCTTGAAAATGGTATATGACGAATCTTCTCTTTTGATGGCTAATGTCAAAAACTTTTAACGAGCTAAAGAAGTTCTAACATGGTCGCTCGGCTTGTCATAAAGTATGACCAAGTGCATAAACCGAAAACGCGCAATCTCACGAAGTTTCGGCCAGGTTATGATAAAATATGTATACATTGGAAATCAAGAACAGGTGACACGGTGGACCACAACCATATGTTAAGTAGGCGAATTCATTCCTTTCACAAGTTTTGATTTCAGGTTGTCAGAGTAGTTGAATACCAGGAAAAGAGCGAGATTGGTATAGAACTCTAGTAGGCCGATTCGACGCTTGTGGAAAAACTCATATTTTCGCGGTCGCCACGCCATTTTATTACGTAAGGAATTGGCAAGTGATTAGCATCCATTCTAACTATGTGGGAATAGAGAGATTTATTGTAAATGTTGGCAATAATAAAAATAGCAATATATAACATCATATGGAAAAGGAAGCCTGGTATACTATAATAGTAGTATAACCTCAACATCCATTAGATAAATGATTTGTAAGACAATTTCTAAAATGATAAAGATTTTAATTCAAACAAACCGATTTTGACTGAACCGAACTTTCATGTGGCTTCCACAGTGAGTAAAGCGAAGTTGTAAAGAGATCAAAAACATCTCTTGAAGAGCATTTTATCTTAGGAAGTAGGCACTTAGAGATGCAGGAAAGATGACTTCAAGTTGAAAACTGTTGTTTCTAAAAATGTTTCATCCTGTTCACTCCGTTTCAATGTTGCATATTGTTAAGTAAAAATTTCAATTCAAAACTTTGAGCTGTCAAAATTTTATTTTCCAAAGGCGGCTCAAAACAGTAAATACATATGTATTTTCTATCACAAATAAAAATTTCACTATCAACAGCCACCGAAAATGATTAATTTGGATATCTACAAGCGCACCTGCACAAAAGTGGCGCAAATATGGAAAGAAGTGGATGTCACACAATCCGATGTAGAGGCCGAACCCGATGTAGAACCAGTGGCCGAAGAAGAACAGCAAGAGGAGGAGGAATTGGTGGATGAACTGGACTGCTGCAGAGTGATGGGCGAATTGGAGTGCATGAAACGGCGCATACAGAAATTACAGTTGCGACTCAAAACGGATGACACTTGCCAGGATGAGCCATGCATAGATCCACAACTCATATTGGCCTGTTCAAGTAATCCGGAAGTGTGTGAATTGCAAAAGAATCATTATAAATTACAATGTCAAATCAACGAACTCATACGCTGCTGTAATGTGGCCAAAGATCAGATCGAAGAATTGCGCGCGCGTTTGTGCCAGAAGTCACGTGAAATACTCGAGTTGCAGAAGGCTGTCTGCCTGCTGGAGACCTGGCGTAACACGTTGCAGCATGAATTCGGTGTGTGCTATGAACGTTTTCAGTATTTGAAGCATGTGAAAGCCGAATGGGAGGATGTGGAGAAGAAACTCGAAGAGCAGAATCATACATTTAAGGTGTTGGAGAAAACGCTTGTGCCGAAAGCTTGTTTCGTGAGTGAAAAACGGCAATTTGTTGAAGAAATCGCGCAATTACGTGAACTGATGCAAGAGATGTTTCAAGCACACAATGCTAGATTCGATGTGTTGGAGCGGCGCTTGGACGGTATTGAACTCACCATGACGGCACCATCAGCGCTTTCGATCAATTTGGCGCAGGCTGTTAAGGACAAGAAAAATCGCACAAGCGATGCTATTAAAGCAGAGCAGTAAATTGTGGGTCAAACGATTTTTTCCATAACAAAATTATCTGTGTTAAATATTATACTTTTTATAAAATTGTTTCTCTGTAAATAACGATTTTATTTATTTTTTCCTCTTTTTGTTATCCCCAATAAAATCGTACTCACAGCACTAATTAGGTTTCGCTGGGATTAGGAGTTCTTAAAAAGTGCTATTCAAATAAAAAATGCTTAAGTGCCTGCCACCGTGCCACTCTGTTCATTAAATGGTGTGTTGCTTGGAGCATTTCAATTTGGCTTAAATTAATTTGGCAACTCTTAATGCCACTTTGTGTTGCGCATTTATTCGATATTTAGTTCTCTGGTGCTTGCACGGTAATTTCCATTCCATTCAGCCATAACAACTTTCGCCATAAAATATAAATTTTTTTCGCTCCCTCGGCACTTAATTGGCCGCATTTCAGTTTCAGGTTTTAATCTCTTTTTTTCTTTTGCCATATTTTGTACCATCCTTCTCACACCACATCTTCTTTGGTATGCTCCTGTGCTTTTTTCCCTACTGACTCTCTCTCTTTCTTGATTCCTTTTGCCTTCATCTCTATCTTAGTTGCTTAGACTTTTTTGTTTCCTCTGCCACCCTATTCTCGTTGACTATATGGAGTTCGTATTTAATTGCCTTAAAAATGTGCCTCTCAATTAAGTTTATTAGAGCTTGAAATTGTTCATCGTACTTCGGTGGGTCATTTGATCAATGCCGCAATAATAATTAGAATTTGGAAAAATAAATTTGATAATATACACTTATAAGAGCAAGCTTTTATTGGCGTACTTATGCAATTAAAACTTTTTGAAATAATGGTTCTTCTTTCCGAGTTGAATTTAGGGAAGCATCTAATTATTACTCGGTTGGTTGCTTCTTCGAAATCTAAACGGATATAGTATTCAAATTGCTGGATACTATCTATGTATATATATACATATATATCTATAGGACAAAAATATTATAAAAAGTTTGATTCCTTTTGAATATTATTATTTTTGTTCAGTATTGTTTGACATTTAACCATTGAAATAATTACGCTTGAATAACGTTTATAAATCGTTCAATTTTATTATGAAAATTCACGTTTTATAAAGGATGTTTTTCATGCGCTTCACTCAACTAATGACAACATCATTACTCATCTTGAGACCCGGCATTCCTTATTGGATAATATTCTTCAGCCGATTCGGCGCCGTTCGCAGCAACTCGGACTGACGTATGGAACAACTTGGCACATTTTACGTCGAGATTTTAAATTGAAAGCGTACAAAGAATAGCTTGTGCAAGAACTGAAGCCGCTCGACTTTCTCAAGCGACCTCGCTTCTTTCTATAGGCTCTTGAAAAGTTCCAGGATGATCTCACGTTTTCGAGCTAAAGTTTGTTCAGCGATAAGGCCCATTTCTGGCTCAATTGGTATGTAAACAAACAAAACTGCCGCATTTGAGACGAAGATCAACCAAAAGAGTTTCAAGAACTGCCTTTTCATTCCGAAAAAACTTCCCATACATCGCAGCAACCATTAGATTTATTAAGAGAACACTTCGGTGAGCAGAGAACGTTTTGGGCCGATTGATTGTCCACCAATATCGTGTGATATCACACCGTTAGACTTTTTAATGTGGGGATATGTGAAGTCTACAGTTTATGCGGACAATTCCGCTTCGATTTAGGCCTTGAAGCAAAACATCACCCGCGTCATTCGCCAGTTAGCAGTCGAAATGTTCGAACGAATCATCGAAAATTGGACTCACCGGATGGACCATCTGAGAGGTAGTCGATGCCAACATTTGAACGAGATAATCTCCAAAAAGATAAATGAAAAATAATATTCTTTCGAACGATAATAAACATTGCCCATTAAATTTAAAGTTGTGTATTTTTTCTTTAAAAAATTAGGGAACCTTGAAATGAATCATTCTTTATATATGTGGCTCTCACAAGTAGTTCACTTAATTAGTCCTTAATAGATACCATTTCTTTAAAAGTTGAGAGAACAAGAAGAATTACAACATTGACATAAGGTCGATATCAAACATAATTTGAAGAAAAAATTTTGCTCGTAGTGTTATGGTAATTCATCGAGTACTTATTTGGGCATTAAACATCTCTTAAGGGATATGATTATGGACAATAGTTAAAAGTAAAAGAAAACTGTATACTGGAAGATCAAAAGTATTACGGGTGATCTTAGTAGATGTACTTTTGTCAATAGCTTTTTTCACAAATCACGTTTGAGTCGTGTCATGTTATCATGTTTTGGGCCGGTCGATTGGCCACTAAGGTCATTTGATATCATACCGATAGATAGTTTTCCATGCACTTGTTATAAGCTTTGGCTGGGATGGCTTTCAGTGTCTTCAGCAATTTTTTTTTTTTTGGTTTCAGCTAGATTCTTGAATAGTTTTGACTCATATTCGTAAACCCACTTTTCGTCACCAGGCAACACTATTGGACGTTGTCTCCTCTTGATTCATGTCTTTTGATACGAGTATGGCATTGACCCACTTCTTACCGAAAACATTAACCAAACTTTGTTGAGTCGATCCATGAGATCCTCTGCTATCTTTTGATGCCTACGTTTATTTTCAAACACTGTTCTTTTAACATTTTCGACGTTATCGTCTAGAAACTTACGTTATGAACCATATAATGATGGGTATCAAACCCGCGGACTCACCCGTTGAATTAGTGACGCAGGTGAAGGAAGATTCCGAACAGGTTCAAGCGACGAGCTGGCAAAACGATGCGTATATGCGCGCGGATCGTATTCAAAGAGAGCCGGGCGCAGTCCGTCAGTCCCTTTTGTTAATTGTCCGGTGTCCTCGTGTGTGGGGTAGACGATGCAGGTGTGTTGAGTGTGAGGTGTGGATGATGAATATGGTGTATGTAGATGTGTTGAGTATGATGTGTGGATGATATGGATGGTGTAAAGATGTGGTGTGTATGTGTGGGGTGTAGTGATGTTATAATTAGAGGGGGCGCAGAAGCTCATTTAACCAATGGACCATTATAACAGGTGGATGGACAACTCGAACAAGATAATTTTCGATGACGTTTTGACCTTCACAGGTGGTTTTGAGATTCAAGGACTTTTGTTCGTGATACAGCAGATTTCTTAGTAGATTTTACGCTTCCGTGGACGTGATTTAATTGGAAACTAAACATTTGAGCAAACTAAAAATGGCACAGTTTAAATGAACCAATTCGGGTCGTCTTTGAGCTATTGGTGGTTAAGAGGTTTCATAAAGTGAATTAATATCATATTTGAGATCTCAACCGCATTTAACCCAAATATTTCTCTTTATATAACTTGAACTTATTGCCTTTAATTTGAGTTTACCATCAGCTTACTCAGACATTTAAAACTTAATCAACGAACGAATTTGTATGCTTAAACTCAATTCATACGTAGCACTCCTAACCGAAAAAGTAAAAAAAAAGTTCAGCAACTCTGAGAGAAGGCAATTGGAAGACGCTGATAAGCTACGCAAACAAACAAATAAGGGTCAAATTATAAATTCATTAGCGACGAGTGGACGAGTATCAGTCTCCACATGGGACTCAAAGTCAAGCGCATATAAATCAAGGAATGCTCCAGCTGAACAACATACTATGTAGGACAAGCTAATGGAAGGCAACTTGCAGCTTGATGCAATAAGAAGAGCTGAAACATTAAAGGTATGCGCAGGGAGTTAATTCCTTTTGATACCTTTTCTTTTTTTTACGAAAACATCTTAAACCAGTTGACGTATTCGAAAGGTGGGCTGAGGTTTTCGCTTAGCGCTTAAGTGTTATATAATTACGGCCCAGTTGCTGTGCGAACACAATTTGCGCCATCGAGGCGAACATTAAGCAAATTAACGCATTTTTTGTTAACTTCGGCCTTTTAAACCTCCCTACAAAGTGTGCAAAATAAGCATTTCCATGTTTGGTTGATTAACAAAGTAATCAGTTGCAGGTGAATTATGCAATAAATGGAAATAAGAAATAAGGAGACATAATTTTTTTTTTGTTCTGAGAACATTCCTTGCATAAAGTATAAATATAAATTAAAGAGAGAGAATTTACATATATAGCTTATTATATTGGATCTACTTGTATAACTATATTCGTCAAATCTGAAGCAATGAAATATTATTTTCTCATCTTTCTGGCAATTTGTGGATTTCATCCTAAAAGAACTGCGCCGATTTGATGGCCAAGAATGAATCAAGTAAATTTTTGATACCCTATATGAACCGTATTCCGGCGCGAGTTTCGGTTGTTCTCAGGCAACCGCTCGTTTCAATTTGATCAGCTGTTGTCGGTAGCATTCTCCATTAATGATTTCACCGGGTTTTAGAAGCTTATAATAAAGCATGCTGTACTGATTCCATCAGATACAGATATTCTTGAATATTCAGCTTTGCCGTTCATTTGGCTAGTTGGGTAGGTTTCATGTATAATTTTTTGCATCTAAGATGGGTCATATCCGTAAACACAACCGTTTCGTATAGTAAAACATAACCTTATGATGTGTTGATGGGCCCTGAAGCTTTGTGGTAAATATTATATAGTCTTCAGCGACGCAAATACCATAATCTCTGGGAATATCTATATCCGATCTGAATGTATTTTTTGAACATATCTTTTCATATAAAAAGTTGTCGTCTACATCGACTTGAATTTGATTTAAAAGTATGTACGATGTGTGTTCAAAAAGTATCGCGAATCGTAACTGACAGTTTTCTTCGATTGCAGGGGCGTGGTGCATCATGAGTTTTTGCCACAGGGAAGAACGGTCAATAAGGAATATTACCTGCAAGTTATGCGCAATTTGCGCGAAGCAATCCACCAGAAACGCCCGGATTTGTGGAAGAACAAAAATTGGCTTTTGCACCACGATAACGCCCCTGCTCACACACATCGTTGCTTGTGCGCGACTTTTTGGCCAAAAACAACACACAAATGATGCCGCAGCCACCGTATTCCCCAGATCTGGCCCCCTGTGACTTTTTCTTGTTTCCTAAACTGAAGAGGCCCATGAAAGGACGACGTTACGCTTCTCTTGACGAGATAAAGAAGGCATCGAAGGAGGAGCTGAAGAAGACCAAAAAAAAAAAATTGATTTTTTGAAGTGCTCCGAAGATTGGAAAAACCGTTGGCACAAGTGTATAATATCTCATGGGGATTACTTTGAAGGGGACAAAATAGATATTCATGAATAAATAAATAATTTTTGAAAAACACAAAATTCGCGATACTTTTTGAACACACCTCCAAGTTGATAGAGGCTATTATAGTTTTGTTCGCTTAACGGTTGTACGTATCACCTAAAACTAATCGAGATAGATGTAGGGTTATATATATATATATAGTATATAAAGGATTAGGTTGCCGAGAAAAGTTGAAATCCGGTTGACTGTCTGTCCGTCCATCCGTGCAAGCTGTAACTTCAGTAAAACTTTAGATATCTGGATGAAACTTGGTATGCAGGTTTTTTAAAACAAAGTTCGTAGTTGGGCGTAATCGGACCACTGTCAGGCCCACAAATCGCCTTTAATCGAAAACATCCTTTAATAATATAATTAAGCACTAAATTAAGATATGAAACTCATATTTGGCACAGGGGATCGCAGTAGCAAGGGGCACCAGTGAGAAAATTTTTTTGAAAAAGTGGGCGTGGCCCCGCCCTCTAATAAGTTTAATGTATACATATATTTTCTCAACCACATAATGGTATTCCTTAAAACTACTAAAAGTACGATAAATCAATAACTAAATGCGCCAAAGACGCAAAAATTTGCCGTCGAGATGGTATTTCAAGGCTTCATAGGGACCGGGGTAAAAATTAGACGATGGGCTAGGCATCGTCTACTTTTTGGTGAAATGCCATATTTCGGGACCCGACTGACCGATTTCGACAAAGCTTAGTATGTGGTATTATTTTCAAATTTTTATGTCATTATTAATCATGTCAATTTTAAATTCCACTTGATTCTTTTTTTTTCCAGTACACAAACTAAGAAGCAATTAATATAACGGTATTAAATTTTGCACGAATAATGTCTTTAGTGTATGCCATCTTATAATCAAAAATTGCTCAAAACCAACAAAAACTGTTCAAGCCCCTAGGTACCAAATATTTGGATCCCAGTCACTACAGTTGACTTTTGATCGAAAATATCGGCCAATGTGTGAGATATATAATTCAGATATAGTACTTCTTAGGCATAGTACTTCACTGACAATGGTATTTCTGTATGTCAAAAATGGGATGAATCGGACCAACACTTCCCTTAGCCTCCATATACCTAATATAAAGATTTTTGAACTTCCAGGTGACTTTACGCTGGATACGGCTGACTTTACTCTAGTTTTTTAGTATGTGACATGTTAATAGTATGTGGTATTGCGAAAAATTGATAAAATCTGGTCGATACTACTCCTACAGCCATATACTGTATATACTGCAAATACTTATTTTCGATTTCTAACTAACCCTATGTGTCTGTCAGTATAGAATTTATATATAGTATATGTATATATAAAATTGTTTGGATTTCGATCCTCAAGTTGACGTTTTACACTATAAAGTATTTCCCTGGCATTGAATCTTGTAAGTTGCAAGAGTATAATATGTTCGGTTGCACTCGGACTTAGCTCTTCCTTCCTTGTTGTAGTACGATTTGTCCTTTGCTTCAAAATATGCCTCAGTTTCGGCGATCACCTGTTCATTTGACAAAAATTTCTTCCCAGCGAGCATTCTTTTGGGATCTGAGAACAGTAAAAACAGCCATCGAAAAATTGCAACAAAAGTTGCTTCACTCAAAATGATAAAGTGTAACTCACAAACTAATGATCCGACAGCTATACACATTATACACGTGCCTGAGAAGTTTAGGCCTAACTAAAAGCATATGGATTTAATTTTAGTAGCGCTATTTATGTGTCAGACCTTATTATGGCTTTCCTTATAATTGTTTGCTACAGTGGTGGTACTGGTGATCGGTGATTGTGATAAATGAGCAGCTTCTTAGGGATAAAAAGATGCCTGCAAATTTTCAAAAAGATATATACTTTATAAGGTTCGACGTTTGCTTTTGGGTGTTAGAAGTGTCATGGCAAACTTTACATACTATGTTCAGGGTACCAGTAACCTCTGGAAAACTTTAACAAATTCAGGGATTTAAACTTTGAGCTAACCTCACTAGCTCCAGAGATAAGCTGTTGTTTTGCTTAGAGCCGCGGATGAAAAGCTCTTTGTCGATGGGTACTTTTAATTAGCTCTGACTACTTTAATTTAATGTCTTACCTTTTCGAACCGAAGCTAAACTCGCGATCGGCCGAACTGCCAAAGGCATTAAAAAAGTAATGAGAAAAGGCAAATAATGAACATGCAGCGCGAAGTTTTATAATTAATTGATTATGCTACCTGAATTGCTAATGTTCATTGGAAATTGCATACCGAGTTAAGCACATACCAACCGGCGGATGTGAGTACATCAGTGGCTTTGCAGGTCGACAGCCGCCAGAATCAAAGCAAACTTATAAATGAGAACGCATTAAAAGGGTTCATGTGCGGTTATCATTATGCATATGTATATGTATGTGTGTGCAGTGGAAAGGAATCAATTTTATCGAATCGAGTGAAAAATTTAAATAAAAATTCTTAAGTCATTAAGCAAAACAAGCTAGCGCTGTGAGTCGAAGTGGGTTAAGAGGAAAGGCGATAAACTAAAGCAAGGCTTGGGCATAATGGCCTTGAAGTTTCTCACATCCAGCCTGGGAGCCCTTTTAGACGCGGGCTTGAACAGATATGCATGTGTGTAGCTTTCTATATACATAGTATATAACATATACGAGTATGTACATAAATGTAAGGATGTTAGCGCTTATAAACAACGCGATAAATCTTTGCCGCTCAACGTCGAACAACGCTTAATTTCGGTTTAAACGGCTTTAACCTGCCATAAATCTGTAAGCGCTCCACGTGCAGATGGATTTCTTTGTGTACATTCTGCCACATATTGCCGGCACTGCCACCACGAGCGGTTAGCCTGCTGTACCGGACAACACTTTAAATGGACCGATTTTAATTCGCTCGGCAACACAGAACATTGGCACATTCGTCACGTTTTTCTCTTCAATGGCAGTCGCTGCTTGAAGACTAAGCAGCCTCCTTTTAGAGCAGAGCGCTCTGTGGAGGAGCTGAGTAGCGCGCGGGCTCTGCTAACAATCCGAGCTAACAACGTCTGGCACTTGTAGTCGCCGGCAATCGTTAATGTTATCACACAATAATTTTTACAAAAATAGAATCAACCAACATTCTTAGTCTTAATTTCATAATATGACTTTGTTGTTATTGTATTTGTGCTACGTAAGATCGTCTAGTAAGCGCTTAGATGTTACATAGCTGCGACTATGTTTTTTTTTTTTGCGCTCCGCCTATATGATTATACATTTATTTATTTATTTTTTTTTTCGCTCCGGTTGCTCAGCTCCTTTCCTGCTGTGGATCATTCGCTGGTAATCCTTTAGTCCGCGGCTTATCCGGCGTTAAGGTGTTACATGCGCTTGCTTGTTCGCTTTATTTATTATTGTTTTTTTATTGTTTGTTGTTGTTGTTGTGAACATGTAGTTCACGTTTGTTGTTCATCAGCAACAGCGTTTACGCCGTTCAGGCCATTTTTATTGCCGTCTTCATATCAAATTCATTTCACGCGCATGTTTTCACGCATCTAATGACCGTCCATCCAACAAACGTAAGAAGGTGCGAGGAATTTTAGAAATCTAAGATGATATTGGCTTATTGTGGCATGTGATATTAAATTCCATATGCGGGAATGAAGCTTTATGTTGCATCTTACATACCGGCGTGTTTTCTGGGAAATGAAGAAACGAAGTCGTAGAAAAGATACAATTTTCTATATAACCGCTCAGCGCTCTTAAAGCTACGCTTATATTCCTTGGAAAATCGAAGAAAAAATAGGTACCGAAGAGCTTAAAATGTTGATATATGGAAAGTCACAACAGCTCATAAAAGTCCAGGCCAGTTTTCGTAAATAACATAAAGGTTCGCAGAAATTAAGAAGCAGAAGGAGAATAACAGCACTTTCTTCTTCTATATTCATAGCAAAAGTAGGCCTTTCATCGACAAAGTTGAAGGTTGTTCTAACTTCAGCGGTGCACTTGACTTTAAAAGCAACCGCTTTAAATCGGTATCGATACCCCTCTTTTATTTCCTACACCAGATGTGTTAGATCCCCCGAAAGTTTGTGAAGTATTCTCTATGGCATTAGCAAAAAAATATTGAAACTTTGAAATGGATTTTGCTTATTAGATTCTACCGTAATTCCGATTGCAATTCCAATCCGAATTTCATCGCAGTAGCCAGGGCCCCAGTGTGCAAAAAATGTTGAAAAAGAAGACATGGTCCCTCCCTTTAATAACTTTAATGTACAAGGTGCGTTCCAAAGTAAACAGGACTTACAAAAAAAAAAAAAAAAACGGAACAAATGGCTTTTTCGCCAAAATCAATTTATTTTATTCAAAATAGTATCCTTCTGCTTTAATACACCTTTCTGCACGGTCCAAAAGCATGCCGAACGAGTGTTTTATCTCGTTGGCCGGTATGTGAGCCAGTATGCCGGTGCAAACATTTTGAATGGCCTCTACGTCTGCATAACGCTTTCCTTTCATAGGCAAATGCATTTTTCCGAAAAGGAAGAAGTCGCACGGTGTCACCAATACGGGGAGTGGTTAATGGTTAAAATGTGATTTTTGGTCAAATAATGTCCTTCGAATGTTGGATTCTGAGCAATTTTTGGTCGTCAGTCAATTTGTGCGGAACAAACCGTGCACACACCTTTCGTAAGCCCAAATGTTCGGTCAAAATGCCATAAATCGATGTTTTGTAGATGGTCAATTCTATTTCCATGAATTTCCATGATGATTTCGGCTGATTTTTGATGAATTCACTCACAATTTCGATGGAATTTCCGGTGATCACGGATTTTGATTGGCCCACATGTTGATCTTCATTTATGTCTTCACGACCACTTTGAAAACGTTGAAACCACTCCGCTCCATCGTTATCATTTATCATTTACGGAATCATTTTCGCCTTCTCTTCGCTTTATATTTTCACTGGAGAAATGTTCCCTCCATAATTTCCGTAAGTTCTGGGCATAAGTCACTAGATCGATTTTAGCGTTGCGAGGTCGGCATTCCGTTTTCTCTCTACTGCGCCACGACACTCCTCATCGTATTAAGTTATTCATAGCTTTCTTAAACAAATTTTTAGAACTACTAAGTATAATAACAAGATCGTTTGGCTAGACACTTATATATTGATAGGAGGTGGACTCTAAGTCATTTTACTGAAAACCTAAATCTATATCTGCTATGAAGGCTAAATGTGTGCCTTACCTGTATATGTAGCGTTAACTGTTAGCAGAGTATTGATTTGTCAAAACAAATATTTCCTTACTTCAAAACCTGTTCCAAACTTTAACTCTCTTAGAGTGGTCTTATTGCTTGGCCAGAAAAAAATTGTTTTAAGAAAACTTCTTCGGAAATAGTTTTTTAATAAGTCAAGCCGTCATATCCACAGTTCCAGTGGAAAAGAGCTGTAATTGCCAATATAACAAAGGGTGTCTTTAGACATATGGTTTTCAAAAAGAGAAATACACTGTGCTCAAAAAATAAG
Source organism: Bactrocera zonata (assembly GCA_037783105.1). Classification (NCBI taxonomy): domain Eukaryota; kingdom Metazoa; phylum Arthropoda; class Insecta; order Diptera; family Tephritidae; genus Bactrocera; species Bactrocera zonata. The sequence continues at coordinate 432,947 of JBAWJQ010000207.1, read as the reverse complement.
GTTACATTGTATTTATTTTGAAAATTCTTTATTTCTTCTTCCAAATCAATTTCATACCCTCCAAAGTAATCCCCTCCCGATGCAATGCACTTATGCCAACGGAATTTCCAATCTTCGAAACACTGGTTGTAGTCGCTTTCCGGGATGGCCTTCAGTTCCGTCTTCGCTACGGCTTGAATCTCCTCTATCGTATAAAAACGGTGTCCCCGGAGCGGTCTTTTGAGTTTGGTGAACAGCCAAAAGTCGCACCGCGCCAGATCAGGTGAATACGGTGGTTGCGGAATGATATGGGTTGAGTTTTTGGCGAAATGATCACGAATTAAGAGGGCAGTATGGGATGGTGCATTATCGTGGTGTAAAAACCAAGAATTGTCTTTCCACAATTCCGGCCTTTTTAGACGGATAGCTTTACGCAAATGACGCATAACGTTCAATTAAAATTCCTTGTTGACTATTTGACCGGTTGGAAGGAATTCATAATGCACAACACCACGATAATCGAAGAAAACAGTCAACATGACCTTGATTTTTGAGCGACTTTGGCGCGATTTTTTTGGTCTCGGCTCTCTTTTGGCACGATATTCGCTCGATTGATCGGTTGTTTCGGGGTCGTGAGCATAGATCCAAGTCTTATCGCCAGTTATAATGCATTTCATGACACCCTGGTAGTCGGAAGGCATCGTTTCACACACTTCACCGCGACACCTTTTTTCCAAAAAATTCAATGTCTTCGGTACCAGTCGAGATTTGACGCGCTTGAGGCCCAAAACATCCTTAAAAATGGTATTGGCTGAGCCTTTCGATATGCCAACTTCATCAGCAGAGATCTTGCCTTGTTAATCGACGGTTTTTCAACACCAAATCTTTGATTTGTTGAACGTGAGCTTCGTCGGTTGAGGTTGATGGTCGCCCTGGACTCTCTTTTTTTGAAGAAATATGTACCAATGATTCCTTGTGTCCATAGAGCATTGCCCACAGTGACTATTTTAGGGTGCAATGGGATCTTAACCCTGGCTTGTAGATTATCAGTGCTCCAAATCCGACAATTTTGTTTATTAAGGTACCCATTCAATCAGAAGTGGGTTTCATCGTTCAATAAATCTGAAAGAGTAAACATTTTAATACTGCAACCCAAAGAGAGAATGAACTCATAAACATTGCCTGTTCCATATTTTAACATTCATTAGTATAGGATAATGAGAAGAAATAAAAATCACTTTCTTATGCATATTTACGACCAATGGACGGCATGTGACCAGCAGCTCTAATTACAGATTAAAACAGCTTGCTTGCAATCAATTGCTGTCGAAAAGGAAACACCACCCAGTAAGACAGACCCGAGTGGCAATTGTCTATAGAAAATCTTCCTAATTACATATCCAGTTTTGAGACTTCTTATAAATAAAACCAAATAAATAAGTAGGAAATAAAATATACAATTAGTTTAGATGTATACAGGGTCAGGCAGTAAAGATGTATATTGTGACAAAAAAGTACCTGGACAAACAACTTTAATATGATAAGTCAATTCAGAGAGGTGTTGGAGAAAAAAAAATTAGAAAATTTTTGTTCTATCACGATTGAGTTCAAATCCCTGCATTATCGAGTCACATTTCTCACCGAGAGATGACAATATATTGACATTTTTTATGCGATATGATTTTGAAAGCGCCTCATTTAACAGGGCCCATCATCAAACTAAGCTAATTTACTTTATTTTCATCCCTAAGTACCAGAGTTGTAAGGTTCTTTCTCTATATTACGGGTCGATGTCTCTGTAAACCTGAATGCGTCGGTCCCGCTTTATGTAGTTATGCAGAGTTCAATGTCATAAACAGTTTATAGCTTTATACTTTGAAGTGTCATATTTTCTTTGATGTCTTCGATAAAGAAGCATCCCAAACTAAGAAGGAATACAAAAAAATAATGGAAGTTAATTTATGAAAACAAAAGTATTAAATATTATTCGCGTTAACGTCATTTAAAAATACATTTTCTTTTCGAAAAAATATTTAAATATCATTGGCTTTGATTCGTTCGATAGCGTCTCTTAACCCCGAGAGCCAGTGGCGTTGCCAGGGGGGGCGAAGGGGGCCGTCGCCCCAGGCGCAACGTCTTGGGGGCGGCAAAACGATCTTCGCTGTTTTTTAATATTCAGAAAAATACTTCAACAAAGTTTTTTACAAAATTTATTATAAAAGATAAATAGTTGCACACTCACACTCACTTTTACTCGAATACTCTTCAGTCTTTGAATTTGTCTTATATCTTTTGGCTTATATCTTTCTTAAAAATAGTGATAGAACTTAATGATACACTTTTCTAGCTTTGATCGCTGTAAAATCAAATATCATATCATTCTTTTGAGAGAATCGCAAGATTGGACAGTCTACTCTGACGATCTCAAGTAAGATTTGATCAATTTAAATTTGCTAAAAGATCTTTCACAAGATGCAACTGATACAAGTATAGTGAGTACTATTCTTAAAGCGGTCGCTAACGTCTTGTAGGCCATTTGAAGAAATGTATAATAAAACTTTTTCTGACAAAAATCCAATTTGTTCTTCGTTTTTCTTCGCTTTCTTTAATAAAAGTAGGACGTCTTGGATGTCACTGTATAAATCTTAGTTATCCAAGTCATCTGGATAGGATTTGGTAAGTTTTTTTTTGTAAAAATTCACTTTTGTTCGAACCACCTCATGAAACTTATAGGTATGTAGGTGGATAAAGGGGAGCGGCAGAACATCCTTGGCCCCGGGCGCCCGAAGTTATAGCTAAGCCACTGCCGAGAGCTTTTGTGAGAGGAACGTCAGGTTCTAAACGAATATCTATGCAATGTGAACACCCTTCCCTTTCTAATGAATAAGAACTAGAGAATATGAAGTCGAAGAAAATTAAAACCGATTCTCTATTCAAGAATTTGAAATCAAACTGGTTAAATTTTTTGATTTCTTTGGACCAACAGAACCGTATCTTAGGACTTAGAAAGCCTTATGAGTGGATAAATTTGTGGTTGGTCGGGAAAATCTCTTGGTATTAATTCATGGTTAAGTTAACTTCAGTTGATAATTCGTAATTATACACCCTTTATTTCACCACTCCTCCCTTCCTTTTGTCACTGCCATGGTCAAGGTGAATACTCGTAAAGTGCACGCGACAAAGATGACATGTTGACGCGGCATGACTGCAAATGACGGCAAACACAAAATGGACAGCTTAAAAGCATGCGCGACAACAGCAACAGGTTGCAAGAATTTCTGCATTTCGACGCTACGTTGGCGAGAGCGCCACTCCGCTGCTGTGACATTTTTCAAACTAACAGTTTAGGCGTCGATACCGACTAAAATCTGCATTTAGGCGCGAGCGCTGATAGCAATCTTCTTTTCAACTTTTTGCAAATATGTTTACATAGTGTTGTTGTTGCTGCTTGCCGGATTTTTGCTTTTGCACGCCATTTATCAAACGACAATTGAGCACATTCTTCAAGACAGCGATGAGCATCAGCACGGGACGCTGGAAGAGGCGTGTAGATGGCACGCTGAACTTGTTGATGTATGAACACATCAGCGTTAAGTGATTTTAATTGAAATTACAGCGTAACGGTACTTTATTGAGTGTATTATGATTTACTCAGCACGCGCACACAAGCTGAGGTTGATGCATTTTATGCGTGATGGCTTGCAGACAACGGTGGACGCCAAAACGTGGTCGATTATCGGACCCAAGCTGCCTGCCGGCAAGAGGCGACAAATTGCGTTCGTGTGACGGACGTGTTCCTACGCAGACATTAGCGGTACTCGCGCGTGTAGATGGAGCAGTAAATGTATGTGATGGCTTTGCATATTTATAATGTGTTGCTAATTTTATGACTTACTTTGTAGGCGCATTTTTGCCACCAGGAAGCGTTACACATGCCTTGAGCGCATAATGCAATGAATAAAAATAAAAGTCGCACAATTTGCCTACAGCCTAGGTGATTAACCGGTAGGTGCTGTCTAAAAGTTGCCCACGAAAATACTTGAGCAGATATACGACTCATGGCTACCAAACATAGATCATCAGCGCTGATGTTTAGTGTGATGTAATGTAATATGACTTAGAGACATATTCACTTGTTTCTTTTGCAGCAAGCTATCGCTTTATATAATATAATGAGTGAGCCAAGTAGAGGTACTTTTTTCAATAGGTTTTTTTTGACCGGTCATGCATGAGTCTTGTTAAGCTGTCTAATATCTTTGTCAGTTTTGTTTGGAACTTTATCATGGGAAGACCTACGCCTGAACATCGTTTACAAATCATTCGACTTTTTTAGGAAAAATCACGTTCTGTAAAGAATGTGTTTCATGTGCTTCACTCAACTTATGGCCAATGTAATCGATCTAGCATTCATAATTTGGTAATATTCGACCGAATAGACCACGTCCAGCACGCAGTAAAGAAAATATAGCAGCCGCAGCTGAGACTGTACAGGAAGACCGTGGAAAGTGGACTTGGCGCCGTCCGCAGCAACTCGGACTGATGTATGGAATGTATTGTACGTCGAGATCTTAAATTGAAAATATATTGCTTGTGCAGTAACTGAAGCCGCTCGACCTTCCCATGCGATATCGTTTCTCTTTATGAAAAGTTCCAAGAAGATCCGACGCGAGAAAAATTTTGTGCAGCGATGAGTCCCTTTGCTGGCTCAATGAGTATATGTGTAAACAAACAAAATTGCCACATTTAAGGAGAATAGCAACCTGAAGAGATTCAAGAGAATTCAGGCAACATTTCACGCAGAAAATACAACGGTTTGCTGTGGTTTGTGGGCCGATGGAATCATCAGTCAATATTTTTTCAAAAATTATACCGATAAGAACGCAATCGTCAATGTCGACCATTATCGCGCCATGACAACCGACTATTTGATGCCTGACATGTGGTTTCAACAAGACGGCTGGTAATACAGTAGAGGTTACAAATGTTATCGTGTGAAATAGTACAACTTGGAACTAAAGTCCTCAAAAAAACAAGAAAAAACTGCAACTTCGTTTGCACCGGACTCGAATACCCTTCACAAATAAGAGAGGTCTTAAGTGCTGATTTTGAACGTTCAGCTTTATGACAGCTGTATGTCATAGAGGTCGGTGTGTTTGGCAGCTGCGTGATACAGTAGGCCGCTATGGAAAGTTAATCAGATAGTTCAGTGTTGCCTTAGACAATAATCAATGCCAAATTTGTTTAAGAAATATTTTGCCAAACAAAAAAGTTTATTATACAAAAAGTTAATTTTATTGGTTTAGTTTGTATGGCAGTTATATGCTTTAGTGGTTCGATATCGATATTTAAAAAAATGGTTTACAAGCTCCCTTAAATAAAATCAAAGGGAGAGACGGATTTGGCAAAATCGACTTTCCTCGCCATGTTGATCATTTGTATATATTTTATTGGATTTCTGACGATTTCTGTTGGGCGTCACAAACTTCGTGGCTTATTTAATATAAATTGTGACAAAAAAGTACATGGAAATTTTAAATAAAACGAAAAATATTTAATTATTCATCAATATTTCCCCACCAGATGTCACACAATTATGCCAACGAGTCCAGCCTAGTATTCGAAACACTTTTCATAGGTACTTTTTGGGATTGGCTTCAGCTCCTTCGAAGAATTTTATTTGATCTCTTCGGTTCCACGGAAAGGCAGCCTCAGTGTGTGGAACAAGAAAAATTCACACGGAGTTAAATCTGGTGAATACGGTGTTTGATCGATGGTATTCATTGCGTTTTTGGTTTCAAGTTCGGTTACAATCGTACACTTTTTGAAAAAAATTCAGCTTTATCGCGACGAGTTGAGCAAGAACGCGTTTCATACCCAAAATATTCACCCAATCTTTCGAACGGACTCGCGAGAAACATCGAGCTCTCTTGCCAACTCTCTAACACTTGCCTGATTTTCAAGCACTTTTCTGCTAATTTTAATATTTTCATCATTTGAAGAGATCGAAGGTCGTCCAGAACGAGGCCTGTCTTCAACGATATCTCGACCGTATTTGAAGACTTTGTACTTGAAACTGACTCACCGTAAGGACTTTCCAACATTGCAATGATTCCACACACGAAATTTCATTAGAAAAACAAAAATTGAGACAAATTCTTTGTTCGATATTTCTATTCCTTGCAAAAATCGAAATGCACTACCGAGGTGTATCGATTTAAGCAGCTGCTGTAAACAAACTAGTTCACAGATCGCACCCATATCTGGCATAGTAATTAAGGACAGCCCCACCAACCTAGCGAAATATATGTTTTGGAAATATCATTAATTGGGGAATTTAATTACAATTTCCGCGAGTTTTTTATTACAATATCTGAGACCAAAAAGCCGTGTAATCGTTTTGAGGTACTAAGTACATTTTTGTTGAGAGAAAAATTTTTAAAATGTCGTTTACTACATTCATTTTTTAATATACCAAAGTCCCCTCGTTTATACAGGGTTTGATATAATTTTTGCTAATCTAAGAAGGATGCGTCCGAGACCGTATTAAACATATATACTTGTATTTGGCGCGCTGAGTAAATTTAGTCTTGTCAGTGTCTCTGTTCGTCTATAGATACATAAACTAGTCCCTCAAATATCGGACCACTATATCATATAGCTGTCATACAAATTTAACGATCGGAATCAAGAGCTTACATAGAAAGCTTGTTCATTTTACAAGGGAAAATCAAAAATCATGAGATGGGTTATTGTCTAAAGCATTGGTGAGATCTCTGAATAAACTATTCAGATTGGATGGTGGGCATTTGATGGGTTAATTTCTCGAAATTTACAAATCATCAAATTTTACGGCCAATGTATTCAGGTTTAAATGTGCAACTTGAAGAGGTGCACTGTTTTGTTATAAATAGATATCGTACGCATCGATTTCATCGAATTTCGGGAAAAAAGTCTGTCAACATCTAAAATGCTTGCTTTGAATGGTAAGAGCATTTCCTACCTCATGGTTAAAAGAGATGACGCCACCATACCAAAATCCGCATTAAACCGTCAATTTTTGGGGCTGCACCTTCGTTTCCTAAACCAACTCACCACAGAAACAAAATTCTTGTTTTTTGACACAGCCATCAAGCCAGAATTTGGCTTGATCTGAGTAGATTTTTCAATGAACATGTGTTTGCGTAATCACTGACAATTTCCAAGCGTTTTACTAAACTGAAACGTGATATGATGTGACAGACAAACCTTACTGAATACACTGACAAAATTTGGACACAAATTCGTAAGCAAATATGGCTGTCAGGAGCTGTCAAACGTCATCTCCAATGGTAGACACCGTGGTCATAGCAAACTCCGTTTATCCATTTTTCATTACTTTTTGTGGTATTTCCGCCTGTTTAGGGATGGTTTGCCCCGATGATTATGTACTGATTTATCACAATTGGAGAACCCTGGGATCAGTCAAACCTCTCTTTGACATTAAACTTCCAGTCTTTTGCCGTGTGGTAAAAAATTCACATAATATTTCAAAATAATTCTCAAAGAGAATTAACTAAAACTGAAATTCTGAGATCGGCAAAGATATGATTTTCGTGAATTCTGAACAACACTCCCTCCAAATAGTTCATGTAAATAAGTTCATTACGTAAAATTCTCTAAAAAATTATCTCTACCTATCTTGAACTAAAGAAAAATTTTTATTTACATATTGGCATAAAAGACGACGCACCCTGTACTAATATACATATATACTTACACATATGTATATACATATACATATCTGTAGGTTTCGACTTTTGTAAATTATGAATATTTGCGCTCGTTGTGTGTGTGGGCCGCTCGTAATAACCGACAATGCATTACACTTCGGCCGACCAAACGCAAAAGCTTTGCAGCATAAATGCCAGTTCACCGTCTTTAATTAGTATGGAGCGCCTATGCAATATACACCTCACAATAAATCTATCTATGCGTACACACACAAACCCACTGTCGCCCATGTGTATCTCTGCGCTGATAAGCGTACGTTTTACTCCTTTAACATTTTCCATGCCCGTCTAACATGGCAATTATGTAATGGCTCGTTGGTTGTGCTTTGGCATTTTGCTGGCATGAAATGCGTTCAAGTCTTTAATTGATTTTAAATGCAGTGTGTCGGCATTATTGCTAATCTGTTATCATTCGTGTGTAATCGCGGTGCAAATGCACTATTTTATTTCTGTCTTTTAATTTTATGATTTTATTGCTTCTGTCTTCGTTCCTTTTTTAGTGTCGCTGGAGCCATCGGACATTTATTGAAGATTTCAATTCGAGATTTGTTATTGCAACATATGTGGTAAATTGAGTGCTACCTGATAATTCGCAAGCACTCGCGGCTTAAAGTGGATCAACTGGATTAATGATAGTTGTAAACACAACGCTCCGGTTAAAGAATGCTAGTTCGGTGAGTGCGTGACGGCATTGATGACGCCTCGAAGAAAATTCATTTCTTTTTTGATTTAGATGGTGTCTTACAATAGTGAAAGGATCATTCATTGTTCCTCCCTTCGGGTGTCCAAATAGCTCCGAAACTTCCTCTATAGAAACCAGACTAGTCGTCATCCAGTATGATTCGTTTAGTTGCTCATATCTTCTTATATATCAACAAATAAACATTACCCACTACTGGTCTTATGCAAAGTTTTTATTTGGTTTTCTAGTTTAAAAATTTCATACATACTATTTATATTGTATGCTAAGGCTCCGCGGGGAGCAAAGGGTCACAATGAGACTCCACCACTTATTTTGATCTTGTGCGAGGCTGTTGATTAAACTTTTTTAGACTTCAGATATTTAGATGTACAAGTTCCTTCTCTAGTCTTGTATGTGCCAGTCGATAGCTTTTCGGCTGATTGTGTTTGGATCTCGTCTCAAAACATTAGAACTAGGACCCATAATGGTGCTATATTTAAGAGCTGTGTGTACATCGATTTGTAAAGGCTTGGAACTTTTGGTTGCCACTCTAAAGCCGTATAGCAGAGTAGACTTAACGTTGGAATTGAATTTTTTGTTTGGTACGGCGCGTAGTGATCGAGGAGCTCAAGAACGCGTTGATGGCGCCAAAAGCTTATGTGGCCCTTTTTTTATGGTTGGTGATGTCTTCTTTGATCATCCAGTTACACATTTATTGCGGAGTGGATTTCATATTTTGGAATTCTATATCATCGATTTGGAACGGTGGGATAATACACAATGTTGGTGGCCAATCTCTTATCTCTTCACGAAAGTGTTCTCTCAATAAATCCATTGATTGATGCGAAATGTGGGAAGTGGCACCGTCTTGTTTTAACCAAAATGTAGCCGGGATCACGAGCTTCAATTTCAGTCATCAGAAAGTCGATTATCATGGCGCGATAATGGTCCCCATTGACGGTTACGTTCTCACCCGCATTATGTTTGGCTCACAAACCATTGTTGTGTTTGGATGATATGACAGTTATTGAAACTCTTTAGGTTGTATTTCGTCCTAAATGCGTTCGTTTTGCTTGTTTACATACCCATTGAGCCAGAAATTGGCCTCATCGCTGAACAAAATTTGGCTCCAAAACGTTGAATCTTCTTGGAACTTGGAGCCCATAAAGCGAAGCGATGTCACTGGGGAAGACCGAGTGGCTTCAGAATTTCATACGCTTTCAATTTAAGATTTCGACGTAAAATGTGCCACGTCGTTCCATACGTCAGTCCGAGATGTTATGAACGACGCCGAATCGAATCTCTACGTGTGCACACTCAGCTACGGCTGCTATATTTTCTTCACTGCATGCTGACATGATGTATGCTTAGTAGGGCGACTCTTACTTAGATCACATGTTAGTACCAACATTGTGTAGCAACATGTTGCAAGAGTATATATATACAATAGCTGAGTCAAAATGCATATTTTCTTGAATATTTCAGGATATAATTTGAACTGTGCATAATTTTTTACAAGAACCTGCTGTTAACATCGATGTTATACTTCTTGAAATCCATCCTTTGTTATGGGTTAGAGGAGAAAGGCGAATATGTCTGGCAGAAAACCGAGACAGGGCAAATTATGTATTCTTTTTAATGTTAGTCTTAATTCCTACAGTAGTGTTGATAGCTACAATTCGGAATTTGTTGACAATTCCATCCATTATGGAACCAGCACTACTAGTGCAAGCATTGCAAGCCCTGAAGGCAGCAAGGAAGCACTCAAGTCGAAAAATCCATTTTGGTTTTAACAAACAATTATAAGGTAAGGGCTTTCGAGCTTATAATTTATTAATATTCGTAATAATAATAAAGCATATAAGTTTGATAAACATACTAAACTGCGCGCGTCGAAGGATTTGAAGAATTATTTTTTTTTTAGGTCGGTAGTACTGTCAGTCACATTTATGTCAAATTTTATGTCAAAATATTTATTAGTGTTTGAGATACGTGTTGTTTTGTGAGCTGCTAAAAGTGAGTTTTTCGTTTTTTGTGATGTCGAAATTTGTTGAGCAAAGAATTTGCATTAAATTTTGTTTACGGAATCAATTTTCTGCTGCGGAGATGTTGAGGATGGTGCAGAAAGCCTTTGGTGATGAAGCTATGTCTAAAAAAATGTTTACAAGTGGTATAGTGAGTTCCACGCAGGCCGTGTCGAAGACGAAGGGCGTCCAGGGCGACCATCAACCTCAACCGACGAAGCTCACGTTCAACAAGTCAAAGATTTGGTGTTGAAAAACCGTCGATTAACAATTTGAGACCTTGCTAATGAAGATGGCACATCGAAAGGCTCAGCCAATACCATTTTGAAGGATGTTTGGGCCTCAAGCGCGTCAAATCTCGACTGGTACCGAAAACATTGAATTTTTTGGAAAAAAGGCGTCGCGTTGAAGTGTGTGAAACGATGCTTTCCGACTATCAGGGTGTCATAATATGCATTATAACTGGCGATGAGACTTGGATCTATGCTTACGACCCCGAAACAACCGATCAATCGAGCGAATATCGTGCCAAAAGAGAGCCGACACCAAAAAAATCGCGCCAAAGTCGCTCAAAAATCAAGGTCATGTTGACTGTTTTCTTCGACTATCGTGGTGTTGTGCATTATGAATTCCTTCCAACTGGCCAAACAGTCAATAAAGAATATTATTTGAACGTTATGCGTCGTTTGCGTAACGCTATCCGTCTAAAAAGGCCGGAATTGTGGAAATACATTTCTTAGTTTTTACACCACGATAATGCACCATCCCATACTGCCCTCGTAATTCGTGATCATTTCGCCAAAAACTCAACCCATATCGTTCCGCAACCACCGTATTCACCTGATCTAGCGCCGTGCGACTTCTGGCTGTTCACCAAGCTCAAAAGACCGCTTCGGGGACACCGTTTTTATACGATAGAGGAGATTCAAGCCGCAGCGAAGACGGAACTGAAGGCCATCCCGGAAAGTGACTAGTGTTTCGAAGATTGGAAAATCCGTTGGCATAAGTGCATTGCATCGGGAGGGATTACTTTGAAGGGGATGAAATTGATTTGGAAGAATAAATAAAGAATTTTCAAAATAAATACAATGTCACCTTGTTTTTTAGGCACAATAGTATATACATATGTGTACGAGAGATGAAGCAGTGTTTGACAATTTCAACGCAAAAGTCTTTGATATTGACCGAATACTTTTGAACCGGGAGACCTGGACTTGAACATGAAGGCAAATTAGTTAGGAACTTGACTTTGATTGAAAAATGTAGCTATTTTCACGCTTCGATAGACTCTTTCAAAAATGTATACGTCGTTATACACGGAATCAGAGGCAGAAGAAGAAGCATTTCACTTCACATAATAATTACAATCGGAAGAGCTGCCATTCGCTTTAGAATGAGCATGTTTAAAAAACTTGTTAGGTTGGTGTAGTGCTATAAATTGTACCTGAAATGAATTTGAAAAAACTAAAAACAATTTAATCTAAATTCAATAAACTACAACAGGCGCCGAGCTGCTACCTTGCGCTACGTCATTGCAGGTTCGTTTATCAATCTCAATAATCAGCAAAGGTTTTCTCCGACTTTCGCTCAGCAGACATTACCTTAAGTGGATTTCACTTAGCAGGAACTTTAAATCTCATATAATTATCACTCAATCGCCGAACAACTGTGTAATGGCTACAAACAAGTACACAGATATATGTATCTGCTGCGCCATCTGCTAACGCTAATAACTGGCGGCACTAAATTGGACTATCGAACTATCGGCCGATCGAACTACATGGGACGACAAACCATTTTCCGCAGCTTTAACACTTTTTCAAATTAGTGCAACAAAATTGGCAATTTTATGGGCATTCTGCGAGATATATACACATTTTTATATGTAGATATATACATGTATCTATGTACAATAACAAAAACAACAACATTGTAAATCAAATCACCGCCTTAACTACGTGCATTTGATTTACTCGCGCGCAAACAACATTCACAGCAACAACAATAGCATTGACAACAATCACCCAACAACCGACAGCAACAGCATATAGCAGCAACACAACAGCAGCGCCAAACATTAGCAATGCAACCGAGCACTCAACTCTAATAACGAGGCAAGGAAATTACATGAAAACTGCAATTCAACGTTGATCTGATAAAACTGAGACGCCAAGGAAAAAATGAAAGAAAAACACAAAACAAACAAAGAAAAACTGAAAAGATAGTAAAACAAAAGAACAACGAAGAGAACAACAAATACAACGAGTAAGAAATAAAAGCAATAAACTACTGCATAGCTACCAGAGGTCTATTGAAGTCTATGAAAGGGTAATACAAAGTAAGCGTTTTGATGCTTTCGAGTCAAGAAGAAGCAGAACGAGAAGAAGAAGCATGCGCCGTTTGCTGCCAAGTGATATTTGCGTTTTTAATGCGTTGCAACAGCCGCACGAGTCGTCAACACACTCCTATGCATGGACATATTGCTAGAAAGCAGCGCGCACCGAGTTAGAAGCAGGTTGATGCTGTTCCATGGTTAGCTGGCTGGCGTTAGCGGTGAAGAATCCACTCCGTCCGTCGAACGTTGTGGCGCAAGTGTTGCTGTGAACTTGAAAAACTGCCAACATTAGTAATGCCGCTAAGTCTTTTATGGTCGTACTGAGGTTGCGCGATTGCCGCAAGTCAATGTATTGCCGGTGCTTGCACTTGCCAGTGCGAGAGTTTGTAGGTGCTGCCAGATCGCAAATATTTGTCAAACTATATTTCAATATGTTTATACTTTTCATTACTCAGAGGATACTTGTTCGAAAACCGGATGAAGTGAGCTGCTTGAACCTTTCTGGCCATTCCCAAATTTAGAGACCTTTTTTCTCTTCGAAGAACTTCTATACATGACCCCATCTTCCCTCCTCCCTGCTGGCGTACGCAGATGACATCGATATTATTGGCTTCAACAACTGTCTCGTTAGTTCTGCTTTCTCCAGTATGGGTAAAGAAGAGAAGCAAACGAGGTTGGGAGTGAACGATGGCAAGACGAATACGTATATCTCCTGTCATCAAACATATAGTCGTCGCACTAGCGACTTAGCTTCCACGTCACTGTTGACAGTCATAACTACGAGGTCGTAGATAATTTCGTCTATCTTGGATTTCTGCGTTGTTTATTAACACCAATAAAAACGTCAGCCGTGAAATCCAACGCAGAATAACAAGTCACTCATCCTCCCCGTCTTGTTAGAGGCATGAACGCAACATCTGATGAGTTGACGTTACGAGTTTTCAAGAGAAAGGTTCTGCGAAAGTTGTGTGGTCCTTTGCGTACTGGCCTCGGCGAAGATCACATTCGATGGATCGATGACATTGACATAATTCAGCGTATTAAAAGACAGAAGCTAGGCTGGCTAGGCTCTGAGAGCATTCGACGCAGTACCCGCCGAGGGAAGCAGTGGAGGTTGCAGAGCTTTACTCCGTTAGAAAGATATGGTCGAGAAGGACTTGCCTACACTTGGAATCTGCAATTGGCGCCAAGCAGGGAAAAAGAAGAATGTCATTAAAATATCAAAGTTTGTGAAAGTTCAGTTCTATAAGAACCAATACAAAACAGCGACTGGATCTTCAGACAAAAATCGGTCATTGTGGGAATTGCAAGGGTCAGAAAGACGTTAGCCATCAGACAGCACGACGATTTTATTCTCTGAATCTCTTTAAACCCTCGGCAGTCATTAAAATGACAATGATGAGGTAGGAGTGATAGTCGATACATCAACGGTTCGTCGGAGCTCAAAGAGTAGGAACGAGGAAACAACAGCGAAATGTTTTACCAATACATGAAGCATGAACATTAGTTCGTGAAACTAAGTTTAATACCTTCCAATCAGGTGGTATACACCATGTACGGAGAAGATGGATGGTTCGTTGGAGAATGCCTACAAACGACAGAACGGCAGCCAATGACTAATTTTGATCTTCTACTTTGTTTTTTAGCATGTTTAGCATGTTTGCGATTTAAGACTGGAAATAAAGCAGTTGCCGTGGACTGCGAACTATCCAAATTTCAAACCCATCGAAAATCTGTGAGCGATTATGAGGAAGCAGGTAGCCGTACAGAAGCCGAAGGACCAAAAAGAGCTGCATCTGTCACTTTGAAGACGTAGTATGATAACATAAAGGTCAGATTACTGTAAAAGCTCGTATTGTCAATGCTAGCAAAGATCAGGGTGGTGATAAAGAAGACGCGACACAGTATTGCTTACTGAAAATGATTATAGCGGGTTAAGTCTACTGTTAGTTTAATGAGCAGATCTCTGAGATATAACGCTCTTCTGCTTTGGTGCTGCGCAAAAATCGAGAGATTATTATTCGTATTTGCTAAAAGAGAGGCCTTATAAGACCGAAGAAATTAATATGGGCGAACAAATTGGTTTAACGGAAATTAATTCGATGAAAGTTTCACTTTCTACCTGAGCTTTGGAGCTTCTAGATATTTTGTTTGTAAATCTACTTTAGTTGCTCATGTTTACCGCAACGGTAAAAAATTACCTTCCCACTTTAAAGAGGCATTTCTGTTCTTTCTTCAGTCTGGCATTCCTTTCCACTGTTCTATTCCGCTGCAGTCGTATCTACAACAATCCATTCTTATTTACGTTTTCTTTATGTTATGCCATTTCTCATTCTAACTTAGCATTCCAACAGCCGAGCCGAGCATGCACAAAAACTGGACAAACACCCCAACGCATGTCCGTCCGCTCAGCTGCACCGCACACCCAGTAGTTCATCGAGTACGAGTCACACACATATACGCAAAACGAACTCACAAGGTGACTGTCTAACCGACTAACTGAATGACGCTTTGGCCGGACATTTCTCTAATAACACGAACTGAAAAGCAGGCGACTGATGCTTGCGCTCAACCCGCCATCAGAGGGAATTGCATGCGAGCACCAACTGCGCGACCACTGGTCATAACGACCAACTGACTGGCTAACTGTTGCACAGCACACATACAGTTGCACCAACAGCCAAACGAACAACAATATTGAAAGTAACATTGCAACTTGCAAAAGTGGGCTGTTCGTTTCGCGGGCCGCGGTGGCGCGCTGCCCGGTCGGCTGTTGGGCTCCTGCATCGCGCTGCATGTACATATATATTTATACAGTTGTGTGTGTGCTAACGTTGTGCACTAAAATCCAGACTTAGGCCTAAGGAAACTGGGCGACACGAGAACAGTGCAAAAATACAACTCGATACGGCTTGTTCGCGTCGCGGATAATTTAGTGTTGTGGAGCGCGCGCGTGTGACAATAAAGGAAACTTTTCGTGCGCGAATTTGTGTAAGACGAAGTTTGAAACATTTGTTTGATGTAGAAATTTTGGATTATTACGGTAAACTGCTTCGAGAGTGTGACAAACGCAGCGCTTGCTTTCAACTGCGCGCCACAATGAACTAGTGTAAAAACGCTATTCAGTTTAATCATAAATATACTTCAAATATATAAAATGTAGTTGCAAAAATATTATTTTTGGAATTTAATGCAACAGTTTAACTAAACAAAACAGGTTACAGCCGTTATAATGCCCCTATCGGAATAACGCGCGTTTGCCTCTACAAGCGCGCCCCATACGTCACTGTGCGCGCACTCATATCGTGAGCCGCAATGCTGCGCGCCAATCCAGATGCCCTAAAGTGATGAGTGCCAAAAAGATAATAAATTAATGTGCGATGCCATACTATTGATTACATGTGCGGCGCGTAATATTACCCGGTCCTTATACACTTTGGCTGCCGCTTCTGATTTTTGCTGCCAACACAAAATCGCACAGTTGCAGTTTCCTTTTAAACGCAAAATTAAAAAGACACCCATAAATACATATAAAGATTACCGCAGGCGCACATATGCATCGTACGCTCATCTATCTACCTGTGCACTGTGTGTACCTTTACTGAACTCGATATAGTGTATGTGTATGTGCGCAGCGCGTGCGTTGGCTGCCACCTCACCCTGTGTTGCAACATCGCCGACTCCTGTAGGTTTGCTGGCGCGTCATTGGCACCGCCGCCACTATCTCTTCGCTACAAACAGCAATGAATGCGGCGCTCGCTAGCGCACCGCGTCTCATTTTGTTGTGCCAGCTCGCCTGGTGTCGGCTGGCCGAGTGCCCTAGGGCGCTGACATCGTTTTTGTTGTTGTTGCTGCCACCATTACCGGTGACTCTGTACTGAAGCGCTTGTGTGCATAGTGTTATTGCACGTTTTAATCGTTGCCGCTGCAGTGTTTAACCTTTGGCGTTCGGGCGTTGTGTTGAGCGCCTTCCGCGCGCCGCGTTAAGTGCCGCGCATCAACGCGTAGTGGCCTAAGTTGTGTACTACTTTTAGTGTATACACCTATTATTACCTGTGTATGTGTGTGTGACCAAATGATATCTCTACTTTGCCATTTATAACTTCTCTGCGTCGCCATTCACTTTTGTGCCGCGTTGCGCGTTTCCTACACTGCTGTATGTAACGCGGGTAATTAAAGCGTGAAAATCGCTGTTTAAATTGCAATAAATTTTGAGATCTATATGCTGGCATTTCGCTCGACCAACATCCAGTACAATCGGCCTAGTTGCATGCAATCGTACGCTGCTCCTTTCACCTCTGGCTGCTGCATAACCCATGCGCCGCGCGTTCAAAGCAACGCGCTCCCAGTACTCCATCCTGCTTGTTAAATTGCGCGCTCCGTGGTAAGTACGAAAATATATATTTTTGTTTTTCGCCACTAAATTTAATTTTATTTTTGCCTACTTTTCGCACAATTTATGCTTTCGGCTTGAGTCCTCACTTATTTGCGCCGCCTCGCTTATTGCATACTTTGCAGATTTAATAACTGATATTAAAGTTCCACCAAGGCGAGGGTTTTGAATCGAAAAGAAAAAATCTGAAAATTGTGGCCACTACTTTACTATCTTTCTAGTATTCCCGTAGTAATTTCGCATTTTTCGTTTGAGGTCAGTCTTGTAATAAATACGCGCTTGTTTGCTTGCCTTTAAAGGCATGAGAGTGCTCAGCTTAATGCTGCTAAAGGCGGTGGCGCTTAGATGCTGTTTTACGCTTGACTGCTGTTTAAGTATACGTCACGCCCACTTTTCGAGCATTTATATGCGTAAATAATGACTATGATAGGTTCTGATATTTCTAAGAGATGTAATCTGCGAAAAGGCGTGACTAAAATCGATGTAGTGAAAACGGTGTCAATATTTTTTTGTTTGCAAAAAAAAAAAAAAAAAATATATATATATAATTACTATTCGAAATATATTTGATAATTTTTTAAAAGAAGATATTTGTAAAGAGAGGAAAACAAGAAAAAGGATAAGAATGAAAGAGAAAACAGTATACTATGTCAAAATTCTTACTATCATTATTAATATGGGTCATCGAAAACATATTCGTGCTTCTCTCAAAATTCAAAATTCTCATGATATTCACATATCTTTTCTCTGTAACTGAATAAGTAAAATTACAGTGAAATATTTAATATTTTCTACTATTTTAACACATATCGTCAACTAAAATGTAAAACAACGTGTTTGAAAAAAAAAATCAAAATCGCTATCTGATATAATAACCAATATATAACCATTTTATAACCCAACCTCAAATTTTTTTTTCAATATGAGTGTACGATAACCAAAATATAAGCATTGTGTATCCAAAACTCAATTTTGTTTCAATATGAGTGGTTTTTATTATAACGTTTTTCCTTCGCGAGGTGAGGTTACGTTATTTACGTTATTTTACATTTTAGGTGACGATATACATATGTATAGTTGTATGCCTAAACTTGTCATACTCAGGCCGGTTTGCGGGTAGAAATATTAAATTTGAATCAATTCAGTCTTCACAGAAGCTTGTAAGATGAAATTCCTCCAAAGGGTTAGCGATAGACTAAAGGCTTACAGAATTTCATACATTTTTATACGTACATTTGCATCTATGGACCCGGATCCTTTTTTGTTATTTAGAGAGTGAGAGAGAGAGGGCAGGTTGTGGAAAGAGACTAATGTGAGTAAGACGGCGAAAATGGTTTTTTCATCCATCTGAAGCTTTCAAATATTTTTTCGTAAATCGAAAGGAGATTTCAATACTAAAACACTGATAAATTTTTTTAGACATGTGCTTTTCAAGAACAAATAAACGCAAATATTTTTTATATTTTTTCCCAAAAATTTATCTTTGTTATAAATACTACTAAAAAAATAAGGTGACATTGTATTTATCTTGAAAATTCTTTATTTATTCTTCCAAATGAAATTCATTCCCTTCAAAGTAATCTCCTCCCGATGCAATGCACTTATGCCAACGGATTTTCCAATCAGTTCCATCTTCGCTGCGGCTTGAATCTCCGCTATCGTATAAAAATGGTGTCCCCGGAGCGGTCTTTTGAGCTTGGTGAACAGCCAGAAGTCGCACGGCGCCAGATCAGGTGAATACGGTGGTTGCGGAACGATATGGGTTGAGTTTTTGGCGAAATGATCACGAATTACGAGGGCAGTATAGGATGGTGCATTACCGTGGTGTAAAAACCAGAAATTGTCTTTCCATAATTCCGGCCTTTTTAGGCGGATAGTGTTACGCAAACGACGCATAACTTTCAAATAATATTCCTTGTTGGCTGTTTGACCGGTTGGAAGGAATTCATAATGCACAACACCACGATAATCGAAGTAAACAGTCAACATGACCTTGATTTTTGAGCGACTTTGGCGCGATTTTTTTGGTCTCGGCTATCTTTTGGCACGATATTCGCTCGATTGATCGGTTGTTTCGGGGTCGTAAGCATAGATCCAAGTCTCATCGCCGGTTATAATGCATTTCATGAAACCCTGGTAGTCGGAAAGCATCGTTTCACACACTTCAACGCGACGCCTTTTTTTTCAAAAAATTCAATGTTTTCGGCACCAGTCAAGATTTGACGCGCTTGAGGCCCAAAACATCCTTCAAAATGGTATTGGCTGAGCCTTTCGATATGCCAACTTCATCAGCAAGGTCTCTAATTGTTAATCGACTGTTTTTCAACACCAAATCTTTGATTTGTTGAACGTGAGCTTCGTCGGTTGAGGTTGATGGTCGCCCTGGACGCTCTTCGTCTTCGACACGTTCACGGCCGGCTTTGAACTCACTATACCACTTGTAAACATTTTTTTTAGACATAGCCTCATCACCAAAGGCTTTTTGCACCATCTTCAACGTCTCCGCAACAGAAAATTGATTGCGTAAACAAAATTTCGTCCCCTCAATATAACAATAGCGTATGTGCTCATACGCCATTATTTTTTTATTGCATATTTAGAATCTCCATCATTGATTCTATGTCTGGTCAAAATTTCGTCAAATTCTACTTCCACAAAGTGGGTCAAAATGTCATTGGAAAAAATGGTGTATAATTTCATGTTCAAAAATTTCCTTCAATAAGTGTATAAGCTCATATGCGCTATTTTGTTTGAAATTGCCACTGCAAAGTTGTTAAAAGAATAATAGTGTATGCGCATTATACTCCATTTTAGCCAGTAGAAATAAATACAATTTATCAAAACTTTAACTCATAAAATAGCTTATAATAATATGCACTATTGTTTGAGAAATAGTTTTATTCCGACCATTTCTATACTCCACATAAGCTGTTTTATTCAGATTCGATGCACTCTGCAATAGAACGTGCGAAGAGAAGTATATGCGTTTATTCGCCGGAAGAATGGCCAACTATAATGAGACTGGCAAGACGGAAAAACCCATATGCTGTAGAGAGGCTTCGATACAGTGATATGATTGATCTCAAAGCCATGTTTTCGAGTTTAGACCATAGGCTTAAGAAAAATATAAAAAATGACTCGGTAAATTGGCTTAATGTTAAATTACTCCAAGTGAACAAAATTCAACGAAAACAATTATTATACAAGGAGGAATGGGATGGAGGCTTGAAAGTAATTGATGTTGGAGGAACGCGGAAAACAAAAGAGGTGTTCAACTTTTCGTTTACTGGCAAATACAATAAAGAGCTGCCAATTTGTAATCGAAAGCTGCATGATCTTCAAAATTTGTGCAAAAAGAGTGTAATTCCTCGTGGCTCGCAGTCATTTTTTTTTAACTTACGAGGTGGAAACAAGCGAAATTGTTTAGATGAGCCAGATGTAGCAGAGGAAGAGAATGAAGACGAATGAATTTCGAGTTATTTTTGATTTTGTCATAATTTTTTCTTTATAATAACCCAAATTGAACAGTAATGAATAAATGCCACTGAATTAACAAAACTATGAATTAATTACTGTTTTATAATGTTACAAATTGATATTTTTGAGATCAAATATTTTAATAAAAATACCGTAAAATTATTGAATAAAACAGCGTATACCATACAAAATAAAATAGTGTATCAGATACATCATACGAATTCCTTAAAAAATAAAACGGCCTGTATGGAGGACTTGCGCTTTGAATAACATAATTATGATCTTAAAGGATGCGTAGAATAAAAAAACTTGGTAAATTTAAAGACAAGAAATGGTATAATGTACTCATCGAAAAATCCACTTTGAAGAATTTTTATTTACCGCGATATTGAGGTTTTAATAGACATCTGATTTGACAAAAACTTTAAACTCGATTTTCTCAAAACCCAAAAAAGATTATACGCTATTGTTATATTGAGGGGACGATTTAATGCAAATTCTTTGCTCAACAAATTTCGACATCGCAAAAAACGAAAAACTCACTTTTAGCAGCTCTCAAAACGACACGTATCTCAAACACTAATGAATATTTTGACATGAAATTTGACATTAATGTGACTGACAGTACTACCAACGTGAAAAAAAAATTCTCCAAATCCTTCGACGCGCGCAGTTTAAATTCAAATGTCACCTTATTTTGGACACAGTTATGTTGTTTGTTAGTATGTTTTAAAAATGTTTTCCTGGAAATAATCAACGCGACTGGTTCGAATAAATACCAGGCGACATGCTCAATTATTGACCATTTTTTGTAGCAATTGGGACCATTTTTCAGCAAACAAGTTGATTATGCTTTTAATGCGTCAATCATTTCGAACTTATCTGTGTAGAATTCATATAACCACACAAAAATAGTTCACCAGTGTTAAATCGTATGAGCTTAGAGATCACGCCCCGTGTCCACGATTTTTGAAGAAATATAGCCCACTGAATCTCTCTATCCTTAGAGCACACCAAACAGTGACTTTTTGAGCCTGTAACGGCGTCTAAATGAAGAGGATTATTATCCCTCCATATAATATAAGATTTAGGTTAGGATATTATTTCGCAAAATTATTTTTTCAGAACACTTCATATGTTCTATTAACTACTTGAAGCCTTACGACTTTTGAGATTCACATGACATTGGAAAAATACTTATCTTAGTATTTAATTCAGCTTTCCTAAAGTGGATTATAGAGCTTTATTGAAGAAAATTTCATAATTTTCTAACCTTAGTAGTAGTAGTAGTAGTTACTAGGGATTTTTAACACTCAATATTGTTCTCTTTCTGTATTACCTCTGTACAACAGCCAACTTCACACAGTAACGTGTTTCACTTGTTCTTAATTGTTGTATGCTTCATATAAACTTTATAAGCTTGTGTTTTTTGGCAGTAAATTGGTGTTTGATGAGACAATTTATGGATAGTTGTAAAATATTTCTAAGGTTTGATTTTCTGTAGCGGTAGTCAACTTTTTGAAATCCTTTTTGAAAATGGTCACGATATAACACATCACTTGAATTTGGGAAAACAGTGTCTATCTAAAACAAGAAAAAACGCCAGCTTTGAACCGAAGCTCTAGTTTACAAACTAGAGCCATACAGGCACCTATGAGCTACAATAATCCGATCTGAACAATTTCTTTTCGGAGACTGCAGTATTGTCTTAGGTAATAATCCTTGCCAAATTTCGTGAAGATATCCCGCAATGATTTCCATACAAGGATTTAAATATGCTATGGTGGTCCGATATAGGTGGTTCTGATAAATGATCGGGTTCATGGGGAGAAAATTATGTGTTTAAAAATTGCAGATTGATATCTAAAAACAGACCGTACATATAGACAGATGAACAGAAACATAGGCATGGCAAAACCGAATCTGCTCATCACGTTGATCAGGGTGTAATGACGACTTATACTTGTAGGTTGATTTTTGGCCTCAGACTTATTGCAGACGTAGAGAAAATATTTCAAAGTGCTCTGTTGGAGATAAGCCATAATAAGGACTATTATGTTATTTTATCATAGTTTTCCTTCATTGTTCAACTTTTCAAACAAAATAAAAGAAAAAGGTTATAACTCTAACATCGGTATTTATCACTAATTAAGCAACAGCTATTTAAAGCATGAAGTGAAATATACAAAAACATCACATTGACAACTACTCCAACTACAAAAAAAGAAGCGAAAAAATGCGAAAAAACAGGACACAACTCAATTTGGACGGAAGCCGACAGTCAGCAGCTGACGCTGCGCGGCTTTCAATGCTCGCCAACGTCAAACTGAGAGATTGCGGCCGAAAAAAGGAG
Organism: Bactrocera zonata; assembly: GCA_037783105.1. Taxonomy (NCBI): domain Eukaryota; kingdom Metazoa; phylum Arthropoda; class Insecta; order Diptera; family Tephritidae; genus Bactrocera; species Bactrocera zonata. The sequence continues at coordinate 409,935 of JBAWJQ010000207.1, read as the reverse complement.
TTAACAACTTAATTGGATTTGCATGTAATTTTATTGTCGAGATTGAGAAAATCGACAGTTGCTCTTGGTGTTGTTCACAATCAGCGATAAGCAAAATCAACACAAGCGAAAGCAGCGTACGAGGATACAAAGGATGACAGTGGGCAGTGAGAAACAAAAGTAAGGAAAAAAGGGATAAGTAAAAATTCCACAGCGAAATAATAAAAATAAACATTGGTAAACCATTTGTTATTGCAATGCTCGGTTGCAGGCGCGGCCAGCGTCCGAAGCCCGCAGTGCACAGTGGCTTACTTAACAGCAGTTGGTCAGTTCAAAGGGCCATGAAATCGAAAATTAGCGATAAGCGAACAAGAGAAATCGCTAGCAGAAGCTCAAGGGTACAAAAGGCGTTGTTGTTTGGCTGGCTGCCGGTTGCAGGCGGCTTTTGTTGCTCATTTGCTGCAAAGCTGCTGAGGCTTTTGAGGGAATTCTGGGCTGATGACAGCTGCTTTGCCATGCACGTCGTTGCAGTCCAAAGGCAATGCAATTATATGTGCGATTTCATTGTGTTCATGTGATTAAGAAAAGTTAATGAGCAAATTATTTATGGTGTGGGGCAATGGCTGTAATTGCTGGCTGCATTAATGAACATTAATTTGCTGTGAAATTGCTATGTATAACATTTGTATTATATCCTGTGAAATTAAAAAGTTAAATGTGCCAATGTGAGTCGATTTTTCTTTAACTTATAGTAAATATATATTAGAGGGGGTCGATTTTTATAATTTTGCAACATGTTGCTACAGAGTATAATAGGTTTGTTCACCGAGTTGTTGTACGTATCACCCAAAACTATTCGAGACATATATGGAGTTATATATATTTTATAAATTGGCAAAAATGAAAACGAGTTTGTAATGAAATGCACCATCGTATTAAGGGGGTATTCTACTCTAGAAATCAAGTTTTGGGCAGTTTTTGAATTTTAATTAAAAAAAAACCAAAAATATTTTTTCTATCATATTTTTTATGGTGTTTTTGTTGATATTTTAAGAATACAGAAACAAATTTTACAAAAAAATATTAAAAATTAAAATAATTAGAGGGAGTGGGGAGAGACAGGTGAAAAAAATGGCGCATCCTGGTGACATTGATCCTGACTCTCCTGGTGCTCTGAAAAAAAAAAATCAAAATAAATTCTTAATTAGTAAGGATGCTGTCATAGTTCGGGAAAGAAAAAATTTTTTTTTTGGAAAAATGGCGACTGCCTGAAAATAAAAATCATTTTTTACCATTTTTTTTTTTTTTGAAATTCCTGAATTTTGTTTAAATATTAAAAACAAAAATTGACACGATGCTGGTAGGAACGATAAAGGATTATATAAAGAAGGTTCACACAAAATTTCAAGTAAATCGGTACCGTGTGGAAAAAAGTAGTTTCGAGAAAAACGCGTTTAAAGTTTAGGAGACAATTCTAGTGAACACGGGCGCCACTTCACAAAATCGGCTGTATCTCCGAAAATAAGTCGAATTTTGAAAAATCCTTCCAATGTCATATTTTTGAAAGTCTAAACTTTAAATATATGAAAAAATATCGAATTTTTCAAATTCTAGAGTAGAATACCCCCTTAAAGCATCAGCTGTCTCAAAAACTGACAAACAAATTTATATGATGAAAAGCTTCGCCTTAAAATCGCTGGCTCGAAACCGGTTTTAGACTCATAGTCTTACAGCATACGCGATTTCATAGAAAACATCAACCTTTCAATCATAGCTTTTCAACTATAGAGAAGGGAGAGAAATGTTGGTACACAAAGCACCTTCAAGTGGGGTTAAATTCGTATAAACACAGAAAGCATTGAAATGATCTGATGAATTATTTAATATATAAAATATATAAAAATTGACCAAAATTCTTAATATTTTTTAAATAAAAAATTTTGTATTGTCTTAAAATTCCAAAATTTTCCAAATTTTGTTATCTCTATTAGGAATAAGGATCTGACGGATTATGTAGATAAACTGGGAACAAGAGTGATACTTGCACAGAATTGGGCTTGAGGGAGAAAGCGAAGAAATATAGGATAAAGCTGTATGAGAGATAGTTCTGAATAGGTGAAAATTTACACGATACTGTTGGAGGCTTTCGATTGTAGATCTTAAAGTTGAGGCTACTTTCGGTTGAAAATTTTAATACAAGGTCTGTCGCAAGAGAAACAGGACTGTTAAACAAAACAACAAAAAATTTATATTTTTCAAAAGTTATATTTTTTTATTCAAAGTAGTTTCCTTGTGCTTCGATACAGCGTTTAGCACGGTCAATTAGCATTTCAAATGCGTGTTTAAGGTAATTTTTCGGAATGAAACCAGTGTCCTTTCATGGGCAAATGAAGTTATCCCAATAGGTAAAAATCACAGGGTGCCGGATCAGGTGAGTAGGGTGAGTGATTAATGGTTAATATGGAGTTTTTTTTTCAAAAAATCAGTGAGAAACGACGACCGATGACACGTTGCATTATCGTGCAACAGGCGCCAGGACCCTGCCTCACGGTATTGTGGTCGAGCACGACGAATGCGTGACAAAAGACGCTTCATAACACCAAGATAAAACACAGCATTAATCGTTTGGCCAGGTGGGACGAACTCTCGGTGTACAATACCCTCGGAATCGTAAAAACAAATCAGCAATGTCTTTATTTTTGACTTCTGAAGACGGCTTTTTTTCGATGACTTCTGATCGTCACAGAGGTCTTCACGACCTTCTTGGAATCGCTTAAACCACTCATGGACATTAATACGGGATAGGCACTGATCACCAAATATAAACTGATCACCAAAAGATAAGCTTTTTTCATCATTTGAAATGTCTCAGTAAGCGTTTTCCCGAGTTTAAAACAAAATTTAATATTTGCTCTTTGTTCAAAATGCATTTTACGACCGATGACCAAAAGCTGCTGTCACGTTTTGATCGATAACATCGATTGTAGTAATACAATTGTCTTAAAACTTTTACGAAATGTTAAAAAGAGATCAAACTTTTTATTTCATATACCCACCAATAGGTGGCGCCACCAGAAACAGTTATATTTAAAAAGTTCTGCTTCTTTTGCGACAGACCTTGTATGTTCGACTCTTTGTTGGATCGTATATCTTTCCGTGATGAATTGGTAAACCTTACTGAAGAGAAATGTCAAAAGACTGGGAAAAAATATGTCATCGTTTGCTGACTTTTGTAGCGTGTCCCTATTAAAAACCCGTTAGTAGCTAGCGTTATTGCTACTTGGATAGTTGCTATCTTAAGTTTCTTAACCTCTGCCTAGCAAAACTAGTTGCGTAAAAATATTTTAGAAGACATCGGATGTCGTTTTGACAATGATTTTCTTCGTTGCCAAACTTTTATGAGTCATTGGAGGTCTTGCTGGTGTTTTCTAGTAGCAGGCGAGATTTCTTTCTATTCGCTGCATGCGTTGCACTTTAGAGTTCTTAATATCTTGTTTCGGCTGTCAACTCCAGTCAAAGTTGTAATCAATTCGGTAACACCGTATAGTTTAGAGACGCTCAAACTGAATTTAAATCTGATTTGCTCTTTAGCAACATATTTAGTTCGTTTATCTTACATCTGTTAGTAAAAAGGCCGCCGAAGATGTTTTGGCAGAAAAGGTTATGATATTCGTACATGAAAATCAGAAAAATGACTTTAATTAAGAATTAATTCCAATTTTGGTTAGAACCTGACCTACGCTTGTTCAATTGAATTTAGACTACAGTAGGACTATACCTAATTCTGGTTCTTGCGCCCTCGCCGCGCATCCTGGAACCGTGAGTAACTCTTGTGTAAGATGCGGTAGCCAAGCCGTGCGAAGCTTGGGTCTTGAAACAAGCCGCTCGCTATATAAATGTGTATAAACCTTTATACTACTCGCCAAGCGAGGTTGTGCGCTGTGTTTGGCATTCGCTACGTAGAAACTACTCCTAATGAAAAAGAAAAAATCTGGTGGAGAAGGACTTAGACGCACTTTTTATCTCGAATTGGTGGCAATTCGGGAAAAGTAGAAACGAAGGACCTGCAGTTATAAACTCGGCTATAACCCCGTAAGCAGTGTCTACGCCAATAAAGAAGAAGAAGACTACACTCATCACCATTATTAGTAACACTCAAAAATAAACTTTGGTTTGGTAAAATTTTGGTGAAAATTAAACTAACGTAACTTCAGTCGACATTGAAAATTCAGTTGCCTCCGCAGCGGTTTAGTTGCATAAGTAATTTTAAAGAGTTTATTCTTCTTCTGGGAAGATTGCTTTGGGTATTGCTATTCTTCAGTTTTATTCTCAACCCATGGTTATAAATTACTCAGACTTCACTGATAACCATATGTTCTTCGTATTTGCACTGAGCTCGAAAGAAGAGTCCCAATAGTACTAAGAATAATATAATAAGAAAATATTAAGTAGATATTCGAAATAGCTTTCACTTCTCACAATTTTAAAATTCTATAATTCAAATAAAATTTTGAAAGTTAAATTTCTTTTCATTTTTGCTTTGATACTTATAGTGTCGATTTTCTTTACCTAGTAGAGATTTTTATAATAGTGGTTTTAAAAAGATGGTGTTCAACAAAGCTTTCTTAAATTCATGATAATTCGCATTTTTCTAACTTAAATTTTTTAATTAAGTGGCAATCTTCTAACATTTGTTTTTTAACCATTCTTTTGAATCAAATAGTTATTCAAACCAGTTTTATGGAAATTTTAAAATTGTTTTATGCAGTGTATGTCAAGTACTGGCGTACCCATGCACACACATATCATATGTAGTTCTGTATTAATGTCGATCGGCAATCCGTCTCTTAAAAGAAATATCATTAAATTCAAAAAAAAAAAAAAAAAAATGGTTTCATATTCGTTCATTAATCCTTCATATTAAAAATGCGAACCTAAAAATATTCGTGTTTATGGTTTTTGATATGTAAACTTGCCGACAAGCATTTATGTGCTTCATAATTCCGTAGGCCGATAAATTTTGTGGCCATAATAAAAGTTGCGGATAATTCTGCGAACGTTCAAAAATAGTTTAAAAAAATATCACAAATAAAAATAAGTAGGGAAGAGCTAAGTTCATGTGCAACCAAACCTTTTTTACTCTTGCAACTATCAAGGATTAAAGCCAGGGAAGTAACTTCAAGTACATAAGGCTTGTTAGATATAGGGGATATAGGTCAAGTTTTGACCCGATTTTATTAACTTTAAGTCCAAGTGTGAACCGTTATAAGTAAAAATATAATTTTTTTAAGATAACTTACAAATTGGCCCATATTGGCGATATAAGGTCTGAAAACCTTTATATTAGTTATATGGGAGTTAAGGGAAGTATTGTCCTTATTCAACCTGCTTGTAGCACATAGGGATGCAACTATCAGGAAAAGATTTTCTTTGAATTTCAGTTATCAATTTTCTCACACATTGACCGATATTTTCGGTAAAATGTTAACTATTAGGCAGTTGTTAATCATAAGGAGGCATACCTCAAATAGAACGTCGCCTGTATTTTAAATCGTCTCGTCATCCTAATCATATCCTAATAAGGTGACATTGTATTTATTTTAAAAATTCTTTATTTATTTTTCCAAATCAATTTTATCCCCTTCAAAGTAATCCCCTCCCGATGTAATGCACTTATGTCAACGGATTCTCCAATCTTCGAAACACTGGTTGTAGTCACTTTCCGGGATTGCCTTCAGTTCCGTCTTCGCTGCGGCTTGAATCTCCTCTATAGTATAAAAACGGTGTCCCCAGAGCGGTCTTTTGAGCTTGGTGAACAGCCAGAAGTGGTACGGCGCCAAATCAGGTGAATTCGGTAGTTGCGGAACGATATGGGTTGGGTTTTTGGCGAAATGATCACGAATGTTCAAATAATATTCCTTGTTGACTGTTTGACCAGTTGGAAGGAATTCATAAAGCACAACACCACGATAATCGAAGAAAACAGTCAACATGACCTTGATTTTTGAGCGACTTTGGCGCGATTTTTTTGGTCTCGGCTATCTTTTGGCACGATATTCGCTCGATTAACCGGTTGTTTCGGGGTCGTAAACATAGATCCATGACACTCTGGTAGTCGGAAAGCATCGTTTCACACACTTCAACGCGACGCCTTTTTCCAAAAAATTCAATGTTTTCGGTACCAGATTTGACGCGCTTGAGGCCCAAACCATCCTTCAAAATGGTATTGGATGAGCCTTTCGATATGCCAACGACATCAGCAAGGTCTCTAATCGTTAATCGACGGTTTTTCAACACCAAATCTTTGATTTGTTGAACGTGAGCTTCGTCGGTTGAGGTTGGTGAACAAAGCTTTTAAACTCAGTGGCAACATGTTGCCAGAGTAAAAAAATAATAAAAAAGTTGCGTAAGACGAAATTGATTTTTTTAACGAAATCTGTACTTGGTCGATATTTAATGACAACGTCACGCAATGTTATGCGAGATTTCCACCAAGCTCATAGATACACAACTAACGCATATGTACTTGTTATATATAATTCAAACTGTATATCGTAATACTTATATGCACATATGCATATTACACATGTTCGTATGAAATCACATATAATTCACATCTATATTGCGTTCATGTTAGTTGCGTAAAACATTTTCGATATAAAACCGTTATTTTATTTCCCTGTCGCATTTTATATGAAAATACAGTTGAAAGCGAGTTTGCTCGAAATTTGAACCCAAAATGCAACATGTCAGCACCTAAGCGATAAGAGTTGTGCGCATTAATTCAAGTCAACGTGTTCAACTGTAAAATATCGTGGCGACCGCATAACGGTCAACATAGTGTGCAAATAATTGCTGAAAAAGGCGAAACTGAACTTTTGAGAGAGGAGGTGGAAGCGGAGTTACCTATGCGAGTTTCTTTTCCTCAAAGTTGAATTAGGTGGACGAAAAGCTTGAGTGGAAATTTTTGAAAATGTTTTAAAATTTGCAAAAACAATATGGAAATAATATTTATTGAACAATTTGAGACAAAATATTTTTTTATTAAAAATAAGTTACAATTTTGAACTTTTTTTAAATATTTGTGGAAATGAAAGTTGTTCCACAAATCATTTTTTTAATCATACCGTTTTTTTCTGAGCAGGTACACCAAAACTTAAATCTTTCAATCTGCTTCCGTTGAAAAAATATACATATTATGCTTTACAATACGTACCCGACAAATCTTTTACATTATGATGATCTCACTTACAAAATAATCTGCAGTATAAGGTGTAGTCAGAACACCAGCAGTACCTGTAGTTCGGCGAGAAAGTAAGAGTTCTTCATTCTTCATCCTGGCGGAAATTTTCATTATGGTCAAATCGGAATATTTCGGAAGTGCTACGACTATCTCAGTTACTAACTTTCGTATGGTAAGCCTAAATATGGGCTTGAACAATTTAAAGATTTTCTCAGCTTGATGGTACCTCATGACAAAGCTCTTATGCTAAACTTCGTCTTTCATTGGCCAAATTTATGCTATTAACCTTTTATGCTAAATTAATAGGTCACCAATTGATTGAGATTTTTGGTGTTATCACCATTTGTATGTTAAAATTGGCTTTAGCTTTTCAAGTCTATTTTATCTTAGGCTTATGTAAGATCCTTCCTTAATCCCAGACTAAGTTTCGTCTTGTTACTATGTGGGGCCGACCACAAGATGGAATTCTATGCCCCCAGCTATGAAGCCTAGTAGCTAGACGCAAAGACTTCTTGCAAGGGACGGCGTTACGAAGAGGGTTAACTTGAAGGCATAGGAGCAGGCATTGCAGGACCGCATACCCAACTATCCATACCAATGGATCTCTATACTTAGCGATAGTCAAGCGAAAGCATGCTGAACCTATACGTGATATAGGGGAGGGCACAATAGACCATAGGTCGCGGTGCAAAGCCTCAATTTTTCTATCTATCTAACATCAGACTACGGCGTCTAAACATATTGTAATTTTATCTGCAGCTACTTGTACTAATTAATGAAGCTATAGGTAGATATTGATCTACCAAAAATTTTATAGATAATAATATTTACGAGCATATATGGGTCAAAATATGTAAAATTGCCTTCGCTGCTCTGAATTATGAACGCTTCTTTCTGACTGTGAGTACCAACTTCCACAAAGAATTGATTATTTCATATACCTAAACGGTTGGGCTGCAAACCCACTATCCTTCGACTGATTGCCACGTACTCTAGCCATCCAGTTACACAACCGCATTTGTATTTCTTTTTATATTCAAACATTCATATGAACATATATCTGAGATAAATGTTGGTCTTGTACTTCTTTTCATTTTCAATTTACTTGCACGAATATTTATTTCGCTTTGCGCCCGAGCAATAAATCGCCGGCAAATTATGCATATATAAACATGATTACATATCTGCGGCATACGCTGATACGCCTATAAACGTATAAGTGGGCAAATTTAAAAGCTGCGCGCTTCAAGACAACTGTGCATGTGTGTGGTGTGTGCTTACGGTTGGGCGCATGCGCAGTAAATTTGCAAAGCGAGCAGCCGCAAAGGTCTCGCGCAAATCACTTGACGATTGCAATTGAAATGTAAATTGACTGTACATATCTATGTGGACATACAAATGCTTCTACGTATATATATATATATATATATATATATGTATGTGCGCATAAGTGTACGTAAAGGGTGTTTTTCTTACAGAAGGGGTTTTCAAAAAGTAATGAAATGCATATACTTTGAAAATATGGGTTGCCATTATGTTTTAAAAATGACTTCGGTTAGTTAACCACAACGACTAGCTCGAATAAATTTTATTCCAAGTATTCCACTAATTTCTGCAGTAATTGGCGTCGTATGTCAGCGTCAAATATTTTCACCTAAGTCGTTAATCGTCTCGCACTTATCTGCGTAGACAAGTGACCTCACTTAACCTTACAAAAATTGGTCCAGTTGTGTTAAATCGCACGATTTTGGAAGCCACGATGAGAGATAATGCGCTCAGCAAAAGTTTCCTTCAGCAAATTGATTGTTTCGTTTGTTGTAGCCTCCAGCCCCTTGAAACCAAAACAAAAATCAACATTCCTAATAACGGATCGTCATTAAGCGTTCTCCATTGACAGTAACATTGTGGTTGGCCATTATAAAGAAATATGGAGCAAATTCCCTCTGCGGACGTAACGGTCTCAACAATGATTTGTGGATTATCATCACTCCAAATGCGACAATTTTGTATATCAATGTAATCAAGTAAAAATGAGCACCGTCTTGAACAATTTTTCCTTTGAAAAACGGGATAAGAGAGCATCTCCTTTTAGACCCATTCACCGACCGTGCGTAGGACTTGCTGGTCGTCAGTCGGAAATTATTTCCTTAGAAGGATTTTGTGAGCCCGCGATCAACGAAGGTTAGGTTAGGTTAGATGGCTGATCAGAGATCGCACATGGACTGATAAGTAGTCCTTTGTGAAGCCATTAAAAATCGAACTCCCGTGTTCGGACTCAGATATCGGCAAACCGTTTAGTAGCCAATACAAATTTGCAGAGGCGCTTAATTTCTATGCCCGCCAGGTCAGCGGGTAGTCTGAAACTATGTGCACCCAGGTGTCTAAGCCTTGATCTCCCAAAAGCAGGGCAGTCAAGAAGGAAGTGCTGGCTAGTTTCTACTGCATCATCCTCTAAGCAGCTTCTGCATGCGGCGTCCGGTAAGATTCCCAGTCTTACCGCATGTATGCCAATAGGGCAGTGGCCCGTCAAGAGCCCCATCATTAATGAGAGGCTAGCCTTACTGAGGGCAAAGAGATCACTAGATCTTCTACGATCTATCTTGGGCCAAAAGGCCCTTGCGACCGCACAGGTACCAATGCTGGACCATCGCCGACCGAGCAGCTGCGAGGCCCAGCTATCCAGTAGTAGAGAACAAGAAGATGCAGGAGCACCTACCCATTCCCATTCTACCGACAGCGATTCCAGGGTACCTTTTCTTGCTAGCTCATCGGCCTTGCAGTTACCTGGGATTCCGCTGTGGCCCGGCACCCACACAAGTCTTATAATAAAAGCTTCCGCCGCCAGAGACAGTGACGCCAGACACTCTTCGACCAACCCTGAACGCACTGTGAATGAGTTCAGGGCTAGTATCGCCGCTCTGCTGTCTGAGTGAATGGTCACCTCCCTGAAGGTAGAAACTCTCTTGAGCAGCATATCTACTGCTACCTTGATGGCTGCAACCTCGGCCTGAAAAACACTGCAATAGTCGGGAAGTCTGAAGCTGGATTTTATGGAGAGCTCCCGACAGTAGACCCCTCCACCAACCTTCCCTCCAAGCTTCGACCCATCCGTAAAGAAGCTTACCGCCCCTCTCCTCCAACGACTTCTTCCCTGCCAAACCTCCCTTGTCGGTATATGTACAGAGAAGGAGCCACCAGGTTATGTTCAGGATTGCATTAAGTGCAATGGTTGGGGTAGACCTTAATGCACCGCACATGCTGATGAGCGCAGCTCGTTGAACGCTCTCAAGTTTCTTTGCAAGTGTGGTCTTCTGCAAAGCCCTCCACCACATGAAGACTCCATAGAACATTATGGGCTTGACTATGGTGTCATAGAGCCAGAGTACCACCTTCGGTGAGAGGCCCCACCTTTTGCCAATAGCTCCTCTACAGCAATATAAGGCAATCGATGCCTTTTTAGCTCTCTCCTCGATATTCGGCTTCCATGAAAGCTTCTTATCCAGGATGAGCCCTAAATACTTAACTGTATCCGCCGGTTGCAAGCGAATACCTCCCAAAAGCGGTAACGGCGCCTCCGGGATCTTGTATCTTCTACTAAATAAAACCATTTCTGTTTTATTTGGATTGATGGCGAGTCCACTTTCGACCGCCCATTTTGCTACAACGCTGAGATATCCCTGCGTCAACTCATACACGGTGCTTAGAAACTTTCCTTTCACCATGAGTGCTACATCGTCTGCATAGGCAATCACCTGACAGCCAAGATCCTCTAGCTTCTTGAGAAGGTCATTAACGACTAGGATCCACAAAAGCGGAGAAAGAACCCCCCCTTGAGGGGTTCCCCGCTCACTCTCCGTCGCGCACTCGCGCTGCCCCATTCTGTTTCGACCACTCTGTCGCACAGGAGACTGAAAATGAGGTGCTTGAGGTTCGATTCGACTCCAAGACCGTCTAGTGCAGTTACAACTGCCTCTGGCAGGACATTGTTGAAAGCTCCCTCAATATCAAGGAAGGTCCCAACCGCGAAGTCCTTAGCCTCAATTGCTTCTTCAAGCCACGACACGATAGTGTGCAAAGCAGTGTCCACTGACCTTCCTTTACGATACGCATGTTGCGCTCCTGATAGATAATCCCTCGGAATGCGCCCTCTTAGATACCAGTCCAGCAGCCTCTCCAGGGTTTTCAGTAGAAACGAGGAGAGACTGATGGGCCTGAAATCCTTGGCCGTGACATGGGAGCCCCTGCCAGCCTTCGGGATGAACGTAACCCTGACTCGTCTCCAGGCTCCCGGGATGTAACCTAATCTTATGCAGTTCGCATAGATCGGTACCAACCAGCCACATGATACCTTAACAGCCTGCTGCAGCTGCGCTGGTATGATACCGTCCGGTCCCGGGGACTTGAACGGTTTGAACGAATTGATCGCCCAGGTCAGGTGACGCTCATCCAGAAGGCCGACAAAGGCCGTGTCGTCAGCATGCAACGCTCCGAGAGAAACCTCCGTAGGGGACGTATTACTAGGAAAGTGGGCGTCAATGAGCATCTGTAATGTTTCTTCACTGCTCAGCGCCCACCTCCCATTTACATCCTTAAGGTACCCCAGAGACACGGGGTTTTTCGCGAGAATTCGCCTGAATCTAGAGGACTCATGAAAGCCCTCCACTTTTTCGCAGAAGCTCTTCCACGAGATCCTCTTAGCCCTTCTTAGCTCGGACTTGTATATCGAAAGTCCTGTTTTATACAGGACCCAATCATCGGTTTGCCCGCTCCCACGAGCCTTGTTGAATAAGCGTCTGCAGGACGCCCTGATTTCCGAGAGCTCCAGAGTCCACCATTGAGGTTTTCCCCTGCCTTTCGGTGTTTTCAATGGACAGGAGCTCTCCAGTGCAGTGTTGCACGCCGAGCTGAAGGCTCCGACCCACCCATCCACCACATCGGCGGTGGCCAGCGCGCCCACCTCCGGTGCGCGTGGGAGAGTTTGCCGAAGCCTTCTGCGGTAACCTTCCCAGTCCGTGTTTCGGGGATTTCTGAAGGATTTTCTGGGAGGACCTTCTCCGTCAAGACTAAACCCGATATATCTATGATCAGAAAAGGAGTGATCATCGAGGACCCTCCAGTTCGAGATCAGCGGGGCAATCTTGTGTGAGGCTAGGGTGAGGTCGAGAACCTCCTCCCTACCTGCTGTCACAAAAGTGGGAGAATTTCCCCTTTTGCAGATGCAAAGATTTTCACTAACAATAAAATCGAAAAGCGACTCACCTCTAGCGTTGGTATCCGAGCTCCCCCAGATTGAGTGTCGCGAGTTAGCGTCCGAGCCGATGATGACATCGGCACCATTCCGGGACGCTTCAGCCAAGGTCCTTCCTAGCAGTGTGGGAGGCGGCTCCACCTCATCGTCATGAGGCATGTATGCTGCGACCAGCCAGATATTCCCGGTGTCGCACTCTAGTTTTGCTGTAACTACGTCAGCGTTGCTGAAATTAGGTAAAAGAAATACCGTTAGTTCGTTTCTGACCAGCATACAGGCTCTATTTCTACCTGCATCCATGGCCGCCAGCAGCTTATGGCTCTTCGTCCTTAGTCCGGATATTCCGTTGCCTGTTAGCCACGGTTCCTGGATCAGGACCACATCGGCTTCGTCTTGCTCCAGACGAAGCAGTAGGTTGGCGGAGGCCGCCTTTGCGTGATGGAGGTTAATCTGGAGGAATCTCATCCTTCAGACCATCCTCTAGGAGCGCCAGTTCAGCGCTTAGGTCATGATCGACCCTCACCTCCTCAAACAATTGTTCGAGGCTGAAGACGGAATCGCCGATCGACGAGCCGCCTCCAGTACTCGCCACGTCCGAGAGGTTTGGGTCGTTTTCCGTGGTCGCTTGACCATCGCTAACGCCTTCTCCCTTCTCCCCCGCATCTGCAGCTTGAGGGCCATCAGCCCTGGCATCCGTTGGAAGTACCTTCAGTACTACCATTTCGAACCCATAGCTGATGGCTCCCTTGGTTTTACTGAGAGGACCGATGGACTCCGCGTTAAGCATTATCAGCGCCTGCCGATATGGTTCATCGGTTCTCTCCAGCCTTATTACCCTCCAGTCATGCGCGGGAAGTGAGGGGTTGCAGTATCTGAGGATTTCCTCAATCTCCTTCGCAGTGGACGGTTCGGCCGGCAGCCAGACGCGAGCCCTAGGGCGAGGAGGAAGATCCTCTTTGTCCACGGCCTCCAGTCTAGCCCCCTTCCAAACCTCCCCCACCAGAGAGACTGCCTTCTTGTATAAGATGGCCGATCTTTCATCGGCGCATCTAGTCAGCTTGTGCAGCCCATGGTGCCAACCGGCACTAACACATTTTGGGGGTGGCCCCGGGTTTTCCTTGACCACCCTGAGGAAGACCGAAGAGATAGCCGCTGCTACTCTCTTCCACTCTTCATGGGAGATAGTCCCGTCCTCCCTGCTGCGGTCGAGCACGCCGAGGATCTTTGCACCAGCACCTTTAGCAATCTCGCTGAAGGTTGGCGCCGCCCCTGTTCTCGGTTTTTTGCCGATGGAGGTTTCTCCCTCGTGCGATCTTTGCCGCTTAACCGCTGGTTCGTGCTTCTTTTCTTCGAGTCGTGACACATCGGTCTCGCTCTCGCTTAGCACCTTCTTGGCCCACTCCAGCGTGTTGGCATGCTGCTCAGATACCTGACCAGCATGCTCACCACCGTAGCGTTCCACTATCTTTGCCGCTAATCGACGGTCCGACTTCAGCTTCCTAGCTAAAGCCCCTTTACTCAAGCCCCCTGTGGACCCCTTCATGATTCTAGCAGAAGTTCCTCTACTAGTACTGGCGATTCCGCCGCGTATGAAGGCTCCACCCTTCACTGTCTTTTTTGCCGGCGGGTTTGCGCCGACTTCCCCATCCTGCCGTCTGATGCGGAGACTCCTATGAGGGTCTTAATTCTACTGCTACCTGGCGACGATTTCGTCGTCCCGGGAGCAGCAGCCCCACCCGAGATAGATCTGGGTGTCGATTTCGACGCCTCTTCACCACCCTTCGTCACCTTCTCGTCCGTGTTTGTTGTTGTGTCCATGCTATAAGGGTCCCCACTCAGAGCCGCTATCCGTCCCCCGGAGAGGTAGTCGCCTTTTATGGTCCCAAGGTTATCTCAGAGGTGAGGCCAAGGCGAGGGTTGACGTACGCCCTTATGAGGCAATACGTTCAGAGCCGACCAGCGTAAAGAAGGAGTCCTCTCAACTGACACCTACCACGCCAACTCAATGACGACGGGGGGGGAACGTACTCTGAGGCCTGCCAAGGTTTTAACGGGACGGAGGCAGTTTCGACATTAGCCCGACAGCCATTTCTGATGGGTGTCACCCCATCATACTCAGGTGCCAGAATGCCGCCACCACCAGCCCAGGGTTCTAAAAGATCCAGATATGTTTCCTATTCCAAAAACCAGTTCGGTGCCAAAAACGTCGTCAAGGGAGTTGTAAGGCCGTGAAGGCCGCAGGTCATTCGGCGTTACCCAGGATGCACCAGCGTGGAGGCGACCTGCACTACATCCGATCAACGAAGCTTCCAAAAAATCTTCCATAAAGTGGATGACCACACTCCAATTATTGCCCGCGGTGGCCGATGAACTCATCGGGTCTTCTTCGATACTTTGCTCCACAGCAAAGGAGGAAGCATTGAAAGCCGAAGTGCGGGACTTTTATTCGTTAACTAACTTAATTCTAACTCATGTATCTCCTACGGAAGCACTGGACAAAGTATCACTTAATGGGAGAGAAGAAGGCATTTAAGTCTGCTCTATTGTGCGGAGAGATTGGGGAATAATCTGTTGTAAATGCCTCAATCTTGTCATAATCAGAGCTTCCGATTCACTGACAGCTTTCCATTTTACAGACATTCGCACATAAGTGCAGTAAAATTTTCTACCTATTCCCAAGTGTGGTTTTCAGCCTTTCCATTATACTTGAAAACCGAGGGCAATGATAGAGTCAGGGTATTCTACACACTTTGTACACGTCGAATAATATGGACTAAAGTCATGACGATATTTGTATAGGTAGCTTCGAGAGCACCCTTGGCGACTGAGTATTTGGGTCTAGTGTGAAATTCAGGTCCCCATGGTATCTATCTATCTACGAATATATGTCCGGACTCAGTTTGTGAGTACATCGTCGTTGGAGCCGCATTGCGATGCCTGTGATTCTTTCCTCTCTGTTTGCTGTGGTAGACGTTTCTGATAAGTTATATGTTCGCGCGATTTCATTTCGGTAAGCACTCATCAGGTTTTTTGTTCAGCCATCTCTAGAATCGTGGTAGCAGTACGGTGTCTCCAAGGATGCGCATTATCCATTCGAGAAAACGGGGTGCGAATCCGATCCATGGTTACTGGGATTAACAACTCTACTGGGCGATGCGTTGCGCGAACTAAACCATCATTTTCGTAATAAATGTGCGTGATTGGCAAAAGCTTTTCTGGAAAATGTCTCCTTATTATAAAATGGTAAACCAAAACTAAGTACATACAATAAAGTAACAGATTTTAAGAAGGCCATCGCGTTAAAAGATATTGTCTCAATGCAAATCACAAGTCTAAAAAAACACCCGTTATATATTTGTGGGTATGCAAGACTCTGTTGCAGTCGTAGAACTTCGCCTTTAATTGACTGTGCGGTGCTACGTTGTGCTATGTGTTGTCCGCTACTTTGTCTTCATTGCGTTTTTGTTGTGCATTTTGTTACTGGCATATTAAGTCCATTAGCCACCAAATTGACTGCCTAACTTCTCACATTCACTCGCATACACATATGTATGTGTATGTTTACACATACATATATACAGAATAGACTGACTTCCGCGCATACGCCTAGCACAATGTGCTTGTTCTTGTTTTAACCACTCACTGTTTACCCAACCCAATCCTTGAAGTCTATCCGCCGTCCTCCCCCTCTTATTCTTCTAATTCACTGCTCGGCGCTGCATTGTGTCAATTTGATTGAATTCAAATCAAACATTGTTCAATGCTCAATGCTTGTCAACAAAACAGAATTAACAATGCACATAAACAAAGAAAAATCGAAAAAAAATACTGACAAAAACAAAACACTCACCTGTGGCAACAACAACGCGCTGCTAACCCAACTGCTCTTCCATTTGTCGCTGTCACAGTGGTTGCACGTTTTGGTCCCCTGTTCGCTGCATTGTTATGCAGCAACGAAATTGCTCGAGAATGTCAAAGTCGTTTGAACAGGTTTTGCGTCGTCCTCTATTTCCCCTTCTGCGTTTTTTTGCGCTTTCGTAGCGCTTAAATGCCACCTAACTAACTACCATCATCAACTTAAGCGGAATTGCCAATGTCAACAACCAAGATGGGAAGATGCGCTGGAGCATTGCGCTGCCGAGTGCCGCGTCTTGGGAGTTTGGTGAGGGAAAAAGTGCACCCCATGCAGTGAATTCGCTGTCCGCAAAGTTGGTGGCACAGCTGTGATAAAAAGTGATTATATAGTACACATACTCGCTTATATATACGATGCATTTTCAAACATTTACATACATACATATGTATTTATTAGATATACAGATGTGTGGATGTATATAATATTTCTGGTCAATATTATATAATATGGAATGTCTTCGGTCATTAAAAATTATTGCTATGAGAGCTTAGTGACAGTACGAATAAAAATGAGCTTTCATTTTACGAGCTTTAGAAGCTTTCATTATCCGGAAGCCAAAATTCCTATAATCGTCTCTTCTCTATTCGTAAAATTAAATGAAACAAGAAAATACGTTAACTTCGGCTGCACCGAAGCTAATATAGCCTTCACATATTTCGATTAGTAACTATGTGTTCAATTTGTATGGAATCTATATGCTATAGTAATCTGATCTATTTTGTCGGAGAACTACTCAACCGATCCTCGTGAAATTTACTCAGGTTTTTGAGATACAATTTTCAAAAACTTTGGACGGAGGTTTTTTTTTCTATTTTTCCAAAAATTTCAGAATTTCTTAGTTAATATTGCATGTTTGTAACAAAAAAAAATCCAATAAATTATTTAATTATTTATGTGTAAAAAAATGTTTGAAAATATACTGTTTTTTACTCTAGGAAACCCATGTTACCCCTTAAAAATAGTTTGCTGGAATTTTTATATATAGTAAATTGTTTACTTTGGAATCTTTAAAAATACTAGAGGACCCGTCCACGCTTCACTGTGGCTGATACATAGATAATACTACTACCATCTATATATATGATTTCTGTTAGTTGGATTATACCTATTAGTTAATGATATATAATATTTTGTAAAGCAACTTGTGTCAGTTTACAAAAAAATGGATCATAAAGCATTTCGTTTGTTAATAAAGCATTTGGCTTTTTGGGGAAAATACTGTTGAATTTGGGCTCAGGGAAATCCACCGTTGAAAAGATATTTGCTAACCTGGAAACAGGCGAAATGAGCAAAGTAGGTGCCTCGCAAGTTCATAACCCAACAAAAACAACGAATAACTGATTCTGAGAAGTGTTTAAGTGCTCTCTAATCGGAATAAAGCCGAAATTTTTCGTCGGTGATAGAAACATAGCTCCATCATTTCCCACTGGAGTCCAATCGACAGTCATTGTATTAGACTCCACATGATGAATCTGATGAACCGGTTCTTAAGCGTGGAAAAACAAAAAGGCGGAGGGAAAGGTTATGACTTCAGTCTTTTGGGATGCACGTGGTATAATACATACTCAACGACTGATTACTGAGCCAGTTATAATCTATTTCACTTTCAAATTCAAATATTTAGCAGTTGTATTATTTTTGAGAAGACTCTGTTTAAAATTGTACGCATATATTCAAATGATATACAAACATGAATTTTGAACAAATGCTTATGATTTAAAATATAATTTTTTTATTTATGAGTTGTATTAAATTTTGACATAAAGAGATAAAAGGTATCCTATGTCCTTACCCTGGTTCTAAGCTACCTCTTCACCAATTTTCAGGCAAATCGGTTCAGCCGTTCTTGAGTTATGAACGGTGTAACTAACATCAACTTTCTTTTATATATATAGATTGTTAAAATGTTCGGAGTAGAACTCGAATAATGTAGGGTAGTTTTCAAACTTTGCATGTATCTAAATTCCTTCCATTCATCTCCCCATTTCTTGAATCACCATTGACAAGACAGATCAGACAGCTTCAACTTTTGTTGTAGCAAACCTTTGAGTTAGATTGAGAATTTGCAGAGGATTTCATTAAAAGTAGAATGGATGAATTTGAATTATAGATAGACCCCTAAGAAATTACATACTACTCGAAGGTTACACCAAGAAGCATATGGGCTGTAGACTTCACTTTGCGTCCAAAATTGTAAGATTTTTTTTTATACCTTTGAGCAGCGTATTGCCAAAAAGTTTGTAATGCCCAGAATAAAGCGTGGTAGACCATATAAAATATAGGCATACACTTATATAAATGATCTTTGTGATGTACTGAGTCGATTTAGCCATGGCAGACCGCCTGTACATATGCGAACTGAAAAATATTTTACATAAATGAAGGTGAGATTATTTGCATTGAAAGGGTTAGCCTTCTGTATTGTTAACTATTTTTTAGCAGCAGCATCACAGCTAGATTATGAGGGTTCTCTCAACGAGAGATGTAACGAGAGGTGCCAAGGCATATATTGCTTAATATAGCGCTAAAATCCTGACTTTCCAGGTGCTCTGAGGCATCTGACCAGTCGTTCGTTCGTCAGTATCCGAAGTATAGTCGCGGTGGAAGAAAATCAGTCCTATTACTTTCCGGACAAACCCTGCATATATACTTACACATGATTCGAAGACAGGTTTACGAAAAAGTAGAGGAAGAAAGAAAGCAAACACATTTCGCACTAATAAAAACACAGTTTAATTTCAACTAAAAACCTCCTTTTTAAAACGATATAACTTTATTATGGAAATATAGTTTTTAACAGTTAAATTTTACATACACACATACATAATTTATTTTTTTCTGAAATCAACCCACATTTTTGACTTGTTGTTTCATTGTACTACGCTTTGCTACACATTCAATTTTATCGGGTTCAAAGAAAGCATAAGCTATACGCATATTATTTGTGAAGCCGGTAGCCTCCTTCCACGGGGAAACTATCACCACCGTATCACCTTTGTCGACGAGTTTGAGCTTCCTGGCGGCGACCAGGGCGTACTGAACTCGTAACTCGACGTCTTTCTGGTAGTCGGACTCGGGTTTTTCTGAAAAAGGAAAAAAAAAATAAATCAAACGATTTTCAATAACGTTGAAACGTTTTAACTTTTCCAAAGAAGTAGGTTAATAGTTTCTAAAGGGTCACATTTTTGTAAGAAGCCAATTGCGGTTATGTTTAGAAGGAACAAATAGTCGCAAAATTTTAGTATTCTCTAAGTAACTAAATATATTTATATATATAACTCAGATTTTTAAACCCGCTCTAGAAACTCGTTTCTGCTGAGTATAGATCTGTCTAGGGTATGGTTCTTAGACGAACCCCGAAAATTTATTTCATTATCAGACTCTTTTGCGTGCTTGATGATAGTGGAATCAGTGGGGACTGTATAACCGATCAGCAAGTTAGAGGGGCATCCTTTTCCCTCTCACATCAAATTGAAAACAAATTGAATTCCTATTTTCATCTCGCGTTCTAGCGCTAGACTTGAAGGAACAACCTCTGCATGACTGCGAGATTCTTCAGGGCTAGGATACATCGTAGGAGATCTACTGAACTAACCTTAACAAATTTAATCTTGACGCAATCGTAGACTTACTGGATATTGACCAAGGGCATTTATGTTAAAAGCCTTAAAATCTAGTCGGACTCAAACTCTTAAAGTTGTATGGAAGAAGCTGAGGTGGAAACATGCAAGCACTGTCCAGCTTCTGTAAGACTGAGTCATATCCTCGGCGAAGAAGGACACATAACCAACTGACTTTAGGCTTTACAACAAATTTATGGTCGGTTCAAAGCGCTTCGCGATTTATAAGGGACCTTATGGCAACAACGGACCAACTTACCTGACCTAATCCCAAAAATATTCGATACAAAAACATATTACGTCCTAATCTGTAGTATTTTTCAGCTCCTACCTAGAAACAAAACCGGGTAGACGCCGCGTCTCAAATTGCATTGCCTTGCTGTCCTACCGCAACGCGTTAACGCAACGATGGGACAATGTGGTCGATACATGCTAATCAAATATGCCGATTTGCCAGATGTCGTGAGCGTTACAATTAATGCAGCCATAGATTTATGCGCCGAGTCCACCGCTGCCAATGCCACGGCATGCACCGCATCGATCGCCGCCGGATTGTTAAGCATAAGTTCTTTGTGCAATTGGCGATGCCAAATGACAGCCTCGGCCTCGGCGCAGATATTAGCCATGCAGGTGACCGTCTCCAGCGGATACTTGCCAATCGCACTCTCACTCGCTATCATTACACCATCAACACCATCGATTACTGTGTTGCCCAAGTCGGCTACTTCGGAGCGTGTTGGACGCGATTCAAAATTCATCGATGCGAGCAGCTGGGTGCCAACTATCACTGGCTTACCGACACGATTGCAGCGCGCTATAATTGCCTTCTGCAGCAAAAAAAGCTTCTCTGCTGGCACATCTATGCCCAAACTGCTGCGATCGATTAGTATGCCGTCGGAAGCGTTGATCACTTCATCGAGATAATTTAAGATTTGTGTACAGTCGATTTTGCATACAACTTGTATATCCTTGCCACGTTCACCCATAACGGCGCGTATCTCACGTATGGCAGAGGGGTTGCGTATCTTCGACGCAAATATGAAGTCGACATTATTTTCCACTGCGAAGCGCAAATCGTAGCGATCCTTCTCGGACACAGGTGGTAAATCAAGATTGACACTGCCCAACCAAACACCCTTTGCCGCACCCAATATACCGCCAACTTCCACCTGACAGATGACACAATCCACCGCTACCTCTTTGACTAGCAGCGTAATAGTGCCATCGCATAGATAAATAATATTACCCGGCTGCATGACATTAATAATATTGGGATAGTCAACATAGACAGTCTCCTTGCTGCCCTTATCCAAAAGATCCTTATTAATGGAGAGTCGTATGTTGTCGTTCTTTTTCAGCTCCACTTCATTGACACCCTCAAAGGAACCGGTGCGTATTTCGGGACCTTTCGTGTCCACAGCGATGGCAATGTGCTTGCGGTAACCGCCCTCTTCGGCAAGCTCGTCGCATGCTTCGTGTATCACATCGATGGTGGCTTTATGGTGCTCATGCGATTCGTGCGAGAAATTTAGTCGTGCTATATTCATGCCGGCCTTAACCAGGTTCTTGAGCATTGTCTTGTTTCGCGATACAACGCCAATGGTGCAAATAATGTTCGTACGGCGTCTTGTCATAGGCTGCCCGTCGAATTGCAGACGGCACATATGCTCCAGCTGTGTTTCAGAATCGCTGAAGAGGCTCATTTTGAATGTTTTTTGATTTTATATATTTTTTTTTTTTTTTGTATTTAAGAAAAACTGTAAATTTTAGTGAAATTAATAAAAATTGTGATTTATATTTTTTTCTTTTTCAATAGAAAATACTTTTACATTTCTTTTTGCATTTGTCATAGCTGAAAAATAATACAATTCATTGTCACAGTATTTTATCGATATATTTAGAACTGAAATATCGATTCATTAGTATTTATAGACACATGTATTTATGGTCTCAGCGCGAACTTATTGCCTCTAAACATCATGTTTAGTTATCTGGTATTTGAACAGGTAATTTTTATTGCCATAAATTCTGTTACAAAGTTTACAACGCATACACAAAATTTCTACAACGGAGTAGTCATCCTTTAGAATGCCTGCTCTTTACACGAATTTTAACATACTCTGCGCTTTTACTATCGATACCTTCTTAAGTGTATCATACTGTGGGGACCCCAAATGCTTACTGCATAGTCTTGCCAATGCAGAAGAGATGCTCTATTATTTTCCTGGTACCCCGTTCTAGACATTTCCTGCAGTGTTCTCGATTTGTCAGCCCCATCCTGCGAGCGTGTATCGCCACTAGACAGTGATCAGTTGGTATCTCCATCAGGTTCACATAGTCTTTTCTACCTATCCGATAGAAATTTGGGGTATATATCCGATATACCGACAGCAGCGCCATATACTCGTACAATCATTAAATTCCATCTGATCCTTTCACTTTACAGTGTACAAATCTAACATCAATGAAGTTATCAGAAAAAAAATTTACCCAATTCGTACCCTGAAGGTATTTCATCTACCTCCCGAAAATTGTCTAAATTGTAGTATAACTTTTCAAGGATATATGACTATTTGTTTTTACCGAACATATCGGTTAATTTCTGAAGTCTAGTATTGAAGTTCGAGAAGAATATTTTTGTGATTACAGCATGAGCCTGTGCTAAAATTGGGAAAAATCTCTATACTTTACAAGTACACTGCACAATATCCGAGGTTTCTTAGAAACGTACAGAAACGCCTAGTCCTGCTAATGATATATTGTAATATCAAAACTCTATAAAATCTGGTCAAAATATTCCCTAGCCCCACATACCTTGTATGTATAAGATAATTTATATGAAATTCATACATCCGGTTGGCTTTCGGTCAATATGTAAAATATCTTAGTAAAATGAAGTAAAATTATGTTTTCAGAAGGCGCGTTGAAGTAGTTAGGTAATGCTCTCTTCGTTGGAGAACGTTGGATCTTCCAGCACACAAGGCGAAACCATTAGTGGCAGTGGCTTAAAAGCAATATTCTTGGTTTTATAACTGCAGATCAATGGCCGAATCGTTTCAATCGCAAAAGCAACATATGGTAATTTCGAATGAAATGTTTACATAATAATTTAATATATCTATATATATAAAATTCTCGTGTCACAGTTTTTGTTGCCATACTCCTCCGAAACGGCTTGACCGATTTTGATGAAATTTTGTGTGCTTATCCGGTATCTATGAGAATCGGCCAACATCTATTTTTCATCTCTCTAAATGTTAGGGGTAGTCCATCCCAAAATTTTTTTTTTTTTCTTTAGACAAAATTTTTAATTTCTATTTTTTTTATGATACAACATACAAAAATACATACAATCCTCAATTTTCACCCTTCTACAATCAACCATTATTTTTTAATAGCCATTTTAGTAATTTAATCATTTTTCCTCTCCGGTCGATAACTGATCAATCGTCATTTAATTAGTTATTCCCGCAAGATGTCTACAGGTGTCACTTCTGAACCAGTAAATAGCACGGAGTAGGGATGAGAGCGAAGCAGGTCTCCTTTCTTTCTCACTACCTACACAGTTGTCGGTCAGGAAAAGTGCAACTACCTGAAATTGAAACACCACCTGAACCATTGAACGACTTACTTATCGGCACGGATCCAGATTCTAACGTGTTCCTGAAGTCAATTCGAAGATTCAATTCATGCTTTCAAATGACATCGTTCGGAGCAACAGAAATAGTTCGAAATACTAATGCAAATGGTCAACAATTCAATTCTACATTCAAAATCAGAGGCCAAGTTTATCATAAAATGAACAGGACATTGAAAGATATTAAAAACAGTGACAAACTATTTGGCGGAACTCTGTTGGTCCTTTCAGGTGATTTCAGACAAACACTTCCAGTCATTCCACGTTCAACATACGCTGATGAGATCAACGCTTGCTTAAAATCATCTCCATTGTGGAGTAATGTTGAAAAATTACAGCTAAAAAAAAATATGCGCGTTCAAATGCTTCAAGATCCATCCGCTGAAACATTTTCAAAACAACTCTTAGATATCGGTGATGGAAAAGTTGCTATAGATGAAACTGGATACGTAAAATTACCGACCGATTTCTGCACAATCGCTGATTCGCAAGATACTCTCATTGAACAAATATTTCCCGATATACACACACAGTACATAAATCATGAGTGGCTTGCAGAAAGAGCGATTTTAGCGGCAAAAAATGTAGACGTTGACAATTTAAATCTGAAGATACAAATGTTGTTGCCAGGGAACTTGGTATCATATAAATCCATTGATACAGTTTGCGACGACAGCGAAGCAGTAAATTTTCCCACAGAGTTTTTGAACTCACTGGATTTGCCAGGCATGCCACCGCATAATTTACAATTAAAGGTTGGATCTCCAATTATCTTGCTTCGTAATTTGAACCCGCCCCGGTTGTGCAACGGTACGCGATTAGTCATTCAAAAATTAATGAAAAACGTGATCGAAGCCAGGATTTTAAATGGCAAGTTCAGAGGTGAAAATATACTCATACCACGGATTCCTATTATACCTACAGATGTGCCAATTCAATTCAAACGTATTCAGTTTCCAATTAGATTGGCATTTGCAATGACTATCAACAAATCCCAAGGTCAAACGATGTCTGTTTGTGGATTAGATTTGAGAACACCATGTTTTTCACACGGACAATTATACGTGGCATGCTCTCGAGTGGGTAAACCATCAAGTTTGTTTGTGTTAGCTAAAGATGGACTAACAAAAAATATTGTTCACGCTATAGCATTAAGAGATTAATATTGTTTAATAGTGTTACTGTCGTAATTGTTTAATTAATGATATATAATTTATTTTAAGGAATAAATTATAATAACTTATTAAAAATAATGTTTGCATTTTGTTATTTTTATATTCCTTCATCGTTCACAGCGCTCCATGCTTATTTCACGCATATACCACATTCTTACATACATACAATATACACATTCTAACATACATACATACTTGCAATAAGTAAGCTATATTTTGTCTACACTAAAAATTACTAGGAAATTATTTATATGGCAAAACAACGTTTGCCGGGTCTACTAGTTCATAAATAAATAAAACTAACGTTCTGAACTGTGTATGGGTATTTGATTCATGCGGGTTTTTCGATATGCCCGCTGTTTCAGCTATTCGCGCAACTTTATTGGCGGTCTGCACGTACGGGATCGTGAACTTTGTCACGTTGTTCATAGCACATCGGTCTGGCTCAGTAAAAATTGGCGTGCGATACATAAATCAATTAATTATTAATTGTGGTCAAAGAAGGATAAGGGTCGCCATATACAGCATCCAAGCTTCGACATCAGCTCACTATATCAGATTGCTTTACAAATCGATCGCTACAAATCACGTGTTTGTACGGAAAACTTTTGTATTTGACAAGATGTCTTCACGAAATTTGGCAAGGTTGGTCCTTAATTCGACGATCTTAAACAACGCCTCGAAATCCAACGCATAATAACTCTTGCCAATAGGTGCTATTTCGGATTGTTTGGGCAATTGAGAAGTAAATCTTCTCTAGACGAACAAAGATAAAACTCTACAAGTTCTCATGATCCCGACGACATTGACATACTTTAGCGAATAAACCTTCACAGGCTACACTTCGTGCTTCAGATGCAGTTCATTAATACCGAAGGATTAATACATACAACCTCAAAAATATCGTGAAGAAACCCTCTGCCAATGATTGAGATTTCTATATAAAGCCTTGAATTCGCATAAAATATGCTCTAAAGTCTCTCAATTCTATTACTTCCTGGTAGCTTCAACAATAGTCATTGTATTATGTTCCCTGTTTGTTTGCATGTTTTCCAATTAGACAGTGACCTATTAACAGACCTTGAGTTTGATTTTTCATAGTCGGTATGTGCCCATATTCCATTTAAGCCAAGTAGTTAAATCCACTGAGAGTTCAAAGCCATTATGTAAATATCTTCATTGAAACTCTAAGAAACTTTAGTGATTTTAAAGACATTTGGCTGTCTGTATATATAAACATATTTTTCGTTGTAAGTACCCTATTTGTCAGAAAATGAAGGGAAGACTGTCTTTAATTGCTCTTTTCTCCGCTGAGAAGACACTGCAGTGGTCTGATAGTCGGAAAGTAGTTCTGATATTTATTTTTGTTGAAAATATATTGCACCCCACTCGATTATACAGTTTGGACTCAACCGTATTGATGCTTATCCCTGTGTTTTTGTCCACTTCACCCATATGTTTAATTCTAAAGGATTACGAAAATCTGCATCCGTATATTAGGAGAGTAAAAAGCTTGTTTCTCGTATTTAGTTCCAAATTTTTCATATCTTATTTGAAATACGATTTCAACACATTAAAAACCTTATATAGAGGAATACTAAATAAAAAAAATGTTGTTAGTATAAAAGAAACAATTTTGAAAGTAAATTTCTAAAGAACCAGAAAATATGGAGCACTTAATCATTGAAAAAGTTGATGTCTCCCAATTGAAACGGAGAAAAAGACCAATTGAGATTCAAGAAAGAGTTCGAAGAACACATTAACATATTAAATGAGCCAATTCAATATTTCAACACGTTTTTGGATGATGCTGTAATCAAATTGATTGTGGAACGGACCAATATGTATTCCCTCTAAGAGTCCGACAGTGAACTCAATTATTCAAATGATTATATTCGCCCATTTCTTGGAGTTTTGTTGTAATTGGGCGTAGTACAGTTCCCGGGTTTTAGATAAGATAAGTAGATGCTACCATCTAAAAGTGATAATAATTATGACAATTTATACGAATACGTCCATTATTATCGTTGCTAAAACAGAAATTCAACAATCTACCTCAAAATGGACACCAAAGATTTGATGAGTAAGTCATAGCACATAAAGCTAAGTGCAAATGCAATAAATAAAAGCTTTCGTTTATCAGGTTAATCGTATATTTCATGAAGAGTACAACCCTGCTAAGCCAAAAATTCACATCCGTAGGCTCGTACATGGACTCGGCATATCATCGGACATTGTGTTATTCTTAGCATCCGAAATACTAAAGTTCAAAAATTAAAAATTGTATATTGATAATTGGTTTATTCAGTAAGCTTTCTTGTGGCTCTATAAAAAGAATCCAGATATTTTGCATCGGCTCGGTTTGAAAAAGTCGATTGGGAAAGTGTGAACTGAAGTCTGAGTTAGATTTGAAGAAGAGATTTGGTAGGAGATCAAATGAATTGAAATGGGAAGCTAACTTTGGCATTGCCGCAATGCGGTGCCTGGGTAATAAGCCAGTTCAGTTATTGACATGTAAGCGTTGGAATGGTTAAGCAAATTTTGTTGAAGTTCAGAGACTGGTTATTGCTTCAAAATACAATAAACAAATGGGAGGAGTTTTTTGTCGGCATGCTTTTGGAGTTGTATAAAGTGAAACATCACTCCAATAAGTGGTACACAAAAATATTTCACTGGAGCCTAGGTACAGTAGTTATCTATCCACTCCTGGATTCTTTATAGGAGATATCTCAAAATTGTTAATCCAAACGATCAAGCTAGAAAGCTAAAACTTTTTTTGTCAGCGACTTGAGGGATTTAAAGTCTGAAAATCAAGAAAAAAAAACATTTTATACTTATAGTTGGCTTAGGTCCGATCTTGGACGCGTTAAAGTATGGGAGATTTAAAAATACTGACCTCAAAAAGAAAAGTGAATATTGTGGTCTTTATTTCTTAGGACAATATTTTTTCTTGAAAATTAGGAAATTCATTTGCATCTTTTGCGTTTTTAAGAAAACAAATTCACTTTTTCTAATGTATTTTGAAAATTTATTCGCATTCAACCCAACATTATACTGAATATACCAGTATGTACTCATTTATGTCTCGAGTACTCGCTTGTATCACATATTATCGCCTGTGGCTACCGACAAACCAAAATGCCTACTACACCGATATCAACACAGCTACACACACACACTAAAGCTTAGAGAGCCTCATATAAATGAGGAAAGACAACTAAATCCCATACAACCTTCATAATTTTTGTCCAACATAAATTCAGTTGTTGCTTTGCGGCACATCGCATTGTGCCAGCTCGTGGCGAATGGAAGCAAAAGGATTAAACTTTCCCAACAATGCTGTTAAAAACAATAAACAAAAGTTGTTATTATGAAAATTGCTCCGAAACAAAAAGCGTTAGCGCCAACGTCACTATCAAAATTGTTGGCAGCTGCTTAGTTGGCCAGCAGCCGCTGCAGGGAACAGTGGCAACAGTGGCAGCAGGCAACAGCAGCCTTTTTGGTAAGCCACAAAATCATTGTACAGGAAGCACTTGAAGTTGCTCGTAATCGGTCGAGAGTAACAGCAATCAGGCTCATAATGTGTATGTGGGCAACATAAAGCTTTCAGAAGTTCACAACAACAAAAGCAATTGGCAACAATTGGCTTTGCTGGCCGCTTTCAGTGTTGCTAGTATTCATTGTTGTTGTTGTTAGTACTTTGCTTTTTTGTGGTAAGTGATATTATTTGGATTGCATTTGAAGGATTTATGTGGCAAATTAATTGTTGGCTTTGTTGCAACTTGAACAGGGTTTGAGTGTTTGCTTCCCGCGCTTCACCTTGGATCAACTTTCAAGGCACTACGTTGTTCTTGTTGGTTTTGCTGGAGTCACTCTGTTTTGAACAGAAGTTTTAAGAGTATTATTTACTACATGAGCTTATGTCGAGGATTATGTGGTGTAAAGGAAGTGCGGCCAAACCGTAAATGTGGCCTGCGAGTGCCATATGTTGCACATACATAAATGTTGCAACAAAATTTAGAGACATATTGAAAATTGTCTCAAATTTAAGAAATTAATTATAGGACTTTTTATTGAAATCATATAAATGGAAGTTTATTTTAATATACAATTTCTCCGAAATTAAACCTGGCAAATCTGTAAATATTTATTATTGTGTTTGTTATTTATTTGGCGACATTTTCACCGGAAGTTTAACAAATGTTTCCAAAAAAATTTATTCCATGAATGTGGAATTAGATTCACAAGATCAAGCATCTCCAAAGAGACCTGTTTACGTTACAGTAAAATTCAGCTTTATCTGGACTTTATCGGGAGGAGTTGAGCAAGAACGCATTTCATACCCAAAATATTCACAAAATCATTCAAACAAACTCACGAGAGTTGTCGAGCTCTCTTGTCTCGACTTTAAACCTAAAATCTCTTTAAAGCATTCCACCTTATGACGAAAAATGTACCGAATAGGGCTAAAATTGCCCAATCCCATAAGTAGCGAATATGTGGACTCCAGTATCTATAGTTGACTTTTGACCGAAAATATATTGATCGGATATAGAATTAAATTTCAGAGAAATCCTTTTCAGATAATAGTATCTCTGTGTATTAAAAATGGAGTGAATTGGGAAAATAATACTATTCTTAGCCCAATATACTTAACATAAGGATTTTCGAGATTCCAGTAGACTTTTTATCGCATATATCGGCTAATGTATGAGCTATCGCAAAGAACGACCGAGCTCCCTCATCGTTGTACTGATAATGGTGTATCTTTGTTCCTAAAATATATCAAATTGGGCGAAAACCTTATCTAACCCCTGTACAACTAATATCAGAATTTTCGAACATCTGACGGTTTTTATACCATATCATTGCATGTGGGGTTCCTTAATGAAGCTCAGGGAACATTTTATTAGTATTTTGTATTGGCAAAAATAAGTAAAATCGGGTCAATACTACCTCTAATCCAATATTTACCTGAAGAAATTTCTTGGAGTTTTATTCTTGCAAGTTGCAAGAGTATAAAATGATCTGCTACATCCGTACTTAGCTCTTTCTCACTTGTTTTTCTTTCTATTCCTATTTCCTTGTTTACAATTTTAATATATTTTGAAAAAACAAGTGTCAGCGTTGATTAATTTTTATTCACAATAGAGTATAGTTGTCAATTTTTAACAATGTTGCCAACAGTATTTACTGTTCTACGGTGTTCCAGTGAAACAGTTGCGACTTGCCCAGTTTTCCCACAAAAAAAAAAAAAAAAAAAAAAAAAAAGAAACAGGTAACCATTTGCTTGGAAGTGCTTTGCGAGCGAACATCGTTTGTTTCATTCGGCTCAGCCTGAAACACCCATACAGGACTGCTCTTAACTTTCGGCCTCATACGCGTAAATAAACGATTCATCACTTGTCACGACTAATTGACAAGACATTTTTTGAGCGATTGTTAAATTGTGTGAGATCCAAACTGATTTTTTTAATATAGTTGTAGTTGTTTCAAACTCACGATCGGTCACATGATGATCTTGCAATATCAGTTTACGTACAGCATCAATCGTTTCCGAAATAACCACTTATTTTGGATGACTTTCTTAAAATTTGCCTTGGAGTGATCTACGACCTTGATTGAATTCACCATTCCATCGATAAACACTGGTCTTTGAGGGAGCTTCAATGTCAAAAATTTAATTAAGTTCAGCTGTGCAACACTATATGAGTTAATACAAGTCGAAAGTTGTAAAAAATAATTGCTCGAAAATGTTTGCGATTTAACTCCAATTTTTGGCTGAGATGAACATTTTAAGTAACTATATGCAACACAACTGTCAAAACGTTCTGAGTTTGTAATCAAAGTCGATAGAACCATGTCTGACTAACGGGTTTCCATTTTGTGTTAAAATTAGTTTCTTCTTCAGAGAATTTGGGTTCTTAAGAGATCGCGTATGTCGGATATCCTGACATACTTTGAATTCATACCGGATCACTTAGATCATGGAGTCGCCAAATCAAACTTTCTCTGCCCATATACCGACAAAGAAGTTGTGTATGTAAGGAATCCGTTAGAGAAGAGGAGTAGTGAGCTTCTTTACGGATGGCTCAAAGCTCCAGCTTCAGACTTACTGACTATTACAGTGTCCTCCAAGTCGAGGTTGCTGCCATTAAGGTAGCAGTAGATTTAGTGCTCCGGAGTGCAGAATCCATCAGAGAAGTGACCATTCACTCAGATAGCAGAGCGGCGATACTAGCCTTGAACACATTAACAGTGTGTTCAGGGTTGGTCCACGAGTACCTAAATTCACTATCAAAATCATCGAGTGTCTTTATGATAAGACTCGTAAAAAATTGCAAAGCTGATGTACTAGAGAGGAAAGTCACCATAGAATCGCTATCGGTAGAACGGGAGCGGGTCGGTGCACGCGTATTCTCTTGTGCTCTACTACTAGATACCTGGGATTTGCGGAAGCTTGACCAGAGCTGGGCCACCATGGGTTCATGCGCTGTCGCAAGAGTCTTTTGGCCGAAGATCAATTGTAAGAAACCTAGTGATCTCTTTGCCTTCATTAAGGCTAGCCTCTCTCTAGTTTTGAGGCTTTTGACAGACCAATTCCTTATTGAGGTCCATGCTGTAAGGTTGGGAATTTTACTATATGCCGTCTTCAGAAGCTGTATCGAAGCAGATGAGGTGGAAACAACTCAACACTTCCTTCTTGGCTGTCCCATCTTTGGAAGGTCAAGACTGGAATACTTGGAAGCGCATACCTTCACACCTTCTACCGAACTGGGGGGAGTAGAAATTAAACGCTTGGGAAAATTTGTATTGGCTGATGAACGTTTTGCTAATCTATAAGCTCGAACTCAGGAGCTTCTGCGTGCATCTAACCTAACCTAACCCAGTTTCTGCTTATATGGTCAGGGTGGATGGTGGATCTTTTCGTCATAAGGCATCAAAACCAGACTGGTGGTAAAATTGATTTATGAAAAGAGAGTCAAGTCACCAATGGAAACATTAAAGACCTTTAGGCTTCCTCAATTAGTTTTTGTGAGTTTCTGGAAATACTAAATACAATCGTTGGGATTTTCCCGAACTATTCGCCTCTAAGATGAAAAACTCAAATTGTGAAAAACTTCATTTCAGCTAAGAAATTATTGCGCCAATCAAGAAGAAAATTTATGTTATTTCTCCAATTTAATTTTATAATTTTTATATGTGATTTAAGTGTTATCCTAGTATGTGACACTCGGCACATGAGTTTACGGATCGCCAGTAATATGCAAGTATATTGCCACACTCACACACATTCACATATCCATATATTCTTAATAATTTAATTGACCATTTGTTGTTGTTGTTGTTGTAACTTGGTGATTTTGCCTCAATTTCCTGCGTTGTAAAGTCATAGTTTTATGTCTCGAAGGATTTGTGTCCAATTTAAAATTTTATAGCCATCACAACGGCGGTAAGTTGGTAATTCACAAACACTGATTGCCAAACTCTCGTAAGAGCAATAAACATTTTTGTCGGTGGCTTTAGTTGCGTCTGAAATGTGGTTTATGATGCAGAGCATGCTGAGTTGTGAACAACTTCATTGTGTAGTCATAAATTTTCAGCAACTTCACACACACACGCAACACAAACACACATGAAGCGAGGCACATAAACTTTGGCTACAACACACATGAACACATACAGATCGTTATGTTGCAGCAACAAGTTGCATGAGCACGCAATAGATACGTGTATTTCTTGTTGCTGGTCTCTTATGTGGTGGAGCCATTAAATGTGCGGCCACACCTGCGTGGCGGGCGTGTAAAAATGCGCGAAAACAATGAAGATCTGCCAGCCGCAGCGCAAATGATAACAAAGTACTTGTGTGCAACAACAACAACAACAACAACAACGACGATTTTATGCCCTAAAATTCGCAGCACTCGAAAGGCACAGCCCACGTCATTTTTAATTAAAACCTGGCGATATGACCACTTGGCTTTCACAAAGTTGCCCAGCTGCGCCGCCAAGTGGTTGCACGAAACACAATTAACTGCACTTCATTTAAGCCAACTGCTAATCAAATTGCGAATCTCAAGTGATTTTCAATAATTCATAGTGCTGCTGCTCGGCTTCGGCGCATCCTCACTTGAGCTTCTCCACTTACTCGCAGTCGCGTTCTCATGCCTAGTCATATTAGTTGCGACCGCTAGAACTTTTAAACTGATGATCAGCAGGCAAACACTGATCGTTGTGTGCAATGTTGCATGCTACATGTTGCACACTCATGAAATTACGTCAACTATCAAAACTAACAGCGATCGTAGAGTTGAAGAATTTCCATTTTTTGTACCCGAGCGACATGCGGGCCGCAATAGGGTGTGAGAGTCTTCTTTATCCTCTGCGAGAGTTGTTAACAATCGTCGAATGTATTGATAGCATCCGAATATCTTATGTTATGCATGCGAATTCGGCAATCCTGTGTGGTGTTTAAGCAAAAATTTCTCTTCATCTGAAGTATGTGCCTTGATTTTTCCCCATATTGAGGCATCTAAAAGTTCCAAGCTGATTCAATTAGTTTAGGAAGCTTTTACTAGGTCAAACACCATTATCTTAAATAGTGTTGGCACGAATTATTGTCCGGGCAACTCTAAAATCTACGGATAAATTGTTCCGCTCGGACCACAATAGCATGTAGGTCAGTTTGGATGGCTGATCCCTCCTCGTAGATAGGGATTACACTTAGACTGTTATGTACAGCCCTTTGTGAAGCTAGATGAAAAACTCCTGCAGTTGAATGTCAGCTATTAGAAAAACGCTCAGAACCTGTACAAAATATTCTTAGGTGCCTTTTTACGTTTCCGAAATTTACGTGGATGTCTACAAGTATGAGATCCGAGAAGCTTTTACTTTCATCTCGCAATAGTGACATATTCGAAGAGAAAGTGTTTAATCTCATCTCCCAACAAACAGCTGATGCATCCAGTAGGATGATGAACATTACCACGTGGGTCCTGGTTGGTCCGTGTTCAGTTAGAACTTTTAAAAACATTGAAAGTTAGACTATGCGAAGAACAAAGAGTTCATTAGACGTCTGACGCTTTACCTAAGGTCAGAAAAATTCTACGACTACACAGGTGCTAGAAGTTAACTAACATTTTTTAAACTAGCCGGAGGACCAGTAGTCCAGTGGTTCACTACTACGAAGCTTAGCCAATTCTTCTTCTACAGTTATTGTGACAGAAGTTCCAATCTAAGCTCATCAGCCTTACAATTTCCTGCAATACCGCTAAGACCAGTCACTCAAATCAGTCAAATCATAAAATAACTCTATACTAGAGAAAAGAAACTTAGACAACCCTTCACCAGTCTTGAGCGCACAGTCAGCGAGTTCATGGCTAACATCGCTGCCCTACTATCGGACTGGATAGACCGATTGGAAGACAGTGCAGTGTTCAGGAAGCCTAATATTGGAGCTGATGGAAAGTTCCCGATAATGAATCCTCCACCAACACTCCCCGAAAGCGCGAATTTATTCGCTCCTCTTCTCCAGCGAGTCCTTCCCTTCCATACCTACCTCGAAGGTAAGAGTGAAAACAAACATCAGCCAGGGGCTTCGGTGACCTGGTAATAAAATTATTTTGGAATGAAATCCAGGCTCCCAGCAAGTTTATACCCGTCATACCAACAGACCAATCAAATTGTATTGAAACTTTTTGTGAAGAATATTAGAGCTTCGATGTAACTGAAGTTACGGTTTTTGGTTTTTGTTTTTCGGAATTCCTTGTAGCAATTAAGAAGAGGTCTTTCGCTCTTTCAACAGAGCCATTTAATGTGTTCAAACTTACTTTATTATGTTTTTGACAGACCAACACAAAAACTTCAGCAAAAGTCATAAACATTATTTTTAACAAAATTCGTCGATTTTGGTTTGATCCGAAATAAGCTTTCCTTACTATTCTCTATACACCTTATTTTCATCCTGCCATGAAAATGTACCTATTACCATCGCAGTGCGCACTATATTACATAGACTTGTTACGCGCAGGCGCACACATCTGTGGCACAACGCCGCGAATGCTGCAACTAAATTTATGGGAAAAGCGCGATGTGTAAGAAATTAGAACTACGGCAACAATTCTGCTAAAGTGGAAGCGTACCAAGCACATACACATACACATACATAACCATAAACATGTATGGTATACCTTAAGCAGGGTGCCTGCTTAGTACCAACGTGTGTCCATGTTGCAAGGTGAAGTTTATTGCACCTATTCATTTGTTCCACCAGCCTCTCACATTTGGCTATGAAATTTGTAGCTGTTGTTGTTAGCGTTGCTTGTTTGCCATCACTTTTGCTGATTACAAGATAAGCGCGCATCGGTTTGTCGTTGCACCATATCAACTTACAACGCGCGTACATATATGAAGCTCTGTATAGAATACTAGAACTGCAGTTCTGCAGTCAGTTTGAGATTGCATGCAATAAATTTTGTAGAAATGTTGCTGAAAACATGAGATTTGAATAATGGTGCAGGAGGCACACCAACTGGTAGCTTTTCTTCACACACTGTTTTTGAAAAACCTTCGCATGTTGGTTGGAAATTTACTGTTAATATTGGCTATAAATGAGTTAAATAAGCACCGCCTCAAGCAGTTGGCCCATGCTTTCACTTTTCATACATAATCTGGTTCCAGATTTCTTGTTATGTAAACAAAGTAATTAGCTCGATTATAAAAGAGAATTAAATGAGAAATTCATATGAGCATATTGAGTCTGAAATGAGCTACAATAGATTTCTCTCTCACATCATTAAACTTCAGGAATAATGAATATAAATATTTGAGGTCAGAAATCTACGCAGATGTAGAAGCTTGAGTTAAGCCTGATGACAGAAGTCCAAGACACATAAGCATTCTAGTCTTGTAGTAACGGGATGATAGAGATAAATCGTCTAAACATCCCTTCTGTGTTCATGCCTACTATCGGAGAGGATAGTCACAACCCTGAAGGAGGCTACGCTCCGGAGTGGTAGATTCGCAGCCACCTTTATGGTAGCCACTTTCGCTTGGAAGACGTTGCAGTGGTCAGGAAGCTTGAAGCTTAACACGAGAACTGATGGATGGTTCCCGACATTGTATACCTCCACCAACTTTCTCCGCAAGCCTTGATCTATCTGTAAAAGGGATAACACCCTACTCTTCTAGCGAGTTCTTCCTTCCAATGTCTCCACCGGAAATAAGAGATTAGAGAAGCGACAGCCAGCGTTAGACTCGGTGACCGAACAGGTGTTTTGGTATGTAATCAAAGTGTGCGAGGATTTCAGATAGACCAAGCTTGCGTTCGGCTTTTTACCCATATGCTTTGAGTTTGGTGCATAAGGATAAGTCCAGATACTGAAGTACCAGCAGGCCGGAGACGTGTTTCTTCCATTGATGGCGGTTGCGACTCCGCTGTATGTACTTCGAAGTGAATAAAACCAGTTCTGCTTTGTTAAGATTTGTGTTGACACCATTTTCAGCAGTCAAGTTGCCTACGATGCTATGGTGCTCCTGACTAAGGTCATAAACGGTATTTACAATTTTCTGTCAACCATAAGAGCTACGTTGTCCGCGTAGTCAATCACTCGGCAAACGACTTCCAAAGAGAAGCTTTTCCAAAGGATCATTGAAAACCCGATCTAGAGAAGTGGGGAGAGAATTCCAACTCTTATTCACATTCCGCTGTACTCGCGCTCTACCCCATTCCATAACGGTACGAGTAAATAATGTTATTTAAAAATTCATTCTTTATAAAGAACAAATATTTGAGCTGTACTAATTGCTGTTTACCATGGCAATAATATCCAAAAACAACGGTGTTACTTTGAGCCTAAACGGAAATATAAAAACAAGCCCATAATGCATCTCGCCTCGTGTGCCTATCCGAGTACTTTTATGTGTTCACAAGCAAGGTGTTAACAACGGTAATTATACTAGGTGATAAATATCAATAAAAGAAAACAAGAAAGACCTGACAAGAACTGCCGCTTATGTACTCGTAACTATGTATGTGTGTCGGCTATTCTAACTGGCTTTTCTGAGAACGCACGTAAGACTGTTCTTTATAAGGACTTTCTAAAGAATAGGTATTTTAATTGAACACAACAAGTGCTAAATAAATAGAATAAGTATGTTTTATGGCTATACATACGCTCTTTTACTACGGCAGTGGGAGGTATTGACCTCGTGGAGCAAAGCTATAGAGTTGGAGCAACGATGTATTTACGAGAAGCTCATATTATTTCTCATTCTTTTCACCTTATTTTAGTTTTAATTGTTAAATTAATCAATTTTTGGAATGAGTGTCTACTATATAGTTGCTTCTAGGTGTCAGCCTTCTGAAAGTCCATGAAAATAGAAAGTGAAGCTAATGAATTCATATGCGAGCAAAAATAATCGTATTTTGTCAAATATATATTAAAGTTCATCGACAATTTTTTTTTTACTCAGAGCAAGGATATATACCACCGATATTAAATCTTGTCAACATATGCAGCTATAAACTGAAAAGGTAATAAAAAAAAGCGACCAAAATAAGTTCACTCGGAAATTTTTGATCACATAGGAGCAGCCTAATGAAAGTCGTGTTCGAAATCGAAAAAAACTTTGATTTCTTCTATGAACTAAACTAGGTCATATTGCCTGTCGTTGGAACGGACACAAATGGATCCGAATCATCATGTTCTGATGGTATAAGTTTGAGAAGAAAATTTTTCGGCATGAAAGAGGACAAGTGAATAATGAACCAACCTGAAAGCATTTATTTACACTTTATATGTTGTCACCTGATATAAAAGCTTAATACGTCAATTAGAGTCGGCTTGGCCATTTAAATGCAGATTTTAATAGCTGTAGGGGTAAAACTGATTTCTGTTGGCTATCCAAAACTTGATTATCTTGAGAACTTTAGATCAGAGACAGCTTGCTGGCGTACGAAATTTTCTCTACCATTTGTTGGCTGCCATAGAGATCATTTTAAACACCAAAGCAAAATATTTTGTATTTTATTGCTCGTTAGAACGAAAGAAATAAAGTTACCTGAAACAATAATTTTTAAATTGATGAACAAACCCACAACAAAACTCGAGATTTTGAGGTTTTTAGACGAAAGGGAAACTAAGAGATAACAACTACTTAAAGCGGGAATATTTTTGTTATAGACAAGTGTAATAGAAACTTGAAATTAAAGAAAACGAAATTTTGCTGAAATCGTAAATAAATCTTTCTCCTCTTTTTTGTTTATGACGCTCCCTCTCAGAGGTCATCGTAATTCTAGCACATTATGTTTATTGGTGATTACGGCGAATTGAGTTATTTCCAACAACTTTTCTCTTAAAATAGCACAAGGAATCACGGGAGTTCACATATCAGTGTATCAGTGGGCTTGAATAGTTGTAGTCCGATGTTGACAACTTTTGGTGATCAAGTGGGTCATCTTAAAGGCACTATTCGTGAAAAGTTTTATCCCAAAACATTCATGTCTGTTTGATTTACATATATGCTGGAAAGTAAAAAAATCAGATAGAATTTAAAAAAAATCTTATTTGAAAATTTCCACACTGTAATATAAAAATCAAGGTAATGCTATGTACCAAATTTGGTTGAAATTTGTCGAGCAGTTCCCAAGATATGGGTTTTTATCCAAGTATGGATAGTGCCACGCCCATTGTCTAGTTCTGATATCGGTACCTATAAAACTTTCTTATATCATCTGCCATACAAAATTTAGTTTCTCTGAAACTTTATATTGAGTTATCGCATTTTAAGTAGTTTTTGATATAACCGTTATAAGGGTTGAGGGGTGGTTATAATCCGACTTCAACCATTTTCACACTTTCAAAGTGGATGCTAAAAAAATTCTGTTTTTTACAAGTTTCGTTGGTTTAATTAAAGTGTTTTAGGAGATATGGACTTAAACCTTTAAATGCGGGGTGACACCCACTTCCACCCACTTTTTCAAATTTTTTAATCCCAGTCACCCTAGTTTCAAACGAGTTGAAATCTCATGCTGATCGTTTATATATACATATATACTCGTATATAACCCTATATCAATTTCTATTAGTTTTAGTTGATACAAGCAAGCGTTGAACATAACAATTATACCCTGTAGCAACATGTTGCAAGAATATAAAAATATTTAATCATAACAAAATATATTTCTATATAGCCAGAGCATGATTAAGCGAATGTACGAGTTTAATTTATTGTAAGAAGTAATCACACTTATAAACTTCCATTGAAACACGAAATTCTCCGAACCTCAGATTTCATTTACTAAACGTCATCCCTCTCATTGCAGCTTGCCAGCTTTCTTGTGAAGCCATTTGAGTCCATTTAGTCGGGCAATTAAAATCCCAATTCACAAAGCTGCTCGATAAGCAACTATGCACGCAATGTGCACAGCGACTCATAGCTGCTCCTGGTCACTCACACTTCGACAAACGCAGACGAATGCAGTTGAATATATAATATACTTACATAATATACTTATATATGTATCATTCGGAGTTCCTGCAACTTGTTGTTGCAAGCAAGTCACCACTATTCTGTAAGAGTCTTAGTTCTTAAGTCTTTCGTTCAACCAGTTTCCGAACGGTTTCTACGCTATAAAAATGCTCCCGACTTTGTTACCTGGCCACCAGTGGCTCCGGCTTGATGATGGTGAATGCTTCATTATCTGTGCAGAAATGCGAAAAATTTGCACTGCACTGAGCTTTTGCCAGTTGATATTTTATTTCTCTTGCCATTTGTGAGAATTGTGAAAGAATGAGTGTTTAATTGGTGTACCTACATTCATACATATACATATATGATGGAGAAATATTTCGTTGGTTCACTTAATGGGTTGTTGCAAGTGCGGCTGCAACCATTCAGTAAATATTTAAGTAAGTTCCATATATGTAAACTTAATTGGTATATAAGATAGCCGTTTGAAATGTTCACGTTCCATCAATAGTTTTATAACTCATTTGAAATAAAAGTTAGGTTATGTTAGTCTAGTTAGTCCTTTGGTGGCGTGGTTAAACTCGCTTTGAATGTAATATCGAATAAATCTGAAACTTGGGATCGCCATAATAAGAGGTTTTCCAGAATTGTAAAAAGAGTCATATTCAGATATTTCAATTTACTGCGTACCTTTTGTAAGAAGCACACGAAGTTTGCCACGACTATCGGGTTCATGGTACATAAGTTGCAAACATGAGAGTTTCCTTCAAAATTATTTAAAGATGTTTTCTACCGCCACAAAACAGTTCCATTGTCTTTTTCACCTACGGTTTAATGAGGTTTCGGCAACCGTTGTAGGCGGGAGCATAGGAAATGACCACAAAATGCTCGTGATCATCTAACTTGCTACATATAAAGTACAGCGTCCAAACTGGAATAGGCTTGACGTTTCTTTACCAAGAATATATTTCGGTACAGAGAACAGAGTAGGCTCATCTTTTATATCCAAAAAGAAAGTATATTTAGTCCCCAACTCTTAATAATTATTATCCTGTTTTAGTGTCAACTGTAAGAAAGCTTCTAAACATGGACCAAGTGAGGAGATTAAAAAAGAAAGGTAAAGGAAAAGCGCTGATAAAAAAAGAAACATTACTGCGTATCCATCTATGGTCATTTTCTCTTTACCCTCTTCACTCTGTATTTGACACCAAATCTATAATTTTCTGCTGTCTTCGGCCTGTTACCCATTAAAACGCAAAGTTACTGGCCCCTAATTGAACATATCATTCTGAATAATTTAATGAGTTGTAGAAAAAATAACAATTATGCGGGCGGGAGCTCTTGAATGATTGTAAGGTTGTGTTGGGCAAAAACATGTGCATACCACTGTTGCTAACCACCGAGTCCCCTGAGAACTCCGGGCCAGCCGGGAATTGTTCCGGCCTTAGACCAAGTATCTTCTGCGTAGCCCAAAACACATCCGTTTGAAGGCGGCCTAAAATGAGAGGCGAAACATTCCTCCCTAGGGTTATGCGCTGGGTTTGGGACCCACTACGTAAAAAACATCCTCAGTTAAAATAACAAAACAGCCTTGGATGGAGGACCTCCCTTTTGATGATGACCACTGCAAACGGTTTAACGATTACGATGTCCAACGCAGAATAACTCTTGCCAATAGGTGCTAGTTCGGACTCAGTAGGCAATTCTGAGTTAGGAGACTCCATCACTCATCATCTTCGTCTTGTTAGATGGTGTAGAGGCATGGACGATAACAAAATATGATGAGTCAGCCTTGGGAATGTTCGAGAGAAAGGTTCTGCGAAAGAAGAATACCGCAGTCAATGGAACAATGCTCTCTAGGAGATATACGACGATATTGTCACAATTCAGCGAGCTAAGAACACCGGCTAAGGTGGTTAGGTCATGTCGTCCGAATGGATGAAAACACTCCTGCTCTGCGAGTATTCGACGCAGTACCCATCGAGGAAAACAGAGGAAGCGGAAGACCTCCACTCGGTTGGAAAGACCAGATGGAGAAGGACTTGGTAAAACTTAGAATCTCCAATTGGCGCCAAACAGTGAAAAAGAAGAACGACTTGCGCGCTGTTGTATACTTCGCTATAAAGACGTTACCGGTATCTACGTCAAAAAAGAAAAATAAGAATTTCTTAAAATTTAAAGCATTACTGACACCCTCTATGATATAAATGATAACACTCGCTTTAAAATCACGCTATTTAAACCAAGTTACAAACTTTAATCCATTTCTTATCTAAAAGTAACAAAAACTTCACAAGAAACTTTATTTCTCTGTAAAATTTGTCCTAAAGAAATCAAGATTTGGAAAAGTAATTGTAAGTAGTATGAAAAGCGAAACACTAGTCAAGGCGTCATTTGTCACACATGTTGCCGCCTCACAGACCCACCCACCCATTGTTGTCCGTGTTTGTCAGCAAATGTGATTGACAAAACCTGAAAGCAAAGAAATACGAGCAACAAATTCGATGACAAATCAATTTCTACAACTGTGGCTGCCCGTCCATTTCACATACGACCAACACTTTTGTAGAGTATAAAAAGCAAACCAATAACGGAAAATACATACATATTAGTATAAACATATTCCACATATGAGGCTTCTATCGGAAAGGTCCGTAGGAAAAATTTAGAAACTTGGTTAGAGGTTGCCAAAAAACTTCGAAAAAACCAGCAGGGTTCTAAGAACTTGGACTTTGAACACCAATTGTCGTTAAATTTGAATTCACTTTTGGTACGTGGAACTATCTGAAAGAGCAAATAATCATAGCTCTCCCTAGCTCTTTCTTTTTCAGGGAAAATCTTTCTATACGTATCACAGTGAAGACCAAAGCCAATACCAAAAATCTCAATCGTGGGAACCTTTCAGTTACATTTACCCTTTAACTGAATCTTTTTTTATAGACCAGTCTAACAAGATAATCATTACCCGAAAGCTGGAGTTGCTGCAAATTGGAATATATATTGGTACTTTTGGAAAATGGCAAGCCCTGTATAGAATGTTCTGGAAAGTTTTGAAATGTGTGGAGCCATCAGGGTTTCAGCTGGATTCCCAAATGAGAAGATAACTGGTTCCTGAAAAATATGGTGGTTGGAACGCTTCTAAGAATTACTGTAAATATTTTGTGAAATTGTTGGCATTGAGAAGCATACGTCATTACAAGAATGTTAACTATTTCCTACAAGGTCATTGTGAACTACCCTAACCATATTTTACTAGCAGAAAATAACTTTTACTACATTTTTTCGTTTGTACGATTTTGCAGAACGTGCAGCACTTTTCCGAATGTTCCATTTTCTTTGGAGTTTTTCAATTTTCCCATCATTCAATGGGCAGCTAGTCATTCTGTCAGTCAGTCAGCCAGCTAGCAACTCGACACCCACCCAAAGTGGCAACAATTGAAAAGCGTGAAGTGATGTTTGGGGCACTAAGTGTGACGGCACTCGTTTGTGGAGGGGTGGTTGGACAAGCCATATACTAGCAGACACACATCCCCCACACAAGAGCTCCTTTGTGCCTTTCGTAGAATTGTTTAGAAGCGTATTGTTGTATGGCTGCCAGTATAAAGCTTAGCCAACAAGCAAGCGCAGCTGTTGGTCGGCAATCATTGTTCTGCTAGAAATCCCTTCTTTATTGCCGTGCATTGCTAGTGTGCAGTAAAAGTTGTTGTAAAAGTGCTCGTAAACTTTGAGTGACACATGCCAAGTGTTGACACACACCAACAACAACAACGGCGAGGAGCAACAACGTATATCCAGAGCGATGGACGACGGACAAATGCATTCAACTAACTACAGCCAACATAGCTCACTCGTTCGCCCGCTTGGCTGCTCGGTCGGGCTGCCGGTTGTCGGTTGAACATTTACGCGCGTCAAAACGAATGCGAATTATGGCGAAATGAAAGAAGTTGATGCTGGTTGATGGCATAGAAATGACGGCCAAGTGGCAGGGTACGCGCCAAAGGATGCCTGTTAAGGA
This sequence comes from Bactrocera zonata, assembly GCA_037783105.1. Lineage (NCBI taxonomy): Eukaryota > Metazoa > Arthropoda > Insecta > Diptera > Tephritidae > Bactrocera > Bactrocera zonata. The sequence goes on along the minus strand of JBAWJQ010000207.1, from coordinate 366,630 downwards.
GCCTTACTGCGAGCCATTGCGCATAAATTATTTCGGTAATAGTGCGCAAGTGTTTTGCACTTAAAATATTTATGCATAATATATTCATGCGTTGCAGGAGTGGCAAGGATTTGCGAATACAATTGATGCGAATGGAATTGTTGCAAATGGAATGAGGGTTATTCAATTTATTTAAGGGGAATGTTTACTTGTGTCAATATACTCGGTGATATCAAAAATCGAGTTAAGTTACAGTTATTCATATTTCATTTGAAAAACTACTGGATATTCCCTCTTCTTCAATCATTGCAATTTAATTTTTTCTGCTCATAATCTGATATACATTATATGAACACATAAATATATATAGGTCTTTTAATTCAATTTAAGAATTAGAGATGTGAATCAAATGGCTAATACTGGACTCTATCAGTATAACATAGATGATAGATGATTCTGTCTATCTGATTCTCCATCACTTTTTCCAGTATATCAGATCTCATTTCATTAAGAATGCACTGACTGCTTATTTTCAATTGAGCCGTGAAGCTTGCTTATTAGGATACAAGTAGATCGCTTATTATATAGCTCCCATAAAAGTATTAAAACGGAGTGAAATCTCAAAACTTAGGTCAGCTGGACTTGATTCATAAGGAACGGATACTTCAAAATTTAGTGGATCTTTAAGCTAGTAGAAGGCATCTTCGTTCGGCTGGAATTAACTTCAAAATCTTATTAACTCCAATGAATGTCTGTAAAGCAATTAACTATGGCTCAATGTCATATATCTAATGGTTTTGTAGGGAGTTTCTAGGGAGTTAGAAAGAGAGTCTTAAGGACTTCTTATTTGGTTCTGCCCGTTGGTGAACTCATTTTCTGTACAAAAACTAAAGTCATTTGAATGGAATTACGAGCTGGAAATTTCCCTGATGACGGAGACAGATGCTACATTCTTTGGGCTGAGGAAACAAATTGATTACTAATGAGATTAAGATCTCCAAATGTTTTTAAATTATTAATAAAACTTAGTATCCATCAACACGAGTCAAATTTGACTTAAGTTTTGAAGTTTAACATGGAGTTTGGACTTAAAATTTACTAAGTTTCCTATATTAAATACGCATTTTGAGATCGGATTGTAGAAATGTTATGATCTGAAGAATATACGTAAATGTGCATTACAAATGCTTGAAGTATTGTCTTACTAGTGCGAAAGAAGTGCACAAGAGATACTCCAGATAAATATGCGTTCCCACGCGGTCGGACGCCAATTGGAGATTCTAAGTGTAGTCGGGTCCTCTCCACCATTTTCCATTAGGAAAGACCTCTGTTTAAAATATTCTGCAGTATCTTATCAACTTAAAAGGCTGCCTAATGACTGATTCAATATATCCCCAAAGCAACTTCATCTGCGCAGCTAACATACCTTTATGCCAATCACCTTTTACCATATTTACCTTGAACATTCCTTATGAACTGAAAAGTGCGAACCAGTGGTCGGTGCTTGTCAAATCGCCACTACCGTTATGCGCGGTTCTATATGTAAATTATCCTGCAGATAGTAGTCTTCTCACTGAATGAGCAGTTCTTAGAGCTACCGTTATGCAAGCACAATGAACCGCTGAATCTTTTCTATTGATATTCGGTAAGTAGTTTTATGTATGTTTGTATACTATACTACTATACCATAGAGCAGAATTGGTCTTATAGCGCGAGTTCATAAAAGAGGGAGATATCTCTCAGGCTGCTCCTAGCACCTGCCTTCATGTATATAAAGCATTACAGGCCTTTTTTAATCCTCCACAGCAGTTTTGTGTCTAAGCCTAGTTCAAGATACTTGGTGCGGTCCTTGAGAAAGAGTTGTGGTCCATTTACCGAATGTAGGGATTTTGTATTTTTTAATGAATACAAGTACATTTAGTAGCAAGCTCAAATAACTTTTTATCATAAGAAGTTTCGCAATAAGCCTTAATCAACATTCGAGTTGATAAAGTACTTAACTGCCACCTTTTATAACTTATATGTGCCAGTTTGCACATTTGCTTCTAATGAAATCAATGAATACCATTAGTAGTTAACACATTTTTACAAACTCTAATACAAATTAATTAAACTTGCGGAAGAACATCCAAACACAAATTAATCAGCCCACATATGTAGGGACATACATATAGATCTACAAATGGAGCTTTCTTTCGCTGCAACCTGCATTTAAGCGAACATGCAACGCCTTTCACAATCGACACAATCACTGTCATTAGAACAACTTTCAATCGACTTTGTCGCGATCTCGCTCGATCGGTTGGATCGCAAGTCGAGCGCGAGTTGTCGTGGCTGTCGCTTGTTTGGCGACATTGCAACACGACATCGGCAGCCACCACCTACTTTGGTGTGAATGCCAATGCCGCACCGGCAAGCAAATGCCACGCCGTTGTACTCAGGCGACTCATTAGAGACGCACGCGGCCATTGGGCGGACGAAAAATCTGAGCTCGGGAAGTAAAACATGGCAGAACCAGCAATGAAAGTTGAATGACACTTTCGCGTTTCGCGCTGCCACGACACGTTCGCGTGTACCAACAGCTAAGTAAGGGGATTGGCGTATCTTGACTTAGGAAAATTAAAAACGTTGCTCTGCGGATTCAAGCCGTTTCTGATGTTGTTGCATTTAGTTAAGTGCGTTTTACGTAGTTGCTACTGTTGACTTTTATTTACTACTTTTTGTTGCTGTTGCATTGCCTTCTTGTCATTGTCGTTTATTATTCTCCTCTTTAAACTCGTTAAGCTGCTCATTTAGTTTGCTATTTCAGCTCAAATGAAATGCCTTGCCATACAACGCAGTCGACCATCGTCTTCACTCCGCCCTCTTTCCATCACGCCGACTCTGCGTTGTGCTGTCGTCGCGCGCTGGAGTTTGGCGGTTGTTTGTGTTCTCTGATCGATCAATGTCATCGCCGTTGTCTACATTATCTCGGCAACTTTTGCCTCGCATCTTTCGCTTCATCTCGATATGTTTTCTATCACATAGTAGCCACAACTTCGTTTGAACTGTTCGTTCATTGGAATTGCAGACTACAGTGAATCGCATGTGTTATGGCTGTTGTGGTAGATCGTTTTTTGTCGTGTGCTATCCGTAACCGCAAAGAATCTTCTGCGAAAACCTCCAATACAGTTGCCGATAGTCCGATTTCTCCACTTCGTCCATCTCTACCACTATATTCAGATAGTCACTGGCATTGAAAAGTGCTAAAATCTTCTGACTTTATCGCCTGACTTGTTGTTGCCGCCAGCTAATATATACATATTTACCAACGTCATAGTCGTAGCTTCTGCTTTAAGTTCGCCTTCGCCATCACTATTGGCCACATTGACATGACATAATGTGGCGTGCTCGACTGGCTTCTGGGCCGCCTGGCTGCTTGTTTGCCTTATTGGCCGCTCGATTACTCTTCCGATCGATCATTATTTGGCCCCACTTTTGGGCGTTCTGCTGCGACTACTGTGTGCTTTATACTTCACCGTTCACTTCACTTTTTGTTGATTAATTTGTTCTCCGTCCATTCTGTCGGTCCAACTGACGTTGAGTGAACATTACTGATAATATTCGTACCGAAAATTGTGCAGTGAGTTTGTAGCAGTGGCAGTGAAGTGATGGATAAGATACGAATGAATTAGTTTGTTAAATCTTTAGTGGTAAATAGAGTGTTAATTCCTTTTTCAAGTTGAATGAGATGTAGAAGGGATTTTTTGTGGTTCAAGTTCATTGTTTTTGCTTAAGCCAGCCGACTGAAAACGAAAATGTTAAAAGTACTTATTCTTTATACTTATACTAGAGAACCCGTCCACGCTTCACTGTGGCTGATACATACATAACACTACAACTACCATCTATATGATTTCTATTAGTTGGATTATAACTATTAGTTAATGAGATACATAATTTATGTGAAGCAACTTGTGTTAGTTGGATGGATCATAAAGCATTTCGTGTGTTAATAAATCATTGTTTTTTGGGGTAAAATACTGTTGAATTTGGGCTCAGGGAAAACCACCAATGAAAAGATATTTGCTAAGCTTAAAGAGGCGAAAGCTCTGTGCAAAGTGAGTGCCTCGAAAGTTCATAATTCAACAAAACCAACGAATAACTGATTCTGAGAAGTGGTTGAGTGCTCTTTAATCGTAATTAAACTGAATTTTTGCGTTGGTGTTTGACAAGAGAAATATATCTCCATCATTTTCCACTGAAGTCCAATCGACAGTCATTCTAGTGGACTGCGCATGATGAACCGGTTCTCTGGCGTGGAAGGAAGAAAAAGTCGGCGGGAAAGGTTATGACAACAGTCTTTTGGGATGCACGTGGTATAATACATACTGAACGACTGATTACTGAGCCAGTTATAATCGATTTCACTGCGTATTTGGTTGCAGGTCTTTTCTACTATTCCAAATACTTTGCAATTGTTCTATTTTTTGAGGAAGAATCTGTTTAAAATTGTACGAATATATTAAAATGATTCCTACAAACATGAATTTTGAACAAATGCTTATTATTTGGAATATAATTTTTGTATTTATGAGTTGTATTAAATTTTAGCATAAAGAAATAAAAGGTATCCTATGTCCTTACCCTGGTTCCAAGCTCTCCGCCAATTTTTAGCCAAATCGGTTCAGCCGTTCTTGAGTTATAAGTGGTGTAACTAACACAAATTTCTTTTATATATATAGATTTTTTACCTTCAAATCGTCGAATTAAGACAAGAGAAAAAATGCTTTAAATTATGATGAGCAAATAACCCAATGGAGCATTAAAGTCCCTTCTAAGCATTGAGCTTTATGTGTACGCACATCTCAGACGCCTAAGCATGGAGCTTCTACAAGAATTCAAAAAGTCAAAACAAATCTAATGTTTGCAATTCTATTACAACTCACACTCATTAAAGCGAAGATTTTCCGACCCTTTTCCTTATTATGTAGAACTATGACAAAATAACCTTCTTGTTCGATAGTGATTCTGGCGGTATTATAATCTTTACTCTCAGTCAGCAGCTAGTTTCGTAAAAGTTGGAAATGACCAAAACTTTTAGAGGTACCATGAATCTCATTAGTCTAAAAAGTATCGTATTGCGCATTGCGTTCAACATTCAGTCGACATTGTCACCTAGAAGAGTAAGTAATTCGAGAAACCATGGATAAGTTTCGTACCAGATTTACTCTAAGGGATAATGCGCATTCTCAGACACTCCGCAGTGTGCGCACCGATAATGCTACATATGACCGTGGATTAGAGTATATAAGAAAACCTGAATAAGTCCATCTGCCATAGGACAAAAATTGGGAATATATCCGTCCACTTTATGTAAGATTTTGCGGAGGAATCTTGGTTTGTAAGCTTACAAAATACAAATCCTTCAATAATTATACTACTGAAAGCAAAAAATAGTAGGACTTTGTTCATAATTTTAAAATTCTTCATTTATTTTTCAAAACCTTTGTAGTTTGCCTCAAATCAGTCCTCCTTGACCCCAATACACTTGTGCCAACGTTTTTTCCAATCTTCGAAACAGTTGTTAAAGTCGATTTCCGGAATAGCTTTTAATGCGCGTAGTGATTCACGTTTAACGTCCTCAATTGACTCAAAACGGTTTCACCGGAGCAGTCGTTTGAGTTTCCTGAATAGCCAGAAGTCACACGGAGCTAAGTTAGGCAATCACAGTGGTACAGCACGATATTGGTTCAAAATTTGATGAGAAACTCACGAAGAATCTGGAGTAGGCGATAGTGCATTATCGTGGCGCGAGAACCAAGAGTTGTCGGGCCTATTTTACATGGCTCTTTTTACAAATAGCTTCGCACAAATGACGCATAACACTCAAATTTCTTGTCGACAGTCAACATAACTTTGATTTCTGACCTGCTTTCACGTGGTTTTTACGGCTTCGGCCCACCTTTGTTGCGACATTGGGCCGATTGATCGTTTGTTTCCGGTAGTCGGAAAGCATAATTTCACAGAGCCTAAATGAGCTTTCAAAATGGTACGACTGGACAAATTACTACTTCATGAGAGAAAAAAACATTTAAGTATCCTTTGTTGTACAGACTGACTGCCGCCTAATCCGTTGTAAATATCTCAATCTTATCATAATTAGGCCTGCCTCAGCCGAGTTATTTGATATGGTTCGGAAAGTACTTATCACGCGGATTGTAGAAACCTATGCCTTTATCCATATTGGAGTCGCATACAGTATTACTGAACTCATTATCTTAACTATTAAAAATCGCCGGCTGGAACGCACACAGCCTTTATCGCTTTAAATGTCGTATCTTCCAAGTGCTTCTTGCCCCTTGACTCCACTATTACACCAAAGTACTACAACTGTGGCTAAGAAGTAATCATTACATTCTTCTATGGCGAGCGATATCTTTTCTTCAATTTTCCTGGAGCTTATGAGCAAGACTTCTGTTTTCTGCTCAGAGATCTCTAGACTCATGGTAGCAAACCATCGACGCAAACTATTTATCCAGTCATTGCATTTGATGCGAAGGCCATCCAGACGTTTAACCACTGCTATGGAGGAAAAACACCCTATACAAATCATATGTGAGATCAGAAAGTCCACACTAAAAAAAAGTTATACCTTAAATATGTAAATCGGTTTATCTGCATGGCTCTGAGTGTTGCAAAGAAACACTGAAAAAGTCCTCTAGATGGAACAACTTATCAAAAGTAATATATTACTTGGCTTTCGTTGCTGATGTTGAATAATAGTCCAGTTCAAAATATCTATATCAACATATTTTTATAAAAATGAACCCTGACTCCTTGCGAATTTTACATCAGTTCTGTACAGAATTGGGAAAGCGAAATTTATTTTAAAAATCCATAATTGCAAACTTTTTCGCTGCCTTTGATTCTTGGCGTTGCACAGCGGGGCGCCTGCATTCGCTTTATGCAATCCTCACACACTCAGTAATCCATGCCATTGCCCGCATCCAATCTTTCCCTTCGTCAAGCAACTGCACGCTTTGACATTTATTAAACTTTGCATTTCACCTTCCTTTATGCCACAACTCTGCTAAGTACCTTGGGACTGCTGACATCCCCTCACACCTCATACGCGCATAAATAAATTATGGTTTTGGCATTTGTTACTTCTTTTTTCACTGCATTTCACTATTAAGAATCCGGTGAAATCTTTGCCGAAGCAATTTCAATTTGATTTGTAAATGTTGCGCCAACTGAGAGGGGGCGGGGGCAGAATCAACCACCAATAAGCAGTGTGTTCCGATACATAGAATTCAACAGTATTTGGGTAGCACTCAGCTCACTTTCAGTACTTATTTCTTCTAACACTCCGCTCATAAGCGTATTCGTGCCTCCCCTGTGCCAATTGTGGTGGCGACAAATAAAGTTAAACATCCTGGTCGTCGGGTGGGGGCGTCTCAACAAGCGGGTAGTCATTGCACATTTCTTTAACAATTCTTTTCCGTTTCTTTTCGATTTTCCAATTTGGGTATTTATACATTTTTCCATCCCCACCCAACGTCTTCGCAAGACTACTTATTGCTGGCACTTTTCGCTGCTGAAACACTTGGCTTTCTTCGCTCACAAAACTTTATTCATTACCTTTCAGCTCGATTTTCGATTTCGGTGGCTGCCTGAACTCAAAAAAGCATTGCATTTGCCCGGTTTCTTCCTTGAGCGCGTGTCGTTGCCCGCTGCCAATGTTTCGCATACGCATAATTGCCCAACGATGCGTAACTCATGGCCACTCGCATTGTACGCTGTCGTAGGTATGACATTTGTTGTTCTTTGTTTTTGCCTTTTTTGGGTGGTGCGCATTTTGCTTGTTGCCTGTAGCCAAGCGGCCTTTAGTGCGACACTTTAGTGGCATTGTCCCTACATCGGCACTTGTTGAGAGGATTGTGGCAGGCAGCATGCGGCAAGTGCATACGCTCCTCTCTCCCACTCACTCCTCGGCTCTGGAGTATGGATATTGACCGACGTCTATTCTCCAGGGTGATATAAAGGCTCATTCCGTTTTCATAGCGTGCATAAGTGGTTCGATTATTGCACGAGTTTAACCGACACTAAAACTGATTGATTTTAATAAGTTCGTACGACCTTTTGCATCCTGGCTATCATACGTAGTAGCGCAGGTGTGTGTTTAGGGGTCATCGGTAATTGATGGCAACAAAATAGAAAGCGATTGATAAACGAAATGTGATTAATTCCTAACAAGTGAGTGGCTCGTTCGATTAGTTTTGATAGATTTAAGTAATGAAGGAGGCTATCTGATATGTGTAAAAATTTTTCTAGGGATCTAGTACCACTTGGGGAGATTGAATGTAGGTCTGGTCGACAGTATACTACATATAGTTAAGTAAAATTTATTTTAGGAAATTTGAGACACTTGAAAAATTATATTCTTCCAAAAGATTGATATATCTGATCCTTCAGTCCTCAGCAATATTTATTTGTCTTATATTAAGTTTGATTGTGCGAATATATCCGAATTTTTACGGGAAGTGTTGATTTTGAGACAAAGAAATCGGAGGCTGAAGAATGTCGGGAACTCCAAAAAGCTTACGGAAGAACGGTTCTAAGTGAAACAACGTATCGTGTTTGTTTTGTCGCTTCAAAGACAGCAGTTTCCATACTAACGACCGTCCGCGAGAAGGAGGGCCAAAAACCTTCGAAGACGGTGAATTGTAGACGTTGGTCGATGAGGGTTCGTACGAGAAGAGCTAGTTTCAGCATTGGAAGTCACCCGCAGAGCTATTTCATTACATGCGTTGGGAATGATTCAGAAACAAGGAACTTGGATTCTTTATGACCTCAATACCAAGAGAGGCTCGAAATGGTGATGCTGCGACAAGACTACTCTCGGCCACACGTGACTATACTCGTTAAAAACGTTTAAGAGGAAAGTCGTACTTCATTCGCTATATTCCTTAGACATTCCACCGTCCAATTACTATTTCTTTGGCAAGGTGTAGCTAGAAGCAGTTCCACTCAAAAGACGACATCGAAAAATGTCTCGATTCTTGTATAGCATCCCAAGATGAACAGTTTTACCGTAATCTTATTCGATCTTTGTAAGAAAGATGAGAAAAAGTTGTGACCAGCGATGTGCAATATTTTCAACGGTTCATTTGTGAAAATTTCCTTACAAAAAAACTACGATTTCATTAAAAAAAAATAGCGAAAACTTAAAACTATTAAATAAATATATTGGCCAATGCCAAGTAAAACGTGAAACTTACTTACATGAATATATTTCTCATTCTTCCCTTCCCTTTTATGCGTTGTACGCACACAAGTATCATACCGCGAGTCACATCAATCATGATTTGATGGTCGCATTACTCTCACGCAGTGATTGACTTATGTAGTAGTGGTTGCAGTTATTAATAAATCTAAGTTATTGACATGAAAGAGACTAGTTGTTGAGGTCCCCTACATACACATGCTTTAAACTCCTTGCTTTGTGCATCACCTTTGCCCTGCTCTTCTAAGAAGTACATTTGCCGGTCACGTTTCAAAAAAGTCCAGGAGCTGCTTGAAGTCACATTTATGAGTCAGTCGAAAATTATAATGTTAAGGCAAGGTACATAAACAATGTGATATATTTATGGGAATAGTATTTGCGGCTATAAATATAACAAAAAATGTATTGGCGTGCTTAGAGATTCGGGTTTTTAGTTTCAAGTTGGCTGAAGGACTATTTTCGTTAGTTGTCGCTGAAAGCGCGTAGTTCTAGTTTAATTCGTCGCATCGGGTCATGCTATATCTTTTTGGAAAGCTCATTTCACGCGCTAACATGTGTTTGATTGATTGTTGTTTCTTTTAAGTCGTTCGTGAGTTATAGCGTCGCGAACATGGAGCAAAATAAAGAGAAAATACAGCATATTTTACAGTACTACTTCGATAAAGGCAAAAATGCATCTCAAGCCGCCAATAAAATTTGTGCAGTTTATGGACCCGATACAGTTTCCATTTCCCCCGCACAACGATGGTTTCAACGTTTTCGTTCTGGTGTAGAGGTGGTCGAAGATGCGCCACGCTATGGAAGGCCTGTCGTCGAAAATTGGGATAAAATCGCTGAATTGGTCGAATGAGACCGGCATAGTAGTCATCAGACCGTTATAAACCATTTGAAGAAGCTTGGAGTCACTAAGAAGCTCGATGTATGGGTGCCACACGAATTGATTCAATAAAATTACCGCAAGACTTTTTTGACAACCCGTTATTAATAAGACTTGGTGCCAGATTCGAATCATAAGGTGTATGCATAAGAACCTCCCAACTAAGCTTCTGGAGCTTTAGGAGAGTGACTATCTACATATGTATCGCCTGGCTTTATCCTAGTGGAACAAAATTACTTCCCCATTGGCCAAAGCAGGCCGCTTCTGAGTGATTGCTTTCTTCCGACGATCCAATTATTGGCAGTACAGGTCCGAGTTAAGAGTTTGGTCGAAGAGGAACAGCTGTTCATTGTAGATGTAACTAGATTAGCATCGTAATATACTTTGCTTACGCCTAAGCAAGTCTAACTACGTCTTGCTGCTTAATCTGTAAATCTTTCTTTTTCTTCATTGGCCGAGTTTACAGCCGGGCGCCAGTCGTTCTTCCTTTTCGCTGTTTGGCGCCGATTAGAGATTCCAAGTGGAGCCAGGTCCTTCTCCACCTGGTATTTTCAACGGAGTGGATGCCTTCCTCTTCCTCTGCTTCCCACGTCGCCGTCGCTCAGATAAATCAGTTACAAATACGATTGGCAAAAGAGAACACGTGCTTGTAGTTTTAAGCACATCCATTTTATCAAATTGTCAAAGATGCAGATTGTGTTAACCTCGCGGACAGTATTTATTGTATATATGGCCAGTTTACACAGAAGAGAATAATTAGTAAAATGACTAAAATCGCAACTGTTTTGGTTGTGTGTTTGGCCATCTCTTCACATGTGTTGTCAAACCTATGCTGTCAAAGCATTTTTCGTAATAGAATGTCCAGAAATTCCTTCAGCTGAAAGATGTGTTCCTCACGGCTCCTTACAAATTCCATTTCTTCCCTCAAATTGTTAAGATGTTTTTGGATATGATAATGAAGGAGAACCGAACAGTGCGGAGTAAACTGACGCTATTAATTTTCCTGAAAACAACGAAAAAAACCTCATTTACTCGTACAAGGATTCAAGACTACATCAGGGGAATTTACTGATATCAGAAACAAAAGAAGTCACCATGCAAGATAAAATTGTGTTAGTCCGAATGGTGTTATGAAAAGTTGGGGCTTTGCGCATAATCCGGATGAAATGCCTCTTTTTCTCCTGGTCATGCAGTTGACGTACATTATGAAACTATGTCACAGAATCTAAATTCAATGAACTATGTTGGATACAAGTGGCAATTATGTTGTTACTAGGACTTGAGAATGGATTTGCTAAATATTGCTGTTTTTAATATCTTTGGGTCAGTAAAACACCAGCAAGTCAATTCAAAGTAAAAGTAGGCTAGGCTAACGTGAAGAAAATTCCTCTCAATGATCCAAAAAAAAAAAAAATAATCTCCACTGTTTATTAAACTTAAATTGAGGAAAATTGATTTTAAAGAATTAGATGCATTGATGCATTGCTTTAACAAATTTTTCGTAGGCAAAGCGTTTCAAAACTTAAAAAATTCATATTTGTACCAGATCAAATTCGAAAAGTAGTAAAGGATGAGGAATTTCATCAAAAATTAAGTAATGTGTAATTGGCTGCGTGGAAGTCGTTCAAAACAATTGTTTCTGTTGTTTTAGAAAACAGAAAAATAAATACCTATGGAAAACTTGTACGAGTATTGTACTCGTATTGCTGTCGATTGTCACTTAAAATCCAATCAAATTTAATCTTCTTTCACGAATATTTGGCGGTGGTTGGCGATGAGCAAGGAAAAGGTTCCATCAGGGCATCCTAACAATGATGGAAGATTAATGTTGGTTTCTTATAAGGGAAATGGATCAGAAGTAACGGGTACTTCAAGTAGATGTACTTTTTGCAATAACCTTTTTTAACAGATCACGCTTGAGTTGTTTCAAGCTGTCATGTTACTTTTGTTTAGTATTGTTTATTTCATCGTCCAACGTTAACTAATCGTTCAACTTGATTACGAAAATTAACGTTCTGTAAAGAATGTGTGTCGCGCCATTCACTCTATGGGCTCTTGAAAAGTCTCAAGAAGATCCGATGTTTTCGACAAAAATTTTGTTCCGCGATGCGGGCAATTTGCGGCTCAATGGGTATGTAAGCAAGAAAAACTTTCGCATTTGGAATGAAGAGCAACCTGAATAGATTCAACACCTGTCATTTCATCCAGAAAAAAACATTGTTTGGTGTGGTTTGTAGGCCGGTGTTATCATGGGACCATATTTCTTCAAAAATGATGCCGGTGAGAACGTAAGCGTCAATGATAGCGCCATGATAACCGACTGGATACCTGAAGTTGAAGCTCGTGATCTTGGCCACATTTGGTTTTAACAAAATGACGCCACTTTCCACCAATCGCATCAATAAATGGATTTACTGAGAGAACATGTCATTGAACAGATGATTTCACGTTTTGGGCCGGTCGATTGGCCACCAAGATCGTGTGATATCACACCGTTACAAAATTTTATGTGAGGGTATGTAAAGTGTAAAGTCCATGCGAGAATCCCGCTTCGATTCAGGTAGTGGAGCAAAACATTACAGTATCATTCGCTAGACCATCTGAAACGTAGACGCGATATTTTTGAATTTTGTCAAAACACAAACAATCATAAACATAAATTTTTACTATTGTGAATAAGTTTGGCGTTCTCATATTTCAAATAAAGCGAGAAGAGTGTTAATGAGAGCAAGATAAACTAGCTCGCTGTTAAAGTCTACAAAACCCAATTCAGTACCACACGCACAAAATCTATTACATTTCATTGTTATTATTATGTTTCCAAAAAATTAAAAAAAAATACTCAACTATGTGTTTACAAAGCTACAGCTGTTCACAACGGAGACGGCAACAAGCCACTGCGCCTGTCCGTATGCAACAACGCGCTCAACTGTTGCGCTCTCTTACGCTCTCAACTTCTAACAGTCGCCACTAGAGAGCATGTTTGAAATGTAAATTCCAACGGGATTCTTAGAAAAAATACACACCCACACAGTCAATACGACACCGTTCAAGGCACACCAGACTGTGTGTCTGCCAGGAACACCACCCACAGCCGGCCGACGTATGGACGCGTTTGGGACAAAACTGTTGACGTCCTGTCGGCTGCATAGTGACAGCGCCATTTCCAACTCACTTACAATTCAGTTGTGGTTCGGACGTGCGGTCGCAAGGTTGCATTAGCGCGTAGGAATTTCAAATCGTTGGCTTCGGAATGTGAATAGAGGAGAAAGTCCACTTGTTTATTGTAAGATTTCGTCGCATTTGTTTGCCGTTACACGCTTTTTGCTGCTTTGTACGGTTTAGTTCGCAAGTGTGTGTGCGTGTAAATACATATGTATGTGCGTTGAAGCACTTTTCCGTGCAGTGACGTCGCCTGATGCCCGCCTGCTCGCAGTTACATTAGTGCAGTAACAACAACGCGCCAGCAAGGAGACAATTCCTGGCGACGCGACAATTTCCGCTTCGATTAATTTTCGAAATTTTGCGCTTCCTTTACGATGCCTCAAGTTCAAATGTTTTGAAAAGGCGAAAGTTTGCATGAAATTAAGTTCGCTTATTCGCTTTTGCATAATGAATTCTTGGCATGCGGAAACATTGCGTCGCAGCCAAGGCAGTGAGCGCTTAATTCCATTTGAATTGAATAACTTATGTTAATTTGCTGAAAGTTATTTCGAATAAGAAATTAAGTGTGGACTATGAAATTGTGTGGTTTACTAAATTGATTCAAATACTCACAAGGTTGTGCAAAGTGCGTGAATAACTAAAAACGCAGTAAATGAGACTTATTGGTTTCACGCGCTAATAAACAATGTGTCTAATATGAATGTGAATTAAGTGATCAATTTGAAATCATGCCAGTAGTTTTTAGTTTTTCCAACTGTGTGCTTAAGTATTAGTCATAACTGTGCTTTTAAGGTTAAAAAAGAAGAGTGTGTAGTTATAATCTTCAAATAGTACTTATAAGGTAAGACCTAAGTCGCCTCTCCCAAATATTTATTTAACAAAAAAATTTCGGGCAGTTTAATATAGTTAGCAATTCAAGTGGATATACATATATGAAAATTAAATATCTCCAAAAAAATTTTTTTTAAAATTATAGAGGTTTTGTACTGCGACCCATGGTCTAATGTGCCCTCTCCTATATCACATCTGCTCACCCAAGTGTTTTCTCAGTAAATCCATTGATTAATGCGATGCGTCAACATGGACCTATGATTCCACCAAACCCCACCAAACCACACCAAAGCTTTGGGTTTTTCTGGATGAAATGACAGCCCTTGAATCTCTTCAGGTTGCTTTTCGTCCCAAATGCGGCAGTTTTTCTTGCTTACATACCCATTGAGCCAGAAATGCGTCTCATTGCTGAACAAACTTTGAATCGAATACGTGGAGTCTTCTTGTAACTTTTCAAGAGCCAATAGAGTGAAGAGACGTCGTTTGGGAAGGTCGATCGATTTCAGTTCTTGCACAAACTGTATTTTGTACGCTTTCAATGTAAAATCTCGACTTAAAATGCGCAATGTCGTTCCATACGTTAGTCCGAGATGCTGCGAAAGGCGTCGAATCGATTCTCTACGGCCTTAGCTATGACCGCTATATTTTATTCACTGCATACTGGACTTTGTCTATTCGGTCGAATATTATTCAGTAATAAACACAGAGTCGCAGGAGGAAGACGAAAAAGGCTATTGAAAAAAGAACATCCATTTAGATAACCCGTTATTCCAAGACTTGATAGCTAGTGCTTCTATAACTTAATCGTAAATAAAATATATTGGAATTGTTCACGAAATTCTGCACAGTGACGTGTCAGGTTAGCGAAAATATTCCCAGTTGTTGGGAAGATAGTATAGCTTGATATTCATTTAACAGCAAAGAGTTTGAACGATAGTCATTAGTCAGTTAGTTAGTATTTCATTCACATTATAAAAAGAAATAACAGACACTTACTTATTTTGCATTTCATAATTATTTGTTTAATTTTAATTTGAAAGAAGAGTTGGATAGATCAAGAGCTCTAAGTGTTCTTTAAAACTACTTTGACTAGATTGTTTTTGAGTTTCAGGCAAATTTCAAAGGCATTATTATGCGTTCTTCTTCTTTTACTGAAACTTCATCTCTGAACTGATCTCATTAACGGATATGCACAGTTTATTCAAGGTTTATATTGTAGTATAATTGAGAACTTTCAACAACTGCTTGTATAAAAAAGAAATCAGTGATGTGAAGTTTCTAAAATTTGTTATGAAGTGTGATGCAATTCGAAGTTCACTACTTTCTTAAATAAAAAACACAGAAACTTCAAATTTTATGAGGAATATTTATTATCATTCGAAAGATCATTCTTTGGCATTTATTTTTTGAAGATTATTTCTTTCAAATATTGGCCGCGGCTACGTCTCAGATGACCCATGCGTTGAGTCCAACTTAGATGATCACAAATGTGGCATTTTATTAAACAGAGTTTTGCATAATTTTGACGTTGATGGCAGTAAAAATTAGTTAAATTTGGATTAAGAACAAATTCCGATTTTCCGAAATCGGTTTTATTTTGAAAAAAACTGATTTGATTGAATCTTTGATTGAAAAACGATACGGTTATTTTGCATGAAGGAGCCTCTCTCATATTATTTGGATGACATACGAGTACTTTCTAAGAATAAAGCTGGTTTTCATTATATATTTTAAAACTCCTGTGATCGGTTTCATCAAATTACTTGATGCCCAACAAATACTAGAAAATTATTCCTGATAGCTGAAAATCATAACTATAGCAGCAAGTTCCTCGAAGAACGTTTGTGTGTGTTTATTTTTCCCACCAAGGCAACATCTTGTCCTTAGATGATAGGAAAAAATTTCTAATTTTTCTGATCTAAAGTGTATTTTGTGTCATAAAGGGTTTCTTTTTTATCCTCAGTAAGTGTAAAGCTTAGAGCTCTAACGCATTATACTCAGTACTTCTTTATCTATTCTTCATCCTTACTTTAGGATGAGCTAATAAATTTTTTCCTTATTTAGTTAATGAGTCCCAGGCCACAAAGGCTTCTGGGTAACGAAACAACTGCTGAGATTGCCAAAGATGTCATCCGTTTGACTGCCGCAGCCGTAAAGAAGAAATGCAAGTCGCTAAAAACGTTACATAATAAATGTCTGGAAGGTCTGAAAGACGGGTTTGGGTGAGTTGG
This sequence comes from Bactrocera zonata, assembly GCA_037783105.1. NCBI lineage: Eukaryota > Metazoa > Arthropoda > Insecta > Diptera > Tephritidae > Bactrocera > Bactrocera zonata. The sequence goes on along the minus strand of JBAWJQ010000207.1, from coordinate 350,279 downwards.
CGTGCCTTAAAGGCATGCAAGAACACAAATATAATGTGGTAACACTTCCTCTGCTTCCGTCTGGCGTTGTCTATAAGGTCAGAGGATGGATTAAGTATCAAAAGTTTCTCTTAAACTTCTGAAAAAGTGTTAAGTCCCTGCATGATGTAAGCTTCAGCTCGTATTAAACTGAACATCTATCTTTCTTAACAAAGTACCAGTAGGTTCATGTAATAGTCAGCCAGTTAACCTAACCTATGTAATGAGTCTATCTCTCTGAATCTGGAGTATATAGGAATGAAAGGACTTCCTTTGTAGTTCACACTTTTCTGTCTGCGTTTTCGTTTTTGAAATATGTAAAGTTGCCATGAGAAAAATTAATAGAAAATGCTTCCGTTGAATTTCACATACCTCTAAACGATGTTATGTTGGTGAAAGTGAAGAAACTGTGTATTTAGAATAATGGTGTTCTTCTAACTATGTGTGTGTTTATTACAAGACAATGCTTCTATAGAAAGATTAACCTACGACTCCACACCTCCAACACTTTAAACTAGCTAACCTGCACATGCCTCTAACTATTCAATCTAACTGATTTACAAAGAGCAGACACGTGCTTGTGTACAAGTATACTTGTATTGGTGTGCGTGCATAACTAGCAGTAAGTAAATAGTTAGGTGTTAACTTTATCAAATCCCTGGCACTCGATAATACATGCTAATACCCTAATTAAAAGCTATGGCACCTACTAAGAGATTACCGTTAAGCGGTGTGAAGTGGATGGGATATGAAGAAAGTGAAAATTTTCGCCAAGCAATATCTCTATGAGTAATGAATAATTTAATTTAATTAAATGTGAGCGCTGTTGTTAAGGCCCAACACTATTGCCAACACTACAGGCTACCTATTTATAGGCGAGCGAGCACACATTGACGCTAGTAAGTCTCTGTATACATATAAGCATGTGCGTCTGTGCATTGCTAGTGATGCGCAACTTTAAGTCATAAAGGCGAAAGTTCGTAAAGGATAATAGGCTAATAACTAACCTCACTTTCGCCACACTTATGCGCGCAAAACCACCGGAAGGTATGGGAGTATTTCGAATTCCGTTGCATAGCTACAGGCGCTGAGCACTAAGTAAGCGTAGCAAAGCTGTGCCTAGGTTTGTGTGTTTGTTTTTGTTTATGCTTTGTGAGTGGCATATAAGATAATTAGGAATTTAATTATTTACACACGCTTACTGGTATGTGAGTATGTATGGATGTGTGTGTGAAGTGAAGCAAATGGGTTATACCAACGAAAACTGGCGGCAAATTCATTTCATTATGCCTTGTGGTAATGCTACAGTAGGAAATTTCATAACAGCTTTGGCGTAACGGCTAAACTGCGACATACAATGAGTTAAAAATACGCACACTTATACAGAAATATATGCTCATATAATATTTTACTCACATATTTGTGTGTATGAGTGCTTATGCTCATATGTGGCATGCAAATACGAACAAAAGGATGTCATCACTTTTATTTATTGCTAATGACGAGTACATACATACATATATATATTATTATATAGCACATATACACTCATTTCCAGTACCTTGAAATTGTCGAGCTGTGCGCCATAATAATTGCCAGCCTTCAAGTGTTTGCCAGCTGAGTTAGTCAGTCATTCCGTAAAGCCAATGCTCATAATTCTTCATAAAAGCTGACGACTTGCGGTTATTAAACGCTTCGAGGGTTGGCCAATAAAATTCTTGAGCCACTTAATGCGAGTGCGTACAATGACAAAGCCTACTTACAGGCGCTTTGATGTGGTTGTTTGGGTTTAGTGGGTGGGGAGCTTCGAAAATGTCGATAACTAGTTGAGCGAATGCTGTGTTGCGACTTACACATACTTTATACATACATGCATATATGTCTTATATATATTTATCTATTCTCTCATATAAGCACAAGATAATAGGGTCAGATTATCAGCTAGTTTATTGCATTGCCCTTCCTGCAGTATTTATTTGAATAGTGTATTCAATTGTTTGATGCTTCCCGGAATCGCTTTCACTGCAGTAAAATAATTTGTTGCTTATATAAGTTGGATATTTATTTTTATGTGAATTGCTTGTATGGACTCAAATGCGGCATTTGTTTGAGGAAAATATCAACAATAGATTTGTAGAGTGTCTACCCTTAAGCTTCTTGCTACAAATATATATATGTGATGTTGTTTCGTAGAATCCATTTGTCTTTTCTTAATCAGATAATCTTTGAACACAAGTCATCAACTTCTTCTAGTGTCTCACGGCTAAAATCTGTTTATAATAAAATTAGCAGCATAGGATCTTTACTACAAATTTTCAATATCACAAGATTTTTCAATACAAATTTTATAACAATTTTTCCTAAAGCATAAGCATCCCTTATCTACGGATTTTAGAGTTCTGGAGTTATTCAGCTTTTTAAGTAAAGCTGTATGCAATTTTCATAGATTTTTTAATACATACCATCTATAAAAATTCTATAAAGCCTTACTTTAAAAGCCGAATATCTCGAGAAGTATTAATGTTAGCGACTTTGACCTCGGATCGTTTTTATAGAAAATAAAATTTCCTACAAATTTTTCATGTAAATTTTTTCTATAGCTCCTGTCATTTGCGAGATATTAGGTTGTCAAAAAAGTTTTGCGGTATTTTCGCTAGTTGGCGCTGAAAGCGCATAGTTCTAGTTTTATTCGTCGCATCGGGTCACGCGCCAACACGTGTTTTATTGATTGTCGTTTCTTTTAAGTCGTTCGTGAGTTATAGCGTCGCAAACATGGAGCAAAATAAAGAGAAAATACGGCATATTTTACAGTACTACTACGATAAAGGCAAAAATGCATCTCAAGCCGCCAATAGAATTTGTGCAGTTTATGGACCCAATACAGTTTCCATTTCCACAGCACAACGATGGTTTCAACGTTTTCGTTCTGGTGTAGAGGTGGTCGAAGATGCGCCACGCTCCGGAATGCCTGTCGTCGAAAATTGCGATAAAATCGCTGAATTGGTCGAAAGAGACCGGCATAGTAGACATCAAACCGTTATAAACCACTTGAAGAAGCTTGGAGCCACTAAGAAACTCGATGTATGGGTGCCACACGAATTGATTCAATAAAAATACCGCAAGACTAAAGAGTTCAATAAAAAAAAAAAAAACACCCTAGTGTATATAGTGAAACAAAAAGTAACCGGAAATTGTAAATAAAACTCTAAATTTTTAATTCTTCATCAATATCTATTGATCGATTATCAGGATGCCAATGTATTTTCCGTCCTTGAAATGCTTTTCATAAGCAAATAATAAGGATGACCTTCAGCGAATTGTTTTATGTCAAACTTATAAATCTATGTCCCATCGGCAGTTGTATTGCTCTCCATTCATGTGGGATCGGAATTCTTACGCATAAGCATATCCAAAGCGACCTGTCTAGGGTAGCCTTTTTGAAAAACAATCAGCTTTATCCGAGTCGAGTAAGAACGCGTTTCATACCCAAATATTCCCCAAAATCATTCGAATCGGCTCGCGCGAGTTGTCGAGCTCTCTTGCCATCTTTCTAAGGCTTGCCTGACGAGTTTTCAAGTACCACATCCTTCACTTTTTTGATATTTTAATCACGTGTAGAGTTCGAAAATCGAACGATCTGCCCACCGTCTTTGAAAGCTTTGTATCATTGTTAAGCTTGTGTTTTTGATAAAACTGAATTAATATTAGCTTCTTCCATTATACGCAACGATTCCTTACACAGAATTAGTTAAAAATGAGACAAATTCTTTGTTCGATATTTTTAACCATTGTAAAACGCACTACTTAGGTGTATCGACTTAAGCAGCTTAATGTTTACTTTTTTTCAGTGATGGCCGATGAAATTAACTGAAACGTTTTTCAGTGCATAAATACTCTCCAAGATTTACCGTTGGGGCCCATAAATATAAAAATATAATGATGTGGTTTGAAAGTTATTATCGAATTCAGTTGGGTATTGTGCTAGTTTTACATTTGAAAGCCTTATTTGGAAAGTTCAAGTTTCCACTAGATGAAATAAGTAGGCTTCACATTGGAAATAATCCCTCAATAACCTAGACGAATCATCTCGAATCCGTTACAAACTGGTGAATGTATTAATTAAGGAAATTTTCGAGTTTGAGGAAAAGTAAATACGTTCCGATTAGACGAATAGTCATTGCGTGCCAAAAAAATATCAGTACTGTGCGTAGTTTTAATGCAAACGAAACTACCAAAAACAAGAGAAAACATTAACTTCTGCTGCATGGAAGCTATAATACCTTTAACAAATGGAAAATTTCTTACCTGAACTTTGATTGATCTGTTTGTATGGCATCTATATATAAGATATGGTAAAGTGACGCGATATGAACAATTTCTTCGAAAATTGCACCATTGCCTTGACAAGGCTTCCATCACTTTGTTCCGATGGTTCATTTTGTATAGCAGCTTTATGCTATAGTGGTCCGATATCGGCAGTTCCGACAATTGAGCAACAGGAGAAAGGGACATCTGCAAAATTCCAGATCGAAATCTTAAAAAAACTGATATTGTGCTCATCATTTATATATACATATATTTTTTAGGGTCTCCGACATTTGTTTCTGGGATTTTTCAGATTTTTGGTTTCGACCAGACGAAAAAAATAAAATTCTGCAATAAAAATCACCTGAACGTCTAATGTTGAAACTGCACAGCAGACTTGTTTTCTCCAAATCTGTGGGAGGTGTTATTTGAAAGGAAAAATCCATGCCTTCGCTTTTTTGAATATTGACTTCAAGGCAAGGTTCTTCGCGTAATCGTCGCTTTTAATCCCGTGTTGCTGAAAAAGGTATATAAATTCATTATATAAACTTTTTGGAAATCGGATATGAGCTCTTTCGGCATGGAAAAGTTGTTTGACTTGTTTTCTTGTTCATAACCTTAGCTTTACAGTCATAAAACTTAAATGACTTTCTTCTTGATAATAATTATAGGCTTGCCTTTTATTTTTAATTTTTTTTTTAATATTTTTTATTCATTATCCAGTATTTATAACATTTTTTGCCAACGAACACTTTTAATATAAATTTACAAAAATATGTTCCCTTAGAAAAACAGCGAACGTTAAGAATTGCTCCACTGACACTGTTAGCAGCTGAGAGATGTTACATTTTACAATTACAATAACAACAATAAATGCACATACACATGTTTTTATTTAATCAACTCCTTCACTTCATTCAATTGCGTTCTTCTTCTAACAAAATTTTACAGTTGACTTTCTGCCGCATGCAAATTAGTTGTTTTGTTGCCCTTGGCAATACATGCAAATTATGTCGATATCTTCTTTTGGACTTCAAATAAATATTAAATGCATACGATTACATGACATCTGTCACTTCTCACAGAGCCAATCTTGTCTAGTCACCTTTCTATGGTGGCATTTAGACAGAAGGCGGCAGATATATTTCGATATAATGTGATCTCTCATTTACTCTGTCATATTTTATGCATTTCTTACAAATGCGAATATGTATGCGAATAGACATGAATAATTAGAAATTAAATTTGATCGAATTAATTCAGATCACATATTGTATAAATGTTTCCATAAATTCATAATTTGAAACATATTTAAGTGACGAGTATATTTAATATAGTATTTACCCATCAATACTAGTCCTACATAGCCTTTGAACAAATCTTTACCATAAAAAAATGTACAGTTGTAGCATAAAATGAAGTAACAGTTGCTTTTTTCTAACAAAGCGGTGAATAGACATTATTGTTGGTGTTGATTAATTGTTTTATTATTAGTCAATTTCTCAGTATTATTTGATTCTATGAAAGATATCTCCTTAAACCACTCTAAGATAGTCTCTCCAACTATATCTGTTAATTGTAACAATAAGATCGTCCGCCACACAGTTTCCTATTTTGTCTTCTTATTATCAGATAGAAAAATTCAAATCTAACTTACAACGACTAGAAAAAACCCCCTAACCCCACAAGTTTCTAATTCCGGAAAAGCATTTACCACTCTATTGCATGAAAATCTTAGCAATGAAGAAATTTTATTATATGCAAATATGTGTTTATTTGGGATGTTATTATATATATCGCCACCTGAAACCAGTTTTAATCAACATTAAAGTTTTTTTTTCACTTACTATATGTTCCATTTTATTTCGTGTTTCATTCATGCCACTGTAAATTTCCGTAAATGTTGTTACGTTGTTTTGCATTTCAGGTGACGATATGTAGTATGAGTTTTTGGCATGTAATAGTATATATGTTTGTATACATATAACAGAGCTGGTCGATTTACAGGCATTTTACGAAAAAATGCAGGAAATGTTCTATGGATATGGATTTTCTCTAAGGGACTATGGGTCTAAAACCGGTTTCGAGCCAGTGATTTTTGTAACATGGGCTTGGAGGTTTCAAAAAAACAATTTTTTTTTATTGTCTTATTAATATTTGCAACACCTCTTAAATATTGTCCTAAATTTTCAAGTTGATCAGAGAAATAGTTTCGCAGATACAGCCTTGAGAATTTGTGCGCTTGATGCTAGGCTAAGTGCGCCATATTTAAACGCGTTTTTCTCGAAACTGTAGTTTAGAAGTCGGTTGGGAAGATTTTTCAAGAACTACTCAACTGATCTTCATGAAATTTTACACAGGTTTTTGAGTTAAAATTCTCTCAGATTAGGAAGAAGAATTTTTTTCGATTATAATTATTTGAAAAAAAGAATGTCACGAAATTTTCACTGAAATTTTAATTTTTTTTTTTTAAATAATTACCTAAAATCCAATTTTCAGTTTTTTCCCTTTCTGCAAATTCTAAGTTTTAAGTAAAACACGTTTTTTTTACTTTAGCTGATCCTGTAAGGAGTTATCCTGCAAACGCGGGCCCATATTTTTTCCGTGAGGTTACCGAAATTGGCGTCGCAATGGCCGAGTTTAAAATATTTTTTTTTCTAAAAACTTCAAAATTTCTTTTGTAGTAATGTATGTTGCTAACAATAAAAAATTCTAACAATATATTTAATTTTTTATATGGGAAAAAAGTTTTGGGAAAAAGGCTTTACTATAGGAAACCTCTGTAACACCGAAAGGATTATACAAATTTGTATGAAAGTTTCTGACATATTCCAAAGAAATTTTTTTATGTATATTCTGATATTCTATTGAACATTTGTCGGAATCGGTTAGATCAGACAACAGTTTCACATATCTCCCATATAACAGCTAATTTACATGTTTTAAACTCATTGAAAATGATGCAATACTAAGATAAATTTCTGAAGATTTTCTCACTGTTCAAAAGTTTTAATAAAATTTTAGAGTAGTAATTTTACTTTTTTACAGCGACTAATGTTTTATTGTTGTAGCTGTTGCACACTATAAAAATTTAGCTCACTAAAGTGTGTTATGCCACCAGCTAGGCAGATCTACAAAATAAATAATAACTTCTGCTAAGCACTCTGTGCTTCCTACTTTAAAGCGCCCGAAGCGGCGCCTAAATGTATGCCTCAAATGAGTCTAATCTATGAAATAGGCAATTTTCGCTCTGGCTCTCACTGCTACTGCGGCTTTTGTTGAATTGTCTAGTACTGATGGTTGCTTTACGCTTGTTGTTGTTGCTTTTATTACGCTTGTGGCTAAAGTGACTGCGACCCAAAGCTGTTGGCGAACGGGTTATGGTTGGTTGCATGGTTGGCTTCATGGTTTATTGTCGCTACTGCTGTTGCTGTTGCTGGCAGCACAAACTTTATCTGCACATGCTTACAAATATGTATGTGTGTTTCACTTTTTGTTCTTGTTGCTGCTGCTACTGGTGTTTTGTTGCTGCCACAAGCATTTATTGCTGCTTTTGCTTTTGTTGCTGACTGTTTTCTCAGTGTTTTTGGAAAATGTGAAAACGAAATTCATGCAAATCTCGCTGGTGTGGCCAGCAGTTTTTTCTCTTCACACTGCCACACCGCAAACTTTTAGCGCTCCTCTGCGCCGCACCTCCAACAAACTCTTTTTCGGCAACCCATTTTGGCGTTGCTTTCAATTTCGTTGAGCAAGTGAATGATGCTGTGGATTTGTATGTGTTTGTATATGTGTGTGTGAATGATTGCGCGCGCCAAGTGAAGTTTGCTTTGATGGGTCGGCTGTTGCCTTGACTGCAGTGATTATTATTAATTTCAACTCTTTGCATATGCAAATTTTGCTGCAGCCGAAGCGCAAAGTTGGGCGAAATTTATGCGAAATTTCCATGGCATTTATCACTTTTATATTTTTATTTAAAGTTGTAAATTGATTTTTGATTAATTAAAAGTATTTTTTTCATTTGCAGTAGAGGAATACATTTTTGAATGGTTTCAATACCGAAGCTGTTTTGCGATTTGTGTTTTATATTGCCCAAAAAATACGACTTAGAAATGAGTTGGCTTGTAAAGTATTTCGTCCTAAACTTAAAATTTTAGGTGGTAAGTGGTAGTCTTTTCTTCCTCTTACACTAATATGCTGGCTGGGGCTTCGTAACAGTATTGTGTTTGGCCAAGAATTGAAGAAAAAACTTTTACTCCTTTTATTAAACGAAAATCGCCAAGCTCGCAGAAACACGTCTAACATTCACTGCTTCTATACGCAAAGTAAGCAGTGAATACAGCTGAAAATTGTATCGTACTTCATGGGCATGTAACACATACATAGTAAAATACATTTTTTTTGGGCAAAATTCGTTTTTTTTATTCAAAATTCAACATTTATCCTTCAAGGGTTATACACTGATTATAGCGACCCTTCTTTGAATGCCACTTTTGTAGTACGATTTGTTGTTTGCTTCAAGATAGGCCAGATCTTGGGGGATACGGTGGAACCGGAAACATTTCGAAGCCAAATTCATGGATTTTTGCTGTAGTTTTTAGTGACTTTTGAGACGGTACATCGTCTTGGTGAAAAAATTCTGGCGCCATAAACTTGCCGGCCGACTGTTGCGGTTTTCCACGAATTTGGAACGAGTTTATCGTCTGCAGCCATGTGAGTGGACTGTCAATTGGAATTCGGAGTGAAATGAGAGAGCCATGTTTCATCCATTGTCATACGCCGACACAAAAACGCCTGAACATCTCCAAAACTTCTCCAAATCATCAACTCGTCGTTGTTTTTGGTCAAAAGTGAGCTCGCGCGGCAGCCTCTTTTCACAGAGCTTTCTTATACCCAAATATTTGTGAATGATATAAGGGGGTATTCTGGCCTAGAAGCATGAATTTCACGTAATTTTTAAAGTGTCGTAAAAAAAAGGCAATTAATATTTTTACTATCCATTTTTTATTAGTTATTTGTTAATTTTGGAAGAGTAGAAAAAAAATTAAAAACTAAAAAAAGTAAAAAATTTCAAAAATTATGCGCTGACGAAGTGGGAGGTCTCTAAAAATTTCCACATGACCACACCCATGATTTCAACCCTCCTAGTTATCTAAAACCAAAAAAAAAAAGATTATTAATCTAGAATAATATCGCAATGACCGGAACTATGGAAAGGTGGGAAACAACTTTTTTCACAAAATGGCGACTGCCGGAAAAAAAAAAGTTTTTTCGGATCACTTTTTCGGACTATTTCGAATTTTTTAAAAATAATAAAAATAAAAATTTGGGGATGGGGCCAGTTCCAAGCCTATAAATAAGACTCTATAAAAAATTCAAGTAAATCGGTCCAGTAGAACCAGAGAAATCGTGGATATCGTTCCGAAAAAGTCAATAAGGATTAGTTCCGGCCGAACCAGTTTGGATGCCAGGTCAGAAAAATGCCTATATCTCCGGAAATAATTTGAATTTTGAAAAATCCTCTTGTACACATATTCTTGAATAGCTAAACTTTGAAAATATAAAAAACAAAAAATTCCATTTTTTTTTTAATTTCTAGACCAGAATACCCCCATAATGTACATATTCAGTTGATATCTTTAGAGTGCGCTTTACAGTCATCCAAAATTATTTGGTAGACTTTTTTGATGTTTTCGTCGGCAACAACCTCGCTACGTTCACCGTCTTCAGTGCTCATTTACCAAATCTAAACTTAGTATACCAAGCCTCGATGGTTGAATTTCCTGGATTAGTGTTGGGAACTCATTGCTAAGCCAAATTTTTGCTTTAACTGTATTTTTCCCTTCAAAAAGGAATATTTTCTCAACACGGTATTGCTTTTTATCTATTTTTTTACAATAACAAAAGTTACTTCATTCAAAAGGATATAATTCACAAAGTAATGTTCCGAGAGTTGTCAAATTTATAAGTGCGTCTTTTAAAGGTTAGGGTTAATTAAAAATTATATGGACTTTTCAATTGATTTATTATTGTCTTTGTTATAAATAAATTAAACACTTTCTGATTTACTTTTTAGTTTCTCCGGTCGTATTTAAGATATTCAACTTCTTTTTTTAACAATTTTACTTTTAGTTAAGCGCTTCCCTTTCATTCAATTTGCATTTATTAATCCTTTGGCTTAGCTAAACCAAATAACCGAGTATGTCTTAAGCAAATATATATTATAAAAGTTTGTTGTGAGAGAGTGTGTCACGATGAGAGGGAGCACATTACCGTGACTAAATCTGGATGATAAATTTTCCATGTTAATTTTTAGAACTAAATATTCAAATTCAAAAAATCTTAAAAATATTTGGTTACTTTTGTTTGCTCAGCATTAACTTTAAAAAGAGTTTTCAACCAAAAGTTCGGTAAGAATCCTTATTATTTTTAATGCACAATTGAAGAAGTTTGGAACAGACTATATAATTTTGGAAATTGTATCTTCTCAGTCAAAGTATAATTAATAAAATAAAGCAAAACCTTCGTCAGAGAAATAAGTAAGTCACTAGAGTCACTAATACCGTTGCATTTATGGCTCCATCCAGATATTCGCATTCAACGAATACTGAGATTCCAGAGAGAACACGGTTTGAAAGATCCATGGCTAACGTTTAATTGCTAAAAGGTGAATAAATTCTTTCATTTTTCTGTGGACTTTCACATGTTTTATGTGTAGAAAGAAATATCTTTTACGGTGGAGATGCTCTATCAAAAAAATACTCAATTCGCAAATGTCTGAAGGGTGTCTCATATTCAAGAGGACATTTCGATTTACTTGTGATATTTAGTTCTGGTTAGACACTTGAGATACAAGCTAGTCACAGGCTTTCAATGTAATATTTGGAAAATCAAAACCGATATATTGGTTATGAGTTATTGTTATACGTTACTCATTTAATCCAACTTGCGACAGTTCCCTTAAATATGAACCACTTTGATGCTCAAGGAATCTGCTTTGAGGTATTAGAAGACTTCCAGAAATTTTCGTTTTTAGTTAAAGATATTCAATTCTTATTGACTTATTGACATTGTAAATATATCATACAATCTAAGTTAATCATACATTAGGACAAAAAAGCATCCGGAAATTGTCATTATAATTTTTTCCCAAATTTTGCAATTGTGACCAAATTTCATGTGTGGAATCTTTGTGAACGTCAGAAAAGCCATACGGCGATTCAGTTGTATCAAAAACATAAGCCTAGGTATGGTAGAAGGCCATCAAAGACGGTCGAGGGATCGTTGAAGAAGTTGCCACGTTCTGGACGATGAAAAGTGATGTTCACATCAACTGATGAAAATATTAAAAAAGTGAAGGATAAGGTGTTTGAAATCGCCAGGCAAGTATTAGAGAGACGGCAAGAGGGTTCGACATCTCTAGCGAGTCCGTACGAATGACTATATTGGATATATGGGGTATGAAATGCGTTCTTGCTCGCTTCGTCGTCTTAAAGTCGATTTTTTTTCCATAAGAGTACGATTGTAAATGAGTTCCAATTTCGTCAGGCTACTATATCACTGAAAAACTAATTCCAAGAATTTTAAGTATCACCCTAATATGCTCACATCTGCACTGTAATTTTCTCTACCGCGAAAAAAAAACTTCTAGCTGATTAAAATTGTTGACACACCAACACGAACACACTAAAAATCACAATAAACTTTTGCAAACAATAAACATCACCGCCTCCAACAACAACATCACTCTACATTTGCACCTCCCCAACAACCTGCGCATTGACAACTGTTAACGACGTTTATTTCTGCTGTTTGAAATGTCAACTTCTGACTGTTGCCAGCGGTGATGATGCCGAGTTGAAAGCACAGCATTGCTGGGTGAGGGTGGACTAATGGTGTGCACAAGCTTTAGGGGGATGTCGCTGATTAAGGGTTGCATATATGCGGCGCAATCATTGTAAATGGCAACTGTTACCTGCAAAGCCTTAGAAAAAAATCAGCGATGACAATAATAACAACAATGACACTGACAATGACAGAGCAACGACGCAGCAGCAGTCACGTGGCAATAAAGAATACCATAAATAACAAAACAAATGACAGCTTCAGCAGAAAAAAATCAGGAGAAGTAAGAAATTCTGAAGAAAAGTAAAAGAATGGTATAAAATTTAAAACGCAGAAATGTAAAAAGTTATATGAAAAGAAAAGAAATTCGCACAGCAAGAACTTTCTCAAAGAAAACATTGAAGTATGCGGGGAAACAAAAGAAATGCAAAAGTGGAAGCTCACAGCGGGTTCTTGATAAACGAAGGCAGCAGAAGAAGCTGTGTAAGCCTTGGCAATATAAGTTACCGCCGGCGCTCATTAAATGTACTTAAAATTGGCGAGAGTCCCTCCAAGTGCGCGTTTTGTTTGACAGAGTTTTTCATTACCAGCAAAAATGTTCTTTACATTTTTTAAGTGTGGGTGTGTTAGTGGCGGATTTTTAATTAAAAAAATCTGCATTTCGTCCTAAAATCCTCGAAGTAATAAAAATTAAATAAATTTAGGATATTGGCGGGATGAATATTGCATATTATGGATCAATGAGTTTAGAACTGGCTGAGCAAAAAACAGAAGTCTTGGTCATAAGTACTAGAAAAGTGGAGGAAAGCACATCTAACTGTAGGAGAGTGTGAGTAAGTGAGAAAGTAACTGACAGTAATAATAGTCTGAAGGCTCAACCTAAAGGATCACCCTGTATATACTGCAGTTAAAGCTAATAAAGCCTTAAACGCATTAATAAGAATAATAAAGGCTGCGTGGTTTCAAGCCAGCGATTTTACAAAGGTAATGAGATCGGTTGTATTATATGCGGCTCCAATATGGACCCAGGCATTACAGCATATAGAGAGTCAAATCTTAATAATTTTGCAGAAAACTTCACTCAAAGAACGGTGGACGCACAGGCTAATACCGGATATTCATTCGTGGATGGACACATGATATGGAGACCTGGAGTTCCACCTAACCCTTCCATCCCGGATTTAGTCCGAATTATTCGACGTGTTCAGAGTGCTTTAAAGACTCTGAGCAGGTATTATTTTGTTGCCTTTGCTTTCAATAATGACAAAACTAAGACAAATATACAGAGCAAATTAGGCGTTCGTCAGTCGACGCAATAGAGGAGACTTAAATGTCTTATTACTCCCAAGAAATATTACTTAATCAGGTGGTTTCGTGGGAAAGTCTGGAGTTGGGATTTGGCTAGGTTTAGCGGATTAAAGTGCCGCACTTCGGCTTTTGATGTTTTTTCCCCTTACTTAAAAATAAAGGGATATGGCTAAATCGCCTCAGCTCTTTGCGCTGATTATGTATGTATATATCTTCAGGGAATAAATCAGAGCTGGTTTATTCCTCTACGTATTTTGTACCTCAAACAAAGTTAGTGCAGAAGTGGCGAAACAAACCCCGTTCGGGAAAATACGAATCAACAATAGACATGTCAGTATCTTTGTTGGCACAAGTCATGTAATTTTCTTTAATATTAAGAGCACGAGACGTTTCGAATGTTTTCTTTAAGTGTTTACTGTCGGTTAGAAGAATCTTTGCATTAGATTTCTGAAGCTGTTTATCTTGACTTGGAAAATGAAAGCAAACGTCGGAGTCCCTATAAATCTATTTTCTTCTTTTTTACTGGTGTAAACATCGCTTTTATGGTTATAGCCGAGTTAAGGATAGCGCTCCAGTCTTTTTTTTCCATTCGCTGTCAGGATGAGTCGATATAATCACGTCCTTCTGTCCTTACGCGAAGTAGTCCTTTAATTCTTGAACTATTGATCTAAAATTTTGAACACGTTTTTTCTTCCCAAAATCTGCTCATTTGTAGGAAGTGCCGATATTGGATCACTATATATTTGACAAGGAATCGTCACAAACTTTCGCATAATTTTTCATCTCAGTCAGGGCTACAATATCTGAAGAAATTGCTTTGATCGGTGCATGAGAGCATATCACTGCCATATAAACTGACCGATTAAAATCATGTAAAAATCGTTCATACAATTTTTTGTTACATTTTTTGGATCTATAAAGCCTATTATTGTTTCTGTTTGTTTAAGTTAACGTTTTTCTAGTTTAAAAATATTTTAAGCCATAAAACCTATACAAACTTCATACCTGTATAACCTAAAAACAAAAATATTTCTAATAATTTGCAAAAAAGCATTTACATACATAAAGTTGAATGTAAACTGCTTGCTTGAACCTCCAACACCAACAACATAGAACAAACACCGACATCACTAGCAATTCAACACAATCAATTGCGCCCCTCCAGCAACGCTGCGTGCATCCGCTTCACGTAGCAACGCTTATTGTCTCATCTGAGCAATAAACGGAAGTCGACGGCAGCACGTCGTAACTACTTTGAATGCCTCGCTGGCTGACTAGCTGCTTACCGCGGACATAAGAAACGTGTGTGTATGCAGTGCAATTCCATGCATAACGGTTATTCCACAAACAGTCTGCAAATGCTGAGCATACCCTGGTGGGCCACGCAATTTATCTGCTGCAAGTGTAATTTCATTTTCCATGCAAATGCAAAATAAAAAAAGAAAGGAGAATGTAGCCAAACAATTTCTCGTTGCGTTGGCGCATTTCATTTTTAAGAAGTGTAAATTGTTTTAATATCGTCAACGTTTTTTATTTAACGCCTTGTGACGCCATCTTGTGCGCCATATTGTATGCTACAGCACTGCCAGCACATTCAGTTGGTGGCTGTAACGGCAATCCAACGATGAACTGTTGTGGCGCTGATAATCAACAAGCAACAACAACGTGTTTGACACGTGTTCGAAACGTTAAAATCTCTACTTTTACGAGTTGCACAAATGTTACGAGCACGACTGACACAGGAGGCGAATGCGCCAGGTCACAGTTGTGTGTGGCGGCGGCGAAAATGGTTATGAAGGTGTGCAAATATACTTCTGTAGATGTAGATGTATACGAGTCTGTATATTTAAATATTTGCGACGTGAAATAGTTGTGCTGCCTTGTGGTCGTTAGTGTTGCTTAGTCCTTCCTAGTTGCTTTGTTGCTGTATTAGTTAAAGCAAATAATGGGTATTTCAATAAGTGTAGAAGTGCAGACGCTGAACACAATTTTCGACGGTTTTCAAGTATAAATCGGGGGATACTTCTGGCGCCGTCTTGTTGGAACCACATATAGTCCAAGTCCGATTCGGACCAAAAATATTCGGTTTTCATTGAGCGGAGGCGATTCCCATTCACACTAACGTGCCGGTCTTCATCATCACCGCATAATTACGGCCGTCGGGCTATAAACCGCATTAAACCGTAACTTTTTCGGGATGCAATGCTGACTGACCAATATAATGACGTGGATGCCTGACCAATAACCTCCTGACCAATAATGCATATTTTGTTTATTGGCAAAGCCTTTAAACTATAGGGTGGGTCATCTAACGTTTTAAATTTGAATTATCTATATTTCGACATTGGAAAAAATGGGTCGCTATTCACCAGAAGAAAACTGGGAAATATTGAAAAAAAAAACGAGGATGGTCAATTTTACCGAAAAATCATCCTTTATAAATGAGCCTCATCGCGGAAGATGACTTTTTGAGGAAAGTCCAGATCATTTTCAAGTTGTTGCGCAGCCCAATTCACGAAAAAACTACGATTCTGATCAAGCGGCGTCAATCTGATCTTATAAGGATGTAGGCCAAGATCTTTTCGCAAAATTCGCCACAACGACGTTACAGAGATGTCCAACGCTTGATAACGACATATGAGAGACTGATTTGGGTCTTCCTCAATTGATGCGCCAGCGGCGGCAATATTTTGTAATTTGCCTGCGGTTTCCAATTTTTCGACTAGACGCTCAATTGTTGATCTGACAGGATAATTATGATGAATTTCGATAGTAAATTTTAATAATTTTGATTTGTTCTTGCATCGTATATCTTTCCTTGATAAAACGGCAGACCTTAGTGAAGAGAGGTGTGAAAAGAGCGGGAAAATGGCAAATATGGCGTCATTTGCTGTTCCTATCGGTCTACTTGAGTAGCGTCTCTATTGAAAAGCCCGTTACAATTTGTCTGTAACCTCAAACTAAGCCTCAAAGTTCACGGGCTTGACCCAATAATTCAGTTTTATTACGATTGAACAGCTTCAAATACTCCTCAGAATCATCAATTCGTTGTTGTTTGTGGTGAATTGAGAACTTTGCACAGAGCTTTCGCACAATCAAATATGCATTCACAATACGAGGTGTGTTCAAAAAGTATCGCGAATCATAACTGACAGTTTTCTTCAATTGCAGGGGCGTGGTGCATCGTGAGTTCTTGCCACAGGGAAGAACGGTCAATAAGGAATATTACCTGCAAGTTATGCGCAATTTGCGCGAAGCAATTCGCCAGAAACGCCCGGATTTGTGGAAGAACAAAAATTGGCTTTTGCACCACGATAACGCCCCTGCTCACACACATCGTTGCTTGTGCGCGACTTTTTGGTCAAGAACAACACACTAATGATGCCGCAGTCACCGTATTCCCCAGATCTGGCCCCCTGTGACTTTTTCTTGTTCCCTAAACTGAAGAGGCCCATGAAAGAACGACGTTACGCTAATAAATAAATAATTTTTGAAAAAACACAAAATTCGCGATACTTTTTGAACACACCTCGTATATCCAATGCATAGCAGTTCGAATAATGTCCACCAATTCAAGCATCGGCTTCAACAATCATTTATTTTTTTCACCAGAAGGCAATGCTTTATTAAGACACAAAATCCTTTTAATCTACTTTTTAAACTAACAAGTTGCTTCACCCAAATTGCAATATTTCTTAAACTAATAGTTCGACAGCTGTCAATTTTCTACACGTATATTTTGAAGGTTAGGGATGAATAAAAATTATACGGATTTAATGCCAGCATATGTGACACTATGCGTCAGCATACGAACTTTTCAATCCACCTGTTATTATAATAGAATTATTCTGGACCATCAGCAGAAACTTATTCCAATCCAAATTATTATGACTTCTGGCTAAAGAGTGTTTGTTTCCCAAACTGTTTGGTAAAATTGTTTCTTGAGTTGCATTTTTTTAATTAGGAACCGATTGCAATTTTTTTATCAATAAAGTTGTGTATGTGTCAATTATAAATTATATTATTTATTAGTTGGACAAACCGCAACTCATAGATGACATTATGATCCAAGCAGTTGTCACAAAGTGATATCAGCTTTAAGGCTAGTTTACTGACAAGAGGTACTCAATGTTTTAAGGGTAAGAAAATATTAAATTTGGGATCAAGTTCATAAAAACAACTAAAGTGTCTAATATGTCATATTCGAATGTTAGTTTCCAACATTCCACTTCTTTACGTTATTTTTGAAGTTTCATTTGTAACTTACCACTAAAATATTTATATACGTGCAAATAAGTGTTGCATGTTTACCAATATTTTTTACCAAGAATTTCGCGTGTAATTGTGTTAACGGGCAATTTAAGAGAATTCAAAGTCAACACACAAACTCAAATTCAACAGTTTGTTCTTCAACATCACGTATGCGCTTCGTTTATAGACTTCTCTTTTTCCAAAAGCTTAAAGACCCGTGCTCAAAAGTTAGTAGCTGCTAAATATTCAATTGTGTGAGCTTGGTTACCAACGTTTGTGAACTTCTGAAGTTAGCTTTCAATTTAGGCATTTGCCTCGCTTCTTCTTATCCTGTTTTCCTTTGTGCAACCTTTCTCCCAACTCTACATCGCCGCTAACTAACTTCTCCGTAATTAAAATATTTCCACTTCTTATTTATTAGTTTGCTGTTTAATTTTGCAGAAGCACAGTTAGTCTAAGCGCACACACTTCCAGTTTGTTAACTATATGTATGTAAGTAGATATGCTGTAGGCAAGGACTCGAAGTTTGTTTGTTTGCTCGTCGGTCGCCAAAGAATTACACTTTGATTCACTCTCGCTACTAATTAGCTAAATTAATTACTAACGCTCCAGCAGCGTGTTTAAATATTTACTTTAATATACTATATTTCTTCTTACTTATACATATATAATTCTCTTTGCAGCAGTGTTTATAGAAGCGAGAGGAAGCTTTTGAATCTAATGCCGACACTGGTGACTACAGCAAGTGGGATTTTGAATGTCTAAGAGGTGAGTTTACAATTAAGGACACTATATTATATATTAAATCATATATTGTATAATGAAACCAAAATGAAGTTTACAAAGCGAAATCTTCATTTGTACCAAACCTTCGTCTTAGAACTTTATATAAATGCAGAAGATCTGGGAATTCAAAAAAATTTTACTTTTGAGTTAAGTCTTTATTTGTTGCTCTTTGATACTCAAACTACAAAAAAATGTTCACAACAAGAAACGAATTTCTAAGGAGTCAGAAATCTCTTCCATTCCAGAATTACAATCGAAGAAACATCCACTCATCGTTTGGAATTATAATTTACTATTAATTCTTTTGTGCGGAAAAACGGTGAATGACCTCTTCATGCATTATTCCTATCTTAAAAGACTACTTTGTGACAAGATTGCCTCATCGATAACGGTCGTTAAAGAAATTTTCCTTTTGACTTCTTTGTTTACTTCTCCAGACATGTCTTTAAAAAATACCAACTTAATCCGACCTGACCACATACCCAAAAGTTGTTGAAAGCACAAACTATCGAAGATAAACCGCTGAAGTTTCGAGGAAGAAGACGATAAAAATGGCAGAATACTTTGCTTACAGAAAACTCAGTAGAGATTTGGTTCTGTAGGTACGTAGAGTAGCAGTCTGACGACGCACCTAGGTCATTAGGATCCCTAATGTGAAACCGCCAAAGCTGAAATCACCTCTCTCTATGGCTTCCTCTCTGAATGATCGCGGGCTTCTGATGAAATTTGTCTGTACAAAAAATATATATGTGCAACCTCCGAAACAAGGTCAAGAAACCCTAAACAAAACTTTTCATTAGCATAGTATAGTATACATTTTATAGTCTCGTGTTCTTCTACTTCTTGACAGTTTCTACACTAGTCAGTATATGGAGTTCCTAGTCTGCTGGCATGTCTGCCAATTAAACAGTGACCTTTTAGCAGTCCTACTAGAGTTCTTATGTCATTAATTTTGGTATTTCTGGCTATCTGTATCTATATTCCTTGTTCTGAGCACACTCTTTGTCAGAACAAGTAGGCTTTCTTTAATTTCTATGACCTCCGCTGGAAGATCCTGCAGAGGTCTGGCGATTTTGGTATGTAATTTTGCTGAAAAGACACCACCTCCCACACGATTATCCAGTTTGTACCTGACCGTTCAGTTATGCCTGTGACCGTGTACGCCTCATCCTTTGCCATTCTGCTCTAAAAGAGAAGGCAATAATGAGCACCGAATTTAAGTTCAATTCTATATCATTTCGAAAATCTGTGGTATTGAATAGAAACCGGAACTTACCGGGTATCTTAGAATGCCTCCTAATACAGGCGACTAATAGAAGAGCTGACTTCGCTGTCAGTTGCTTACAAAACGAGTCTATTGGCAATAAAATGACGTTGGTTCTGTTCGAATTTTCGAAGAAGACATCTATAAATAATGTATAGATCAGTGCAAGCTTGGTTCTGCTTAGAGGTATGATTATAATTGAAGTTCTCCAACCAGTTCTTAGGAGTTCCAAATATTATTTGTATATTTTTTTTCGAAAATACTGAGCGCTGATTAATTTGGAGTCATCCCTTGAAGCCGTACATAATTTACAAAAATTTGTTATAATTAAATCAATAAATAACTTAGACGCTTTGAAACTATAATTCAAACTATTTACTATTGCTTTGCTTACAACTTCCTTACCGTCTATATTAAGAACGCCAGCAAATTTCACATTTAAAAATAATTGCCCATGTTTCTTTTGCTGCACTTATTGCGAGTGCTCCACTTTCCACTGGCAAACACGATCACTCTTCGATCGTCTGAAAGCAACGACATTAATCATTGAGCTAAACAACACGAACGATCCTTTAGCTACGTTAATTGTGTCAAATGACCTCGAGCAGTTGCTGAAAAAAGCGACAGCGATTACTTAAAATAGGCGCGTTCAATGAGGAACACGCCAAGAGAGAGAGCCAAAGGCCAAAAGTGAGCGGAGATGTGGCGGCGGCGCAACTTGTTTGCTTACTGATGATAAACCAGTCAAAAGAGCGTTTGTGAGAGCACGTCAAACTGGCTGAGAGCACGCGAGTGTATGCACTCAACTCTCTCTTATTTTTAAATTTAACCAGCTTGTGGTCAGTTCAAAGTTTGGCTACAACAAATATTTATAGTATTTCCTATTGATGCTCTTCTTTTCACCATTAGTGCCATTAATGGTAAGCGCACCTGTTGAGCGCAGCGGCTAGCTGTGGTGAATATGTATTTGTTACACATTTGGTGCAACAAGTGTGGTGTGTTGCGGCGGTGGAGTGATCGTGCGCGCACGAGCGCGTTTTGTTTACAAACCTATTTTCTTTATTTAATGTTCTGAAGTGTTGTTGTAGCTTACGCCGAACAAGTTGCTTGATCTACACCTGGGTGCGCGTGCGCTCCCAGGCATGCTTATTGCTACTGTTGCTGCTACCACGCTCTCGTACAAGTAACTTTCTTTTGCATTTCACCACTAACAAATTATGCTGCGCGATCGTTTCGTGTTTATCTGCTGACTCCTCGCTTTGGTGGTGGTTTTAATGTTGGTGCTGCTGATGCGCCAGCATAGCTAGGCATATCACAGTGACTCTACTTCACGTTTAGTTTACAACGAAACTTCGACGCGTTAAGACAAGTGAATCAAGCGACCGGTTTTTCGATTATTTTCTGTAAGCGTCTTATTTCGTGTTCGTGCGCATGCGCGTAGAGCACACTTCTTGCCATTTTTGCATAGTTTGTTGATCGATCACTTATAGTGCAAATACTTAATATAGCGTCGCGTTGCGATTTCTAAGCGGATTTGTTGCGTGCAAATGCGGAGCACGTAATTAGAACGCGCGATCGCGCCGCTTGCCGTGTATCACAATAATTGGCATTGACAATAATTGCTTGCATGCAGGCGGACGTATGAAGCACCGTCTATTCGGGGCGCGTTGCCGTGTTCGATTGGCAATTTGGTGCGATTAACCGCGCGCGTGCAATTGGGTGAATGTGAGATTACAAGATTTGTGCTGGTTTTGTAGAAATTTTACTAAAAATAGGCGTGGCGCATATAAAGCGCTTAACTTGCTGTAATCTTTTAGATGCTTTGTGCTGCAGATCCGTAGCACAGCTTCGACGTAAAGTGCACACAAAAAGTGGGCGGCGTATTATCGCATTGATCGCCGCTTACTTGTTAATATTCAAAGCGCAAAAAAAAATTAAAAAAAATAAAAACGTGTACTATTAAATATACTCCAACCATAAAATCGTGTTTGAGTTTTGTCAACTACCAAAAAATGTCGCATGCGCTGCAGGCGTTCAAGTTGAAAACGGCCGCGCAACCAAACTTGCCGCTACCCAAAGCGTTGAGGCGCCGCGCCCATTTGCTTGCAACAAAAAATTGGTGGAAATTATGTTTTGTGTACGGTCATGATCCGTCGAAACTTTACCGTGAAATCACTTACAACACAGAGTCGCCAAATGCAACGGACAATAAATCAGATAATACAACAACAATGAATGCCGGTGGAAATACCGCTACGGCGTGTAATACGGAGGCTGCTGATTCATTGCGCGCCGCGACAATGTCACCAGTGGAAAGCGGCAGCGCATCGCAAAGCTCACTGAATGATGCTGCAAAATTATTTCCACGCAATATGCCGAGCGTGAGGCGCAGTCGCAGGCGCATAGCTGCCAAAACAGTGGCCAGTGATGAGACAGCGTTTAGCACAGAGTTGCCAATGATTGCTAAGCAAACGGCAGAGAAGAAAAAAATATCGAATAGCGCTGTTTTGCATCGCGTCGATAGCAGCTGCCACAAATCGAGCCTCTCAAGGGTCACTAAGTTGACGCCGCGCAAGCTAAAGGCGCCAAATGGTGGGCAAAGGCGGCAACATTGTCGGCGCACACCATTTAGTGAGAATAACGCAACATTTATTAATGGCAAGCGCGAGGTTAGTGTACACAGCAAAGAACATAGAAATAAGTGCAGAGCGCACGCGCAGAACAATGACAGCGACAAGCCGCTTGCTGCTGACAACGCTAAGTATTGCAAAGCACAAAATGCAAATAAGGCGTCAACACAGCATGCAAGCACTGCGCGTTGTCACAAACATAGCAAGCAAGCGCTTGGCGCTGAGCAAGAGAAACCAAAATATGAGCATTTAACTGGTATACAAGCACAAGAAACGACGCGCCAGCAGCTACAGCAGTGTGAAATTGCTCAGCCGCTCAAACAACCAGCGCGCACACACCAACATTACGCTAAACCACTAAAATTGTCGCTGCTGCCACATGAAATATCACTGTGTGGCGATGGCGCGCGGCCGCATACCTTGTCTGCCGCAAGCGCGTTGTCATGCGCGGTCACCCAAACTGCCGATGTTCAATACGCGCAAAACCGCTTGGCCGCAATCGGCGCATTGCCATCACCCTCCGCCGCCTCACAGACTCACTCTCATCAATCGAGTCTCATTAGCTACGATTTGAGTCGTTCCACAAGCCGCCTAAGCTGCTTTGAGTCAATACCGAATGCGGTTAATGCCATAACAACAACATCAGCAGTAACAACGGTTGAACAAGCAAGTCAATCACATACCAATGCTGGCAAACTAAGTCACAAGCCGCATCACCAACATATGGATGACTCATTTCTGTCATCGGGCATCTCATGCGGCGACGCTGAGACGCAATCGGAAGCGAGTTGTAGTTCACCATCGCTAATGCAACTACAACATGTTGCTGATATTGGCGCGCATATGGAGGACGTCGAGGATGCTTTAATTGAGGCAGAGGTGGCACAGCTTACGGCCAATTTGCGGCGTGACGAAGAGGCGGCCGAGCGACGCCTGTCACGACGCGTCGAGGCCACAGCAAAAATGTTGCAGACCATAAATGCTGTCTGTTCAAGTGGGAGAGAAGCGGCGTCAGCCGTGGCAGCAAAGAAAGTCGCCGTCATCACCAATGCCAAAACAATGTCAACAACTATGACAACAAGCGCAGCATCAAACACAACAACAGGCGCATCAACAGCAGTCTTACCACAATCACTAAATGTTGCTGATCTACGCAATTTGAAAGTTTGTCGCAATCGCAATGCCGTGTGGATGCTTTCGTGCGCCAACAACAGCGATAGCTGCATAGCGCCCATACCGGATGACGCGCAGCTAAGCGATATTGAAGAGCAGCTTGCGCGCTTGCCATCCAGCGATGAAGTGGATATGACGAGTGGCGTGTCGTCGACGCTTGAAGAGTCAGTAAACACAGTAGCAAGTAGCACAGCAGAAAGTGCAGCCAAAGCACTGGCATCAACAACAACAACTACAAGCTCGTGTCTGCAGCAGCAGATGTAAGTGGCCTTTAGTCAATAAAAATCTCTGAAATTTATTGGTATTTTTTGTATAAGAATAGAAAGCTGCCAAGAATTCTTTATCATTTATTTTTGTTTTCTCACACAATGACCCTTACGTCTGTAGCTTTCATTTTCAGCAAATAATCTAAAATTATATCATAGTCATTAGCATTTCAATAGTTCCGCCGCGCTCAGCTGCTAAACTGCCGATTAGTCTGTAAACAGGCTTTTATTGTCAGCTTTAATGGCTTGATTGGGCGCGCCCAAATTTATACAAATAGAACAAAGCAGTCTGTGCTTCTATTCTTTACAAGCGAACACATGTTAGACAGTGGCTTAGTTGGTTTTTAGTGTTGAAGGGACTTAAGTAGGAAAATTATTTTTTTCTTTTGAAGAAAGTGGTTGTAAGAGCCTGATGAAATAATAAACATTTAAACTAATTATACAAGTTAAGTTAAAAAAAAAAAACAAAAAAAAAAAAAAATACTCTAACCTTTCTTCAAAATTTTCGTATAAAATATTGATTTTATGATTTCTCTTGTAGTACTTTAGAAAGCAAGGTATAGCTCAATACTAAGGAACTTCTTGTTATTTGACTATGTGTACGGTTTTTCAACAGGAGCGCTGCAAAAGTTTTTTTTAATAAATTTCCTGTGAAAATTAAAAAAATTTTCCATAGAAATTTCTTTTGTATGGTCACCACAGCCAGAAATTAACCCGGTTTTTAACGGCTTTCAAGCATAAATCGGCCGATACTGTTGCAATTTCTCGTTTGATATCGGTACAAAACTCATCAATCGTCGCTGTTTTGTTGGCATAGAAAATATACTTGACGTAGTCCCACAGAAAATAGTCTAACTGCATCAAATCGGACGACCAATTGACTGTGCCACTTGGAACTTGGTTTAAAATAAATCGATTGTGACATTCGCAGTGTGGCTTGTGGAGCCCTCCTGTTGGAATCACAATTTGTCCAAGTCCCTATCGTCCAATTCGGCCCAAAAATATTCACGGAAGAAGTACGGCCCAATGACGTCGCCGGCCTATACCGCAATTTTTTTAGGATAAAACGTATGTGTCCGTGGATTTAAATTTCTCCATTATGGCGTCGTTTGCTGTCCCTATCGATCTATTTTTGTAGAGTCTCTTTTGAAAAACTTTTTACTATTACCATCAGAATTTATTGTTTCTTCAACAGAATCGAACAAAGAAAGGACAAAAGTGAAAATCAACCTCACGCAGTCTCAAATTAAACGAGTTAATGGAATAAATTGAAGTGTCAATATATATCCTCGAACCATTTTTTTCATGAAAAGTGTTTATGGAAAGAAATCCAAGTTTAGCTTTTATTTAAGAATATTGCAGAAATTGTTAAATTACGCTGAACAGCACTCTTAAAGTTGCCTTGTATAAATGTCTTGAGATGTGTTTTAAATACACTAAAAGCTTTCTGAATTTTCTCTACAACAATTTTTATTTTTTTATTTATTTTTTTTTTGAAAATTTTGTTTTGAGCGAACTTCTATAAAAATGATAAATCTTATTGAACTTATGGCAAATCCAACTTTACCCCCTTCAAGTCTATGACTCTGTTACTCTATAAACGTAAACAAACGATTAAATCCGTCTCCATATTTTTATTGAGCGGCAACTCAATGGAAGCTAGTAGTTTATTCTTCGTCGATTTCAAACGAATGATTATCGATTTCTTTGGAGTGATTGTATAAATATGCACTTAACTTATTTTGATTTCAGTCTGATCATTGTGTAATACTAACACTTAAACGTTCGTTAAGTTCTCCTAAGGGTTTCAGATGTAAGTCTTAAGTTTATTGTTCAAAACTGTATTAAAATATCTATGCTTGCATTGAACTCGAAAATAATCTAAATCAACTCAAAAAGCTCACTGATAAACTTTAAAAGCATATTATTAAACTGAACTATCGATTATTTATTGAAACTCAACTCTCAAAAAGCCGAAACTCATATGGAATAGAATAACACCTGTGGTTTTCAAATTTACCTTAAAAAAAATTGTCTGTGTTCTTCTACTTGGCGAAATGGAGTTTGTTGAGCATTTGTAGAGTGATTCACAAATCAAAAATATTTCGAACTAATTTCAGTGGCTTTAGTAGAGGTACTATACGAGTATCAATGGCACTATTTTTTCAGCTCATTTTGCTGTCAAAAAATCACTTCCTTCGAGAACAGTACAAAAATAGTTTGCAAATCTAAATCAAAAATTTTTCGCTTTTGATTTGTTTACTTCGAAATGCTGTGGCGAATTTCGAAATGAGTGTAGAATTTAAAAAAAAATATATATATATGTATATCAAAAGTTTTTGCTCCATTTTTTATATTCAAAATGGTACTCAGAAGTGATTTTATAATAAACTTCTATTTCCTTCTTTCTTACTTTTTTGAAGAGCGCTGAATCTCAAATATTTTTCTTGAACACCCAATTTATCTACGTGTTTTCCAAAAATTTTAATTATTAAATATTCAAATTTTGAACTTATTACAGCTCGCAGCTACAAGCGCCATTTAAGTCACAGCAGTCCAAACACAAATTTACATACTCTATACTATATTTATATTCTACTAATACTATATATGGAGGCTTATGGATGATCACCTTCTGATAATTACCATATAAATAGTAAGCTCATTAAGTAGCTATGCAAAATTAATAAAAAAAAATATTTTCTCAAAAATTAAAATTCGTAAAAAGTCAAAATATATGTGTATACTGTGTGTGTGCATATTCTAGCACATATACACATGCACATTATACACCGCAGAGAATTAATGAGCTGCGTTTACAATATTTCGCGCTTCCACTAATTAATTTATTCAAAAGCCATTAGCGATAAACGAAACTCCATCTTCTTCTTAATCACACTTTATGCTCTTTCTGCGCTTAAATATTTATTTATCTGCGCATTTTTCTTCTAAGCGTTTCCTCCGTGCCATATGGTGTAGAGTGTCGCCGGCCATACGACAATGTGTCAGAAGCAATTTTGTAGTAGTCAATTGATGAGGCGCACCAATGTGGCATTCGGTTAGTTGTTTTACCAAAAACTGTTTGACTTATGGACATTTGAGGCGCCCAGCGGCGGAGCAGCGCGCCAATCAAGCGATGAACTGCCGAAAAAGCCGACAAGGCAACATTGAAAAGGCGTTGCAAATTGCGAATTATTAATAGCGGTGTCACTTAAGCGAATACAAGTATGCATATACATACACGTATACACATACATTTATGCAAAGTAATTTTTGGTAATTCTCGAAATTGCATTCGCATTATTTAGTTGTCATAAGAGTTGTAAGCGACGCTGCATCCTTCAACAGCCGGCGGTCTGACACACTTTCATTGTTGTTGTTTTGACTTTTTTTGGTTATGACATGATGCATACGCTGATTGCATGTAATAAAGACATAAAAGCACAAATAACAGCTGCTGACAATAAGCCATTTTTTATGAGCGTTTAATGACTGGGCCGCGTACTTTTCGAATTTATCGTTTGTTTTGGCGACGCAGATGCACGTGCGAAGAGCTTGAAAAAATTATGCGTGTATACATATTTACATTCTATGCAGTTATATGTGCCTATATGTATAGTATGTATGTATTTCATAGGCGACAAACTTATGGGTTTTAAATTGTGTAATATTTTTCTGATGTGCAAATTATTTAACCGAAAAATGAAAGTAAAGTAGTTGCCACCCAACTGAAATACACGCAAATAAATTAATTTAATTTTCATCGAAATAATAAATCAATTAAGCAAAATTGGAACATTTTGAATAATTTTACAAAAATATTTACAAAAGGAGTTGCCACCTGTAAAAATTTTAGAGTAAAAAATGCTTCTAAAATAAAAAAGACTTCAATATAAACTCCAATCAAAAAGTGAAAGGAAGCTTATCATTTGGAACATATTTTTGGGAAAGTTGCCACCTATTTAAAATTTTTATAAAAAAAATTTATTGAAATAAAAAACTATTTCAAATTTTTATAAAAAAAAAATTATTAAATAAATAATAACAATATTGACGAGAAACAAAAATTAATTGATTGTGTTTAACCGAAAGGTTTTGAATGATTGTGCATAAATATTTACAAAGAGTCCTGCCACCTGTAAGCAATTTTGGAGTAAAATATGCTGGTAAAATAGAAAAATATCAATAAAGACAACAATTGAAGAGCTGTAAAAAATGTTCATTGTTTTGAATAAATATTTTGGAGAGTGTTGCCATCTATTTACAATTTTTTTTAAATAAAAAAGAAGCAAAACTTAACAAAGACTTATAAAAGCCATTTTTGTATAGGAAAAAAATTCATACAAATTTGGTTACAGTTCTTAGTTTACATGTCCGAGTAAAATTTTATGAGGATTGTATATTATAAAAGTCCCGCGTAATGTTTTGCTCCAAGGTCTGAATCGAAGCGGAGTTGTCCGCATAGACTTTAGGCTTTGCATATCCCAACAGGAAAAAGTGAAACAGTGTGATATCACACGATCTTGGTGGCCAATCGACCGGCCCAAAAGATGAAATTATCTGCTCGGCGAAGTGTTCTCTCAATAAATCCATTAATGGATGAGATGTGTTGGAAGTGGCGCCCTCTTGTTGAAATCAATTGTCCCGAGATCAAGACCTTCTATTTCACGCATCAAATTGTCGATTATCATGCCGCGATAATGACTGATAATAGTTGCCTTTGACAGATGATTCCACCGGCCCACAAACCACAGCAAACCGTTGTTCTTTCTGTATGAATTGGCAGCTCTTAATTTTCTTTTCCCAAATGCGGCAGGTTATCTTGTTTATATAACCATTAAGACAGAAATTAGCCACATTGCTGAACAAAATTTTGTTCGAAAACGTCGGATCTTCTTCGAACTTTTCAAAACACATAGAACGAAGTGATGTGTTTGGGAAGTTCTTGCAAAAGCTGTATTTTGTACTTGCTTTCAATTTAAGATCTCGACGTAAAATGCGCCAAGTTGTTCCATACGTCAGTCCGAGTTGCTGCGAACGGCGCCGAATCGACTCTCCACGGTCTTTATATACACTCACAGCCCTGCTGCTAAATTTTCTTCACCGCTTGCTAGACGTGATCTATTCGGTCGATATTATCTAATAATGAGTGCTGGATCTCAAGATGGGTGATGGTGTTGCGAATAGTACGCTCCATACCATAAGTAGAGCGAAGCGCGCGAAACACATTTTTTATAGAACGTGAATTTTCGAAACAAAGTTGAACGATTGGTAAATATTATTTATATATACATACATATTTAGGCGGTCAGGTCTTTTCATGAAGAAATGCCAAACATTACTGAATAAAAATAATATCTGTCATATTATTGACAGGACTCACACATTATCTGTTTAAAAAAGGCTATTTAAAAGTACCGCAACTTGGATCACCCGTTATAATATTTATTTAAATATTTCAACAAAATTACAGAAACGAAGGTGAAGAGCATTAAAATGAGTTGTTTAGAACTAAAACAGAGTTGCCACTCAACGAAATTATTCTTATAGCACTTTCAGCCTTTTAATATAGAGAAAGTGGCATGTGAAGAATCAGTTTTTACTATATTGATTTAAAATATTAAAATCGGTTATGAATTAAATGTATTCAAAAGAAAACATATTCACAAAAGCTCCTCAAAATATATCCATAAAAGATTAAATTTTGTCGATACAGCCAAAAAGTGTATTTTAAACCGACAATTAGTCAAAAAAAGTCTCGCACAATATTTGCACCCATTAAGTGCCTGTATGCAACGAAGCATAATTTTAAGTCTGCACTAAAAACATCGATTTGCAAAAAAGAGTATATTTCGACTTATTTCCGAAGCAAAAGTTTGCGAAAAACAGTACATAAATACACAGCCAATAATAACTACTACCAAACATATTAATTTTCCTCCATTTATAATTACATTTACATTTTTTACGTTCCCCATCAGCGCAGTGTCAACCAATTGAATTCCAGAAATTCGCCTGCGGTCGCGCTGACCTGTATCGACATGTGCCCAGGCATACACGTAAGCGCGCACCACCCATCCCCGCTACATGGCCCTTCATCTGCACCGCAACATGCGAGACCGTCCGTCGGTGTGTTTGTGCATTGAGTTGATGTGCCGCCAAGGGGACAAGCGAATATTGCCACTCATAAATTCCATATGTCGTTTTAATAACCACACATTTATGTGCATGTCGCAAGTCGGCAGCGTGCGGCATTCGCAGCCGCATTGTGGCAACATCAACACGCCTATTCAGTTAAGTCAGAAAAATTAAGATCCTCATACACAGACGGCAAAATAGAAGCAAAGATGAAAACCGACACGAAGACGCACAGACTCACCGCACACACGGCGTCTCCCGCTAAGTTCATCCGACGGCTCCGAATGCCGATGAATGGTTCGCTGATAGCGCTGCGATATATCTCACTTGGCAGCTGGCTGCCAAGGCATGTACCGAAGCAGTGCAGAGCAACAGCAAAGGCAACACTTTATACGTTTGTTCAGGTCCACTGACCATATTGGGAGGCCTCAGCGACATTGACTAACCGCCCAGCAGTCACGCGCACACACACACACATGCATCCAGGTGCCAAACCAAACCCGCATATCGGGCTCGTAAATCGCACCTTTCGATGTTGCTTAGCTCGTGCATCTTCGCATATCAGCACGAGATACGCAGCTCAACACTTTTATCGCTTCATTTGCATGCTTTTGTGCGCCACCAGCCCAGCCTCCGCAGCTGCGCGCCTCCACTGGTTGTGACGACTTTAAATCGCTTCGTATTATGCATAAAAAGCTTGTGGACGAGCGCAGCGAAGGCGGTGTGCTCACGCGCAAATCTTTTGTTTGCGTGCAGTGCGGCAATTTCCTTACGCACACAACTTCAGCTCGCATCATTTTTATGTCCAAGCCGCGCATTCATCGGCTACCATCTTCCATCTATGAAAGCTAAGTAGCTGGTTATAAATCTGATTTATGAGGTGAACGTTTGAGTTATAAAGTGTTAGTGTGGTGTTGCTATTGTTGTTGTCGACGGTCAATTTGCAATTCTTAAGAATTTCGCAATGGTTTCGGGTGCCGTATTCAAATGTTATGTGTGAATGTATATGACAAAGAATTGCTACTTTTACTTTTTACGAAGTTTCAAGTTTTTATAGGCGGATTATGCGCGCTGCGCTATTGATATTGTTTGTTATAAAAAATTCAAAAATGTTAGAAACTAAAATATTTTGAAAGTTCATATTGAGGTATTAATTTCAGTTGAAAATTTGTAACAATACCGTTTCTACACACTTTCAGTTTTGAAATTTCGAATTTCTCTGATTTGACCATAATTTTACTATAATAACATCCAAAATGCTTGCTGAGTTGCTACACAAAGCTCAAAAACCTAACCTAAATTCAAAGCAATTTCCATAAAAAAATGCCATATAACTTCTTCAGTTCTTGCGTCAATTGTATCTTGATCTTGTTTGATCTCACGGAGATGCTCAACACCTAAAAACGACATGTGAGAGACTGATTTGGGTCTTCCTTAATTGATGCGCTAGCGGCAGCAATATTCTCGACAATATGGGCACTATATACCTCACTGTCCCGGCAACATTTTTTACTTTGCCCGTGGATTCAAATGTTTCCACTATACGCTCAATTGTTGATCTGACAGGACGATGATGATGACTACAAATTGGACGTAGCGCTCTTACAATTGATACCACTGACTCCGAAGGCAAAAGCATAGGAGGTGTTTCAGCATCTCCAACTCGCATGTGATGCCAGTAGGTTGTAACCTGTCAAGACTTCAACAGCTATCTGGCAGTACTATCAAGACCGTGTGAGTAAGAAGCAAGCGAGTATTTTTAAAGGTCTCTGGCACATGATCTTGGTAATTCTGCATGTACTTAAGGCATTCCTTTCGCTTGTCAGCCCTTTTGTAAATTTCATTTTATATCGAAATTTTTGATCACACGTTATTTTTCATTTTAGGTGACGATATATAATGGGGGGTCGAAGATAATGTAAAATGAAGTCAGAGATATACTATGCCTTATCTTGAGGCTATTTTCACTAACGGTTAATAAACGATATTTGGTTGGAAGATATTAAGAATCAATGAAATTTTTTTTTTAAGTCCTGCTAAATGAAGTCTTTATGTGGTAGATGGCTCTAGAAAAGACCACACTTGCATATAAACCCGAGAGCGTTCAACGAGCGGCACTCATCAGCATGTTTGGTGCACTAAGATCCAGTCCAACCATGGCACTTAACATCATCCTGCACATATTGCCCGCGAACATCGGCGGAAGAAGTATGGCTGCGAAAGATGCCATCAGACTCAGGGAGTCTGGGTTCCTAAAACAACACGTGTCTGAACACTCAAAAATCCTCACATATTCTGACTTCATACCTGATCACTTGGATCATGAAGTCGATAAACCGAACTCTGACGGCTGCTTTTCTGCCTATATACCGGCGAGGGAGCTGTGGGTGGAAAGAAGCCGTTGGAGGAGAGAAGCAGTGAGCTTCTTCACGGATGGGTCAAAGCTTGGTGGAAGGTTAATGGAAGGGTCTACTCGCAGCAGCTCTCTATCAATTCCAGTTTCAGATTTTTTGACTATTGCAGCATCTTCCTGGCCGAGGTTGCAGTCATTAAGGTGGCAGTAGATTTACTGCTCCAGAGTGCAGCATCCTTCAGAGAAGTGACCGTCCACTAGCAGAAACGCGAGTTCAAGGCTATTAGAATTCATTAATTGTGCGTTCAGGGCTGATCGAAGTTTGCATTGGCTACTAAGCGGTTTGCAAATTGTTTAGTTTTTCTAAACTACTTTAAATAAAATTTCGAAATTATTTTCCCTATCACTCCTTATCTCAAATTTTATTCCACTTTTCTTAATTTTTCATTGCTTACCAAATGGGTAAATATCTCCAGCCCTTTGCACGGTAATTTAATACTCGAAATTTCTGCAAATTGATTGTGCGCATTAAATTGACATTCGCGGTCAGGCGATCGCCGCTGTCACCGTTTACATACTTGAAAAATGCCAGTGAGGCAAGTAGTTGTGGTACTAGTACAAATATGAGCGCATATACAAAAGAGTCTTCCTCGCTTACCGCAACAGCAAATAGGTATTAATTGAAGAAACGTAGTGGAGTTCAATAATGATACAAAGAAAAAAATAAATAAATAAAAAGGGAAAGGTAAAAACTGTGGCTTTAAGTCCATAGACCTTCACATTGAATTCCTTTTCATTGGTTCGTGCAAAAGGTGAATGCATGCATATGCTCATATATATAATTACTTATTTACATATGTATAGTATGTGCGTGCGCACAGTGTGTGGCGAACAAAGGCCAAAGTCACTTTCGAACTTGGCCACAAAGAACATGACGATTGGTGGCAGTCGTTAGGCTGAGCGCTAAACAAAGCGCGAACCATACATACACACATGCATACATACATATGTGTACACTTTGGGAGTGCGTTAAGCTGCGCTTGGGTTAATATGCCAACATATATTATGTATATGTATATATGTATGAATACGTGTATGTGTTTATCACTCCATGAGCGCGCTGGTTTGAGCATCTTCATGGCTTTTCAATCGTCATTTATGCGAAAACAAAGTATTCTGCAAACAACAACAACTTCAGCGGAGATAAATATACCTACGTATGTGTTCCTGCTTACTTATGGAAACTTAAATTTCAATTTTCCGCCTCTGTCAGCCGCCGGGCGTGAGAAGGTCAGACGAATAAACATCCAGGCAGCCAGCTATTCAACTGGAATAATAGTACAAATACATACAAAAATAAATATATACGAGTACATATCGTCATCTAAAATGTAAAACAACGTGTCATCAAAAAAAAAAAAATCGAAAATCACTTCCAGATATAAGCGATATATAAACGTTTTATAGCCAAAACTCAAATTTTGTTTTAATATGAGTGTATGATAACCAATATATAACCAATATATAATTAATTTATAACCAATACATAACTAGTATATAACCAATGCATAACCAATATATAACCACTTTATAACCAAAACTAAAATTTTGTTACAATAGGAGTGGTTTCTATTATAACGTTGTTGTAAGCTTATGAAGAGTGATGTTACGTTATTTTGCATTTTAGGTGATTATATATAAGAATATATGCTTAAATAGGTATGCACTTAACACTAAACAGACTTACATATGCATATATGTAGTATTTATACTAATAAAATTCCATTATTATCTCTTGAGGAATTTGCGGCGGCCGTTTTATATACATATGCCGACGCCGCCGTACACTACTCCTGCACAATTTTATCCTCTTCTACAAGTACATACATACACATACTACATATGTCTTTACATATACCCTCATTTAGCCGATTTCAAAGTTGGCATGTAAAATGGAAAAATGTAATTAAAGTCGACATTAAGCAGCGAATCACGGGTGGTCGGTCGCTTTGCTAATAAAATTGAAAATTGTGACGAGCAAAAGTTGTGAGCAGCACCAAATCGGCCTAACCAGCAGAAGCGGCGTGTACAAGTGGAGCACAGATGAAAGCAAAGGCCACTACAAAGTGTAGCGCTAAATTAGTGTTTTCTTGCTTTTTAAGAAGAAACATATGAACGTTGCGACTTTGAAGAATAACATAAGCTCCGATCAGCCTACTTACTTCGAGTATTTGCCACATCACATGACCGTATGATGCCCGCGCTTAAGTATTTAATTAAAAAGAAATTAATTGTTGTTGATTTTAATTGAATAGCGGCAGCGCTTACAGCAGAGGTGGCGATTAATTTTCAATTACTTTTTTCTAATGGTCAATTTAATCTTTTTTATCGTATTATTTTTTGAACTACTAAAGCCTTTAATTTATGATAGATTAATTGAGCTACTCTGCATGAATATTTTATTAATTCCGAATCTGTAATTTTTACTTAATTTTAAGATAAATACTAAAGGCGGAGTAAGTAAAAGTATTTCAGAAAGTTAAAGGCATTTTTCATAGCCGGTTTTGATTTCCAAAAATACCTTAATTAACTAATTCGCTTATTTGAAGCTCCAATTATTGGTTTGTTCAGATTTAAAATTGCAAATCCATTATTGAAGCACTTCAAAACTCATAGAGAAAAATGATTCCAAAGACCTATATTTTTTACTTATGACAGACTTTTCATAATCTTCGTTCGAAAATAGCGCAAAAATGTGATTTTAAGCTTGATCTTGACTTTTCGTACCTCAGACTTGACGAAGCATTCTTCAAATATAATGCCTTCTTTGATTTTGGTTTCAATTTCCATGCTCAAAAAAGTTTCTGATCCTGTAAGGAGTTTTCCTGTCAACGCGGGCGCATCTTTTTTCCGAAGGGTTACCGGAAATGGCGTCGCAAAAGCCGAGTTTGAAATATTTTTTCCAAAAATTTCAGAATTTCTTTGTTAATAGTGTAAGTATGTTTGTAACAATAAAAAGGAATCTAATAAAATATTTAATTTTTTATATGAGAAAATTTTGTTTTTAAAAAGTCTGTTTTTTACCCGATCAAACCCATATAACCTCTTAAAAAAAGCCATTTACGTAGATAGTTATGGTTTTGAAATGATACTGATATACATTATTAGGGGATTTGAACAATCCTTTGTCTGTACATACGAGTGTTAACCTCTACATACTATTAGTGCCGAGTTTCTCCTGAACAAAATAAGCAAATATATTCCAAATACTTAACTCTTGATATATATACCTGTATTGCCCTCACGAATAGCTAGAAAAGAGCCTACCTGTTTAAAATACCGATAGAGAAAATATTTCTAAAATGCAACAGAAATCACTGAAAATGAATAATCATGCTTTCTATTAATTTATAAACTGCTAAGTCAGCGCATTACATTAATCAACAAAAAGTAATTATTTGCTTAAAGCAAGTCTTACAAATATTTTGGTCATATAAAACAGCAAATTATCAGGCAAATTGAACCAAAATAAATTCCATCCATTTATCATTCTTTACGCATGCAATAACTCATCAAATAATTATGGTTGTTCCCAAGTATCTGCCTCGGTTTCCATCAACTTCTTCGCACAATTTCTCAATTTTTCAATTATTGTATTAAATTATGATTTTATTGCTGAAATTCCAGAGTAATTCGAACAATTTGCTGGACTTAAGTGGAGAGCACATTAAGAAGAAAAGTAATACCAAAGCAAAAATTTTTGAAATCGTATAAAAAAAAAATGATCTGAGAAGTGGGTAGGAAAAGAGAGCAAATATAAAATGATTACGCGGTCAAAGTTCATGTGAAAGGAAAATATAATTGCAGCATATTTATAAAATACTATTATGTGATATAATTTTGGCTCAAAATTGCACTGTATGCTGTTCAGATATTTTGGAATTTTAGCTTGGTTTTAATAATTTAGTATACTCAGTGTTTAGTATTTGTCGTTAAGTTATGGTCTGGAGAAAATTTTGAGTTTCAAACATTTTTTGTTTCATTAAATTTCCCTGCTAGATGTCCAAATGACAGAAATATTATGATTGTGGCAGAGAAGTTTGTAGGCTTAAGTGTATTAACTGGAGTCTCAATCCATAGGAATACATTTCTCAACACCACAAGAATAAGTATTTTAGAAAAATGTGCATAAAAGAATCATAAAAAGGAGTTAAAACTATTTTTCATTTATTATAATCGAAGCTAGTCGTTAGTTAAGGTCTTTAGACTTCAATACTGCACCAATCCAAATAAACCTAAAATAATAAATTAAATAGTCTAAAACCATTTAACTACATGTATACGTACCCTATAGTCAAATCAATTGTTCTACTATATTTAACAACCAGTTAGTATGAACCTCATGTCAAATAACCACTTTACTTTAGCAAGCATTTACTCAAGCAGGTATTTGTAATGAGTTGATATCCTAAAAAATGTTAATTGACAGATTTTTTTCAAAAATATGGCACTTTCTTACTAGTTTAAACAGAAACATATTTGCCAAGCTCATTTAATATTTTTAGAATAGTTCTAACATGGATTCTGTTCAAAATCTCCTTGATTTGATTTAAGTAAATGCTGATTGAGTTACTTTCGAGTTCTTTAGTGTTACTTTGTTCTCTTTCTGAACATTCCAAAGTTTTTTATAAGCCAGGAACTTTTCTGACCAACTCAATTCAAGTCATTCTTATAACTTTTTCTTTGCTGGGTACACACAAGTTTATATGCCTCATTGGTCTCGCCCGTCAACAGAGTAACGTGCCAAACCAATTTTGATTGCCTTCAAGGAACGGCAACTAAAAGAAACCAAAATTGGAACTTATGATTAGTTATGCACGTAAAAGCAAGAGGCAAATCACATTTACGAAAATTCAAACTTTTTGAAATGAATTTTGAGTTAATTGAATTTGCTCGTTTTATTTCGTAGCTAATTTGCAAGTAATTGAGTTTCCAAAAGAGCAAAACAGGGACCATTAAGACAGACGGTGCATTATCATGGTGCAAAAAAACAAGAATTTTCGGCCTAACAGCTTACTTGGTAACAGATTCGGATAATCGAAGCAAATTGTCAACCTAACCTTGATTTTTGACCTCATTTGACATAGTTGTTTTTTGGCTTCGCCTCACATTCGACCGATTCTTCATCTGTTCCTGAGTTGTTAGCATAGATCCATGATACATCGCCAGTTATAATAGTTTCATGACATCCTGGTAGTCGAAAAGCGTTGCTTCACGGATGTTAACGCGATGTGGTTTTTCGAAAAAAATTAGAGATTTTGGAACCAATCGTGCTTTCACTTTTCTTAGGTCCAAATGATATTTCAAAATGAAAACCATTTCGATCCTGCCGATATTCCAATGAAGCCAATTTCTTTATTTTATTAAAGTGTTGATCATCAGTTGATGTTGGTGGCCGTTCTGGACGTCGTCGTCAACGCGTTCTCTAATGCTCATCCGGCTTCCATGGGATGTCAGTAAGTTGTGAGCTGTCATAAGGGTAATAACCGTCCTGTAGTCTCTTCAAGATTGTATGAGTAAAATACCTGTGGGTTTTTCTTCGCTGTGCATGCACGTGTCTTTAAGACATTCCATCTCATTTTGATCACTCACTTTCGGAAATTTTAATTTTTATCGTTTTTAGTGACCTCCGTACTTCCTGTACTGCTTCGGTAACCAGGCGGATGGCACTTTAGCAACTAGTGGCTATTAGGTTTCCCAAAATTCCCCTGTGGCTTGGATCTGCTATCCGGCAGCCGCTACATCTACTGCCACCCTGACGTAATGCGATGTGGGATTATTGCCTTAATTGCCACTTGGCTATCGACGTATGTATTCATCATATTTATGTTGTCTCTTGCGTTGTAATCATAAATTTTCCTGACTGGAAGGTAATCCAGTTTTCAAGAAGCTTGAGATCCTGTTCCGAGCAATAGATTCCGGCTAAACTTCATCAGCATTTTTTGATCCGTCTGTAAGTTTCGCTGACAAGTTGGATGCTCTTGCGCCATCCACTTTCTTTTAGTACGACTTGAAAGCTTGTCTCACAAAAAAAGAGCAAGAATACATACATATGTGGGGCATATTCCCTGCTTATTGAGCCCGATGTCCGAAGGCTCTTGTTGAGAATTCACCTAACGCCGCCAATCTTCTAGCAATTTTTACATAATTGCTGAAAAATAAATTTAGAACAAAATTACAAAAGTAGAGTTGCCACATAATTAAATTTATAAATAAATAAATTTTCATATAAATTTTTTTATTTGGTCAAATACCTAGACGATAGTTGTATTGTCTAATGGAAGCTTGCAATGTTACAAATTAATAATAAAGTTCGATTCCACCTGATATTCAATGCTGCTTGTTGCTTCGAGTTTTTGTTAGTTTTTCGCAAATATTTATAATTATTATTTCTGACTTTTTTCGTGAAATCAACATTCCTACAGAACTTTACAGTGGCATGCAGAAATTTACTCACATATATATGACATATGGTATGTAAGTATGGGTATTTGAGTGTTGTTATATATTGATATATATATGATTGTATATACATACATATGTACATATAGAAACAAAAATTCCATTCCATATAATTTCATAATATGCCGCACTTGTGGCTTCTTCTGTTGCACTAGCACACAATCAGTGCTCTGCCAAAATGCATGCAACATTTAGCACAGTGCATGTGGCAAGTTATGCCCGCCTGCCCAATTTCGTAATCGCACATACAACCGGCAGCGACCTACAATGCCAGCCAGTGCGGCCGTACTCACGTACTTTCGTGGTCGTTCGCTGAACTCCAAAAGTCAAGGAGCGTGTAATGGAAATTGAAAATGGGGAGCATTGCTGCGGAGGCGGCCAAATTGATGGCGTTGCATGTAGGGGAAGTTGCATGCGCAAGTAGCTGTTGCAAAGCAGCCATGCCACACTATGTTGAATTATGCTTTGCTTATTTTTAGTGACTTCCAAATTGGCTGGTTACAACTTGGATTGAGTGTGGCACGGGAAATGACTCAATGCGAGGAGATGAGTGGAAAATAAGTTTTCTTCTTACTATTTTAGTTACTGTAAGGTCTTAGCAACATATTTTTACAGATATGTATATGTGTACATGCAAGTGCATAAGTATGGCCGCGTGTGTTTGTGCGTCTGCGTGCATCCGTCGATTTGATTGTAAACTATAATTGGTTACGCCTTGAGATTATAAAGCGTTCTCATTGTTCCTTTATTGCGGCAAGTGGCCAAGGCTTTGTTGGAGCCTAAAAAGCGATGGCGTGTTGTTTAGTGATGGCGTCAATAGCGTCTGTGATCGAAGTCAAGCACATAAGCTGCCCACTAAGCCACTTTCATGAAACTCATGTTGCTTGTATGTCATAAATCAAAGGGCCTCATGTGGTTATAAAAATTACGTTTTTTCATTCACCGATTTTTTTACTTTTCACATCAAAGTAATGCTCGTTTAAGCCAAGCTACAAGCCGCCGCGTCAAGCTTCATTATCTCAATTATTTCATGGAGAAAAATGCGTTTTGATAGCCATCAGCTGATATTCTTTGCAAATGTAATTGTTGGCGGCCAAGCTTAGCGCTTGAAGTGTGTGGGTTCATGTTGGTGTAAAGCAGAAAATATAAAATTAAAAATAAAATTTCATAGCGCCAAAAATCTTTTCAATTATCAAATAAAAAGCTCAATTATCCGAGTAACTGCGCAGCACCCAATTCCCTGACGCGCCGCTGTCGTCTTTCGGAAACCTGATAATAAAAGAAACATAAAATTCTTTTGTCTAATAGTCTGTTGCCTTTTTTAGGCATTTTTGGCAGTTTGTCCGCCTTGAAAGTAGCTGTCGCGGTCAGGCTTTAAATGATTTGTCATTGCTTTAAATGGCCTGTCAAAATAACAAACAACATGTTTACAAGCAATAAAAGCAACATTGAAGATTATTTATTCAAGAAGTTCATACATAAAGGCACCGGACTTTTTTGCTTGCCTGGGGGAGTAATATTGAAAACTAAGCTCTGGCCAACATATTTGCTCAGTCTATAAATAAGATCTTCATACAAATGCGCAAGCTATTAACTCACCTGTTATCTATGAGGTCCATATTCATCCCTATTTTGTACTTTACGGCAATGAAAGCTTCTACTGAATTAGAAAATACTTAATCTAATGAGGAAAGTCCATTTGATGCGACTCTCTAATTCCGTCCCGTCGGTGGTCAGCCAGAGATAAAATTATGACTCCAGAATGTGAACTAACTAAAAAGTTTAAATTTCCGGAAATGCTTTGATGGAAACTAAAAAGAACTTTGATTTAAGTTCTCCAGAAAGTTTCTCCATTGATAACGTGTTGTGAGGTCATTGAAGTCCACCCTCTTTTAAGATAAATCATTACGGTAACTTCCATGATGTCATAAGCTATTTATTTCCATGTAAAAATGTAAAATCGGCAAAACGCCCTGAACCCTTAACGCTATTACACTTGGATGTCTAGACATATGAGATCCGAGGGGTTTTTGCCTTCACCTGGCACAAGCAGGACAACTGTGGAGGAAGTATTTATATGATTATATCTCTAACCTTAACCCAAACAGTTGATATCCCGTAATCTGTATATCTCACTGCAAGAATCCTGATTGGACAGTGTCCTCTAATTATTAAAAGATCGACCTCGTACGATTTATCCTAGATCAGAAGGCCTTGCGACTGCACAGCTGCTGGTAGTTGAGCAACGCTTGCTGAGCTGATCTGAGGCCCAACAGTTCAGCACTGAATCACAATAAGCCAACAGAGCGCCTACCAGTTACTATTCCTCAGTTAATGAGTCTAAAATATCTGCCCTAGCAAGCTCATTAGCCTTACAGTGTCCTACAATATCGCTGTCCAAGCCACTGTAACCATAAAATAACTCTATGGTAGAGGTAAAGAGTATCGAAAACCCTTCACTTGTCTTGAGCGCACAGCCAGTGAACTAAGGGCTAACATCGATGCCATATTCGTAGTGAATAATGACCACTCTGAAGAAGGCTGCGCAGTATGTCGACTGCGAACTCTATGGCAGTCACCATCGCTTGGAAGTCGCTGCAGTGATCAGAAGCTTATAGCTGGAATTGATGGCAAGTTCCGGAGAGTGCATACCTCCAACAACCTTCCACATCTGCTTAAAGCCATCAGTAAAAGACCTCAACGTTCCTCTTCTTCAGGGAGTGTATCCATTCTGTGCCCGTCTCGAAGTTATGTGAGCAGAAAAACGACAGTCAGTGCTAGGCCCGGCGACATGGTAATCCAAAGAGGATTCCAGATTCGCTGTCTTTAAATATAACTTAATACTTTCTATGTAATTTTGAGTGATTTTTCATACAATTACAAATCAAGAGGGTCTCAGGTTTTTCCAAATGTGTAAACTCAAACACCACACAGTTTAATCGAAATTTCTATTGGTCTAATCGGAAATGAATCAAACCGCCATTCGAAATTTATTTTATTTAAAATATTTTTTTGAAGCCTTGCTATCAATACACTCTGACATAAATCTGATAAACTGATAATATCGCAGTAGTATGATTTCTATACCTCGGAATGCTGTTTAAATTGTAATTCGGAAGGTCTCCCTTATTGACTAGCAGCCCTTAACTTCGGGAATGTCAAATGGATAACCTCTTACAACCACAGCATAGAGAAGTACAGGCTACAAGTACTGAATAGACCTTATGATATTTTATCCAGTGACTTAGATAAATAAAAATCGATTACTCCCCCGGTAAGACACTTGCATACTTTAGTATTAAAGTCATGAGGTACTTGCTTGGATAGAAATTAGGGGGATCGCTGAAAGGGTTGCAAGTGAATTCTCTAAGTTTCCACTATTTCACGGTACTAGAGACATTTATATAATCAAAATAATGGAAATAAATATTTATATAAGTATTATACAGATATTTGCTTATGTATGTACATATATCTTTCATCGATTTTTTGTTAATAAATGAACTGTAACATGCACCAGGTACTGCTGAACAGCGGTTGACAAAACCAA
This sequence comes from Bactrocera zonata, assembly GCA_037783105.1. Classification (NCBI taxonomy): domain Eukaryota; kingdom Metazoa; phylum Arthropoda; class Insecta; order Diptera; family Tephritidae; genus Bactrocera; species Bactrocera zonata. The sequence goes on along the minus strand of JBAWJQ010000207.1, from coordinate 307,873 downwards.
CTATAATTTTTTTTTGTTTGGAGAAGAGTGAAAAAAAACATTTGAAAATTGTGAGAGATCGATAATCTACAAATCAATGCATGAAAGTGGTACATTAAGTCAAAGAAATATTTGAGTCATTCACAGAAACGAACTAAAAAAGTCAACACACAATAAAATGTAAATCGAACTGACTAAGCTCATTACATAATGCTTAAAATGTTTACACATACTACATAGCTATATGATATATCATATCCATTACATAAACCATATATAATGTATGTTATATGTAAGTAATATAGCCATATACGCATATCAAATATTTTATATCGCAGAGTTCAATGAAAGCCAAAACGAGAGAGACAAAACAAAAGCTAACACTTTGACACGCGGAAAAGGCGTAAGATTAAGATAGTGAAAAAGAAATGTTGGAAAATGCCGGAAGAAAGTGTCAAGAAAAATGTGTGAACGCGAGCTATAAGTACACGTACAATATTTGCTTTACCAATTTGCTGGAGCTTGTGATCTATATATGTTCACTTACATAACTCTGAACATATGAGTAAATACAGACAAATTGGTGTTAACTACCAAGGCAGGTTTTTTCACATCTTTTGTATATATACAAGTAAACATATGTAACACATACTTAATACAAATGTACATATATAATAGAGCGCAAAGCAGTTGTAAGATGATACACTCACGGCGTCGCGCTTGCGTATTAGCGCTGCATGGCATTAACACTTTCACAATACGAGAATATTTATGAGGTGACAAGGTGACAAAGTGATAAAGTCAGAACGATGGCGTAGTGCGTGCCTAAGAAGATGCTTTAGCTTCATGCCAAGGGCGATAGTTATGTTTATTTACAAGTTTATCTGTATTCTTTGTGGTTGTCGCTGACTTCTTGGCTAAAATGTTTTTATGACAGCTGTTCCCATTTTTAAAAACATTTTATTGACATCGGCTTTTTACACTTTCGCGGGAATTTGCATATTTCTGTTAGAAAGCTGTGTGAATCTGCACGTATATCTTAATGTTTTTAAAGTTTTTAATACTTAATGGATTGATTGGTGAACTTTGGAATCTAAAAGAAAATAAAATAGAATAAAATAAAATGAAATAAAATTTTTTTTTTTTTTTTTTTAAATCGATTTCTCCAAATTTACGACTTGAATATAACTCTAGATCTCTTATAAGTCTGGCATCCATCCTGATATCGTACCTTCTCTTGCGGTCATGTTACTGTTAGATACAGTCATTAGCTTTTTACTAAGCCTTTTTAATGCTAAGCCTTCCTCGTATTCCCTTTTTAACACATTCGCCCAAATCTCTGCTTCTTATAATAGAACTTTCCGGGCGTGTGCTGAATTGCTGGAGTCTATTCTGAGACTTAGGTAGTTGCTTGCCTTTTGAGACCTTATAATAGCCATAGTTGTTTGCATATTTATTTCAAGATAAATATGCGTAATTGTTAGGAGTAGTAGCTCTGTTTTTTCCTGAGCGAGCCGAATATTGTGTGATCTAATAACCTGATTCAGTTTCGTTCTTTTAATTAAGATTCGCCTGGTATTTCAAGTTTTAGTATATCGGCATAACTTGTGGAACATTAGCTTAGGCCTGAGCCTAAAATGGACTCGTGTGCTGCTCCTAACGTAATCTCTCTCTCGTCAGGTTCAGTAGTTTTCTATTACTAAGTTAGATCTCCTCACAGCATTGAGTTAATTGGGGACTCCAAAATAATAAATAAACAAACTTTTTCTAGAGTCTTCGTCATATCCACCCATCTCGCGCTGTTGAAGGCGTTTTGACGCCTAAGGTCGCTAGTAGAACTATTCGTTTGTATTTGTGGAATCTATACTATGCTACTAAAGCTAACCTTCCGGAACTAAAACCGGCAGAGTCCGACGGCTTCGTTGATTGCCGTTTCAAGTCTGGATTTAAGTAGCCTTTCCTCAACTTTCCCGCTGGGTCGGGCGTGCGCATAGTGGGCGGTATTCAAGCAGGAACCTTCTTTTCTCTCGATGTTTAGAAAAAAAATCGTTGTTTCTTTCGGCTCTTCTAGGGCTCTCATTACTATAACGTGCTCAGATTCTTAGCTTAACAATCTGCAAATATCACAAATTTTTATGAATAATATTATTAAATTAAATTAAAACCTACCACGTTAGGGCGAAATGTGAAATAATTGAACCTCTGAATCTCCTTATAGTTCATTGCATTAGTAGAAGAGCATCAGAGCGGACATTCTAAACAAAAGAAATCGAATGGAAATTAAACACACTATTCTGAAATGTAATAAAACTGACTGCGAATAAAAAAGAAAAAAATGTCCAAGGCCACCAGAATTTAATTATACCCAAGTACATATAATTAAACTACGGACTACTTTATCTCTCTCAGATTTTGAGCAATAATCACGAAATGATATAATAACTTACTTTGCCGCCCAGCTAACTCACTTCATTTTATGAAATATTTACATAGTGTTATCATAGTAATTTTGAACATTTCGGAAAAGGGAGACGCAATAAATGAAAATTTCCCGAAAAAAATTGTAGTAATTACCTATAAACATACATACAAAGCAACTATAGTTAAGTGCGTTCATAACGTGCGTGTGAGTTTTGCAGACGTCACAATCTCATTACGCAACTTACGCTGTAACCGTGAAAATCGTTTAATTATCTGAAACCGAAAACTAAGCCGCAGCATGGAAGAAAGCTCCAGCACTAACGCAAATGAAATGAAGCTGCTGGTGGCGTATTTACTCCGACCACCATTAGCTGAATACCGATGCCACGCCGGTTGATGAGAAAAATTCCCACAGCAAATAAGAAAAACAAAAAAAAAAAAAAACAAGTAAATAAATTCATTCCGACACATTAAACGTTAACACATTTTTATGCCATAATTTCAGCTGTTTGCTCATTACACATCACTGAGCTATAATTTCACCGGCGCAAAAACAAAAAAAATTAAATAAAAGCAACAAAGTAGTTGTAAAAAGTGTAAAATGTGGCATTACATTAAGCGATTTTCCAATGATTAAAAAAGCAAAAACAACAAATAGCCGCATTAGCGCTAATAACTTAATTCAATTATAGTCATTAAATAAATCAGCGCAGTAATGAATGTCAATAAAATGAACAAAAATACGCAGGAGAATAATGGAGGTGCGAAAAAATTTAATGACAGCCATTTTATTTGCCGCAGCGTGAATTCGAATGAAAAAATAATTGCAATAAAATTTAGTATTAAAAGTTGAAAAAAAGCAAACAAGAACAACAATTGAAAACGTTAACTTCGTTTGCGCCAAAGCTATAATAACCATTAAAGGGAACTGGCGAATGACACTCGTGATGTTTTGCGCCAAGGCCTAAATCGAAGCGGGATTGTCGGCATAGACTTTGGACTTTACTTATCTCCACAAGAAATAGTCTAACGGTGTGATATCATATGATCTTGGTGGCCAATTGACCGAATTGTTCTCTCAATAAATCCACTGACTGATGTGATGTGTGAGAAGTTGCGCCGTCTTGTTGAAACCAAATGTCGCCGAGATCACGAGCTTCAATTTCAAGCATCAAACAGTCGGTTATCATAGCGTGATAGCAGTACCATTGACGGTTACGTTGACAAAGGCATAATTTTTGAAGAAATATTGACTGATGATTCCACCGGCCCACAAACCACAACAAACCGTAGTTTTCTCTATATGAAATGGCAACTCTTGAATCTCTTAAGGGTTGCTCTTTGGCCCAAAAGTGGCAAATTTACTTGTTTACATACCATGAGGCAGAAATGGACCTCATTTCTGAACAAAATTTGGCTTGACAACGTCGGATCTGCTTCGAGCTTTTCAAGAACCCATAGAGCGAGGCGATGTCGATTGGAAAGGTCGAGCTGCTTCAGTTCTTGTACAAGCTGTATTTTTTACGCTTTTAGCTATAGGCTGTGGTGGTCCGATATCGGTGGTTTCATCTAATGAGCAGCTCCTTGAGGGGTAAAGGGCATACGCAAAATTTCAGATCAATATCTCCAAACTGGGTGACAAGTTCGCGTATATATAAACATACAAACGAGCATGACTTTATCGATTCAGCTAGTCACGGTGATCTTTAGTATATCACGGTGTAAAAACTCCGCGTAAAATTAAAAGTTAAATCTTTTTTCTTAAAAAAATTTCAAATATTTCATTAAATGCCACAAAGAATTAAAAAAAAAAATTAACACAAAAGTACAAAACGAACACTGGAATATAATTTTGGAAAAAAAAAATAAAGAAACATAACATTCACAATGAAGCGCAATGCGGTGCTAGGGTTGGTGTCACACAGTTAAAAGAATAAAAGTCAGCTTGGCGTGACGCCCAGTGGTCATTTGAGCTGTAGATCAAGAACAAGAAGTGTGGAATATTGAAGGCAAGTGACCAAAAAGACAAACTGCCGAAGAATACACACTCACGCATACATATGTATACATACATACATACACATTTGCATTTCAACAGTTAATGCCACTCGCCAGGGGAGGCAAATGTTGCACAGGAGTAGGTTGCCATAGCATGTTTAACGCCACTTGTTAGCCGAAAGAGTAGACAAACACACAAGCATACAAAGCATACAAATATATATGCACATGTGTGTGTGTAAATATATATTTCTCTGTATGCATTACTCCGTACACCTGTTGCAACGTGGGAATATTTTGTTTGCTCATCATTTTTTGTATCTTAAAATGACGGCCCACACCAGCGCTGATGTTGTTTTTGTTAGAGTAGCCACTGTGACCACTGCAGCGAAACGCTAAGCGGTCTTTTTTGTGTACATTTGCGTTCAGGAGCGATAGATGGTTGGACATCGGAATTCATATTTTGGGTTTAGATATACGAATTTATACTCTTACCACAGATACATATGTATCCATTATAGTATATGTATGTACCATTTATGTACATGATTATTATTTCATTGTCAGCTAGCTGAACTACCCTGCAAACGTGTGTTTTCAATGTCACACATACTTCGTGGTATCGTTTAATAAATAGGGGTACTTCCTTATTCTTTATTTGCTACAATTAAGCTAATTCCTGTGAGAAAAATATTTTATATTTCCATTCCTTTGTACACTTCTTTGGAAAGGATGTCTCGTTGTGTTGCGCATCGTTGCTTTCAGTTTTAAAATGATTGTGCAGAATTTAGAATAATTTCACAAAATTTAAAATATGAGAGACAGAAAGGTATTTCGATTTGAGCAACGGAAGTTGCTGACTTCCTTTTTGGGTTCCTTCTTTTCTTAATTTAAAAGTAGTAGCGATGAGTTGCATGAATTTTGTGAATACTAAAGAGAAGAACTCTTTATTTATATCTACCAGTAAGTGATATTCTTAAAAACAAAATTGTGCTCAGAGTTACAAGTCAAGTTCACTTTTGATTTCTACAAATTGTTTGTATAGAACGCATAATGCAACAGTAACTACCATATAGCGGAATTCAGAACTCTGTGTTTCTTTTTCTTTTTCGTTTTGTGTTATTTTAACATGAGTTGGCACTAACTCATTATGTTTTGATTCAAGGCCTGAATCGAAGCGAGATTGCTCGCATAGACTTTCAAATTTACACATCCCCAGAGGAAAAAGTCTAACGAAAAAGTACACGATCTTGGTGGCCAATCGTAATTATCTGCTCACTGAAGTCTTCTCTAAATAAATCCATTGATTGATGTGATGTGTGAGAAGTGGCGTTGTCTTGTTGAAACCAAATGTTGTAGATATCGCGGGCTTCAATTTCAGGCATCAAACAGTCGGTTATCATAGCTCGATATCGTTCGCCATTGATGGTTACGCTCTCACCGGTATTATTTTTGAATAAATATGTACCGATGATTCCACAAGCCCATAAACTACACCAAACCAGCTTTTGAATCTCTTCAGGTTGCTCTTCGTTCCAAATGCGTCAATTTTGCGTCGAGCAGCTTCAGTTGTTGCACAAACTGTATTTCGTACGCTTTCAATTTCGCTTCGTAATATGCGCCAGGTCGATCCATATGTCAGTCCGTGTAAGCTCTCTGTTTCGGTTGCCATATTTTCTTCACTGAGTGCTGGTCGAATATTATCCAATGGTGAATACTGGGTCTAAAGACGTCTGATGGTGTTGATATTAATGCTCTAAAACCCAAAAATCAAAATTAAGTCTTTGTATGAAAAACTTTTTTATTTAACAAGATATCTCTTTGCTTGGATTAATACACTCTCTGTAAAATATATTTTTGTGTTATTAAGTCGACTTGAAGGTTGTTCATATCAAAAAACGTGGATAGAAAGAACTAGCAAAAAGTTGGATGCAAATCGTTGACCGGTAACTTGTTCAGATTTGGATATTTAGTATAGTTAGCTGCTGTAAGAAATTCATGAGTGCGGTTAATTTAACGTTTTTCTAACCCAATTTTGTTTAGGCTAAGAAAAGTCCCAAATGAAAGCATTATAGAGTAAAGGAAGTAATAAATATCCTCCGAAATATGGACATTTATATCCGTTGCGCGCAAGTATTTACATATGTTAACAATGCTTGACTGAATTCTGGTGCTAATGGGGTGCCTACTTAAAAAAGTCTAGCTGTCGTTGCAATCTGATTAATATTAATTTTGTATACAGCAGTACATGCTATATATGCGAGTATATTTTTTGGTAATAACAGTTTAAAGGTAAATATACTGATATTACCAAAAAATTAACTACAGCATATATCAGAAACTATATGCATGTATGTATATGTACCCTCTTCTCTATAGTAAAGTAAGTATGAATTTGTGCTAAACAATTATAACTCAGCCAAGTATGACCGCACAAGAAGTATGACTAATGAATGCAGGAATGCCGAACCGGCCAAGCGGTACTCCTTGTAGTCGTACATGCACACACTATACATACCCATAAACAATGCGGCAGCATGTACTACTGTTCCTTCTTTTGTGGCCGCTTTTTTTCTACAGTCATTCCCCAGTTAAAATAAGGTTAAAAGCGGAATTTAAAAGCGCATAAAAAAGCGAACTAATTTGAAAAAATGTATGTTTATGCTATACGTAAATGTTGTTGCATGCAATTCACTTGTTGCTGGTTTAGCACAGTGCAGTGCAGTATTGGGCATATTAAAACCAATACCGGATGTGCAACACGTATCTGTTTTAGGTTCTTCCTTTTAACTTATATTTTATGGCATGCTAATATTTTTACAAGAAGGCAACAATGCAAATATGTTCTTTCATATGAAGGAGGGAAACGAAGTTGGTTTGGAGGCTCATAAGATAGAATATACATATGTAAATGGTGTATAGAGAGAATGATAATTTAGCTGATACTCATGTTGTTGTACCTTCAAGGAATGTACAACCATTAAATGTCATTCTTTTTAGTAAGAACAGCGGTCTATAGTTGAGAGAGGCTATGAAAAAGCCCATACGATTGAGGCTTGAGTACTACACGACAATGCCGCCCTTATAAACAATGGTTCAAAATTGGAGTGATATAGTTTTCACTTAAAATTCTACAATTCAGTCTTTATCCCGGTTGTTGTTGTTGTAACGGCTACCTAATCCCCGTTAGAATGGTAGTGATTACGTCATCCAACGTAGAATGGACGTCGTCGACGTCATCCAACGATAGTCCCAAGAAACGTGCTGTTTCGACGGGGTCGGACCAAGGGCAGAAGGGTGTCAGATGAGTAGGGTTAGCGAGGCATGCAAAGAGGGGACACATTGCACGCTGGACATACATATATTATATATATCGGGGTCTATTCTAGTTCCGCTCCAAGCAGGTGACTAGAGGGATGCTTTCGCAGAAATCATCCCAGCAGGAATCGCTTGGAGAAGAGTTCATTATGCTTTTTAACTGAGAACATACGGCCCTCACTATGCAGGTCTTCGATAGAAGACATCAAGGGTATATTTTGCGTAGTACTAAGAGCAGTGTTCTGATATGCCTAAAGCTTCCTCGTCTGCGTTTCTTTGCATCCAGGCGGTCATATGGTAAGCGGTGTCTACGTCAATAAAGAAGAAGAAGAAGTTTTCATCTAGGTTTATTATATTTGTTGTCAAAAACAAAAATATATAATATCAATATCTTGAATATTCGACCTTAAGCCGAAAAAGTTTTCTTGATATTAATGTAAAGACTCTAAATTCATATCCATTCTGACAAATCCGTTAATAATTTCGTTATGATACTTAAGTATGAATCTTCTTGTTTATAAGACCATTTTGTATCAAAAATTCTCGTTAGAGATTGAAAAATCTTGGCGAAAGATTACAGTTTCGGTAGAAGTGTCAAGATGAGATCCTTAAGAATACCCGTCACTAAGGAGCAATGGTATGCAGGAAGGGCTTTTTAACCTGAAGGCCTTGAAATTTACCTCTGCCAATGATGGAATTACTTTGGATTTAAAACATGGTACTCTAGTCTTAAACGTTCATTAGCCGCGATTCTCAAAATAAAGATTGCAAAGAATATGATGTGGGATCTTCATGTGCTAATATCGATTAAAATGTTTATTAGGATTTTTTTCTTATATAAGTATACTAGTCCCCTTATATAAGTATACTAGTCCCCTATTCGTATCATTTGCTTGAAAAATCCAGAGATGTTTCCTTAAGGATAGAGGACCAATATTATCAATAAATTACTTCACTTCACTTGCACTGAAGAATATTAAGACAACCAACAAAGTACGTTCGAGAGTTCTTTCTCCAAACGTTACTTTGGATAGTTATCTATAAGTTCTCAGGTTCGACGTTGGATTTTCAACTCTTACCGCATCTTGTTATTCAATAATCTCAAGACTCATGTATTTCCGAACAGAATTTTTTCCAGATACATACTCAAGTATGTGTCTTAAGCCTTGTACACCTGTCCACTTGACAGCACTTCCGTATACTTGTATAAACATTGGCGATTTATTACCACTTTAATGGCTTGCAAAAAGAGCAGAGATTTCTCATTTCATACTCAATTAAAATTGCTCAAATACTTAACACGGACTTTTGGCTCTTCCAGTTGAAAGTATGTTAGCCTCACATATAAGTAATTATACAGACACATGTGCACCGAAAAATCGGATTGCACACATTTATATGAATTTACAACGCTTCGGCTGTAAACCGCATGCCTTCAAATCAGTGCAGCGCCAGCTGCGACAACTGTGCCGCGCCTTCTAAGCTGCGGCTTAAGCCCAGCGCGGCTATTTCTTCCACTTTTTAAGCATTTACAAGCATTTAACAACTAACTGTTGTGGCAATTAACATGCAGCTGTGAGCTTGCCATGCCACGAGCATGCGACCAGGTGGCAAGTTGAACATTGTAGCCTTTGTTGCACCGCGATGGCCGCGCTCGTCTGCCCAAAGCGCTCATTAACGCTACTAAATACCGCATGACTTAGTGGTCAACTGTCAAAATAATGCTAAGTGCACAACAAAAGGTGAAATGCTGTTGTTGCAACGCAACTCTATGCAGTTGCATACACATATCACATAGGTGACGGTGTCACAGAAATGTGAGATAACGAATTGTGGCAAATGAAGCCATCAAAAGTGATAACTAGCGACGGAATATTAAAGAAAGAAGAAGCATAAAAAAACAGCAAATTATAACAACAACTTGCTACACAAAAATGCAGTCATTAGAAGCAGTTGAACAGCTTTCCTTTATATTATTTATTTCTTGCAACGTCGCATTCGTTTGGTGTGTGCCGGTGTATTTGCGTTGGTGTGGGTTAAAGGAGCAGTAAACTCCATTACCTTGTTTTACCGTTGTCGCCAGTGGCTCCTTGCAGTACTTTGCGTGCATTGGGTGAGCGCAGAATCTTGTCAAACTGGTACACATTTGCTTGCTACAAAACGCCTTTGATGCGTTTTCCATCAACTATGCAACAGCCAACAACAACATTTGCATAAACTCATCATAATTATTCATCTGCTGCGATAGTTATGTGTGCACGTTGTTCACATTTATCAAAATGTCATTCGGGTCTACAGTCGAGAGCGAAATTTTTGTTGCAAAACCGTGTTACGCATTGTCTTTTATTAAATAGTTAATATAATTTTATTGACCTTGTGTTTCTGTCAGAAAGCAGCTCTCAGGTGTCTGACATCTATGCAGTTCTTTAAAAAACCTTGGATTGGAACAATACCCAACAAATACTGAAAAAAAAAAAAATTGGAAACTGACACCCGCCGCAAACATGTTTTTTTAATAATAGAAATCGAGTTTCTGTCAAAAAATGCCTCTCATTGAACAGTTCCGTGACGGCTTGAAAGCTATGAAGGGATTATATAGGTTATTCCGCCACAGTGAAGTTATTTCAGTTAGTTCGTATGCAATTAGTGAAACTGGTTTCTCTCTTGAAACTGATTCTTCACCTCTCTCGGGGTATAAATGTGGATCTAGAACAAAGTTATAGGAAGTTCACTCTCTGAGTTTAAAAATCACCACTGAAACACGGCACACAACTACTCTCAACTACTCTCAGTATGCTCATCCTAAGCATTCGTGGATGGGATATGAGCTATGCGCACTAATCGATAGATTCTTTTCCCATACAGACCCAGCAGTACTTTTAAGTGTTAAATTGGATGTCTGAATGATGCTCTAACAAAGAAGCAATAGGATTGTTTCTGAAATGCTAACAGCTGTTAGCTATGGGGAAGAAGCAGAATGCGAAAATTGAAAAGGTACTCTCACAATGTGCGAAAAAATGAAAAAGGAACAGAAAAATTACAAAAAATAGCTAGAAAATGTCAAAATGTTGTTTTTACATAATAATCACATCAATAGGACTTTGATTTTCACAATTTAAAACTAATAACATTTACTAAATCAACACGATCAATGCTTTACAACGGTTTCTTCATAACAAATATTTTGTACCAGCAGAAATTTCACTAGCAGGAACCAGCAGTTCTCTCTGCGTATTACGCTCTCAACTTCGACTCTCTTCTACTAGTCGCTTATCCAACAGAAAGTTAGCTAGAAAGGAATAGTTAGTGTTCCCAAAACAAACCTAATAACACTTTGATAGCCAGAAAGAGAGAGAGAGATAGAAGGATTATTGTATTTTACTTTACCGACTAGTTCCAATTAAGATAGAATTTAATACAGTGGTTTCTCTTGAGTTTCATTAGTGTAAAGGCATAATGTCTCCATATTTTAAACAATATGTCGGCGTTTGACAAATTGCACCTTACATTTATGTGCGTAGTCGAGTAGATTATATCTCTACAGGTTTATCAATAGTAAATATCTATCTATATTTTTCACTTTGCTTTGGGTTTAAATAAAAACTCTACTAATGAAGAGCTGATGCCACTCTGCTAAGAACACTTGACATTTAATTACATTTTCAGTCACAAATTCTTCAATTTAATCTTCCTAATCGTAATAATCGTAACAATATCGCAAATCATTTAATTAGCTTTATCAACCTCAATCCAATCTGCGCTTACAATGTGTGTCGCCAGTTTTACATGCCTTCTCTTTTGGCTGTAGAAATTTATTGCCCAACAACTTGCTGCAAGGTGTGTGAAGTGGCAACAATTTTTTTTTGCATTTTCCACTTGCAATCAGGGAGACTGCAAATGGCAAACCTGTAAAATACTCGTATTTGTTGTCACTTTGGGATCTGGTTCTGCGGTGAAATGCACTTAGAAGCACCGTTAGATGTTGCACAGCAGTTGCAAGATCACAGCCAACAATAACTGGTCCTCTGTAGTTTCGCATGGGCTTTTCAACAATTTTTGGTTTATTTGTCAGAGATTCCCAGTGGGAAAAGTTGTGTTAAATGAAGCAAGGTATTTATGGTTTTATTATAACGATTAAGTCACAATAACTACTTAAATTATTAAATGTATTCATTACTATATATATATTTTCCAATTTAAAATATATTAGATTTTTTGATATTATATATAATTATATATAGTGTTCTTTATTCAAGCTAAGCTTTGCAGATAATATTTCCTACAGGGCATTTTTTACGTTTCTCAATTATCGCTACCTCTATGCCGCGTGTCGTGTTCTCTGTTGCATTCACACCACAGTCCAATTGAAGTGTACATAAATAAGTTATGAATCTGAGAATTCTCAGTTACATGATTTTGTTAATTTTGATGACGACTTCTGGTTCAGAAGTTACTTTGGTTACACGTAAGAAATTATACTCACAGCTTGAGACTAAAAGCAGCTATATTATGACAAATTAAAGTTTGTATTAAAGATTAATATCAAATCGTAAGTCTGAACACCTCGCTTTTGCGCGAATATTATTTATTTTTATTTGATTGGTGATTAATTTCAAAATTTTGCATTGCCTTGATCCCGTAGCTAAGCTTAAAGAAGACTTCAGAAAAGTGCATTTGGCGAGTAAGATTTTTTGCTGAAGCTTATCGTAAATACAAAAACCAAAAAAAAAAGAACAATTAGAAAAAAGTTAACTTCGGTTGCATCAAAGCAATAATATCAGAATTGCGGAAAAAAATACTAACAGTATCTCTGATTTTAATCGGTCAGTTTCATGGAAAATTTGGTAAAGATAACTCGTTAAATGGAAAAAAAAATCTCGAAGATATGTCGTCAAATGCAAAAGCTCTCCACACAATCACTTGATACCCATGGTTCAATTTGTATGGCAGCTATAGGCTATAGTACATAGTCCGATCTGAAAGAGTTTTTCGAATATTATATCATTGTATTAAATATTACGGTATGTCAAATATATCGAAGATACTTCGTAAAATAGAAAAGCTCTCCATACAAAAACTTGTTTCGCTAATTCGGCAGTTCCGACAAATGAGCAGTTTCTTGGGGATGCATGAACGTATGCAAAATTTCTTATGGTTATCTCAAAAAGTGTGGAATTACTTCGGCGACTAAAGCACTAATGGAGCCAATGATCGTAAGATGGGTGAACACCATAATCGTGCGGCCGATAATGCGGCGGTGGCCAGAGCTTCAAGAGCAGACTTCAGTAGGGCTTCAACTTTCGGAGCTCCAACGACTTGCATGTATCTGCATATTGGGTTCAATGCGCACTTCTCCGACGGCAGCAGTCACGCTTCGGCTCACACCACTTCACTTAGTAGTCGGTCAGGCAGCCAAACACATACTGTTACAAATGACAGCAAAAGGATGTGGCAGAGATAAGATAATCTCGTCCAAGCGGATAAAAGAGTTATGTGCCGTAATACCATTGACCCTTTTCCCAAGGGACATCATTGCCAAAACTGTAAACTTCACCAAGTTGTTCGAGGTTACCTTTAGAAGGACTCTTCAGCTACTACTTAGGTATGGTACAATCAAGTGGTACACTGACGGCTCGTTGCAGGCAATTAGTGCAGGAGTCGCAGGACCACACCTGCAAACTCTCCATATCTGTGGGTAGTTTTCCGAACACTTTCAAGCAGAAGTCTTTACCATAAGTCGGTGTATAGAGATAAACCACCAACGCAAGTATCGCAACGAAGGTATAACTATACCTAGCGATAGTGAGGCAACACTTAAAGCAATCTCCTCCTATGAGATCAAATTGCTTTTGGTGCAGGAGTATAGACAACGTTTGAATAGATCACAAAGATATAGGGAATGAACTGGCTGATGGGCTTGCCTGCTCCGCAGCATCCACTAATATGGTAGGACATGAATCTTTCACTGGAGTGGGTCCCCGTACTATAAAAGAACTGCTCCGTAAGGAAGAAGGAGTAGGCAGAGAGAGGTATTGGCAACAACTGCAAGGCATGCGCCGTACTAAATTGCGGATAGGGGGTTACTAACTCAGTAGGTCTAAATATGTAATCAACCAGCTTAGAGACAAACTCAGACTACTGGTCGCATTCTATACTGGCCACTGCATGCTGAAGAAACTCTCACACAACATGGGCATAGCTTCTTGTGTAAATTGTCGGAGGGAACAATCTGCAGATGCAGGTTAAAGACCCTTGGATTTATGTTTTCAAAAAGGGATCACATCGCTTCGTTAACAACCAGCAGTATATTGGACTCTATAAATAAGCTTTGGCTAAATGAGCCTTTGTGGTTTAGGAGAAGGCATAATAGACTTAATGTCGCGTGGCATTCCTTTTCTATTAATCAGTTCATTCAATCAAATGGCGTTTTTTTAATTTTTTGTAAAAAATTGGCAAATCAGAGTTTCCTTGAAAAGAGATATTACCAAAAGTCATAAACCTACAATCATTATCTGGCAGATACATCATGCCATGTGAAATTTCAAGTCGATCGGTCTAACCGTCTCGAAAAACAACATTTAGAGTAAAAAACTCAGAACTTGTTTAATAATCGTGATATTTCTGAATTCTATTTGAGATGAGATCACAAATTTATTTATGTAAGATCTGTCGACTTAGACTCTCGGTAAACTCTTCAGGAACATACAATCTTATTCTAAATGTTTTTTCTGGTAGATCGGTCTCCAACAAACTCAAGTAATCAAGCGACTTTCTACTTGGTTGACCATAATTAATATAATAGAATAAACGTTTTCTTGAACTGCTTGTTAGAATAATCAGATAAAGTAAAGAGCTAATTAAGCAAATATTAACACAAGACAAACAAAATCGTTTATCTTCACAAGTTTAATTAAAAACCTAATTATTTCTACCACAATTTCACACTCAATTGATAATTTGCTTTATAAACATAAATTCTGTCAATAAATTGCATTTTCAAAATCGATTTCCCTCCCGACGAACTTCATGACATTTCGCTTTCTTGGAACTGGACAACTTTCGATTTTTAAATGCTTGTATGTATGTAACTGCAAGCATTTCACAAAAAATAACTAAAAAAGAAAAATTACGTTTTCATAACCCACCGTCTGGCGGAGTTCATTTATCAAAGGTTTGCTGCATTTTGCTGACAGCTCTGAAGTTTACTGAAATGAAAAATTGTCATTATGTCATATACCCTCGGTTGCTTGTTTGTGTTTTGCCATTTCTCTCCCGGTAATTTGCTGGTGATATATTATTATACACGAGGCTTTCACATTCCCAAGATGATTTATGGTCTCATCGTTTTAAAATTATGAAAACTTTGTAAATGTTTTGGCGGAACTGCAATGAAATATTTTGACGCTGTTGAAGTGTATTATGAAATTTTGGTGAAAATTGTTTTAAAATAAGTCTGAAGGTAATTTGAGTGAATAAAATACTTTGGCGTAAAAAGTAAAGAAAACGTATATTCGCTGTGTGGCTTGGGGCGCCGTTCTGTTGGAACTACATACATATTGTCAAAGTCCATTTCATTAAATTCGGGCCAAAAATATTCGGTTATCTTGGAGTGGTAGCAATTCCCCTTCATAGTAACGTGTGGGTTTTGATCATCACGGACCGCACCAAACCGTAATTTTTCTTGATGTGACTCATGAAATACGTGTAGATTTTGCGTATTGACGAAGCCATTCGGCTAGATATGAGCCTAATCTCTGCCCAATTCACGAACATAAGACGATTCTGGTGGTCAAACGGCTTCAGTCCTTACGTAAATTTAACCTTGTAAGGATGTAGGCCAAGATCTTTTCGCAAAACTCGCCATAAAGACGTCACAAATATACCAAACGCTTGAGAACGACGTGCGTGACAATGATTTGGGTCTTCCTCAATTGATGCGCTGGCAGCAGCAATATTCTCGACACTATGGGCACTTCTTTGTCTCACTGGCACCGGAGCATTTTGTACAGTGCCTGTGGATTCAAATTTTTCTACTAGACGCTCAGTTGTTGATCTGATAGGACGATTATGACGACCATAAATTGCCACTGACACCGAGTTTCGGTAGAAAATTTTAATAATTTCGACTCGTTGTTAGATCACATGTCTTTCTATGATAAAATGGCAAACCTTACTGAAGAGAAATGTTAAAAGAGCGGGAACAAATGGGGCGATGTTTGCTGTTCCTATCGGTCTATTTTTGAAGCGTCCTTTTGAAAAGACACGTTATTTTATTGGGTATCCGACATTTACTTCTGGAGGTTACAAGCTTCGTGGAATACTTAAAATACGCTGTTTAAAAAGATGCAATCAATAGGATGATTTGGTTGAATACTTTTTCAATTATAATCGTTGGTGTTTTCAATGGAGCCTTTTTGCATGAAATCCAAAAATAAATTGATTTTCTCTTCGGGCTCTTTCTGTAATGCAATTTAGGTTGAAAAGTAAGAGATGCTGCATAAGTGCTTTAAATATCATTACGAGAGCTAGTAGTCTTCATAGATATCCAATCAAAATCCATTTCTATTCTGACATATTTGACGGAATCGTAATTCCAAATTCCGAAAGTAAAGAAAAAAGCACGAAATTAAAAACCTGAAATCCAACTATATATCTAAGCACTTTAAATAGATATAAACTTATGACATTACTTGGTAATCTCACACCACACAATGCACTTCAATTACAATTAAAATTACAAGCTAAGCACATGTTCGCTTGTTCCGGGCCGTTGAACTTTAATGCAATAGGTTGCTGCTTTTATCCGCAGATTTGTAAGAGTAATTTGAACTCGAGCCATAAACCCACACAAACACATTTATATTATATCACTGCACTGCTGATGACTTGCAGTCGCATTGCAACTGAATTGTGCATTCAAATCGTCACATAAAATACACAAAAGTTGTAAACTGCAAGTAATATAATGCAGCAATGTTGCACGCTCGTGTAAACCTTATAAGCGAGCGAGTGTTTGACGCGCACTCGTCTATATTTCAGAATTATGCACATAAATCTCGGCGCTGGCATTCCCATTTCCCAAAGCGCTTCAGTCAGCCAACCGCAATCCCTGTTTAGCTGAGTGTTCTGCGCTTTGTCTTCTTTCTTCTACTCATTTACTTCTACAATGCTACCCACACATTCACTTGTAGAGGCGAAGCGTTGCTGTGGGCTTGTAATTGCCGCTGCATAGAATTA
The DNA here is from genome assembly GCA_037783105.1 of Bactrocera zonata. Classification (NCBI taxonomy): domain Eukaryota; kingdom Metazoa; phylum Arthropoda; class Insecta; order Diptera; family Tephritidae; genus Bactrocera; species Bactrocera zonata. The sequence goes on along the minus strand of JBAWJQ010000207.1, from coordinate 290,920 downwards.
AGATCTTAATCAGTGATATTTCCGACTAGCCTCTTCGAACGACTAAGAATTTCACGATTTACCACGACAAGTGCTCGCGTTGTGTGCCGCTTTCGGTCGTGTGACACTGAAATGTCATAAGTACTGAAGGCAGATAATAGCAGGTTAAGGTATAATGATTTTATTACGGAGTGTTGATTATTACACAGATTTAATTTTATGTTCAGCATCAGCTACCTACACATCGGTAATTGTTTGTTTTTGGTTGATTTGCTTTAAGTTTCTACGGCATTGTTTATTGCCCTAAAGCATATTAAAGCTCCATAAAGTACTACTCATAAGAGGTTAATTGCATAACACTTGGTTTTTATTTCTAGTTCTACTTCAATATTCAAGACTTCTTTCATTGTATGTGAAGATCTATTAAACTAAATTTCAATCTTACACTTATAGGAATTTTTATAATACTACAGCAATCTGGGGTATCTATATTCTCCTTTTGGTATTTCCAACGGAGAAGAGGTCTTCCTTTTCCTCTGCTTCCCCCGGCGAGTACTGTGTCGAATACTCTCTGAGCTGGATTGTTTTCATCCCTTTGGACGACATGTCTTAACCAGCATAGCCTCTGCCTCTTAATTCGCTGAACTATATCAATGTCGTCGTATATCTCGTTCCATCGAATGCGATATTTCTCCCGAAAACTTGTAAAGTCTACTCATCAGATGTTCTCATCGTCCATGCCCCTGCAATATATAGCAGGACAAGGATGATAATTGACTAAAAAGTCCGAAGTAGCATCTGATGGTAAGAGTCATTCTGAGTCATTCGCCGCTTTGTTGTTTTTCAGACGAGTAATTGCTATTCGAAATTCTTCTTGGTCGGGCAATAGATCGTCTTCTGGTTTTATGGTTCCACTGCCATTCAGCAGGCTAAAGTGTTCCCTCTATAATTTCAGTTCGCTCTAGGCATCGGTTACTAGATCACCTCTGGGGATTGTATAAGAGTAAGCCACAGTCTTGAAACCTACTGTTACTCGCCGCATTTTCTTGTAGAATTTTCGAGAATGACCTCTGTCGGCCAGCTTGTCAAGCCCTTCGTACTCACGCATTTCGGTGTCTCTATTTTCTGTCTGCAATTGCGTCCAGCTAACGTCTTCAACTCTCGGTATCTATCCCATCGAGCAAGTGAGGTCATCCGTCGTAACGTTGCGAGGAAGACAGTCTGTTTCTCTCCACTGCGATGCGGCACTCCTCCACCTGTGGTTCTTTTGTCTTTTCCAAAAACCAATGGCTTCGTTTGCAGCTGAACGTTAAATGCTCGAACTGCTGTCCCACAGTTGTCTTATACCGAGTTGCTCTGAGAGAACAGAAGTGCAAGTCGGGGCGGTGCGTATATTCGCCGCAAAAAGATAATGGTGTGAGTCAATCTTATCACCTCGATTCGTACGCACGTCTAAAACGCAGGAGACGTGTAATCTATCTATCAGAACAGAATCGATCTGGTTGGTGGCTTTATGATCCGAAGACAGCCACGTAGCTTGATGAATTTTCCTATGCTGGAATCTAGTTCTGCAGATAACCATATGCTTACTAGATTTGACAGAAGATTCTAAAACTCAGAAAGTGTATAATTTCACCAATAAAGCTACTCAGAAAGCTTTCTAAAACGTTTCCAATGTCATTCGAAAAAGCCTGAATTCTTTTGAATAATAAGTAAAACTAAAGTCCAAGCGACTACTCAATCGAGTAGCAATAAAGTAAATATCCGTATGTGTTCCGATGAGTTATATATTTCTCTCTTCTCTTTCAAAGTAATCTTGAAATCTGCTAACTTAACCCAGCGTCATTGTTGCCGGGTATCTGACACCCGAGCGATTTTAAAATTGATTGATCTCATAATAAATAGTTTTTTTTTTTGTTTGCTTGAATATATTGTTGACTTTTTAATAAATAAATGTTTAATTATTAAAAGTAATGTGTATTATTAGCCAATTATTTAATGCAGCATACTAATATTGACATAACACTGATTCAGTGTTCAGCAATACACACGGGTAAAATACATCCGGCCACAACGGACAAGTTCTTTTTGGTAGCCACAATGACGCCGGGTTAATCGTTGAAACTATCTCATTCAGAATCATTCCAGAGTTTTTCAGAGCTGTACGGCTTTTACTGACTTGTCTTGGACTATTATACTGTTATTTTTTCTGATAATATTTATCAGTAAATTGTTATCCTCTGCTGTTACTTTATTTGATGTGGATGTTGAAAGATACCTGGGAAAATTCAAGTCTTTTCCATAGTAAGGAAATCCTTAACATTTTCAAGCGAATCATTCTATAGAACCGGTTGCTTTTATTGTCATTGCTTGTACTTTCTGTAAAGCATCTACAGGAGACGAGTCGCGGTCATGTCATGCATATAACTAAACTTTTAATTATTTTCAATTGTACTATTTTTATTTCGTATGAATTAGCAATAAATTTTTTAAATTGTATCTACAAACGTACAGCTATAATGAACTCTGCTGTTTGAAAATACTTTAAGACCTTTCTATAGGTAATTGGAAAATTATATGTCTTTTATACACAAGAACTCAAAAGTTTCAACACCTTTATTTGATTGCCCTTTCTAACAGCTCGCCAACCGAGGTGTTGCAACCTTGTGATTCGGCCAACAAAACACTACACAGTCAATTTGTTTATAAGCAAGATATAAAAAAATAAAAAGAATCAATAAAAATCAGCAAAAGGCACATTACGAAATCTCAGTAGACAAGTTAATTGCGCCAGTAATTGGCGAATCAATCGATGTGGCAATTACCCTTACAATCGGCTGAGGCTTATTTTGCAGTGATTGCAGGCCAAAAGTTTCTGACTACAAGTACGAGTGGCCGTACGTGATATCCGAGTGCCGTTGACGGCGGAAAATTGCGGGCGGTTTATTGAGCCTAACAAAATGAAGAAAAAAGTCAGAGGTAAAACTTTACTGATCTGCCGAACGCATATTGATCAAGCGATCGCATTCTGCTGTTTGTAAGTGGATCGCGCGATCGCTTGCTGATCCACAGCGCGCTAGTTAAGCTCGGTTAAGCAATCGCTTTCAATTGTAGCGCTTGCTGCATTGTTGTTGTGCTGTATATTAATCGACGTTTTGTTCAGTTTCTGTGGCGAAGGCCCTGCAATTTAGCCTAATTGTGGGATACATTCAATTGCTGAGCATTTATTGGATTTTGCTTTGATTTCTCCGTTCCGTTTTACTATTTCTGAGATAATTGTGAATGATTTGGCAGCTGTGCGTTCACAAAGCAACTTCAACGATCCATTGAGAATTGCAATATATGCGTGGTACCGACTTCCGGTATTTAAAATTTGTAGTTTAAAAAAGAAGTAATGTTCTATAGGAAGCTAGCGTTTCTATAGACTAATAGGGGCAACTATGCTTATAAAATTAAATACCCCATTAAAACTATTTAGAGATATTCATTAGAATTATAATTACAAAATTTTTTATAGACTAGTGAGGTTAGAATATGTCGTATTTTATAAGGAAGTATAAAAAATTTACGTCAGAGAGGCAGGGATTTATGCATATAACAATTTTTGTATTTTTATGACTTCGGTAAATTCGTCTCAATATTTGTATATGATAACTGTCTGAGAAAAAGGTTGCGATAAAGCATTCGATGTGTAAATAAGCCCTTACTGAATAGTTGAGGTTGGCATTAGCACAGACACAGGCTTAAATCTGTGGACTTCACTTCCCATATTGTTCAGTTTTTTAACAGCTTAATATTTCCAAACCTTTATGGGTCACATTTGTGGATTGAATTAACATTCTTGCTCATGCAAACTGTTCACTACTTTCCTCTCTCTGCCATCGCTTAAATTTGGTTATTTCCAGAGCATAGAATATGTGTTTTCTCGACACTAAAGCTACCGTGAAACGTTATATCTTCATTAATGCGAATATCCGATTTTCACACAATGGTTGTTGAATCATTTCTATATTGAATGGATCTTTTGAAGATGGAAAAAGGGATCTACAGAGCAGATATAAGTATAAAATGTTGAAAACTGATATGCAATGTTGTCATCTCAGATCCTCACTATGCTTTCAATGCTTCTCACCAAATTCTCCCTAAAATCGAAGCATTTGTCAACCAAAACGTTATTTTCCAATATTCTGATGTCAATTTCTATTCCAGCGGTTTTATTATTTGATGATTTGTTTACTAGATATTGATTAATATCATAGGTGATAAGTAAGAAAACACCTGAGAACCGACTTCGGTATTTTGCATAAACATAAGCAACTCTGGTTAATTACCTCTACATTCCTAAGGTCTCCATAGCCTTATACCTCTTCTTTGTTTTTCGACAGGTAAAAATTGATATCGGTACTTGGTTATTTGTGGCGGGTGGGTAAACAGACATACATCATCGATTAGACAGGCTAAAAATACCACGAATTCACTGATTAGATCAACACCAATCTCTTAAAGCAGTGTATTCTATCTCAAAGAGAACATGAAACTAACTGGGTAATAAAATCTTAGGTCGCGCTGTAGTCCTTATTTATTATTATTATTATTATTATTATTATTATTAATTGAATACAATTACAATTAATATATATATAAAGCACTAGCGGTTAAGCCATCAGCTTTACGTTATTATGGTTTTGATAACAGTAAAACATTTATATTTCAAAGTACAAACTCATTTTGCTTATAATGTATATAAATCTCTTTATGTTTTCTTCGTTTACTTCTGAAAGAAGTTCTTCTATTGTGCGGTTTGTTGTTGATTGTCTTATTGAGTTAACCGCAGTACAGCTTGAGACGATATGTTTGATAGAAAGTATCCCATCGTTGCAGAATTGACAAGTTTGTGGGCTGCCTCTTTGAAAAAGAAACTTGTGCGTTAACCGTGTGTGCCCTAGGCGAAAGCGAGTGTATATTACAATGTTTCGTCTTGAAATTGTTGTTGGGAAGATTGGAGGAACCAAGTTTGGGTTTATGCATTTGTAGTCGTGGTCCTTATTTTGCCAATGATCAACCATAAGATTCCGATTTACTTTATTGATTGTGTTTTTTAGGTATTTCTTGTTAAAGCTGATTGTTATGTGTAACGGTGAGTTGGTGGCAAGTTTTGCTGCTGCGTCTGCCGAAGTGTTGCCCTTTATGCCGGTGTGGCTGGGAATCCACATCAACTTAATTTTTGTAGCATTGGAAGTTAATATATCTCTGATTTGGGATATCACGGTAACGTTATTGTTAATGTTTTTTACCGATAGCAGAGATGAGAGTGAGTCGCTAAAGATAAGCCATTTCCCTTTGCTTTTCTTTGCTATTTTACAAGCGTGGTAGACTGCGGTTGCTTCTGCAGTATATACAGATGCGTATGATGGCAGTATAGAGGTGGATAGTGTTTCGTTCTCGTTAACGACGCTATATGCGGTTATGTCCTTATATTTGGAGCCGTCAGTATATAAGGTAGACCAGTCGTGGTATAGTTACTTGCTTTATTTTTCAGGTGTGTATTGCAGATAGACACTTCTTTTCCCAAACCATCTCTAAGCGAAACTCTTCCTAAGGCTACTTATTTCCAAAATTTAATGAAAATTTAGTTTAGAGATTTGGTGTCAAAGAAAACCAAGACGGTAGGGACTGCGGTGTAATTTTTATCAACTTTAGGTAGGAGACATTAATGGTTGAAAACTGAAAAAATATTTGTCCTGAACTTGACTTGACTTCATTGTAATTCTAATCTAGAGCTTTGATCAATCTAGATATTGATATTTGGGTTATTTTAAAATTTAAACTTCTAGCTTATGGAATAAATCTAAAAATTTTAATAAATAGCTTTCAACAGCTCCAAACATTAGAAATCTGAAATCTTCCTTCTTTCTGCGATAACCACAAGCACGCAGGGAAGAAAATATAGCAGCCGTAGCTGAGAGTGTACACGAAGACGCGTGTTATTTCAAATGTAATAAATATTTCCCATTAAATTTAAAGTTTCAGTGTTTTTCTTTAAAAAGTGTAGGGAACTTCGAAGTGGATCAGCCTATATAAATGATGAACTGAATCGTTTTAACGATATTCGTCTGTCTGTCCGTCGGTATGAGTGCTCAGTCTTTCAGATATTAATCTCAAATTTTTTTCACATGATTTCCTTTCTAAGAATATGCTCATTTGTCGGTACCGCCGATTTCGGACCACTATATCAAATAGCTGTCATAAAAATTGAATATTCAGAATCAAGTGCTTGTATGGGAAGTTTTGTATAGTATTTGCGAAGGGCCAAAGTTAACGTTTTGTCTTGTTTTGTTAGAGTTCGAAGTTCAAATGCTTAGAGAAAAATCTTAAGCCATCGCATGTAAGCCCAGCATTTCACATTCATTTCCAAAATAAATTTTATCTGATTTTTCTAAATTAATCATGGAAATGAACTTCCTGAAACGCCTACAAAAATTATAGTCAGCATTTGCATTGCATGAATTTTCTCCGAACAACAACAGATAATGACGCAACAAACGTAAAGCCTGCAACTTGCCACATTGAACCCATTTAATCTTATCTAATGTGGCAACAAGCACAAAAATTCATCAAAATCGTGAACACATACATACTGACATACATAATAAGCTTGTGCATTCATGAGTTTTATTCGCAAATGCATGAACATGCCACAAATAATCTATTAACAGTTGGATTTCATGTTAAAAAAGTAGTAAATGCTGCTAGCGGTACCACAAGAAAAGTAGCTGCAAATGCGAGACTGCATAAATTGAAGCGCAAAGAGATAAGCAACAAGCAGCGCTGCGAAACTGGAGTAGAAGCTAAGCGGCTTACCGCTTAAAAACGCGCTAAATGGCGGCTTTAAAGACAGCGCCACGGCGTATGAGTAACCACAGCGCTTGCGCTCACTGACAGTTTGCAAAGCTTAAGCGCTGTTGCTTTGGTTTTATGCCTGCGATTCGTTGCACTCGATGCAAGAATTATTGCTCGCTTATACTTTTCACCTTTTCAATGCTTTATTTTCGTTTTGGCGTTCTTAGCTGTCATTACGGCGCAACTAAGGCAACTCAATGCTATTTTATGCTAATAAAAACGATGAGCAAGGCGCGCATGCGCATATGTAGCAATGTTGCTGCTGTTTTTGTGTGCTTGCATGTATGTGTGTGCATGTGTGTGGGCTTTTATCTTTGCCATTCGAGTTGCTTTGCGCTCGGTTGGGTTGGGTTGAACACGCCGGCGCGCCTGCTATGTTGCACGTGTGTTAATAATTATATACACTTCGCAGTCGTTTAGTGGTGCGCATATTTCCACACACTCGTTTTCCGGTTCTTCGTGCATAATGTAAATAGACATGTATGGCTATGCGCGATGTTTGTGGCGGCGGCTTATCAGTTATAACGGTGCAAGGTTACTAAATCACATGGCTTGCCGGTTTGACCTGACTGACAACTGCTTGTCTGCCTAGCCGACTGCCATGCCGCGCTGCATTTCTCACATCAGCCTCCTGCCTTTAAGGCATGCGTGCCAACTATTGCCACATGTTGCAAGCGTTTGTAGCGCCTCACCACATCTATTCGTGCCGCTTCTTTGTTGCTCCTCCCTTCATGGCATTTCAGCGTTCTGGCTCTCAGCTGCTGCATATACTTGTGGCTGCTGCTGAATGCTATTCACTGCTAGGCATCTTCTTGTTGCATCTGCAACTGTTGGCAACGCGTTGCTTTGGTTTGCATGAAATTCGCATTGTGGTTGTTAGTGCTCGCTAAGTTAGTTAGTGATAAGTCTTGTTGCTTTGCGTTATATCAATTTTGATGCACCATTGAAGCGTTTAAATTCGCACAGCAACTCTTGCAACGCGCGTTATGTTGCACGCACTGTTGCTTTTCCACTTAAATTTATGGCTGCATGCAGTCACGTGTATGTCAGTGTGCGTGCGCAACAAACTAAATGCATTAACTATGTTTTTTCCATAAACATTACAACACTTAATGACTTCTGACGAACAATTTAGCTGAGAGATTAATGCTTCGGAGGTTTGATGGCTAGCAGCAGGTGGCTAAGGAGCAGCATCGTAATTTCACAAAGATTAAGTCTCATCTAAAAACATATCGGCGTGCAGGCAAACCGTAAGTTTTTGCTTTAAAATTAGAAATGAAAATTTTGGTTGGGAAATTCGATTTTGTTGCAACATTATTGTTGTTGTTGAGAATAGTCCATCGATTCCTTGTACTAAAATTGCTTTTTAGTTTTCGGCTTCAAACTCTGCCTTTTCTTTTCAGCGATCAGTCAATGATGGTCCGAGTATAGAAATCGTGGCGAAAAAAAGAAATTCGAATTTCAATTCGTGCAGTGTTGTAATTTTTGATCTCGTTCGACACTCAGCGCTTCCTCATACCTAAATTTTCATAAACCATAAGCCCAACAAGACCTTTAGAGAGTCTGCACTCTTGTTCAAGTTCATTTTACGTTCATCTAAATTATTTTGTAAACTTTTTTATCTGTACTCCTCACTAAGTTTATCGTCGTCGGTCCCGAATTAGTCTGCAAAATGAAAAAAAAAAAATCGTGCTGTTACATGTTCAGGGCATTACAAAAATGACACTACTTACAATAAATTTTTAACTATATATAATCATATTTAATAATGCATAAATTAAATGAGCGATATACAATACTTTATTCGAAATGATCACCTTTCGCAACAGCAACACGCACAGTTTCTATTAATATTGACAACGCGTTTTGAGCCAAAGATTTTTGATACTCTTCAAACTTCAATGTGAGGTTCGACAGACCAGTTTCTCCAAATATGAACACAAACTGTAGTTCAATGGATCCAAATCTGGAGTTCCAAACGGCCAATCATCTGCAGAGTAATTTCTAGGAATATAGCTTTTAGGACACTGTGGGTGCTTTGCCTTTAGCAGAATCTTGCTGAAAGATCCAATGTTTTGCATCAAAGAGAGTATTGTTTAACTTCGTTACCACGCATACTGAAACATTCTGCGGGTGCACTTTTTGGGTTTAATATCGTTTTGACAGTAGTAAAGCAGTTTAACATCTTTATAGGGTACTTCCCACCAAATCAATACAGCAGCTGGCTGGTGACCATTGCTATAGTTGATATATGCATTCCCCTTAGCATAATTTTTCGCTTCGAAATCTCTGCGCATGCGTTTGAGAACATAGGGCTGAATTGATTCGAACCATGCAAGGACAACCACTTCTTTTTCTGTCATCGAATGTAAATGCACAATCTTGTTGTATTATCGAACGTAAACTTCAACGTTATTTTCATTGATACTAGCTTCGCTTATCCACATAATGAAAATGTGGTCTAGTAAGCTCAAGAAAAGCTCAAACAACCAGAAGCACAACAGCTTGTCAGGTCAGTGACGGTCAATATGTTCCAATGTGATATGAGAGTGTTTTGTAACAGAAAACCATGTTTTCAGAACTATACTAAGGTAGACTTCAAATCGTGGGAAGACCCTGTAAGAGCTATCTTGTCGAGTAGTTGATGGGTTTACATTACTATATTTGATTATAGCAAAAAACTATTACTGATACATAGGAAGTAAAGGGTGTTCCACTTCAAGGTTTCCTATTTGGCATTTATTTTTTGAAAACTATCTCATTGAAATGTTGCCCACGTTGACATCTCAGATCCCTTGAGTCCAATTTTCGATGACTTGTTCAACCATTTCGACTAGTAACTGGCAATGATGCGCGTGATGTTTCACTCCAAAGCCTAAATCGAAGTGGGATTGTCCGCATAGACTTTAGACTTTTCATATCCCCACAGAAAAAAGTCTAACGGTATGATATCACACGATCACGTGATATCACACGATCACGTGATATTATCCGCATTTCTTGAGAGAATGGCGAAGTGTTCGTTACCTTTGGTTTGAACAAAGTCAAGAGCCAATCTATTATCGAATAATCTGTCAACAAATTCTCTGCACTGGACGTGCCGATGATATTTACAATATCTTCACTTTACCTAACTTAGAAATAGTCGACAGTTTCTGATACTAGATATGTAACAACTTTACTAATTGTAATTTAATTGAGTAAGTAAATTATATTTGCGATTCATACACTGCAGAACGAACATATAACCTAATCAATAAAACTTTCTGAAATAACTGGCATACACCAAAACAACAAGAAGTAAGCAATTCAAAACTTTTCGCACCTCAGTAATCAAATTTGCAACAAATTATGCGGAAACTGCAACCGCAAATGGCAAACCGCAGCGAAAATTGAATATAAAAATTCCATTTCTACTGCAATCAGCGAGCATTCGCCGTGCACAGTTGGCCGAAATGCAAAAAACACAAAAAAAAAACCGAAAACACGAAAAGCCAAATCGAATTTGCGCTTTGTTGCAAGCCGCGTGCGGTTGCGGCGGAACAGAAAAATCAAAATGCAAAGCGACTTTTGAATATACATGTATCTGAAATAAACAAATCTGTAAGTATGTATATACTATGTATATATGTATATATAGTATAGTATATACATATATGTAAATACGTCAACAAATGCCTGCGTGTTGCAGCAAAAGTGCATTTTGTGCAAATTAAGCGCGCTATTTGACAATTAAATGCATTAATTTGACAGTCAGCTGTTCAAGTGTTGCCTAAGTGAAGTTGACACTCACATAAAGAGCTTATATATAAATATATATTAATATGTTTGTATGGGCTGTGCTTATTATATTTGAGGTCTTTTGCCGATTTTCGCCAGCGTTGCGAATTTTGTTATAAACACATGACAGATTAGTGACATGACCCAGTTAACGGTACGCCAACGCTCCGCAGCCTCGATAAACAGTTGTGAATTTGTGTTTGCTTTGCAAGTTTTTATGCTTGCTTAGCTGCGGGATTACTCGCCGATAAGTCGGCTAGACAAGTCGCGATTAGAAAGTATTATATTTGCATGCTCTTGGCGCATACGTAAAAAATAAATACGAAAAAAGCGCCATATTATTAGCAAAAACAACATTTTGAAGTGAGTCTTTTCTACAACTCAACTTGTTGCGAATTGAGAACAGTTTCACTTGTCGGAATTTAAGCATATTCAATTAAACAAGTTTGGACACGCCGATAGGTCTTAATCCAGTGGGCGATTAAAATAGTTGTGTAAATACATACGCACATACCTATGATTGGAGAAATATGCGTAAACATACGCAGAGTCAGAGATAATGAGTGCTTGTTTGTGGGTCAAGTTCAATTGATGCGAGGTTCTTTTACAAATAATTTTTGAAAGTTTTTTTTTTTAATGAAATATTACGTTATTCTATATAATAGAAACAAAAACCCAATCTATGATACACTTCACAAATACAAAACTTACACTTCATTTTTATCGTTCATTTTGTATGACTGCTATGTGCTATAGTGACCCGATCTCAACAATTTTCTCGGAGATTGCAACATCCAAAAATATTTTTAATATAATTTAGAAGCGATGTGAAGTTTCAAAATCATTTATTATTACAAATTTTAATTAAAGGAAATGAAAAGGCAAGCGCGCTACCTGTTCGGGGGTAGCGAAATACACATTTTATCTAAGCTACCGCGGCCGCGGTGAGCTGAATTCATTCAAAGACTGCTTGACCCTTGACAACGGACCCTAGGGGAACAACTCAGCTCTTGGAGCACAAGCAACATAGGACATACCACATAGCTACTTTGGGTTAGTGTTGATAGTGGACGGAACAAAACAAAACAATTCTAAGCAAAACTGAATTTATTAACATTGTAGGGGTCATAGCTTGCTGGGCGCGACTGAGGTGATGTGATCCCTGTCCACTTGGATGGATCGTAGGGCCTTGCGCCTGATTCTCCAAACTGCTTGAATAATATGTTATGAATTTCTTGTTCCATGTCGCAAAACCGGTAGTTTGCGCAAAAAACAATAGCCATGTTGGAAAAGTGCTTTCTGAGCCTGCAGTGCCTTGTATAGAATGTTACAAGTGGACGAAATTTGTCTCGGGGGGTGTAGCTCATATCTTTAAACTTTGTCAGGTTGTAACCTCCTAGCAGTAGCTTGGCGTGGCGCATTTCTGTTGTTTACTGTCAATGCCGTTCTCTTCGCATTCTCTCCTCCGATCGGAGCAACTTCTTTATGGAGTGGGGCCTCACCGGAATGCATGGTTCTGGCCCCATCATCCTGGAAACCGCCGCAGAACGGGCTAGTTCGTCGGCCAGCTCATTGCCGGTTACACCTTTATGGCCCGGCACCTAGATCAGGTGTATGCGGTTGTAAACTGATAAGCGGTTCAGCCTTCCTATACACTCCTCCACTAATAGCGATATGATCTCATAAGATGAGATTGCTTTTAGTGCCGCTTGACTATCGCTTAGCATAGCGATACGGTGGTTGTGATAGGTACGATGTAGATTAATTTCTGCACACTGACTTGTAGCAAAGACTTTTGCTTAAAAGATGCTCGGAAAACATCCCATTGGTATGTATAGTTTGGTATGCGGTCCCGCAATGCCTGCTCCAATTTATCACTGGTTAGTGCTGCCCTTCAGTAGTAGATCGAGCGTGGAATTATTACACTCCGCTTTGCTTCCGAGAGTAACTATAAACTTCTTTGTGAAGTTAACCCTATAACGAAGAAGGCCCGATGGGGTGTCTTCCCTTAAAGTCTTCATTAGGGGTCGTCACAGAGCACCTACCCTTAAGATCTGTCCTATAGAAAATGGGAAAAGTGAATTCGGTGCAGGGCATGCTCGGATGATGATGAGATTCTTGAACATTATCTATGCGAATGCCTAGTCTTCAGCTGGATGAAAATGAACATATTCCACGGCACGACATAAAGAAATAGTCGGCTAGAGTGAAAAGAATCACGCTTTTTAAAAATATGTATGTTTGACTCAAAATTTGTACATAATGCGTTCAAATCAAAAAATTTCAAAGTCCATATCTCATGAAAATCTACACTTCCGAAATCACATTCATACGAGCAATTCACTTTCCAAATACCACGAAAATATGATTTTACGCCCAAACTTCTCAGACAATTGCCATTATAGGTTATATATATATATGTACATATATACATATGTGTATATATAAGTAAAAATGTACGCTTTTGATGCATATCATTTCCAAATGCCATACATTTTCGAAAGCGAATGACAGCCAATTCCAATTGGAGATTTGATGTTTTAAAGCGAACAGCGGAGAATTGATGATTGGCATGAAATTATGAAATTGATGATGGAGAAAACGAACGAAATGAATGAATGACAAGCGTTTGGAAGTAGAAATGATATGTTTACAAACCAACCGGCAAAGCGATTAAAAAGCGAAAATAATGAGCAGCGCGCGCATGCGTAAAATGGCTTGCGCTTGGCTCGAATTCATATGCATTGAAGTGTGTGTTTTACTAGCGAATTCACAGCGATTAACCAATTTTAATAATAATCAAAATTTATTATGTGTGGCTGTGACAGTTATGTGAGTATATACATAAATATGTTATAACAAATATGTATATATGTATATAATATATGCATTGGTACTCTATGAGAGTTTATGAGCAATAGTGTACATTAAGTTGTGTTGCTGTAATAGTAATTATGGGAAAATCGTCAATGAATACTACAACTTAATGCTTTTCAGCTTATAATTTCGAAATTCGATTTCGAAGACTTCTCTGCGATATAAAAAAGTATGTTTGATAGCCGCCAAGCCTCATTAAGCTGTTCAAATATTGACAGCTGATTAATTTTATGCGACCATTAATTACACACCAAACTAGACATGTGCTTATGTATGCGTGATTACACACACGCACATGCGATTGTAACTTTTACATTCAGTAGCCGAAGGCGTAGCGCGAAAAGTGAAAGGAAGGCTTGGCGATTCTGATTTGATGGCCTAAAAAGGCGCTGTGTAGAAAGCTTTTAATTGCTTTCTATTTGTTTTCACTGCTAATTTGCAAAGATATAAAATGATTCTCTTCATATGCGTATCACATTTGCTTTTCATAACGCCCATTCATCAAATCAACGAGTCCGGCCACTCGCCCAAAGTAAGCGAAGCGTGAGTAAATAATCATGAAACACCGAGATAGTAATTACAAATTTATTTTTGAGCGAGCCATGTTGCAGAACGAAGAAAAATTGCGCATAAACTAAAGCAAAAACAACAAAAATGAAGAAAATTATAAATAAAGTATCTGCAACATACCATAGAGAGAAAGTTCCCAAGGCGCATGCGCAGAACCATATATGCGGAATGAAATTGGTTAGCGAAAAAACAACAAAAAAAAGTAAAAAACAACAACAACATGTAATTCGAAGCAGCAACAATATATACAAGAAAAATTCGACAACAACAAGCAACAACCACAATAAAAAATCCAACAACAAAATTCTTACAGCAACAACAGAAAGTCTAGTCTAACACCAGCAGCAACCGCAACAATAAGAATAACAACAGCAACAGCAACAACAAAAATTCGATAAGAACAACAACATAAATCTGAAAACAAAAACAACTGAAAGTCTAATCTGACACTGGCAGCAACAGAAATATGGTTAACAACAACAACAAGTTAGTTAGCAACTAAAGACGACTTGACCAGTTCTAGCCATTGCTGCAACATCATCCACATGCGCAACAGTGCCACTTGCTTCACTGCGCAATTGCGCATGTTTTGTGGCGCGTCGCTGACCAAATACAAATTAACCAAAGGCACGCAAGCGCAGCATAAAAGCCCGAGTATACCATGTGTACGCAAGGTGTTGCTTAGTTATGCCCCAGCTGCGTTTTATGCTCAGCTGCATTTACATACCCATATGCCTGCACGGATTTATCTATGTATGTGCCTGTCTGTGTATGCGTGCATTGCAGCCTCATAATCAAAACGCTATCAAATAAATTTGAAAACAGCATTCTCAACAAGTATGAATATGCAGAGCATTGTTTGTTGCATGCAACATTTGGCCAGTTCGTGCCATTAATGCGCTTACTAGTTTCTGCTTATGACTAAAAATGGGAAATGGAAATTGTAGTGCGAAAAATTACAAAAACAAAATCAGCCGAGAGTCTTATAAAATATAAATGCTTTGCATTACTTTCCTGGCAAATGTGGAAAATTCTAATTTCGCTGCGATTGAAAGTCGAAAGTATGCGCGCCAGGCATTTGCACAAATTGCATTTCGCAGGCATTTCTATGTGAGCAGAGCAAATTAGTTTGCTGTTGAGAAAAATTGGCAGTCGCAAATATGGTGTATAGCAATGGAATTCCATTCCACCTATTCCATTCCATTCTATTTTTTTTAGAAGATATATTTATATGGAGTGAAAAATATTGCTTGCTGAAAAAGAAGTTATTTGCTTATTAAAAATTATCTTTTGTTTAAGGTGTATTCTAGTCTAGAATTCAAATTTTGGGCAGTTTTTTGAATTTTATTAAAAAAAAAACCAAAGAAATATTTTTACTATCAATATTTTTGGTGTTTTTATTGATATCTTAGAATACAGAAAAAAAAAATTTACAAAAAAATATTAAAAATTAAAATAATTAGAGGGGAGGCGGGGGGAGAGACAGGTGTAACAAAAAATGGCGCATCCTGGTGACATTGATCCTGACTCCCCTGGTTGTCTGAAAAAAAAAATGAAAAGAAATTCTTAATCAGTAAGGATGCTGTTATAGTCCCTACCTCAGGGAACACGAAAAAAAAATTTTGGAAAAATGGCGACTGCCTGAAAATAAAAATCGTTTTTTTCGCTTTTTTTTTGAAATTCCTGAATTTTTTTAAAATATTAAAAACAAAAATTTGCACACGAGGCTGATAGGAACGATAAAGGATTATATAAAGAAGGTTCGCACAAAATTTCAAGTTAATCGGTTGTATAGAACTTGAGATAATGACGGTACCGTGTGGAAAAAAGTAGTTTCGAGAAAAACGCGTTTAAAAAAGTGAGTCAAACCGAACCGGGCTAGGTAATGCGTCACTAAAGTAACTGTAGCTTTTAAAATAATTTTAATTTTTAAAAATCTTTTGGAGGATTTGTTCGTAAGGGTCTCAACTTTAAATATATGACAAAAAAAATCGAATTTTTCAAAATTCTGGAGTAGAATACCCCCCTAATAAAAGGGGACGAAAAAATTCATATACGACACACGGATTGGAAATCTGAGAAAAGTAGTAAACACCAGGCCTAGACTAATAATTTTTACAATAAAAATATTTTCTTCAAATGCGCTAATGTTTATAGAATTTTTTTTGAACGTTGATTTTTCAAATTCCTAACTGGAAATTGTTTCATATTGAGTCGAAACGAAAAAAAACGTATCCAATACTTTTTTCATCGAAGAACATAAAAAAATGCATGCACTGACCCACATATTGTAGCATTAATATCGTTTACTTGCTGATACGCTTAATCTCTTATATTCAGCAGCTTGCTGCAGGTAAAATTTTTGTTAAGACAATTAAAGAGCAGTGATATAGCGAATCAATGAAGTCTATAAATTAAAAAATCGGTTATGATGCTGTGAATTCTCGAAAAGCTATATTCAGCTGAGTTGGAATTTACTGATCGGTTGAAATATTATATACAGAAAAGTAACCGAAAATTGTAAAAAAAATGCAAAATATTTAATTTTCCACCAATATTTATTTGGTCACCTTCAAACTAATTCCCTCGGAATACATCTGGCAATACACTTATGCCAACGATTTTTCTAGTTCTCGGAACACTTTTCATAAGTACTTTTTTGGGACGGCCTTCAGCTCCTTCAGAAAATTTTGTTTTATCTCTTCGATCAAATGAAAACGGGTTCTATTCCGATGATTATTGACAATGTTTGCATGCCAACTCGTAAATCCATGTCTTATCGGCAGTTATAATGCTCTCCATGAGTACGGTACTCTTTTTGAAAAATATTCAGCTTTAACGGGACGAATCGAGCAAGAACGCATTTCATACCTAAAATATCCACCAAAGTTAGTCAAACGGACTCGTGAGAGATGTTGATCTCTCTTGCCATCTCTCTAGCACTTGCGTGATGATGTTCAAGCACCTATTCTTTATTTTTTGTTTAATATTTTCAACAGTTGAAGAGATCCAAGGTATGTCTTCAGCGATCTCTCGACCATCTTTGAAGGCTTTGCACCACTTGTATGCATATGTATTGATAAAACTGAATAATATATTAGAGATATTAGATAGATATTAGAAATACAAAATTTGAGACAAATTCTTTTTTCGATATTTCTATCCATTGTAAAAATCGCAACTGAGGTGTATCAATTCAAGCAACTGCTGTAAACAAACTGATGGACAGATCGCGATCATATTTATCATAGTAATTAAGAACAATCCTATCCACGTAGCAAAGTACATTTTCTTGAAATATCGATTACTCGGAGAATTTAAATTAAAATTTCCTGTCAATATTTTGTCACAATGCATGTAAGCCAATATTTCAAAACTTGGGCTTGTATTTTTTAAAATATAGAATTTTTATTTATTTTTTCTCTTTTGCGTAAATAATATTTTTACTCTACATAAATATGGAACTTGTCATGTAAAGTCGAAATAGGTAAACACCATTGAATGAGAGGAAAGCGATTATTACCCATATTCTTACTTTTTTATTATTGAGGGTCCTTGTAGCTGTCAGAATTGGTATAACAAAATTAAAAATGGTGTTTTCTCTAAGCTAAATTTTGAAGTCTCACTACAGAAAACAAATGAATCACTTTTGTACTTACGATTCAACTTTTATAAATTGGTTTGATTGGTTTGCGCAGTCAAGTGTACTTAGATCAGTGTTATGAAGGTAGTCGTTCAAGTTGAAGCTCCACCGCACCGCAGATTTTCTTCCAAGACAAGTCATTCATCCCAGCATTTAACATTGACTGTAATATTGTGTTTCTATGAAAATCAGGTCCGTTGGCCATCTTGGTGTTTGTTCATTCACCGAACGTATAATGCGCTTGGTAGTCGTTCCTTATATTAGGTTGTCGAAAAAGTCTTGCGGTATTTTCGGTAGTTAGCGCTGAAAGCGCGTAGTTCTAGTTTTATTCGTCGCATCGGGTAATGTTATACTTTTTTGGAAAGCTCATTTCCCGCGCTAACACGTGTTTGATTGATTTTCTTTTAAGTCGTTCGTGAGTTATAGCGTCGCAAACATGGAGCAAAATAAAGAGAAAATACGGCATATTTTACAGTACTACTACGATAAAGGCAAAAATGCATCTCAAGCCGCCAATAAAATTTGTGCAGTTTATGGACCCGATACAGTTTCCATTTCCACCGCACAACGATGGTTTCAACTCTGGTGTAGAGGTGGCCGAAGATGCGCCACGCTCCGGAAGGCCTGTCGTCGAAAATTGCGATAAAATCGCTGAATTGGTCGAATGGACCGGCATAGGAGTCATCAAACCGTTATAAACCATTTGAAGAAGCTTGGAGTCACTAAGAAGCTCGATATATGGATGCCACACGAATTGATTTAATAAAAATACCGCAAGACTTTTTTGACGACCCATTATATAATATATTTTACCTGTGAATTGGCAAGCCAAACTGAGTATAAATCAAGTAAAAGTTATAAAAAAAACTATTCTGAAGAAAGTATAGCTTCTTGACTTTCTGCCATGAGTGCCATTGCTCTATGTTCCATTATGTTCTAATTAATCCAGAGGTAAATTTTTTATATAATAAGTAAATACCTTGCACTAAGAGACTGAGCGAGTTCGACCCAATAAAACTTTTCCAAAATACCTCAAACTATTTTCTTATTAATAACCTAGACGTTGTCTTACAATTACATTACGAATACGAGAAAACTCAAGCTGACTAAAACAGCTTAAAGAGGTAACCAAAAGTTTATTTCATATCAAATTTGTTCTAAAATAATGTTCTGATGATAATTGGAACAATAATCGAATGAAGTTCTTGGGTAGCAGTAGTTTGTTATTAGTTTAATTCTTACCACTATATTACCATCCGAATAACAGATTAATCCGATCCCACGACAGTCGGGTCTAAGTAATAGGCACGGACACGAATTTTCAACCCGACAAAGCCTGTCAACTCGGCACCAAGTCTCGAAATTATTTCAGAAATATTGTCTGTTACTTCGGCAACAGCTAACAGAATAACTGCATCATTAATATTGCACAGAGGCATAGTTCAACATAACAGATGAATGTGGTGCTGAAAGCAGAGTACCATATAAACCCTGTTCGTTTTATTCGTTATCTACTTTCTTGGTAGCTAAACTAAAACATACCACTAATATTTATCCTTTACTTTAAAAAAAAAATAAATATTCCATTCAAATACAACCAGTTTGCTTGATTTAACTCAAGAAAATCTTTCCATTCGCTTTCTTTACAGTACACCCAACACGTGGGAACCTCAACCCCTCCAGCAGTCCTGCTACACCTCGTTAGCCCATCAGCAATTGCTACTCGAAGTCACCATGCAACAGCCAACCAACTACTACACACAAACCGAAAGTGAATTGCTGCAGCTGGAAGCAACCGGTGGACACTTACCCGAATACGAGCAACTGCAACCAGAAACAGCAACTTCCCAAACACAAAATGTAGCCTCATCTCCGCCTCAACAACAACAACAGTCTGTTGTACTACCAATAACGGCACTCAACAATTTGGATCGTGCCACGCCCGTCTCTTCCACAGCCGCCACACCCACACCGACCACTGTCAGCAATTTGGAGGCATCATCGAGCAGCACAAGTAACGGCGGTGGCAGCAGCAACAGCACGACGCCGCAACATTTTGTAGCGCCACTACAGCGACGCTGCCAAGCACCGCCACCATCATTGCCACTCAGTTCGATTTCATCACCGCTGCGTGCGGCCAACTACAAGACGGCCGCCTACCATCAGCACCAGCATCATCAGCAGCAGCTGGAATTTCAGCGAAATTCGCAGTCGGACGATGATAGCGGTTGTGCGCTGGAAGAGTACACGTGGGTTCCGCCGGGGCTGCGGCCGGATCAGGTGAGTGAATAGGTTGATGTACCTAAAGTGTACATATGTATATTATGGTCTCAAAAGAAATAGAATGTCGAAATGGATTTGTATACTTTAACTGGGTTCCTCCTAAGAGAGTTTAAACATTTATCGTACTATTAGTCCTTAATCTCGATGACGATTTCAAAGGCTCTCTTATTATCACCTTTTTGGACATTCGATCCTTTGAATAATCTAATAATTGAAATGTGATACATAGATGCCGCTACTAGAATTAATCCATATGATAGTTTCGCCTGTTGATAAATTATTGATTTGTTAACGCAAAAAATTCAGTTAAAGCCACGAGTTTCCGGACCCTACCCCAGAAAAATTAACCATCAAGGATTGGCATACTAAGTTTAGACGTGGTGAAATCAGCACTGAACACGTTGAACACAGTGAATGACTAAAAGAGTTTGTTACCGACGAAAATTTCAAAAAGTCCACAAAGTAATTTCAATTCACGAATATTTGGGTATGAGGAAGCTCTGTGCAAAGGGAGTTTCGCGCGAGCTGACAACGACGAGTTAGTGATTTGGAGCAGTGTCTGCAGATGTTCATCGTAATAAACCCGAGTTTTTGGGCCACCAGGGAAATAATGGATAATCTCTTGTGCACTTGTCTCGCATTGGCAAGACTACGCTGTAAGCATCTGTGGTCCCCACGGCACAGGCATCTCAAAAGATGACTATTCCTCTTGGACCTAGCAACTGAACTCCATCTGGTATCGCAAAGGACCATAACTGGTCTCTACGTGACTTATTAGCCAACCAAATTAACTTAACCTAACCTAATCTTTTGGGTCGGTATATGAGTATCGGACGCAGATAACAGATCTAAAGTGTATTCATTGGATTCATATATGGTTTGAGTGAAGAAGATCCATATTGCTTTGAGCAAAGATGTCTAAGATGTCAGACTAAAAGAAAGTATAAAGTATTTTCTAATGTTCGAGGCAATGAGATGGCAAGACCTCCTGTAAATGTTTCAAATACTGAATGTTTCTCTCGTTGTATCCAAATATTGAGCCTAGAATGGAAGCATATATTATTTGTATGTATACAGCCTATAGCAAGTCCACTGACCAACATTTGGCATGCGAGTCATGTAAACGCAATCATTTAGTCAAACGGTGAGAGCCAATGGATAAGGACATAAAATCTTGATAGAGCTATGACGCCAACAACAATTACAATTGACTTTTATGAACTCTTTCCGCCGCAACTTTTCAAATTTTCATTTTCTATAATTCTTTTTGTGTAGGCAGCATTGCACCGAAAGTGGCGCGTTTTCACTTTTTTATTGTCTCGCTTCGATTGCAACAAAATGGCACACACGCTTCGGGTTCGCCATGCGGCATGCCACAAAGTCGCTTAATGCCGACATAACAGCATGTTTTTTGTTCTTTTTTTGCCTTTTTTTCGAACATAAAAAATGATAATAAAATTTTTTACCACTTTTGCTTTCGTTTCGCCGCTTTTCCTGAAATTTTGCTCCAACCACTCATACGCCGCAGCGTTTTATCTTCAACGCCTCTTGCCGGCTTGTGCACTTTACTCTTACTTTAACCATTAAAAAGATAAAAAAGTTGCAAGTTGCAACTACCAGATGCAAGCTTAGTGTTGTTACAGGCACACATGCAATATTGTGTCGGGTGTTGCAAGCTTAAATGTTTTTGGGCAACGTGTAACAATTCATGTTCATTAGACGCCACAACAAAAGTGGCCGTAAAATGTTGCAGCAACGGTTTTCGTTGCAATTCAGCAATACTTCAATAAATACAATTTCGTTTTCGCTTTTAAGTCAGCATAGCTTGCATGCTTACAAATATATTTACAAGCACTGTGTGCTTTTAAGGAGATTTTCGAACGTTTTGCCTCGTAATTGCGCGGCATTTCCAAGATTGCAATCGCAGATTTTTGATCGAAATTGCCGGTAATTAATTGTGCGATTTTGTTAATCTCATGTTCGTTGCTGGCGTTTTCGAAATCTCAAATTATACCATTGCTGGCATAACATCTCTGTCGCAGTTGTTTTCCCTCCTCAGCCAAACCCGCTAAATAATTGCTTTTCATTTGAAATTAAAGATATTTGGAGTTGATTAATGTAATTAGTATTGAATCGTATGTGCTACCATATAAGTACTTTTATATATTGGTTAATCGCCAAATAAGTTTATTGCTGGAATTTAGCTATCTTGGAGATAATTACTTACTTCTTACGGCTAAACGAATTGAAAATCAAGTGATGTGTGGAAAAATGTTGAACTCATATCTCAATTTTATTGCTTAATTCAATTTCTTTACTTAGTTACTAATTGCTTCTCTATTAAAAGCGTTTTAGTGGTCATTTAATTGCAATCTCTTATAAAACATCTAAGAAATTTAATGATTTTGAGGAATGCTTTTAATAAACTCATTATTAATTTGGATTATTAAACGCTTTATTTGGTTTGATTTGTTAATCAGATAATCACATTATTAACTTAGACTGCTTTAAAGATATAATACCTTTCACAGGTGCTTTTCATGTAGCATAGAAGGGTATAAAAAAAATGTATCTTGATCTTGAATGGTCAGTTTGTATGACAGATTAATGACAGCAACGTAAACAATATATTCGAAAATTACCTTGGACAAAACCTTATGCCATATTTCAAGAATGCAACTTTGAATAGAAATGTAACTTTGAATAGTATGCCAGCTATATGCTATAGCTGTTCGAATCGGCAGTTACGACATAAGAGCGCTGTTTGAGAAGAAAAGAACGTGTGCAAAATTTCAGATCGATGTCTAAATATTTGAAGGACTAAGGAGAGGCAGACAGACATGGCTAAATAAACTCAGCTCACCACGCTGTTCATTTATCAATATATACTCATTATAATGTCTCCGACGTTTCCTTTTTGGTGTTACAAACTTAATACACTCTGTT
Organism: Bactrocera zonata; assembly: GCA_037783105.1. NCBI lineage: Eukaryota > Metazoa > Arthropoda > Insecta > Diptera > Tephritidae > Bactrocera > Bactrocera zonata. The sequence continues at coordinate 267,942 of JBAWJQ010000207.1, read as the reverse complement.
GAGAGAATAAATGTATATAATAACATCAATATAAAATATTTGCGGTACTTTGATATTTGATAGTAAAGGGTGATCCATTTCGAGGTTTCCAACTTTTTTAAATAAAAAATATAGAAAATTCAAATTTAATGGCGAATTATCCTTCGGAAGAACATGGCATTTATTTTTTGAAAATTATCTCATTTAAATGTTAACCGCGGCTACGACTCAGATGGTCAATCCATTGAGTCCAATTTTCGATGACTAGTGCAAGTATTGCGACTGATAACTGGCAATGTCATGCGTGATCTTTTGCTTAAAGGCGGGATTAGACTTTACATATCCCTACAGAAAAACGTCCTAGGGTTTGATTTCACATGACGGACTGTACCAAAGCGTGAAATTGTGTCATCGAATTGTCCTCTCAATTCAGGCATCAAATAGTCGGTTATCATGGAGCGATAATGGCCGCCATTGACGGTTACGTTCTCGCCAGAATCATTTTTGAAGACATATGGACTGATGATTGCACCGGCCAAGAAGCTGCCACTCCATCCAAATAGGTTACTCTTCGTCTCAAATGCGGCAATTGTGCTTGTTTACATACATATTGAGCCAGAAATAGGCCTCACCGCTGAACAAAATTGGGCTCGAAAACGTCGGAACTTCTTGGAACTTTTCAAGGGCCCATAGAACGAAGCGATGCCCCTTGGAAAGGTCGAGCGGCTTCAGCTCTTGCATAAGCTGTATTGTATTGTATATGCGCCAAGTCATTCCATACGCCAATGCGAGTTGCTGTGAAAGGCGTCGAATCGACTCTCCACGGTCTTCGCCTACATTCTCCGCTACTGCTTCTATATTTTCTTCACTGCGTGCTGAACCTGGTCTTTTAGTCGAATATTATCTAATAATAGATGCAGGGTCTCAATATAGGTAATGGTGTTGCGAATAGTACGCTTAGTAGGTCAATTTTGTTGACCATAAGTCAAGCACAGCGCACGAAACACATTCGTTACTGAACGTAAATTTTCATAATAAAGTTGAACTATTTGTAGACGTGCTTACTTACGCCTAAAGTCTTTCCACTATGAAATGCCCGACAATCCTGAACAAAAATAACATATCAGCTTTACACAAAAAAAGGCTATTAGAAAGTGTATTTAAATCTACTTAAATCACCCGTCACATATATTTTAGTATACACGGAAGTATCACATCGTTTTAGATTTAATTTCGGCTTCTCACTGGTTAATGGGAATTGGTTGTAGGATTCATAGAACGCAAAGTTCTATGATGATTGCATTTTGATTGTGACTAGAAATTTAAGAAAGAAAATAAAACACTTTTTCACTAAATGGAGTCGCTGATGTCTAATTTTTCGACATAGTCGTGTCTTGTGGCCGCTTTGCCCTCCTCTGGACACTCGATGCTGACTAAAAAAGCGTACGCCGTAGCTTAAAGCACTTCAAACAACCAATAAATATACTACTGTGCCCAAAAAATAAGACATTGTATTTATTTTGAAAATTCTTTATTTATTCCTCCAAATCAATCCCCTTCAAAGTAATCCTCTCCCGATGCAATGCACTTATGCCAATGGATTTTCCAATCTTCGAAACACTGGTTGTAATCACTTTCCGGGATGGCTTTCAGTTCCGTCTTCGCTGCGGCTTGAATCTCCTCTATCATATAAAAACGACCGTGTCCCCGGAGCGGTCTTTTGAGCTTGGTGTACAGCCAGAAGTCGCACGGCGCCAGATCAGGTGAATACGGTGGTTGCGGAACGATATGGGTTGAGTTTTTGGCGAAATGATCACGAATTACGAGGGCAGTATGGGATGGTGCATTATCGTGGTGTAAAAACCAAGAATTGTCTTTACACAATTCCGGTCTTTTTAGGCGGATAGCGTTACGCAAACGACGCATAACGTTCAAATAATATTCCTTGTTGACTGTTTGACCGATTGGAAGGAATTCATAATGCACAACACCACGATAATCGAAGAAAACAGTCAACATGACCTTGATTTTTGAGCGACTTTGGCGCGATTTTTTTGGTCTCGGCTTTCTTTTGGCACTATATTCGCTCGATTGATCGGTTGTTTCGGGGTCGTAAGCATAGATCCAAGTCTCATCGCCAGTTATAATGTGTTTCATGACACCCTGGTAGTCGGAAAGCATCGTTTCACACACTTCAACGCGACGCCTTTTTTCCAAAAAATTCAATGTTTTCGGTACCAGTCGAGATTTGACGCGCTTGAGGCCCAAAACATCCTTGAAAATGGTATTGGATGAGCCTTTCGATATGCCAACTTCATCCGCAAGGTCTCTAATTGTCAGTCGACGGTTTTTCAACACCAAATCTTTGATTTGTTGAACATGAGCTTCGTCGGTTGAGGTTGATGGTCGCCCTAGACGCTCTTCGTCTTCGACACGTTCACGGCCGGCTTGGAACTCACTATACCACTTGTAAACATTTTTTTTAGACATAGCCTCATCATTTCGACATCGCAAAAAACGAAAAACTCACTTTTAGCAGCTCACAAAACGACACGTATCTCAAACACTAATGAATATTTTAACATGAAATTTGGCATAAATGTGACTGACAGTACTACCAACCTAAAAAATAATAATTCTCCAAATCCTTCGACGCGCGCAGTTTAAATTCAAATTTTTATTTTTTGGACACAGTAGTACAGCAGCCAAATGGACTTGCTGGCTGATATTGGATCGCACTTAACCGTACTTCATTAGAAATATGGCTTTGAGACGAAGTATTTTTTTAATCCAAAAACTTTGTTGTTGCATTTTTGTTGATGTAACGTTTTTTAGTAAATCTTGATATAGATTACACCTTGCAAACTTCAGAAAGTGGTAGCCAACACTCTCCTTTCAAATAGGTCAAGCTTCGTGATATTTGGAACATTTTTGCCAGGCGAAGTATTGTTTGTCTGTTTCGACTGTTCGTCGACGGTCACGAAATAAAGCAGGAACTTCTTCGGATCCTTAAAACCCGACAGTAAAACTCATAAATTTTTAACCGTTATAATCGATTCCCTGTATACCATACTACAGCATCCTCATCCACCACATTTTTATTTCCCTTCCAAATATAGGAAAAATTCTATCGAACACCAAAAAAATTATGAACAGGTTCTCATTTTATGTATTTTAAAGATTTTTAAATACAATAACATTTTTATAATAAATACATATATACTTAAAATAAAATCTCAGTCATCATTTTGAGCTAGTAAAACCATTACTCAGCATGACTTTTACGATTTTAACGCGCTTACGCGTAACTCCGCACCTGTTCCAAGCAATGACGGAAATATCGCGCACACAACACTCAACTACAGACAGGCACATACACAACTGTACATTCCACCATTAGTTCAGCTAAACACAGTTGAGCGGAGCAAGCGAGCGATTGACGTTGTCCACTCCATTTAATTTCATCGGAGCGTGATTCGAGCGACATTTTCCGACTGCGGACAACGAAGCAATTAATAACATTTTTGGTGCGTTGTTTTTGTCTATTTGGTGGTACATTTGACTTCTAACTTGCGCACAACTCACTACTTTTTGCCACAAATATTTCCCATGTTTTAGCGTTGGACCCGCACTCAAGACGATGTGGTGAGGGGGATTGGCCGTTGCACTGGTTGCAAAACTAAAAATTTTGCCACGCTCTCGAAAATGCTGCGTGGCAGCGCTGACTCACACACGCACACACTGGATGCTTGGGCAGATAAGAGTCTCGCATGTTGCACGGCGGCACTGGCCTGTGGACTGGGTGAAGAAAGATAGATGACATATGAAAAGCTGGCGGGCGCCTGCGGTGCAACACGCAGCGGCGACGTGCAGTGGTGCCACGCTCATTGTTGTTGGTATGCGAGTGGTAGGCATGTGGTGCGCTGACACTTTGAACCAAATAGATAGCTGTAAAATATATTGGTGTTGTTAGCCGATTGAGTTTTCGGTGGAAATTGACCAAAACAAGAGTTAATTGCAGCGACGCAACGGCGGCGGCAGCGGTGAATTGGCTTAGTTGGCCGAGTGAAAGTGTTGTGACTGCTGCGTGCACAATTTGATTAATTTCGCTGTTGTTTAGACGTTGTTGTTGCTGCCTGTCGTTCAGTTGCTGCTACCACATTTCAGCAGGCGACGATTCATTACAAATTGAGGAAGTTTTCATTTTATGGTGTTGGTGCAAGTGAAAAATGTCATGCTATAAATATTACCATGCTTCGTAGTTGATTAGATTAATTGTAGTGAATTTATATGGGGGTTAAACGATATTTTGATTTTGAAACCGTGTTTCCGGCGGGAGAAAGCAAAGCTTTGAAAGATTTGCGGGAAAGAAGAGTTTTCATGTTCAATCTGGTAAACAAAGTAAGCAGTTGGGATGTAAGCAAGAATGGAGAAAACGCTTCGGTTGATGAACTGGATTAATATGAAAAATTGCGCCGTAAGAACTAGGCCTATCCTGCAGATCTCATAACCGTTTCAAAAACAACCTGAATCAAATACAATTTTTTTATATAAATTAATATGAATTTGATATAAATAATTTTCTCTTAAGATTATAATATGCGTAACATTCAACTTTTTACACGTTTGCCTTGGAGATCGGCTGCCGATCAGCACATAGCGTGTTTCTCGAAGTGGATAAGCAAGTTTCGAGAAGATGAAGGCCAAATATTCTGCTTAAAATAAGCCTTATATGATTGATAGGGGACTTTAATATGTTCCGTAACTGGTAATTGTCTCTGTTCGTGTTTTTTGTATAATACTCAAGTCATTCGATATCAGTCTATTAGAGACTTTTTAGTCTATTAGAGGGATCTTTTGTGTCCTTGCAATCTCTCCCCCACCACCAGCACCGCATGTTACAAGTACCACGATGAGAGCTTTGTCGTTAGCGGGAAACCCAAACAACTCGATCGTAGGAAGATTGCATATTTAAGAGATATACTGGACCCATCTTAACTGTCGCTACGGCACTAAACACCGGATCGAATTGAGAACACCGACTTTGCGATCAGTTATTAAATTTAAATTAACCTCATTAATAAACCCTATTTGCGCGCCAAAACTAAATTTTTATACTCTCGCAACAAAGTTGCTAAAGAGAGTATTATAGTTTTGTTCACATAACGGTTGTTTGTAAGTCCTAAAACTAAATGAGTCAGATATAGGGTTATATGTACCAAAGTGATCAGGGTGACGAGTAGAGTTGAAATCCGGATGTCTGTCTGTCCGTCCGTCCGTCCGTCTGTCCGTCCGTCCGTGCAAGCTGTAACTTGAGTAAAAATTGAGATATCATGATGAAACTTGGAACACGTATTTCTTGGCTCCATAAGAAGGTTAAGTTCGAAGATGGGCAAAATCGGCCCACTGCCACGCCCACAAAATGGCGGAAACCGAAAACTTATAAAGTGTCATAACTAAGCCATAAATAAAGATATTAAAGTGAAATTTGGTACAAAGGATTGCATTAGGAACGGGCATATTTTGAGGTAATTTTTTTGGAAAAGTGGGCGTGGCCCCGCCCCCTAAAAAGTTTTTTGTACATATCTCGGAAACTACTATAGCTATGTCAACCAAACTCTACAGAAACGTTTCCTTCAGGCATTTACATATACAGTTTAAAAATGGAAGAAATCGGTTAATAACCACACCCACCTCCCATACAAAGGTTATGTTGAAAATCACTAAAAGTGCGTCAACCGACTAACAAAAAACGTCAGAAACACAAAATTTTACGGAAAAAATGGCAGAAGGAAGCTGCATCCAGGCTTTTTTTAAAAATTGAAAATGGGCGTGGCGTCGCCCACTCATGGACCAAAAACCATATCTCAGGAACTACTCGACTGATTTCAATGAAATTCGGTATTTAATATTTTCTTAACACCCTGATGACATAAACGAAATATGGGTGAAATCGGTTCACAACCACGCCTTCTTCCAATATGACGCTTATTTGAATTCCATCTGATGCCTTCTCTGTATAATACATACATATAAATGAAAATACAATTCAATACTCAAAGTACACAAATTGATATAATCTAATTAATTTTACAGCAAAATAAAAAAATATGTAAATGACGGATAATGAAATCTCGATTATCACTTTATCCTGCGAGAGTATAAAATGTTCGTTGACACCCGAACTTAGCCCTTCCTTACTTGTTTATAATATAATATTCTCTGTAAAGTTCTGAATTATATTTTAAGTTGAAGCTTAGTCCGTGAATGGGAATCCCGTACCAAAGAAGAAAAACTCGTAGTATTTTAGATATTTTATTCACGAAGTAACTTTGTTATATGACACCCTGTCGATATACATATTAATATTTAAGTATATTCAACTGCTTCAATTTTCCTTACATTTTTGTGAAGTTAAGAGTCTTTGAGCTAATGTACTTAAGCAATAGTCCAGCTGATGCAGATGGGTGTGTTCTGGAGTCGGGCAACATACCACGGCCAATATCGTAGAAGCCGAAGTAAGGGCCACGGTAGCTGATGATCCTTTGTACAGAAACACCGAAGTCACGGTACAAAACAGCAAGACCTCAATTCTTGAAAATCTTAGACAAGCAGTTACCAAAACCAGAGAATTCACGTTGGCCACCCTTACCGAAATCAGCAAACAAACGTTACGAGCAAAGCCCAAGGGGTAGACGAAGCACAAAGAAGTGACACCAACAGGACCACCGAAAACCAAGTTAGCCGGAAAATAATGCCAGAACTGAGTGTGCTTGTCAACACTAAACAAGAAAACCTGTTTGTAGAGATCTTTGAAGGCAAAGTTCAAAGCTTGACTTGGGAGGTATCTGATAACATTGGCCAAGTTACCCCGCCACTATGACAAAAAACCTTGTTCTTTTAGAATGCGGACAAAGCAATCAACACTGCCCTTTTATTGCTTATCAGGGCTGATTTTTTTTTGAAATACAATAATAACTTTTGAGGCGTCAGCGGAGATACCGCCCGCAGCAAAACCCTTGACGAATGCAAAGGGATCAGCAGCTTTACCTTCCTTGCCCATCATGCTGTTTGCTTTCTTCTTTTTTCTTACAAAAGAGATTCAGAATCTTTTGTAGTCCAATTTACATCTGACCATGAAGTTCAGATTGTCTTCACTTTATCAATGATTCATTCCTCATTGTTAAAAACGTGCCTGGGGATTAAGAAGATAAAAATTAAATCAAATCTCCATAGGTCGTTAGGTAATTCTTCTTTGAGCAAGGATCTTAACTTTCTATTATCCATATACTTCTCAATTTGTGTACGCTAACTAGCCTGCGGAGGAAAGATTTTTGCTCAAGTCACTTTGGACTAAATGTACAAAAGGTCTTAGTTTAATTTTATGTAGAATTCGTCTTCAATAAACGTTATTAAGAATAAATACGGTATATTTCCTGGTGAAACCCTACCTATACTACGGTATGGAATGTACTATTTTATGCTCTAAAAAATAGGTTTTGAACTGGGCCAGCTCTTTTTTCAGTTCGTAAACTTTTTTCTTTAGGACCGAAGCTTCAATTAATATTGAATGCTTTGCTTTAGGAAAAATATATTAACTACATGTAAATCTTAAAGTTGAGGCCACTGACTCCGAATATTCTGAAATTTAAATAATTTCGGTTAAAAATTGTTAAAAATAATAAAGGAAATTTTCAACTTGAATTCTTTTATTAAATCTAGTCACTGTTTAAAAAATTAATCTATATAATAATTTTTTTACATTACAGGTTCGTTTCTACTTCTCCCAACTACCCGACGATAAGGTGCCCTATGTAAACAGTGCCGGCGAAAAGTATCGCGTCAAGCAGTTACTGCATCAATTGCCGCCGCAAGACAATGAGGTAAGTACCACATTAAGCGCTACCAAGTAGCTCCCACACTAACCGTAAAATAGACAATCAGACGACTGAAAAGACATCAGAAATGAAGAAAACGAACAAATTGGCTTCGTAGTAAACGTAGAAAAACACAAAAAAGTAACTGAAAATGGCTGCGGCGGCCGCCAACAATAGCGATCCAGAATCGCAGACAATAAAATGAAAACGAGCAGGAGAGGAGCGGGAAAAAACTATTTAAAAAACACGGCAGTAGTTAAAACGCATTGTGCAAATGTGAAAATGAAACCTTTCAAAAGTTTTTCCTTTTCACTTGTACTTGTAAGATTAAAAAACTTTGACATTGTACTTCTTGCCTTGGCTGCGACTTGTGACTTCGCCTTCGACTACGTCTTCAACTTCAACTTGAACGTCATTGTCGCGTCAGTTGAGGACGTGCAAGTGTATTTTTAATTAAAATTTACTACAATTTTCCTTTACTCATACTCAGTTGTATACCCCTCGCTCACATTGCCTTCTCCTTTTCTTTCTTTTCTCATAGGTGCGCTACTGCCACTCGCTGAGCGATGAGGAGCGCAAGGAGCTGCGCATATTTTCGGCACAAAGGAAACGTGAAGCCTTGGGACGTGGCGCTGTAAGGTTACTCTCCGACGAGCGTCCATGCAAGGGGGTGAGTAGTTGTTTCAAGACGTTTACATATAAAATAATATGTCGAAAATATTTTAAGCTGAATTTAATGACCTATGAAGAGGATTTGTTGAAGCTTTAAGTGAAATTTACAGAGAGCTAATTGCTTTTAGGAAAATACTTGTTGCAAATACCATCGAATCTTCTATTGTGTAAAGAAATGTTTAATAATTACTTCTTTTATCTTTCTTATATACTAAGAGTAGCTGAACATTGAAATAATAATAAAATAATCAAACACCGTGTAATAGCTAGTGACCTCTTCAATAATCTCACCGAGAAAACATCTTTGATTTCTAGATCTCGCTTAAAATATCTTATGATTTATCATTGTAAATGGTCGGACTCATTCCGAAAATAGTCCCACTTCAATTTTTTGGACCCTGTCTTGAATCTTTATGGTAAAAACAGAACAATCACATTATGATCTCCACTATTTGTTAATTGAAATTACCAGAACTATTACAATTATCTCTAAAAATCCAACGTAAAAGTGACAAAAACTACGCTAAACATTAAGTCGAATAGACATGTTGGAGTTCTGGGTGTAGTGACGAAAATATTCCTCAAATTATTTTTAGGAATGCAGACAAGTTGCCCGTAAACATTCCTGTTACGTAGACGTGACTTTCCTGGAAAAGGGTATAGCATACTATACGTTGTACCGTGCGGTCTAGAACATACTGAACTTGATGTCGGAACTTAATTCAGAAAATAGTTCTGACTTCAAAAACGTTATCTTGATATTTTTCGTAGCCGATAAGGGCTAAAAAGATCTCATTATACTTTTTTACGTCTTAAATTACAAGCATCTAATTGAGACCTTATTTTATAGGCTACGTTTGAGAGGAAAAGTTGATTTGTTGCCTGTTAAGAGACTTTGTCCATGTCTAGTCAAGCTGTTAAGTAGTCAGAACCGAGTTAGTTGACCAAAGCTTACAGTCAGTTAACAAACCCAAAGCTGTGTGTTCTTATCCTTTCAAAACAATAATTATAACTATAAACATAAGTTCCGCAGTTTTCTAGACTTCTATGATTTTAATTTGATTATACTTGTTTATCCTTTAATATAAAGTCTGGAAGGTTCTGTATATAAAAATTTCGTACTAAATTTAATATTATTGATCGGTTATTTGATATCCGAGATGTGCTTGGGTTTTCCAAATGCTGACAAACGTTTAGTTTATTCAGGGAATGGCATTTAGAGAAGATATTCCTGAAGTGAAATCGGTCAATCGGTTTATAGTGTGGTTGAAGAGATGACCTGTGCTCTCGGTAACTCGACGCTGGAACTCGTCTGATAATATCATATAAAATACTAAAATTTCTGGCATAAATCTCGGTATTAATCTCCCTAGTCTAGAAACTTTGAATATAATAAAAGAGAACACAGTTCATAGAAGCTTGAAGCTCATTGGAAACAAAAGATAAAATAACAAACATTAAAAGGAAAAATGGTTGCGAAAAGTAAGAGGAGAGACAACGATGAATTTTTAATGTGTTACATGGGTTTACGGGTTTCAAAAAATATTTTTTTCAATTTATATGAAGAAGTTATCCTACCCACACAGGCGCATCTTTTTTCCGAGGGGTCACAGGAAAGGCGACGCAATAACCGAGTTTAAAATATTTTTTCTCTTTTTAACAATACAAAATTCTAATATAATATTTCACTTTTTATATGAGAAAAAAATGGTTGAAAAAGCGACGTTTTTTGCCCAAGGAAACACGTGTAACTCCTTAAGGCTTAAACATAGTTTAGAGGTAACCAAAATGTCTGTAATACATTGTATATAGACTATTTTTACATAATCTCAAAATCTATGTGAAAAATTTATATAACTAAGTTTTTGTATTTTCTATTTCTAATTTGTATAAAAATTATTTTCTTTCACGAAATTTGGTGTAAACTTACCTTCATATGTCTCAAACCCTCTGGTCTATATAGATATTTTTAAAAATACCCCAGACTTAATACTGAAATTACTTTACAGAGGATTTAGCAAATAAAAGGATATTGACTGTGAGGTTACCACTTTCCTATAAAATCCAATGCTTTAGTTTTCAATTAAAAACTAAGCCTTTTCCAAATCTACTGGAGTGCCCATTTTATTGGACAATATTCCAGAAAATTCAATTTGCTGTTTGCAAGAAAATTTTCACACATGGAAACTACTTGAAGAAATTTTAACTTTTTCTATTTTTTATCTCGTTGAAGTTTTCCGTACACTAAATGAATAAAATAGTAGTCACTTTAGCTTTCAAATTACATTCAAGACAACTTTGTCAAATTCAAATCAAGCGATAAAGAAAAACTTCTCAACTAACCTTACACCCTTTTCAGCACGTTTTACAACTTAAAATGGTATTTCCATAAACATTTTTCAAATTAACAATAAAAACAAGTAGTTTTTCCCCCAAAAATACAAACACACACACACATACAAAGGTAAGCTGTAAGCGAAACTGAACTATTTTTGAAACTGACAAGAAATGATCGTAAGACAATGAGTACCAGATTGAAGTAAGTCCAAAATTTCGAACATAAAAACGGCAAGATAAGCGCCAATAAAGATGCAGCGGAAGTAAACTAAAGTTGTAAACAGGCGAGCTATTTTTATGTGCGACTGTAGTTGAACAGAGAATGTCACTAACAGTGACTGAAAATTATATAGAAAAAAAAATCGCATAAAAAACAATAGCAAAATGACAAAAAGTTAAGAAACAATAAGCGTGTCAGTAAATAAAGCGTTAAAAGTACTTTCAAGCGAAAAACAAGAGTGAAATTAAAATAAAATTTGTTATTATTTTACGACAGCAAAAGCGAGCAGCAAAAGTTAGCCAAACAGTTTTGAGTAAGCAGTTACCTCAGAGTTGCTTTGCTCTGGGTATGCAACCCAGCCGACTAGGCAGCAAAAGTGAAAGGGGCAGTAAAGACCAAGACACCAGCCACCAGCCGCCAGTCGCCAGTCGCCAAGTGAAGGCGCAACTAACGAAGTAGTGTCAAGTGGCAGATACTAAGTTTTCCAACTTTTTTTCTTTGATTTTTTCTGTGATTTCCTGCTTTTATTTCAATCTTTTGTTTGCACTTTATGCGATTTCTTGCGAAAATTTGCATCATTATTGGCTGCAGACGGCTGCGACGGCCGAAAAGTAGACGAAACATGCAGCGGCGAGGCTGGCAGACAGCCACTTCGACACTTGGACACGCTGCCACTAGACGTTGGAGCGTGCGCACGCTCAAGTGCCGCATGGACCAACTTTTAGTTGCCGATTATTTGTGTGTCACCCCGCGCCCTTTTGAAACCCAACGCTTAAATAGCAGCTCATAGCAAATACGTTGCTGCCGATGCGCGCATGCATGTGTGGAGTGGGTGTGGCATAAGTGTGCCTCTTATAAACTTTTCACAGTTTGAATTTTTTAAAGTAGAAAAGAAAATCATTGTTGTTATTTGTTTTGGCGTATAAAAAAGTTTATGCAAAATTGCAGATTTCTATGTGAGTAAGCATGCACTTTGCAAATATGAAGGAAACTTTTGTCTCGTGCATCCGACAAATTCTTATGCTATGGCAACCCACATCCATTGCAGCCTTTTATGATCGTTATAAAGTATATTGCTTGCAATTTGCTGGCAAAATCTGCAACTGCCGGGTGATGAAACTATAAACAACTGAAGTGAATTGCAGATTACGAGTGTGGATACTTTTTAGTTCCTTTTTTATGTTCATGCTTACTTAAATTGTCCACAGTGGGAAAATTATGCCCATTGATTGAGTTTACGACTGCTTTCATTTCTCGTTATGCAATAAAGATATGAGTTTTAATTTGTCAAGCTTTAGATAGTAAAATTCAGTTAACAATAGTTTCTGCAGCCTTTTCAAAGTTAAAAATGATATTTGTTGGAACAGAAGAGAATGCTACTTAAAAAGAATGAACGTCAATTTCAGTTGCAGCGCTTCAAAAATACGAAACTTATATTTTTTTCCTAGAGGTGTAAAGACGCATGATCTTGGCCGCCATTTAACTGGGCGATTTCTCGAATTTAACAAGTCTTTTAACTTTGCACGCAATATGCCCTTGTATTGATGTGAAATAAGAGACTATGATTTGACACACCCCCAATAGTGACAATATTGATTGTTGATGTAGCCATTAAGTCAGAAATGGGTCTCATCTGATAAGAGGTTTCTTCCGATTTCCAGTTCTCCGGAGAGCGTGAATTTTCGCAATAATCCTGAACAATGAGAATGTCGACGCGTTCAATAACCGGTTCTGTTCTGTATTTGGCTCAGGAGAATTGGGTATTTATGTATGTACACTCTAAAATACTTCATAATTCGACATTCCTGACAATTAAGGCTTCGGCCCTATAATTGGTAGCTTCTGCACTCATCCCTAGGGTTGATTTTCTTTCCCCACCGTCAACACGCAAATTACATCTCACTAGGTCTGTACAAGACTTAAATTGCTTTCCTGATATAGTAATAACTAGCCTAACCTTTCTAATTGCTTATATATTCTTCTGCTTCGTTTTCATTCGAGGGCGTTTCTACGTGAGGGATCCAAACCCAGCGCACAACCCTGCGGAGGGATGGTTCGCCTAGCTGGCCTTCAAACGGCTGTTTTTTGGCTACCCAGATCATACATAGTCTAAGATGAAATAATCGTTATTGGTCAATGCCAAGTGAATGAACTTCTACACATGACCCCATCTTTCTTGCTCAAACATATATATTTCATATGTAAAAAATGATTGCGCAAGGTAAAGGTGTCCGGATATAAAGGATCCAGACGCGAGCGACCATATCGCGCAGAACCGCTAAGCATTTTGTTGTATCTACGTAGCGCACAGGATCGCTATTGAGTTCAATGTCAAATGAATAAAGGCAGCGAGCAGGAATCGTGTGGTGATGATATTTTTAATCGAAATTAACAGCGTCGTGAACTCTTCATAAATAAATTTGTGGTTGTCAGCTAGGTTCTTGAAATGAGATTTGCTTTTTACAGCTGATTCCCACAAACCACCATATAATAAGCGCTTAGGGGGATAAACTGACAATTGATACAAATTGTTTTTGATGGAAAACCACGTCGTCCGATGAAGCGAGCAAATACCGCAAGAAAATCCTTCTTCGTCAGACTTGTACATAGCCCAAGGTGTACTGCTTTTATCGTGAAACGGACAAAAACAGCCATATCGCCTATCATGAAGGTCGAAGATCTTAGCATGACTGCCTTTATCTGAAAAGGCCCAGCCAAATCGACAACTGTAGTGATGAAAGGCAGAGCAAAATTGGAACGTATAGGTGGAAGTGCTGCCATAATTTACGTTCGCATTTTTTGATTTTGCATATAGTAGATCTTGCACAGGAAATGCAAATGTCGGGGTTTTTAAGTCGGGGTATGAACAACTCCTGGCGAACCATATGTTTTGCGATAAATAAGTTGGCAAATGGACATCTCTCTGATATAAATATAGGGTGGCGTTCATTATACAAGTATGTTAGGCTTGAATTAGCAAGCCGACCATTCGCAAGAAGCAGATCTTTCGTATCTAGAAATGGTTTTAGAACTAAGAGTGAGCTTTTTTTACCAATCGACTTCGCTTCTCTTAGTATTGATATGTCGCAACTGAAGTAGCGTTTGGATTGATGCGATAAGAGCGTCCTTAGGTTTTTTTAAGGCTTGGAGCGCCAATGTATTGCATTGGGGGTACATTGCTTCTTTAACTTTAGTTTTAGTCAATCTATATATAGCTCGGAGGCACGATGAAAACCGTACAAGAATATAAGTGCCATCCAGTGTTATATAATATGATAAGTATCGATTTTTTGACAAAGGAGTGTACTTGAGGTTTAATTTTGAATTTGTTCTTAAAAATAAATTTCATTGGAAAAAATAATGAATTTAAGGCTGCTTTCTCAATTTCTAGTTACCAGCATTTCTGTCAAGTGAATAGAGTTGTCAGGTTAGTAGATTGTAGTTATTGAACATCAACAATGTGCATGGTTATGAATATGTAGAGCTTTCACTGTATTTTTCTGATTTTTTTTACTATCATATCTTCTAATTTGGTTCAAACCGGACACAGTGTGCTAAATTTTACTAAAATTGGTTCAGTAGTTTAGAAGTCCATCGCGGATAAACAACGTGACACGTAATTTTTATATATAAAGATATATTTTAAAAGGTCTTTCATGTAAACTCATTATTAATATTTATAAGCATTCGAGGCACTAATCATGATAAGATATTATTATGTCCAGGTTTTGACGCATAAAAGGCTTATCAATCCTATTACCGTTCTTTGTAGGAAAGGCAGACAATTTTGTTTAACGTTCGAGGTTATCTCAAATTGATATAATTTAAACGGTAGCAATTAAATGCAGAGTCATTATAAATTTAAAGAACTATATCCACGGATTTCAAGCACTTAAAATTTCGCTTATTTCATGGAACATTGCTCAGACACAGCTCACTAAAAGTAATAAAGTGTTACATTGCAAAATATTATACTACCATCACGCTCTAACCGTCCCTCTCTAACCTCGAACACATTTACAACAATAAATCAGCGACGTTTAAAAGAAAAAAAGTGAAATATTTCGGAGCAGCATTCCATAAATATAAAATCCATAAAGTAAATTTATGAAAATAATCAATGAAGCACACGCACAATAAATGCGACGAAGCGTAACGAAGTGTGATGAAAAGAAAATCTGCAGAGAGCACAACCCGCTGACAATGCCCTACCTCACACTCAGCGCCGACGACAGCGCCTCCGCCCTCACACGCCACGTAGCAGGCGAACGAACAATGAAGATAACAATAAAGTAGCAACTGGAAAAGGAAGTGACAGGAATATGACAGGCGAAAAGTGGTCGAAGACTGGGCGAGTGAATGATGCGTAAAAGGAATGGCGCTGGATTTAAGCCAGTGCGAAAGTGCGCTCAAGTGTGTAAGCGAGAAAAAGGTAAATTAAAAGCAAAGCAGAATAGCGAAGCAGTGAAACGGAAGTGACGACAAATGCTAAAAGCACGAGAGCCACGGCTGACAATGGCTCAATGCGCAGACAGGCAACACTAAATGACATACGAAAATACTCGTTAACAAGCGCCGATGTAACTAACAGTGCTCGAGTTGAAGACACAGCCATGGTAGATGGAGCTGTGAAGAAAGTGGAAATGGCAGAAAAATTAAAAACAAAATGCGCACTTTGTTGCCAACTCGATTTGAGGTAATGCCAAAAAGTTTATGTACCGAAAAGGGCACGATAACGAGTGTCATTAATAATTGCAAAGCTTCCGGTGTTCGGCCGTTGGACGTTATATATACATAAGCAACTACGAAGGAAGTAAGCGCACAAAAATAACTCACAAAGTCACAAAGTTCGGCTGGGGCCAAAATGCGCTCGACGGAAAATGAAATGTTGGTTAACTTTCAGGCGTAAATTACACATACACAAGCATACAATCATATATGTATGTGTACATGTATGTGTGCATGTACGCATAAATGTGTGTGGATAAAATTATTTTCGGCTCCGCCTTTGTGTCAGACATTAGGTGCAGGCGCAGACATACATAATGGCCAAGGCGACAATTTGTCAATACTCTAATTGAAGCAGCAGCTCACAGCATACTTTTAGGCGGCTAAGCAAAGGTTGTGCTATTTATACGGCTATTGTCATGCTTGTAAAGAGTGTCATGAACCCAACGTGACTTTACTCGCACATACACTCACTTATAAACAGTCGTTTATAGATATGTTAGCTGACTAGCTGGGAGTTGAAGAAAATTAAATGCAGATTGCTGACAGCGACAATGAAATGGGCGGCAAAATAAGGCGAATCAGATTAATTGGATTGATAAAAGTAAATGACTAAATGCCGGAGATTAAGTAACTGAACATATTTGTGTGGACAATACGCAGTGCAAATATAGTTAAGTGTGAAGTTGAGTGAAAGGGATATGCTTGTGTGAATGCGTGTGCGGCGTAGAGCGAGTTGTTAGAGAAAGTGGTGATAAATGATGGTTAAAGTTTGTGCAAAATATTTAAGCAAAGTATAATCTTTCCTTTACAAACTAAGCACACATCATAATATTCGCTTTTTAAATAGTCTGGAGGTTAATAAAAGTAATTAACTTCAGGAAACATTTCTCTCGTAGGATTATATAGCGAACATTATTTTAGAGAATAAAGTTAGGTAGAGTACATTTATTTCTAAGAAATAATTAGTATTTTTTGTAATTTACTAAAGATAATTGAGTGTTTTTATTTACCGAGTAAAGTGCAGAAAATCGGTATGCACCCTTTTACCTGAAATGGCTTGGTCCAAGTTGTGCCCATATTTTTACTTTTAATAGTTTACAAACTATAACTATAACTTCGATTTTAAAAAATAACTTCAAAGGTGATATACTGATTACAGCGACCTTGACATTGATTTGTCATGCTTCAAAATAGAACTCATATATATAGGCTCCCGGTCTATCAGTTTCGGCGATCACCTCTTCATTCAACGAAAATGTCTTCCCAACGAGCATTCTTTGAGATCAGAGAGCATCAAATAGTCGTTTGGTGTCAGATCTGAAGGACACGATGGATGCAGAAACAATTTGAAGCCCAATTCACGGATTTTTTCCATAGTTTTCACTGCTTTCCGAAACGGTTCATTATCTTGGTGAATCAGCACTTTTTTCTTCTTCGAATACTGCCGTTTTTCGGGGATTTCGTTCTTCGTAAGGTCCAATAACGCTATGTAATAGTCGCTGTTGATAGTATTTTCTTTTTCAAGGTACACAATAAAAATTATGCCATGCGCATCGCAAAATATGGACGCCATAACTGTTCCAGCCGATTTCTGCATTTTTCCACTCCTTGGAGCGATGCATTGTCCTTAGTCCATTCGGTTGACTGTCCTTGATTATTAATATTATTGAGCAGTGTCCGGAGACTCATCATCAAACCATGTATTTGCTTCGACTGTATTTTTTCCGTTCAATAAGCAATATTTTATCAACACGCGAAATTCCTTTATCCATTTTTTTACAATAACAAAAGTTGTTTCACCCAAAATAATATAACTCACAAACTACTGATCTGAGAGCTGTCAAATTTATACCCCAGCCTTTTTAAGGTCTGTAATCTTATGAATTTTATTCTAGTAGTCACCTATGAGTAAGGCCGGACTTTTCAGTTTACCTTTTATGCATATTTCTGGCTCCGAAACTATTCGTTCGTACAATAGTACGAATACTTGGTGAGCTAGCTTTAAACAAATTTTTTTTTCACCTTAGGAAATTTAAAGTAACTAAAACTTTTATAACTTATAATTTATTTCACGTTATCCGTCGCATGTGAAAGCAGCTCATATCCTGAACATTGTTTTATTTGTTCATATTCTGTTTGTTTGGATTGCTCTCATAGCCACAGTCCGACGTCTAATTTTAAGAATGTTTTCTAAATCTCGTAAAATATATAAAATTGACACTTAACCATGTATTTGATTTTAATTGACTGTCTATGAAGATTAGTACTAATCACTGCGAATGTAACATAAGTAATCTTCTTTCGAAAGCTACGTATGGCTAAGTCTTTGCATTAAGTTAACCGGAGTCCACAGCCCTAAGAGAGGAACGCAACTTCATTTAAAAAGTTCTCTCACATATATGAATGTCGAATTTTTCAGTTGAAATTGATACAGATATGCAATGGTAGTCTTGGTTATATGGTTATATTAAATTAAACTTCACTTTATTACTTTATCCAAGGTTTAGGCAGATTTTATTACTCCTTATTGCCCATGACTAAAATTTTTCGATAGCTATCAGATATCAATTCTGATATTTTATTCTAGGGTATTTTCTCTTATGCTACTTCTAATTGCTATTAACTATTACCCTCTGATATCATAGTATATGTTAATAACCTAAAATTTTACTACTATCCTACCAGTTGTATTTTAGTGCTTGATTTTTTGTATTTATTTGGAATTTTGATGGCCTTACCAAGTACCATTTCGATACCATTTCTTGAGGGCATAGTTATTTTCTTTAACTGGCACCGTGCATGCCATATGTAAATCGTTCAAAATTTGCTAAAATTACTCACTCTCCTAAATAATCTGGTAATGCTAAACTTAACTTAAAATGTTGGAAACCTACAAATTGAAGGTTCGTAAGCTGTTTTGGCGTACCGAAGACGTTTGTAACGAGAATAATTTTTTCAAATGTGTTTTCAAAGTGGAAGCCACAAATAAATGCCATTTGCGTGAAATTGTATACTTAGGATGTGAGGTCGAGTTACTATGTAAGCAATTGGGAGTTTTAGGGTATGTAAGGTAGAAGTGGCAGAATACATTTTCGGTTAAAGTAACAGTACAATAGCAGGAAAGCCAACGAAAAACTTCCGGTTTCCGGTTGGCGCGGACGACTGTACTTTTACACGCACTTAAATGGAGACATGCATGGTACCTGTGCAAAGAATATATGGTATTCCGCAGCCATATAGGGAATAATTACTTACGGTCATAAATATCAACAGTTTAGAGCTCTACTGGGGTAATCCTACGTATTTCAGAGCTGAGTTTCATTCTATTGATAGTACGGATTGTTTGTTTATAAAATTTTTCGAAGTCTACATCGTTGCTCTTGCATGAAAAGTTTAAAAATGAACTAATTAACAAATTAACAAATCCCCAAATAAGTAAGCTAGTCGATCTTGTTTAGTCCTGAGAGTTCTATAACGATGTTCATTAAAAAAAATTAACTTAAAATGCCTAATCAGGAAAACTGGTCTCAGTTCTTATGTATTGTTATAAAAGTATTATTTTGAGTAAGGTCTCGCACAAAGAATCAAAGTTTGAAGTTTTTCTCATTAAAACTAATTTATTTTTTAAAGGGTAGTGTATTAATCAGACCATTCTAAGGATCATTCATTTTCCTTTTTTTATTCCGCCAGCAGAGAAAAAATAATCGTATTTTTCCAGTTGAATTAATATTAACCTGGCTGTTAAAAACAGTTTTCATTTTAACATTTTTGGTACGACAATATGGTGATATTCAGAAATACCTATTGAACTGAACTGACGACGGTGATTCTAGGAAATTGGGATAATCAAAAAATATTATAAAATAAGGTACCTTATTTACAAACATTTGATTCCGTTCGTTGCCCGATTTAAAATATGCGGCTTCTAGAAAAAAAAAAAAAAAATTTCGTGCTGATCTGACTGTTCTGAATGCTTCGACATTAAGCACATTGGATAAAAAAAATGCTATCCTACTAAAAGTAGTCTATTAAAGTCTATTAAAAAGAGTTTCTATCAAATAAAAACTGTTTTTGGGATATAGAAGTGTACTTTACGTAACCAAGAATGAATATTCGAAAATGCCAGAATTGTAAACATTATTTAAGCCAATGTTCAACGATGAAACTTTCAAACTAGCTTGGACAAGCAATGGAAGCTTAAGTAAGAAGATATTATAATGTTATGAGTACTATGAATTTAGCAAAGTAAGCCTTCGAAACTATGATGAGAAATAAGGCTTTTCGATTGACGAATACATTCTATTTCAGTATTTTGAGGCTAAACTTTATTGTATCACTAAAAACCAAAACAAAAAATAACATTCCTAAAAACCAGTGAATAAAAATACGTACAGTATATTGAGTAGACAGCATAGCAAGAGTTTGAAGGGCTTTATTTTCTGGAGTCAGCGGAAAATGCATAATTAAAACTTGTACAACCGAATATTACATTTACAAACTTATATATGGAGACCGAGAGAAAAAGTAAATAAATGAGAAAAGAAATTTCCGTATATTTTTCGCAACATTTGGAAAAGAATTATCTATTATGTACAAGGTGCTTTCCAAAGTAAACAGGACTTTATGAATCTAGAGCGCCCTGGTTGCGCCATCTATAAGTCGATTGGTGCGTTAGAATCTGCTATCTTTATCGACTGTCCAATTTCATGACATTTAATAGATTGGAAGTGAAGTTATTGCGTTTTAAGTGTCAGTATGTTTGTATTATCGGTGCGAAAATGAGCTTCGAACAAAGAGCCAACATTAAATTTTGTTTTAAAATTGGTAAAGCTTTTACCGGAACGTTTCAATTGTTGAAAAAAGTTTATGGCGATGATGACCTATCCCGTAGCAGAGTGCACGAGTGGTTTCAACGTTTTCAAAGTGGTCGTGAGGACTTAAATGACGATCAACATGTGGGCCAATCAAAATCCGTGATCACCGGAAATTCCAAGAAACTGTCCGGAAATTCCAAAGAAAATCGTCATTGAAATTCATGGAAATGGAATTGAACATCTCAAAAAATCGATTTATCGGTTTATGAATGAACATTTGGGCTTATTGTGCACGGTTTGTTCCGCACAAATTGACTGACGACCAAAAATTGCTCAGAATTCAACATTCGAAGGACAATTATTTGACCAAAAATTACATTTTAACCATGAACCACTCCCCGTATTCACCTGATATGGCACCGTGCGACTTCTTCCTTTTCGAAAAAACGCATGTGCCCAAGAAAAAAAAGCGTTATGGAGACGTAGAGGCCATTCAAAAGGCATACAGGCGGCCATACCGGCCAACGAGCTAAAACACTCGTCCGGCATGCTTTTGAACCGTACAAAAAGCTGTATTGAAGCAGAAAGATACTATTTTGAATAAAAGAAATTGATTTTGTCGAAAAAATTATTTGTTTTGTTTCTTTTTAAAGTCCTGTTTACTTGTATACTAAGATTCTGGCAATTGAAGGAGCTGTACAAAAATTGTAACAATGATTAAGGTTAAACTACGTCATTACAACTATCAGAGCGAAAAGGAAAGGAACTATTTTAACTGCTAAACGTAGCTAACTACTTACATTCTTACCACAAGAAGCGCTCACAGAATCCTTTCTCCAAAAACACCAGTAAATGAGCAAAAAAAGGTAAAGAAAATTACCCACCGGAAGAAGCTGAACTTATCTGTAGCTACACCAGCAGCCCAGTAAACTCCTTTCTACACTGCAAGAATATCCGCTGAAGAAAACCAACTACGCAATTGTTTCATGCCACCCAACCACTTGCCGCCGCCGCTGCTGCTGGAAGGGTCAATGGAGGCGTGCTTAATGGCTTGCAAAAGTGAATGTTGGATATTTTGTAAAAACACGCGCGCTTAATAGCCTGGAAAGTTAAGCGGCATCAAGAAAATGGCTGCTTGCGGCCATGCGCCTTCAAGTATGCAATGCAATTGCCAAAGAAGAGGTAATTTGCGCTTGTGCTTACAACGCTTTGCGGTACCACAGTGATGCCAGCACTAAAAACGGTAGTATTCTCAGTGATTGCATTGCCGCAGTCGCAGCCACAAAGAAGCTAATGAAGCAATTTGAAAGGCAAACTTGGCAGGAAATTGCAGTGTTGAGTGCTTGGATTAATTTGTGGCATGCAACAACTCTACATATACAACACTGGTGGAGTATAGTAGAAGCTACACGAATTAAGCAGAGGCGACAATTAGCTATGCGCTTGAGGGAAAGCGGCTAGCATCGCTTACAATTAAGGTAGCACCTAAAAGGCGGCTTCAGCACACACACACATACATACAAATATACAAGAATGTATTTCTAATTTAAGTTTCGCATAAAAGTCAGGCGTTTAATTTATATAGTGCCGCCGCAAGTGATAGTGTCGCGAAAAGCACTGCCATAAAAGTTTGTTGTGATTTGCGGTTTCTTAACTGCATTAGTATGTGTGTATGTAAATGTAAGCAGCACGGGTTAACTTTATAAAAGGCAGCACAGCTGTCGCGTTGATTTTATTGCCGCTTGCAGGCGTTAGGACGAAAAGGCTCTCGATTTAATTGCTCTGCATGTTTAAACTTAAATGCGTTGAGCAATTAAATGTTGCGGATTCCGCTATGTGCGTTTGTGTGGTCTCCTTCTGTCGCTGAGCTGTAAAATTTAACCGCTGTGAATGTAATACAACATCTTTATTGCTTTTCGGAAAGTGTTGGAATGGAAAAACATTTCCAATTTAGATTTTATGTATTCACAAATTTAAATTTTGCTATTTAAAAATGTTGAATTTAATGTTGATTGGTTTAATTTTTTCCGGCATACTTATTATCTAGTCACATCGATAAGGCATGTGGTGCATGACTAAAATAGCATCCATAAGTATCTTCTCATATACTTTTGCGGTCTAAAAATAGTAAGACTTTTTATTTTTGATTATTGTATACGATTGAAATTCATAAAGTGCACTCGGCGATTTTTGCGATTAGTGAAATCATTCATCAAAGAAATTCCATTAAATTTTGTGTGCAGAATCAAATTTTCGGTGCTGAAACATTCAGAATGTGGGAAAAGGCCTTCAGTGATAATTGCTTGTGGCAAGTAAGTGTTTTTGAGTGGTATAAATTATTTAAAGAGGGTCGAGAAGGCGTTGACGAAGCACCACGTCCAGGACGGCAATCTATATCAACTAATGATAAGCAGCCAATAAAATAATTAATAAAAATTGGTGCTTGGAAATCGGCGATTGACAGTCAGAAATCTTACTGGCAACCTTGGAATATCAGAAGAATCAGTAAAAGCCATTTCAAAAGATAATTTGAGCCTAAGAATAGTGAAAGCACGATTGGCTGCAAATTCATTAATTCTTTTCCCACAACAGTGTCGCGTTAACGTCTGTGAAACAAATCTTTCCGACTACCTGGATGTCATGAAATGTTTTATTACTAGCGATGAGTCTTGGATCTATACTTATGACCCGAAAACAGATAATGAATCAGCCGAAAATCGTTGCAAAGGTGAGCCGAATTAAAGAAATTATGTCGAAGTAGTTCAGAAATCAAGGTTATGTTGACAGTTTTCTTCAATTTTCGAAGTTGGCTGCACTCCGAATTTCTTCCGACCGGCCAAACTGTCAACAAGGAATACTAGTTGAGTGTTATGCGTCGTCTGCGTGAAGTTATTCGTAAAACAAGGCCGGAATTATGAACCGAGAATTCTTGGTTTTTGCACCACTATTATGCACCGTCGCATACTGAATTGATTTTTATACCCTGAACAGGGTATATTAAGTTTGTCACGAAGTTTGTAACACCCAGAAGGAATCGTCGGAGACCCTATAAAGTATATATATAAATGATCAGTATGTCGAGCTGAGTCGATTTAGCCATGTCCGTCTGTCTGTCCGTCTGTCCGTCTGTCTGTATATATACGAACTAGTCCCTCAGTTTTTAAGATATCGTTTTGAAATTTTGCAAACGTCATTTTCTCTTCAAGAAGCTGCACATTTGTCGGAACGGCCGATATCGGACCACTATAGCATATAGCTGCCATACAAACTGAACGATCGGAATTAAGTTCTTATATGGAAAACTTTCACATTTGACAAGATATATTCACGAAATTTGGTATATATTATTTTCTAGGGAAACAATGTAATCTCCGAAGATATTGTTCAGATCGGTTGACTATAGCATATAGCTGCCATACAAACTAAACGATCTGAATCAAGTTCTTGTATGGACAACTTTCACATTTGACAAGATATATTCACGAAATTTGGTATATATTATTTTCTAAGGCAACAATGTAATCTCCGAAGAAATTGTTCAGATCGGTTGACTATAGCATATAGCTTCCATACAAACTGAACAAATAGTTACTAACAGAAATGCACCTGTGAAGGGTATTTAGCTTCGGTGCAACCGAATTTAACGTTTTTTCTTGTTCTTGAGTCTTTTAACAAATTTTCAACCGATGTCGTGCCGCAACCATCGTATTCGCCTGATTTAGCACGGTATGATCTCTGGGTATTCAGCAAACTCAAACCATCGTTCCGGAAAAACTGTTTTGAGTCAATTGAAATTCGCTTTTTTTTTTAAAACATTATTTTATAAAGTCTTGATAATCTTTACTCATAGTAGTAAGTCTGTACACAGACCTCATAAAAAAAAATTTTTTTTAGTTCCACGCGACCTAAATATAAAATAAGGCTATTTTTATTGAAAGTTACCATCACTAATGCGAAAGGGAATATAATGTCAATTTTACTTGACAAACTTCTAAGCATCTGGTATCTTGGAAATTTTCTCAGAAGACCTCGATTAGGTTAAATTGTCGGTCATAGTAGGGATCTGTCGAGATGCTTCAGCCTCGAAAGCAAAAGCTGGGCAATGGAGAAGAGCGTATCTAACTGATTTCAACTCTTCTTCTTCCATACTATTTTCGCAATTTTCGTCCGACTGGTTTCTTAACCTTACAGCATTAATGCCTATCAGACAAGGTCAAGTTAAAACTCCTACGTTTGCGGCTAGATTAATTTTGCTAGATTGTACTCTGGGTTTGAAGGACCTCGCTGTCGCCTATAGACTGTTCATCGGAGAAAGCCAGCTAAGCGAATGCGGAGTCCATATGTCCAGTTCTAGAACGTAAGATGGCAACGGACCTATTCGTTCCCATTCCAATGTAAGACTGCCTCCTCTCATTGGATTATCTGCTTTGCAGTTGCCAGCTTTAGCAGGGCACCGAAACGACACTGATAATGAAGTAACTTGATGTTATAGTGAGGATAGACATTTCTCGTCTAAGTTTCAGCACATGATTTGTGAGCTTGACGCTAATATCGCCACTCTGGTGTCAGAGTGAAAGCTTGTCTCCTTAAAAGAAACTGCACTTCGGAACAGTAACTCTACTGTCACCTTAATAGCAGCCACTTCTGCCTAAAATCACAACATTAGACCGGCAGGCTAAAGCTAAGCTTGAGAGGGCTTCTTAAAAAAAAGACTCTCTCTCGCGCGACTTGTCCCCGTCCACATATTCCTTATCGGTATGTGGAATGACCGTCCGCCAATAGAAGAATACATCATATATATACACGTTTGGCTTGGCCATGGTTTCGCAGAGCCAAAACACTATATTTGACGAGAGTCCCTACTTTTTCCCTAAATCTTCTTTTTAGCAGTACATATAAAAAGCAACCGACGCCTTTTTTGTCATATCCTCAATAGTTTGACGGCATGGAAACTTTCTATCAAGGAAAAGCTTCATGTATTTCACATTTTCAACAGACAGAAGTCGAGGGCCTTCGAATGTGGGAAAGGGAAATCTGCTCTATTCACTTCCAGAAGTGTATGCCTAAACGGCTAAAATCAGTTTGTTTCATTGCATTTTCTAATTTGCGATTGTAAATAAGTATTATAAAAACTCTCTGCTACTGTTTCTTCTCCTTCCTTATAGTGTGGTCGTAAAAATTCCCAATGGAACACTTTCGCTCATTGCCTCCAAGCAATTTACATCATTTCCATTTCCATCCCTCGGCGGAAGCCACAATTTCGCCATTCAACTATGTAGTTCAATGGCGCGCCCAAAGAACGGCCATACCACAGTCCACTTGTTGTTGTTTTGAGCACTTGTATTCTCAAATATAACTGCAATTATTTGCCGTGTTGTTGCTGTTTTTGTATATTTTTGCTGTTTTGTTTGCATTGCTTTACAACTTCTTTGGGCATTTCGTTTATAACTTTTTGTTTTGGCATTTTATTGCCTACCGCTAGGCGTAAACGTTTTATGCGTTGGCTATTTAACATTTATTGTTATTTAAATATAAAAATATTTAAGATTCCCATCAGTTAATGTTTTCCACACCTACCCGAAGCGTGTCTGCAACGAGGCCTCCCAACAACAAGTAAAATTCCGTTTAACTACTTTTATATCACTTTTCCATTACGAGGGTTCTACGCGCACTTCCATAAGTTTGTATGTATGCATGTGCGATTATATCACCTCACTGCTTATTATTAATAGCTGTGTGCCAGTTTTATTTGCCTGCTGCCGTAAAAATAAAATCGTCGTTAAATATTGCAATTTGTTCACAAACAAGTATTTTTACCCCATATACCATACATAGATATATACATTTTTACATATTTACTTATACATATACATATATGTTTTGTATCTTTATACATAAACAAATTTATAACCTTTAATTTTTTTCTCTCCTCATTTCCTTTGCAGTGCGATGAGCCATTATCCGCCGGTGACATTGTGGTCTTTGCCCAACGTGTCGGCTCGCAGATTTGCTGGCATCCGGGCTGTTTCGTCTGTTGTGTTTGCAAGGAATTACTTGTGGATTTGATTTATTTTCATCGTGATGGCAATCTCTATTGCGGCAGACATCACGCCGAAACGCAGAAGCCGCGCTGCTCCGCCTGCGATGAGGTACGTACACAATTATTTGTCTGTCGACTGTAGGTATGTATAGTAAGCAGCGCTTTGTTTACTTTTGTCTGCGCAACTTGTATTCCTTTGCCCTTGAGGCTCAACCTCTCATGCATATTGTAGGTGGATTTGTTGGATTTGGTTTATTTAAGTTGTATTTTTTCCTGGTTTACATTTTAAGCTTATTAGAGTAAGTCTGTTTTCCTTGTATTCTGATCATTAGAAGCAATCTGTATTGGCATTTAGATATTTATCATTACGGAGAGTTTTTTATATGATACTAAACATCTCTCATATTATTCCTTGCTCTCTTGAAACTCCAAAGCAAATACGAAATATATTTATACCTTCGTAAAAGAATTATATGTGCAAAATTTTTTTTCAGTGTATCTCGAGAATTAATAACGGTAAATTTTTTTCCAGTACGCAGTATTCGTCGTTCACATATTTAGTTTGTATATAAGGTTTAACATTCTTTCATTTGTTTCATTACGTTACGTAATACAGTTTCAAATTATTTGAAAAATCCTGAAAATTATGGTGCCATAAAACGTACTGGTCGGTTACCAGCAGTTGATAAGCGCACCAAGAGACGCATTCATCAATTAGCAATTAGCGAAGGTATGAGTTGCAGGCAGATAAAAGTAGAATTTGGCTTACCAATCACTAGACAGCGTGTTCAGCAAATTATAGCTCAGCCGCGAATGAAAAATCAACATAAAGATGCTCGTATTTCATTTTGCGACAAATATCGGTTTTGGGAGGAGGAGTTTGAAAATGTAATTTTTAGTGACGAAAAAAAGTTTAATTTGGATGGTCCAGATGGTCATCACAAATATTGGAGAGATACAAGACATCCAAGAGAGACTTGCTATAAGCGAAACCATGGTGGGGGATCTTTAATGGTATGGGCTGCCTTTAGTTCCAAAGGAAAATCTCATATGTGTTTTTTACCTACTAAAGTGAATTCCGAAGTATACATTGATCTACTAGATAGTGAGCTCATCCCTTTTGCTGAGAATTTTCATGACGACAATTGGATATTTCAGCAAGACAACGTCCCCATTCATGTGTCTCGCGCTACGAAAGCATTTTTTCAGTCCCGAAATATCCAATTATTGGATTGGCCAGCTTTGAGTCCTGATCTTAATCCCATAGAGGACCTTTGGGGCATACTTACTGCTAAGATATATGCACATGCAAAGCAGTATGATACTATTAAGCAGCTAAAAAGTGCCATTGTATCAGAGTGGGAGAAAATTGAGCTAACCACTCTGCAAAACTTAGTAGGGTCCATGCCACGAAGACTGTGCATGGTAAAACTGCAAAAGGGTAATACTATTACATACTAAAAATATTTAAAACACCAATTACTTAAAGTTTTTTTTATTATATACGTGTTAAGATAACATTGGATATGAATTTTGAGAAGTTTTCTATTTTGCACATATAATTATTTTCTATGGAGTTAAAGTAAAATAGTTTTTTTTTTATTAAAAAAATTTATAAATAATTCGAATTTTGTTTTTCTTTAATACATCTTATAAAGCCATAAATAAAACAGTAAGCCATCAAAATATATTTTGTGTTTTTGATACTTTAAACTTAAGTTATTGTATTGCACATATAATTCTTTTACGAAGGTATAGTCTATTAAGAAATGAAAAGTCTTGAAGTTTCGCCAAATCTGAACATTGCTAACAGTATATTCAAAGCTAGTTGAGGAATGCCTAATCTCGCTATCAATGCATCGAGCTATTTTGTGATAAGACTAGTATAGCTGACGGAAACATTGATAACTGCAAAGTTGGCAAACTTGCAAAAAAAACCACTCCAGTCCCGATATAAGTAGAACGCAAACGGTTCGGTGTCCCGTTCTCATCGGACGTTCTACTGGATAACTTGACTTTGCAAAAGCTTATCCATTGCTGGGACCAACAGTTCTTAAACTATCCCAAGATATATTTTCATAGATAGTAGATCGCTAGAGGTTCAGTGAGCTCTATTAGCAAGACTAGTCTCTACCTGGTTGTGGGGGTTCTGTAAGATTATGACTCTAGCCGGATATCATCTGTATAAGTTGTTTGAAAGAAAACGAGATATCAATAAATCAACACTTACTTCCTGACCGATCGGCTATTTCCGGCTTAAACTTTTGCAAGCTCGCACTTTCAGATATGTCACTGAGATAATGGGACTTGAAATTGGACGCCTAAGCATCAAACGATGTGTCGATTTATAACATCGGATACAGGAGCTCTAGTGTATGTCCTCATAAAGGATAGTATTTCAAGTGTGACCACCATCATGAAATCTAACCTAACCTAGCGAATATCCAATGTTCATGGTTCGTCATAAAGCAGAGAAAATTTTCAAAAGTTCGAATGAAAATATACTCGTAGTCAGTTGTATCTCTAGATGGGGAATTATTTCTTGGTTTGAGACTCTTTACGTTCCTAAGCTGTAAACATGAATATCACTTACCTAGACATACCAAGGAAACGCTTCGTATCGTTTACGAATAGTAAACTTGCGAAAACCCTTAGTTACTTAAAAACGAAAAAAGGTCTAAGCAAGCGAAGTTACTGTCAACCGATTCAACAAAGTCCAATCTTCAGATTCTATAAGATGTAGTCCTTCGATACAAGTTTTATAACCAAGTCATTGAGGCATTGGTTATTCGCAAACCTTTTGCCAAAAACTCGAGTAACACCGTTCCGCAACTACCGTATTCGCCTGATTTGGCTTTGTGCGACTTCTGACTCTTCAACAAACTCGAGAGGCCAATGCGGGAACGCCATTTTGACTCGATTGAGGAGATAAAAAACTCAATGGAAAAAATCTCGAAGGCTATACCGGAAAAAGACTATTCCGACTGCTTAAAGGACCGCAAAAGCGGTGCTAAAGCTGTTTTTAACGAATTCAAATTGCCTTGAAGAAAGCCTTTACATTTATAAACAAAGTCAACTTACTTTTTGATCTCAGTAGTATTATACATACATTCATTCATTTATTATACGCTTTTCTTGCAATCAACGTACTTATTCCCCTAATTGTTTCCCACTTTTCAGATAATCTTTTCGGATGAATGCACCGAAGCAGAGGGTCGCACTTGGCATATGAAACATTTCGCCTGCTTCGAGTGCGAGCATCAGCTGGGCGGTCAGCGTTACATCATGCGTGACGGCAAGCCCTATTGCCTCAACTGTTTTGACACCATGTTCGCTGAATATTGTGACTATTGTGGCGAAGTGATCGGCGTCGATCAGGGTCAGATGAGTCATGACGGCCAGCATTGGCATGCCACGGATCAGTGTTTCTCGTGCTGCACTTGTCGCTGTTCGCTCTTAGGTAGACCATTTCTGCCGCGACGTGGCACAATTTACTGTTCGATTGCTTGCAGCAAAGGCGAGCCGCCTACACCTTCGGACACAAGTTCGGGACCACAACTGCGTCCGACACATCGGGCTAGCACAACAAGTCAAATAGCGCGTTCACCGCGACCGGGTGCGCGACATAAGGTCGGGGGTGGTGGTGGTGCAGGCGGTAGTAACGGCAAGAGTGCTGGCAGCGCGGGAGACTTGCTGGAACGGCAGGCGCGTCAGCGAATGGAGGTTGGCATTGATCGTTTGATGATTGTGGGTAAGCTGGCTGCGGGTTGTGATACCATTATGCCGCCGCTGCCCGGTGTACCACGCCCTGCACATCCGCCGCCTATAGACCTCACTGAACTTGGCATTAGTTTGGATAATATCTGTGCGGGCGACAAATCGATATTTGGCGATCCCAGCAACCTTACATCTTCGCTGCCCGACATGTTGATGTCGAAAGGTGAGGACTCACACAGTTATCAGAGCATTGACAAAATCAATATTAATTCACCGAGCGCCTCCGAGCTAACGCAAAGTACGCAAGAGATCACCAATGAACTGGAGCTGGAAAATGATGACGAAAACTGTGAGCTGCCGCATGACAACTACGAAATATTGTTGAATACGAAGCGATCGCGCAACAAATCCGATATTGATGATGACGATCACGATGACGACGAAGATGATGATCCGGACCACAGCGACGCTGATGAAAATATACGTCCACACTTGAAGGAGGTACGCTTCCATAGCGTACACGACACTATGTCGCGTTCGAAGAGCTACACGGACAGCACGAATGCGCGGCGTCGCCGCAAGAAGCGCAATCAATCACGCAGCTCCTCGGAAATGCAAATTAACCAAGCCAATCTAAGACTTCACAATGCACAAACGAATGCGACGGGCATGCACAACAATATCGATAACTGCGACGTGGCAAGCGTCTGTTCCACCTGTTCATCCAGCTCCTCCAGCGACATGGACGACTACTTGTATCGTATACCCGCGCGTAGACACTACGGTGGCGTGCGTGTATCCTACGTGCCGAACGATGCGATCGCTTACGAACGCAAACGAAAACAAGCGGCAAGCGAGCAGCATTTGGGTAGCGGCGGCTCATTGATTGGCGGCACAGCAACTTCAATGACGGCATCGACAAGCGGCGCTACGAGTGGCGGGGATACGAAGAACTGCATAATTTCATGACAGCCTCCGATATTGCCGCCGCCACCGCTTAGTCTTGGCAGCTACTACATATTGGATACGATCTTGGAGGAGCAACGTTTGGTGGTAGATGAGAAGCCAGCGGGTTGTTTGAGGCGCGTTTGGCGTATGCTTACCACCGGTGGCAAGGGTAGGAAAGCGTCAGTAGAAATGCAGTGCGTGTGAAGTGCAAGTGGAGGAAATATATTTGTTAAGGAAATATTGATGAAAAATTATGTGTATTGTTCGGAGAAAGAGCGTGTTTAGGAAGTCAAAAATTAAGAGGTTGTACTGAGAAATATTCTAAACAGAGAATAAAAAATAAAATATAAAGCAAAAGTAATTTTAAGAAAGTTTTTAGAAGACCGGAAGCTCTGCTTATTTAAGTGAATGTTGTATCTTCTGGTTCCGGCGCTCTATTCTTATCCAGAAAAATGTTTTTTATTGACTGAATGTTGTCCACGAATATTTTGTAAACTTGACCATCAATGGCATCACAATCATAACGGTTGTTTGAAATTATATTGCAAGAGCATTTGTTCTGTACATAAAAAGCACTGAAGAACTTCCATATCGTAGTTGTAGCTGTAAAGCAAAAAAGTTGAAACTAAAATACTATAAAAATGAAAAAAAAAAAAAAAAAAAATATCAAAAATGAAACTAAACTAAAAGCGACACATATTTAACGAAACTTTGTACAAAAAAACACATATGAATATCGATTTACACAGTTATTGGAATAAGCGAGTAGCAATTAAGTGTCTGTATTTTATTGATTTCCCACTACAACTATTACAAACTTGCACAAAATGTATATAATAACTATGTAAATATATAAATATATCCATATACTAAAAATATATATAAATGTTTTATTGAATGCAATTCAACTAACTGGAAAAAGGCCAGACATTTTAACGATTACAAAGGAATTATTGCCAGCCGTTTGAAATCAAACAAATTATAGAGTTCTCTGACTTATGAATGCCAAAAATCATACACTTTTTTAACAAAATTAAGAGTAATTTTTATTTAATCTTCATATGACCAATCTAAGTCGAATTGCTTCTTACTCTGGATAAAAAAATTATTGCTAGGTTGGCAATGACTTCGCGCAAATTTTTTAGTTTGTAAATAGAAGAAGGTAAAGAAAAGGTGGACGTTTTGAAGCAAATTGCAGAATTGCTTACATAAATCTCATATACGTGATTGATTTATGAATATAGGTAATAAAGGAAATAACTCAAGAGTTACCCATGCATTAAGATAGAAGAATTAATCCAAAATCCGAAGTATTTCACGCCCTAAAACATGGTTTTATCTTCGGCATTCCTATTTAACATCACACACAAAGAAATTTTTGGTTGGGCAATTATGAAAATTTTAGAAAATTAATTCGTAATTGTTCTCCATTTACCATGCAATTGAGCCGCTAATAATTACCCACATCGTAATTGATTGGCCATAAAATATTGTTTAAGGCATTATATACAGTTGGAATGTCGAAAAAAGTGCATTTTCCAAATTTTTTTTGAAAAAGCTTTTAAATTTTTTTATCAAAAAAATTATGGTATATTTTAACTGAATTTTAATATTTTGAAACGAACTATTTCCGGGAGCTTCTCTAAAAAATGTACGTATTGCGCGCATTATTATATCTCTGAACAGATTTCGTTAAAGTAATGTTAAGTCTGTTGTTAATGTTAATAATTCAAAGGAATGCGATAAATGAAACTCTTTGACAAAAACACTGTATAGTAATCCGATCTGCACAATTTTTTCGGAGGTTATGTTATTACCTTAATCTATCTTAAATTTCGTGAAGACACCACGTCAAATGCGAAAGTTTTCCATACAAAAACTTGATTCCGATCGTTCAGTTTGTATGGCAGCTATATGCTATAGTGAGCCGATCTGAAGAACTTTTTTCGATATTACATTATTTTTATGAACAATAACTCATACCAAATTTCGTCAAGATATTTATATCGTCAAATGAGAAAGTTTCCCATGCAAGCATTTCATTCCGTTCATTCAGTTTGTATGGCAGCTATATGCTTTAGTGGTCCGATATCGGCAGTTCCGCCAAATAAGCAGCTTCTTGAAGAGAAAATGACGTTTGCAAAATTTCAAAATTATATCTTAAAAACAGGAACTAATTTGTATATATACAGACAGATGGACAGACAGACGGACATAACTAAATCGACTCAGCTCAACATACTGATCATTTATAAATATACTTTATACTGTCCGACGCTTCCTTCTGGGTGTTACAAATTTCGTGACAAACTTAATATACCCTGTTCAGGGTATAAAAATAATATTTATCGGAGAAAACAATTTTCGATTATTTACTAAAAAGTATATTAAAGATGGTCATGTTAAAATTTGAGGCTTATTCGTTTTCCAGTAATGTTGGTCACCGACTTTGAAAACACTATTTTGAGAAAAGCACATAAAGTTTGTCTTGTACTTTCAAGCACTATGAAACGCTTTTCTAAATTTGTGTGTAACTTCGAAAATATTCACGGGAACGATATTAAATTTTCTTTGTGTAAAAAAAGTAAAATTAAAAAATAAACTTTTTTTTTAATTCTAACCCTATATAAACCCTTAAGGCATGCAACCCATAGATGAGAAAACGATAAAATGAGCATACTAAAAATAAACAACACCAACAATAACAGAGTCAAAAGAAACAGCATTTTTTTGATGTCGAGTATTCGAAAAAAAGTTGAACGTTGTTTAGTTTTAATGACAAATATTTACTTTTCAACTCAATGAGATGTGTTGAGTAAGTTATCTACCTAATTGCGTCAGCTAATTTACCGATACTTCAATTCTTATAACAGTAACGAAACGTTTTCTACAAAGACTTTGGTCTTCATAATTTTTTTTCAAAATCTTGGCAACTTTAATTGATTGCTTAAAGGTGATCTAAGGCTTATAAAGGGAGTAATAAAGTCCATACTATTGTCAAGATGAAATCATCATCAATCTTTGATCTCCGATATATCCTAGAAAAAATTCTTATTGAGAAGAAATGTTCTCAATATACATACTTATGTATAAAGAATGTATATCAGTAGTATTCTGAGAATTGAAAACTCAAATATCTTGAAACAATTTAAATACTTTACTTTTAAATTTAAAAAAATTCTCATCCTCTATTTATTTCTCTCCGCTGTAGCTTAAAGACCCCAAAAAGTTGTATATTCCTATACGTTCCCTTAACTCCAGTTGGAGCATAGGTCCCAACTTTCTTAGTCCGGCTTTCCTAGTACGTTAATAGAGCCACACAAATACACGTATATCAGGCGTGTCGCTTGCTCCACAACAGACGCTCGCTATAGCCATTACTATCATGTGAAGTAGACCCTACGTCCTCTCTCGCAGAAGGATTGTGTTTTGTTTGTTATTTTAGCTTCGGTCCTCATCTTCAAGCCTCTGGCTTGGCATGGCCCTCAGAATCATTGCCTTACTGAATCTCCTTAACGCGACAAGATAACAATCATTGAAGAAGCCCAAGCGCATTAGCAACGATTCATTTGAATCCAATTTCTATATATTATCAAATATTACCTGGCATCTGGAGGTTTGAATTTTCGTAGTTTGCTTTAAATTGCTTTCATAATTCTTTGGATACGATTAGAGTTGTTATTTCATTCATATGTGGGACCTATGCATACTATTTCAGTAACTAGTTACAATTCAATTATTGTGTGATATGATTTGATGATGACATTTTATATTACTGACTAGAATAATTCTAATATAGCCAGATGTTCCATACTTAAGTATTAAGGTAAAGGGGAAAACATGAGTGTTCAATTGTTTCGATGGATCTAGACCCAATCCAAGTTCCAACATATGTATTTCAACAACTTGTTTAACCAGCGGTTGCTCTACGATCGACAATGGTAGACCTACGAAAAAAAAAATTCTTATTGGTGTTTCGGGGTTAGATCAAGTTTTGTACGTCCCTCTTTAAAGACGTTCGTATAGCAGCAACGCTTGTTTTACTCTCGCGACACAAGGGCTTAATTAATATTGTTGTTAAGGATATTTTTTGATTAATTCAATAACATATGTTCTCTACCATTCTTACTCTTAGTCACCAAAATAAAAATAAGATTGACATTTTGTCATCGAAATTTCAACATTCAAAATATGAAATCACTAAAAAACACTGAAAACATTAATAAATAGAAGTGATTATAATGGCAAATATTTGTTTGATTTCAAATGGATAGTGCAAAATACAATATTCACATGTAAATTACGAATACAAAAGCCATAAAAAAACTCTTGAAAGCGCAACAATAACGAATGGCAGCAACGAATGGCGAAATTCTTCCATGGAAACACTCCAAAAGCAGGTCTAGGATAAACAAAAAAGAAACCTCCATCATGACAAGTGTTCATATGTTGATTTTTGCGACAGAGAATGGCTCACGTAAGGTTTCACAAAGACAAAAACAAAGCCAAAAACATACAGAAAAACAAATTGATTGGAAATACATAATAGAGCTGTTAACAAAGAAGCACAGAAAGTGAAAAGGCAACAACACAACGCACAAAATATACTTCCAAAATAGAACAATAAATTAAATATGATACGAAGAGGAGTGAAAATAAATTTCAGACACACATATAATCATACACATGTAAATATTTAAATGGCTTATACATGTACATATACATATGTATATGAAAGTACATATGTAATTTATTATTGTTTTGATTGGGCGCGAATACAAAGAAGTATATTTAACATACTTATAATTACGAGAAGCCATTGGAGTATTTGGCTCAAGGGCGAATTGGCGAAAGCGGAGGGCAAGTGGCATACAGTTTTTGTGTTTAGTATATTTATTTATTAGAACATACGCGTGTTTATTCAATTTATACTTAATTAAAAATATACTCAAATATTGTTTTTGTTAATATTTTATTTTATTACATGGACATATGTTTTTTTTTTTAAATAAATATTATTTTATTTTCATTTTATGTTATTGTGTTTTATATATTTCTTTCTTAAATAAAATTAATTTACATTCGTTTTGGTTTACTCGAATTTTATTTGTTTTATTTAATTTAATTTAATTTCATTTCAAAATTTATTTATTTTATTTTATTTTATTTCATAATAAAAAAAATTATTTTTTCCCTTATTATATTTTAATTAATTTTTTTAATTTTATTTTAAGTTACTTTACTTTATTAAATCATTTATATTTTTTTACCTACCTTTTACACCTAATTTAATTTAAATTTTTAATTTTTTACATTCCAATATTTATAATAATTTTTACACCCATCACTTTCTAGAAACTAACAATCAAAGCTTAGACTATTTAATTTTATTTCTCGCATCGACTTTCCCTTGAATTTGCATATAAATTCTTTATTTGGTAACATCGACATCATTATTTAACTATATACATACATATATGCAAAAATCTTATTTTGTAAAAGTGTTTAAAGTCTAACAAAACTCGATTGTTTTCGAGCAAAACATTTGCAGTTTTTTATAGCTATATCCAATACAGAGAACTATTGATATGTAAAAGAAATTTTAACAAAACAAAAGCTAATCTTAAAATTGCGAACAAACGATTTGATGTAATTTCTAATTCTTCACACTTTCAACTCTTAAAGAAAGTGAAATTTTTACACGAATAATAATTTATAAAGTCGACAACAATAAATCAATTCTTTCGTAACTGTTTTATTATAAAGAAAAAATTATTTTAAATATGCAGACTATTGATTTAGCACTCTATAAGTATGAATACTAAATTCGCTTTTTGATTCTGTTATTTTGAATTTAATTTATTCTTCAGAAGTCATTTTTAATTCCTTAAAACACTTTCGTTTTCTTTATACAAAAGCAATGAAATTAACGAAAATGAATACCCTTAGCAGTGAGTCATAGCAGAGCATGTTAATACATACCACAAGAGAATGTTAAAAATATTCATTAGCACTCTCTGATGTCAGCGACATACGTATGTTGAATTAACAGCCGCTGCTAACATACACAGTAGTGACTATAAACACAGGAATATATTAGTACTATGCTGTAAATCTGTGAAATGATATAAGTTAAGAAAATAAGTTACATATTGGCCGGTTATACAGACATACATTTATATTAGCATTAAGTATATCATTATTGAAAGCTATGTAAAGCGAGTGAAACTGAAATAAACTATTCTATTTAACAAAAA
Source organism: Bactrocera zonata (assembly GCA_037783105.1). NCBI lineage: Eukaryota > Metazoa > Arthropoda > Insecta > Diptera > Tephritidae > Bactrocera > Bactrocera zonata. Next base: position 230,350 of record JBAWJQ010000207.1, on the reverse strand, counting down.
CTGAAATTTATGCTGGCGTTTTATTGCTTTGATGAAAAATTGCCTAACAAAATGAAGTGGTATTCGCGAGTTGATGTCACGACCACAAGATACCGGACAGTCCCAAATCCAACGCAAAGCCCTGTGGAGTCATGTTTCGCCTTCTCTTTTAAGCTCGTCTTCGTTTTCGCTACCCAGAGAATACTTGGTCTAAGACCATATGTTAAAGAAGCTTTTCTAGTTACTCCCAATTGAACTTTCCTCACCTGCGTGAATTTTTACACATGGCTCTATCCTTCATTAAAATTCACGGCCCACGACGCCAAGTATTGTGATATAAAATGCCATCTTGATGGAACCAAAAGTCGTTCACATCCGCAACTTCCATTACAGGCACGAAAAAGTCATTAATCATTTCTCGGCTTTATTTTTGAAGAAATATGTACCAATCTGCCCACAGAGAACACTGGAACTATTTTAGGATGTAACTGCATTTCAACAATGGCTTGTGTATTATCATAACTTCAAATGGAACAATTTTGTTTATTAACTTAACAGAATCAACTAAAAGTAAGCTTCATAACAGAATAAAATTTTATTGTGCATATCGGTATTGGTAGCCATCTTGTTTGGGGTTCTTTTATTGATCTTGCGTAGCGCTTGATGGTTGTTCGACTTCAATTCTTACACGAGTTGGATTTTGTATGCCCTCGAACTAAGATCGTTCCGCAAAATATTCCATAAAGCAGATAGACTCATTCGGTTCTTTTTTATAAGGCGATAATGGTTGCTATTGACGGTAACATATTTTGAAAAAATATGGACCGATGATTTCACCGGCCCACAAAACACACCAAACCGTTGTTTTTTCTGGATGAAATGGCAGCTCTCGAATCTCTTTAGTTTTCTATTCGTCTCAAATACGGCAATTTTGGTTGTTTACATACCCACTGAGCCAGAATCATTGAACAAAATTTGGTTCGAAAACATCGGATCTTCTTGGAACTCTTCAAGGGCCCATAGAGCGATGTGATGTCGCTTGGGAAGGTAGAGCGGCTAAAATTCTTGCACAAGCTGTATGTACTATGTACCCTTTCAATTTAAGATCTCAACGTAAAATGCGCCACGTCGTTTCATACGTCAATCCGAGTTGTTGCGGACGACGCCGAATCGACTCTCGATGGACTTTGTGTGCACTCTCAGCTATGGCTGCTATATTTTCTTCACTGCGTACTGGATTTGGATCTAAAGATGGATGATGTGTTGTGAATAGTCCGCTCAGTAGGCCGATTATGTTGACCATAAGTTGAGCGAATCGCTCGGAACTTATTCTTTACAGCACATGAATTTTCGTAATAAAGTTGAACGATTTGTAAATATTCTTCAGACATAAGTCTTTGCATGATGAAATGCCAAACAATGCTGAACAAAAAATAACATGACAGGTTGACACGACTCACGTGTAATCTATCAAAAAAAGGCGATTGAAAAATGTACCTCTACTTGCATCAGCCATTATGTGGTAAATAAGTCCAGTATTGCTGACAAAACTGCTATTTACTGCTATTAAAATAGCTTTGAGGAGATTCTTCTCTCGTGTCATTTTATACTTGTAGATATATGCAGTACTTCAGTTCAATTCTACAGACACTTAAAATGTAAATATTTTGTAAAAACACCTGTTTTTGTGTAAATGGAAAGCACACACACACAATTACATAATCATTTGTCGTCATTAATCAAACTAATTGATACAAGTTGCAGACAAATATTACATTTGAAATTTACACATATCATTAATTAACTAAAACCACAAAACAACTGTAGAAAACAGAATCAAAGAGAATATAAATACAAAAGCAACAACAATAATAACAATGGTAAGCAATGTTAAGTATAAATTAACATTTACATCATAATTGTGTGGTCGAGCCTAGGCAGACGTCACACAAACGGCAGTCAATTATATTTTCTAGCGAACGAGCGGATTTAATGAAGATAGAAAGAAGAAACATGTAACAAACAGAGCTTAGCAATTATTTGACGAACTGATCATTTATTTAAATAAAGGAAAACAAATGAAAGTAAAAAAAAATTGATTGTTGCTTGTGAACTATGAATTCAAAGAGTGTGATAGGTTCCATAACGCTCTGATGGCATAAAATTTTTTTACATTATTTAAGGTATAAAGGAAATGTCATCTGATCAAATTTGACCAGAATTGGTCTACTTAATTTAGACGCATAAATAAAGGTGAAGTTAATCCTTGTCTCGTTCAACTAGAATGAAAGTCGCTTGCACTGCATATGGGCCACACATGCCGACTTTTAGAATTTAAAAGAAATGATGTAAGAGCTCTAGTAGGAAGTCTAATAGATCACTGTTTCTTGACGATGTATCGTACTGTTTTTACTGATGAATCTTATCGGAAGCACAACTAAACGAAATCAGGGTTGCTTGTGCCTACCGAACTGTATCACATCAGGTGGCTGGAGTTATATCAAACCTCATGCGTCCAGACATATTGATCATTGTAATTAAGCGAGTATTCGATAAAACAAAAAGTACTGTCACCCGCTTAACGAAAGAAAAGAGGAAGCAGGAAAGACAAAGCAGCCTAAACGAATAGCAGAAACGATGAGACGAAGCAACGATTGGGAGATGAACGCACCGGCTTAGTAGAAGCGCACAAGCATGGGTAGAAGGGAAGCATGGGGAAACTGATTTTTATCTTACGCAGTTTATAACAGTAAATTATTGTTTTAGAGCCTGTACAAAAATATGGACACGGTGACGGAACAAATAGCTTCTGCTTCTTTCGCTGACCAAAGTATGAATAAGAGAGGTTTACAGTGGAGAATGTGATAAAAGATCGAACGACGCAGGAGAATATCGTGCCTTACATTATCCAATCGAAGGTAGTCTGGGACGGAGTGAGAGCATGGTGCAGCTTTAGCTATGCAAGAGTTAAGGAGGAAAGAGTGGATTACGCATCGAAAACAGAGGGATTAACCAGAATTGGGGCAAAAATGCATGAAGAGCCGAATATCTAAACTTGGCCCCACGATGTAATGCCTAACGGCAGTCCCGTGGACGGAATACAAGCAATGACGACGGAGTTCAGGGTTTAGTATGTAGGCGTACTGTGCCGCAAGTCCAGCTTGGGCGTGGTCTCAAAGGAGGTGTATATTAGCGGGCAATCGTACATATCCTTGAGAAAAATGGCGATATCTTTGAAGAAATTCCCTCCGAGAACAAAAAAAAGAATCACGGGGTGGTTCAGAGTGTAGAAAAAAAATCCCTAAGGGCTAGATGCGGCATCAGACAGCCGTTCTCCCTACCAACCTACCGAATAGTTAGTAATTCATAATCTAGCAAAGATGTATCTTTTTATATATACATATCGCGTTCCTCACTTGTGGTCTATGGTATAATGTTTGGCTGTCTCTGTCGAATTGAAAAAAGGAGCAGCGAAGCTCCTATATCTTTAAGCCGGGTAGATTATGATGTGGGATATATATATATATTCTTTCGCCAACTGAAAACGACCACACTCATTCCCAATATTTCACGCAGAATATCAGACACGCAGTATTATTACATTCTAATCCGAACTGTATCAACATTAAAGCTAGTTTAAACAATTATCGCCGATCGCCTTCGAAGGGGAACTGTATTCTATTTGACATTTTCGAATTTTAAGTATCTCTAGGAACTGCTCATTCTTCATACACACATTATACATGTATAATAGTAACAAGAGGAGTATATATATAGTATATATATAGTATATATACATATGTATATGTTCACTTCTTCTTCACATTTAACTTTCACTCGTTGTGCCAGTGCGGTTTTCTGTTTTTATGGCGAACTCATGCAGCGCCATTAAATCACTTTTGCCACTCTCACACACACACACACACATAAATCCATGGAATTTCTAAGCACACCCACACACCTTCCAATGCTTATCCACCTGTTTTTTCTGTTTCCGCGGCACTTTTATACTTTTCCTGTGCCAACATTTGCTTCGCCCTCCTCCCTCAACTTTGGTTCTGGCGGACTGGCGCATTTTGGCTTTTGTGTTGATCACTGCTTGTTCTTCCTTCTACTACTTGCATTTTTACGAGTTTTTAAGTAGTCGTAAAACGTAGCACTTGATGCGATATTAAACGACGTTTACATTAATGTTGTATGCACTAAATTTGTACATTTGTATGTGATTTATGGCGGTGTGGTGGATTTGGCGGTGCGAGTGCCAGACGTTCAAGTCAAGTTGACGAATGATAAAAGTGAAATGGCTTTCGCTGAAATTCGCTATTGATGCGGTACACCTTGTCGGGGCTAATAAATATTTGCGGGAGATATTAGCACGTGAGAGGTGTGGAAAGGTCGATAAACCCGATTTTTATATTCATGCAATCAAAGTGTTCAAGGCGGGGAAGGGTCCGAAATTCTTCGATTATGTTAATAATGTGCGAGGGGGATAATGATTAAGGCTGTAAATACTGGAATTACGATAATGGTCAGTAATAAAAATAATGTATGTACATGGGTACTTATACGCAGATTTTACTGCACTGAAGACTTAAATTCAGGCTTTTACAGTGGAGATAATTTTAGAAAAAGTTCTCATTGGAACTACAGGGTTTCATAGACCAGGAAATATGAAAAATTATAATAAAATTGCACTGAACTCTACTTAAAACATAAGTCGACTTACAATCCAAATTCCATATTTCCAAACCCGTTTTTATGGTGAGACTGTGCAGACTGAATCCAAATTCTCGAGGTTTTAAAGTATTTATTTTGCAATTTTTAAACCAGGAGTGCCCAGTAAATAGCATTCTTGGACACGTTGGACATCAAAGACAAGAAATATTACAAAAACATGTTTTGAGGATTGTTAAACAACCACTGATGAAAGCAGAATACAAGTGCAATTCAACGAAATAAAATACGATTCCCACAGTGGAGATAATTCGAGGTAGAACGACGATTGCCTCAACTCGAGCCAATGCTTAGGCAAATTACTATTACTCTATTTTATCCGGTTCAACCCATTTTTGACATACAGCCATATTTTATTGGCAAAGGATTCTCTCCAAATTTCTAATATTATATTTCACATATTGGCCGATATTTTAGACAAAAAATCACATTAGCACTGAATCCTGGAGACTTTAATAGTTTTGGTCCGATTCGGAAAATTTTATGCCATAAGGTGGCCTACCATGAATATTCGGAAATTTTTTTATTTCATTGGTGATTGATTTGTGTACTGGAAAGTAAAAGAATCAATTGTAATTTAAAAATGGGTTATATGGGAAGTAGGCATGGTTGTAATATGACGAAGTTTGTTTTTGCGCTGGAATATACCAAATTTGGGATATACCGGTCGAGTAGGTCTTGAGCTATATGCTTTCAACCAAAATATAATCGATGTCGTCCATTGTCCATTTTTGACTCCGGCTTCAATAAAGACTTATTGTATTATCGCAGTTGTAAAATTTAATGCCTCTAGGAGTATTTATACATTGATTTATCGCGTTTTTAGTAGTTTTTAAGGGAACAGTGGAGCCACGCCATCGTTTAAATACTTTAAGCTCACAGGCCCTTGCACAGACTGACAGACAGTCACTCGGATTTCAACTCGTCTTATCGTCCTGTTATATTTAATATATATTAGAATGATTGTTTTTTTTTTTTTTTTTTTTTGAACTATGAATTTTTTTCAATCCCGTCACGAAATTTCCTTGGAACCTTAATATTAACATTAAAAACTGGACCAAGGCATGTTAAAATTCTCCATAGAAAATACACTACAATCGTGAGTTTTTATCTTTAAATTCCTGCAGATCAGAGGTGTTTTATGGCATCGCCTTGGCTTTAGACGCATATTTCTCAGAAAGGTTCACTGTACAAAAGTGCCTAGTGCAACAAAGTCGTAACTCACACCGGCGAGATAGTACGGGGCTCTAAACCCGATTTTTCCAAGAATTTCGCATTTTTTTTGTATATATCTCATAAATGACATGAGTTATAGAAAAAATGTACAGGACAAATTTGTAGGAAATTTTATTTGCTATAAAAAAGGCTCGAGGCCAAAATCGCTATCATTAATATTTCTCGAGATATTCGGCTTGAGATATTCGGCTTTTTAAGTATGGCTTTATAGAATTTTTATAGATGGTTTGTATTAAGAAATTTAGAGATCCGCTTTCTATAATACAAAAATTCTTTTAACATCTTTGGTGAGGTCTATATTAGAGTATGCTTCTTTGATTTGGAACTCTAGTCCTAGTGAAATCAAGTCCATTCGAAGAAGTTAGAATCAAAAATAATTTTTACTTTTTACCTTAAATCATTTGCATTGGGATTTCAATTTAGATCTTCCCCCTTCCACTCACCGTTTAAAACTTTTAAATCTCCCTACACTCGCTATTCGTAGGGAAATGCTTGGTATAATATTTCTTGTAAAGCTCATGAATGGCTTAATCTGTAGTCATTTCAGTTATCTAATAATAATTTTAAAGTTCGCGCTCACTCAACCAGGCAGCTTAGACTTTTATTTTTAAAATTCTCTACAACAAATATTTAGCTAAACGAACCATTCCGACGTTTATGTCACGATTTCAATTCACATTCCAGTACATTTAATCTAACTGACTCACTCTCTATCATTAAAAAAGTTATTTTATCTACTCTTAAAATAATAAACCATTTGAAAACTAACTTAATCTAGTTCTTAATTTTGGCTGTAGAAATTTTTGTTTCTGCAGCCGAACAGCTTTAGAACGCAACGCTTAAAACGTTCTTGCCTTTTATGACTCTGCTAATTCCGCTTTTTTGCGGGTTGCGCCCCTTGCGTCGGTTGGGTGGGAGGAGGGTAATCGTTGGGTATTACTATTTAAAAAAAAAAAAAAAAATTATTTTTGTTCCCATATACCCTTAGAATTAATGTAGAAACCATTGGAAGGTTTCGGAAAAGGCCCAAAACTAATAATACCGCTCGAGTGGAGCGCTCGGAGTGCACACCTCAAACTTTAGACGCTTTTTTCTCAAAATGCACTGGCGGACATGATTCCGATCGAACTACTCAACCGATTTGCTCCATTTTTTTTTTTTTAATGTTCACAAACTGCCAAAACGTCCCGACTAGATTCATAATTTTTTATAATTCATTGGCAATGTTATGACAAAATTTATGTAAAACAAAAAACATGGGGAAAAATAAAAAAAAACGTTTATAACTTGTATATTTATCAACGATTTTTCATGATTGTACTAGGGACGATATCCATTCACTTACTTTTTAAGAATAAATTGGATTTTTGTGTTTCAGATGACCCAAAAAAAACTATCTCATTCACCCAGCCATTTTTCCGACAGATGTTATCAAAAAATTCCGAAAAATTTTCTTTATACACTTCACTATATACCTCATGATATGTGCAAAAAGTTCTATTGTAGAATAAAAATTTATATAAAAAAATGTAAAAAAAACCGGCCAGATTGTCCTACTGACACCTTAAAGAAATGAGATAGTTTATATCTCAATTAAGTTCAATTCAACCGGCAGTACTAATTTGCTAAGTGTCGTCGTATCTGGTTCGTCACAATTGATGAACACCTTTCACAAAAAATGATAGCACGAAAATTCCTTAAATTTTTTATGAGTGTAAAATGAGATTTAGTGCATAAGTGAAAATTATTGGCATCATAATATAATGTGTAGTTAATAGCTTTAGTGAATTTATTTTGAATTGGAAGATATTTTTATAGACGACCTTTCGTTCCATACAGCAAAAAAATGATCTATTTAATGAAGGAATAGTTTGGTGAGCGCATTGGCTCGCGGAAGCCTCTCTTACATGAGCGTACGATTTAAGGACGCTGATTATTGTTTTTTGGAAGTCGCTTGTCCACGCAAATAAACACCAAAGGATAGAAGCGCTCTAAGAGAATATTCGACGGGTTATTGCTGACATACGACTCTAATTGCTGCAGAAAGTGGTCGAAAATCGGACCAGTTGCCTTGAATTTATTCGATCCAGTCGCGGCGAGCACTTCCCCGATATTAATTTTAAAATACAATTTCACACCGTTATCTTCGTAATAAAGCAAAATTATATGCGCTCGGTTTCTTCCCGAAAACCGCATCCTTAAAAAAGGCTCTGAAGCTTGAAAGATTTTAGTATTGAAGTCTCCTATTTGGACCAGAAAAAAAATCATATAAAATAAAACATTATGAGCTTTTTAAAAAAATTCTGAAGATTCACTAAAACCAAAATTGATATTTAATTCTAGGAATAATTCAGATTTTCCTACAAAAAGCACTATAACACCTGTCAGAAGTATGTAAATCTCAATGTAAGGGAAAAGGTACTGTATTTTTTGTTTAATGAATTTCGATTTCTATTTCGGCATTATTAAAGCGAAAACCTATAACATTTCCAGTAAGAAATTCAAAGCACGCTGTGAAAGCTTAGCAGTTGCCACGGCGTCTTGATGCAAGTTAACACCTCGCTTGCCACACGTGCCACCGAATACCTGTAGGTGCTTACGCTTTTGCAACCAGCCCAACGCTAAACAGAAAGATCATATATATATGTACGTCTACATAAGTTTTCGCACACACACACACTCACTCAACACTCGTGTAGTTCCATGTCAGCTCTTGTTAGGAGCAAATGCGAGCATGTTTCGTGAATTTATTGAAAGAAATTGTCCACATGTCCATAAATTCACTCAACACCACAAGATGTACAAGCTAATGTGCTAATAAACTAACACAAGTGCACACTAGCATACACATGCATACGTGTATGTTATGTAAGCTGCTATAAAGATGCGCATAAACTCTCGCCTAAAAGCACACTAAATTCTCGATAAATTCACACAATTGAGGCCAACAGCACCGGCCGGACATGTCAATGAGCCACGCTAAATATTTTATTAGCCAACATGCAGCAACAACAACAAAAGCAGCACGAACCAAATGAAAAAGGCAAAAAAATGTGAAAATATGGCACGAAAGTTCTGCACTGCGATTGAGATTGTGCTAAACTTTACCCGGAAGAGGACAAAAGTGAAAAATAGGGAGGCCAAAGCAACAGCGCAAACAAGTCAACACAAGGCAGGTTAAAGTATGCATGTGTGTATGTGTGTGTGGCTGTGTTGTGTGTGCGAGTGGCTGCCACAGACGTGGTTTAATATATGTGGCCAATGATGTCGGTCATAACAATAAGAATGATGAGACCCTCAGGGATTTAGCTGTGCGGCAAAGATTGATGCGGTCTTCTGCGTGGGTAAGTGCAAGAAACAAGCTAAGAGGGAAGTGGCGACTATGTTGGGAAAGTATGGAAGTGTGTTGTATTTAAGAGTAAATTGTGTGACTGAAGTCAGTGTGTTTATAATTTAAGGAGGAAGACGTTGCCCCGAAGACAGTCCCCGATTGATGAAGTAGCCCAGCGCACTTCCGCATCATCTTCAATATTTGCTTAGTAGCGCTGCTGCTAAGGAGTTTTTCGTGCGATTTTTCTTCGTTTGCTCTTCGCTGCGGCATTTGACGTGGGCAAGCAAGCGAGCTCCTGCTTCGTTTCATTCGCCACTTGTACGTGACTGTCTGTCGGTTTGATAGCGAAGTCATTCACTTGAAATTGGCTGACTTATTTGCACTCCCTTGTTGCTTTCATACCTTGCTGTCCCTACATTCGATTTGATTATATTCTAGTAAAACATATGTTTTCAATTTAGTTTGCTGTGCCAATAATTGAAGAAGACATCCAGCATTTGATTGAATTACCGGCGGCGAAAATCGATATTTAATGGGAAAGTGTGTAAGATTAAATACTGAGGCGTCTTTAACCTTTGAAGATATCTATTAACAATTATGTATGACTGTTTCTTGTTTTTTGTTTGCTAATTTGATTTATGCCTTTCACACTTCTATACTTTGCAGCATTGCTTCAGATTTATATAATGACAGCAAATGACATCAGTCATTATCTACGCTGAAACTTCTGCGAATATTGATACAAGGAATCAACCCTTCAGTTGCTCTTTTAATAGACTTTGGTACAATAATCTAAGGTCACTAATTTTCTCATAGACAACAGGTGTTGAAGCTAAAGCTTTTTTTGTATTAAATCGGCTGATTAACAAATACATTCTAAGCATTTGACAAATTAACAAAATGTTGACTATTCATCAAGATTTTAATCAAGTAAAATAATTATTTTTTCACTGCCAATCTTGATGAAATATCTAGCTTCAGAAGCGTTTGTCCCTACGGGTGTGGTGAAAAAACTAATGAAACCAGAAACAACTGCTTTTGACTTGAGTTTAATGACTTCAGTTTTGTAGAAAGCACTGTCAAGAGAATCTGACAACTTAACAATTTATCAAGATGTTAGGTTAGGAGGAGTATTAGTTACTCTCGTGAAGCTGGGGTTCGTGGAAACGTGGACATGCGCTGTCGCAAAAGACTTTTGGCCCAAAATCGATCATAAGACATCTACTGATCTCTAAGATGGTGTGAAGGAAGTTGAGGTGGAAATAACTCAACACTTCCATCTTGATTGTGTGGTAGGTAAAGTATTAAGCACTTGGGAGCGCATACCTTCAGACATCCCACCGAGCTGGGGGGGATGGAAATTAAACGCCTGTGCAAATTTATATTTGCTACTAAGCGTGTTGCCAATTTATAGTTCGAACACAGGAGTTCTACTTTTCTATGGCTTCATAAAGCACTACATTCGGAATCTTTGATCAACCATCTAACCAAACCTAACCCATCTCCGTGAAGCACATCTAGTCGTAATTTTATAAAATAGTCAAAAGCTCGAAGAAATTTATCAATAATGCACACACACACAGAATATAAAAATCTTGATAAATTGTCAATCTTAATAAATTAGCAAGATGTTGAACAAGTACAGTGTGATTCATATTGCTTAAGATGTAATTTTGTCACTGAAAGCTTTTTTCCGGAGCAGAAAGGTAGACAAGTGATCGTCGAAAGTTAAAACAGTCTTATAATACTATAATATGAAGGTATTACATCAATAACGATAATTTATTGAAGAGTCTTGCTGAGAATTATTCGGCCCATAATAACCCTTACAAAATCTCCAAAATTATAAGTGGCCTCTACTTGAAAACTCGAACTACGACTACCACTCAATAAAACAGATCGTCATATCAGAAACTACTTTCCCAATTCGACGCTTGTAAGCTACCTTTGAAATATTACTAATCGCCAAAGTTCCGCAACTTTATGACTTCAGCTTTTTGCGAGTTAGCCTGGAGGTTGAACTGATCCTAAGTTTTCAGTAAAAAAAAATAATTGCGGTTGCCAAAGTGAATATCGAGTAAGACGGTTATAAAATAGTATCAAAAGTTCTCAAAGTATTTTGACTTTAGGGTACTTAGAGATGAGCCAAGTATAGAGCTATGAAAATATCTATTCTTTACAATTTTATCCGGAAGTAAAGGAAAATGAAATGGAATATAAAAAATATATTAAGCTCTTTGGTAGTTTTATACAAAAATACAGCTATTGAGTCAGTGTTAGGGATCACCTTTTTCAAGTAAGCGTCACAACGTGGATTCTAGAAACTCGTGCTAGAAACAAAAAGTAAAACGAGATTTTAATCTACATAAGGATTGCTGGTAAAATAATACAAAAATATTAAATTTTGAATAAAAATATTAATAGTAAATTGAATCATCGGCCTCCAATTAAAAAATGAAAGTTAGAGAAAACGAGTGTAAGGTTTTACAACCTGGAACTGATTCTACTTTCTACTTCGACATTATTTCGGATTAGTCGGTACATATTTGTTTACTATTCTACCAACCGAAAAATGTTTTTAAGACTTTGCTAGCGAAAAAAAAATTTTTTTTGAATGTCCTACAATGGTTAGACCTTAACTACTAATTGGTCTTATGAAAAAACTTTTTTTGGAAATAAGTAAAGCAGCATTATTTACATAGTATTCTATACATTTTTTGGATAATATTCTGTTTCATACGATATTCTCTATGATTACATAAATTAAGTTAAGGGGGCATACGATTTTTTTCGAACAAAACTGAAAAATACATATCGCTCATTTGCTGCAAGACCGGCATAAGTCAAAAAAATCGATTTGACAGAAAACGCGTTTAAAGTTTTCAACTGACTATAACCTTACACGGAAACAGGAAATATATTCTCTTCTCAAGCGGAGAATATAAGAGGTATTCATATGAATTTTTCACTCAACATGAAGTATGACATAACGAACAATTCTGCAGCATTAACTCAAAAATCACATTTTTTGATTTATGCCGGTCTTGTAGCAAATGAGCGATATGTATTTAAGGTTTTGAGTTTTGGCCGGTTTTCTAATCATTTTTCAATCATAAAGAACAAAAATTTGAAGCAGGCCTATATCTTATTGTATGACACAGTGTTAATGGATAAAATTAAAGGTGAAGCAAGTCTACACAAGCAATTCGTTGCCTACATGCAGGCGCATCAATCATTTTACTTTTTATATCACAGGTGAAGATAAATTTAACAACATTAGATCATTCTAATTTCAATCACAAACTCAAAAAGCTAATAAATATCAATCAATCAAAATAAATCTGATGTAAGTGGCAAAGAATTATTTTTAGAAACAGCGCAACATGTTATACATAGAAGATTATAAATTTATTTATTATAAAATATTTTTTACTGAAAATAAATATGAATAAACAATATACAGTATACATGTGTATGCACATCTACACTACATTGTAGAAAAAGCTCTGTGTTAGACAAGTTCATTTACTACAAACCTAGCAAGCGTGTATGTATGTTTGCGTGCCCAATGACAGCGCCTAATTATATGCTATATTTTTAACTGTCTGTGCGTGACGTTGGAACTTTCACTTGATTGAAAGCCACTTTCGTTAGCGACAGCGAAGACAATAGCACAGCTGCTTGTTGTGTACGAGAAGCTCGTAAATATTTTCAATGACAGACTGTTGACAAATACGCGCACAACTTAACCGCAACACAGACGAGGAGGTCTCTGGTAAACAAGTATGTGTATACAGAGTCGTGTGAGTCCTTGAAGTTGCTTTCCTTATGGTATGCATATGTATGTATGATAATGTACTTAAATGAAGAATCACATGCATACATACTTACATGTATATATTTACGAGCACATCACTTTGAATTTCCTTGCTGTTTGTTATGCAAATGTGGTTGCACCTACTCTCACTTTCTCCTAGAATTGTAAGCCTAGCACGTACTGCGCGCACACACACAAAAGCAAATTATTGGCTGCCGCCTTTGCAATAGCAGCTTCTAGAAAATAATATTTGGTCCCTCTTTCATCAGTATTCTTTACGCTCGTTGATCTGCAGTATTCATTTGCGCAATTCCCTTGGCATTATTTGACGGATTTCCGTTGTAATATAAAATATGCATTGCTCTTGTTAGCCGCTGCGAATATTTGCAGAGTTTTTTCTGCTTGAGTTATGCAAAGTTATGCCAAGACTCTGCAGGAGCGTGTACGTGCTCTTCTCTTCATTATATTCTTAAAGCAGATTCCCACATATAGATATATTTAAATATGGTATTATGCGTAAGTAGTCAAGTAGTTACATTTTTATACCAAAAGTTTCCTTAGTCCTGCCATAAGTTATGTTACAAGTTGAGACTGATTATAAACTGAAACTATAGTGAAACTATAATAAAATTTTAAATAAAGACACTTTTTTTAATAATGCGTATATTAAATAAAGAGTTGCAAAATTTTATTCGAAATGGTCAACTCTGCTTTCATACAACACCTAAAACGATTCAACCATTGATCACTAGCAGCACGGTATTAACGACGCTGTTCGAAACAAATATTTCCAAATCCTTACGGAGTATTCGACAAGCCATGTTTTTCAACACTAATTATATAGTTTAGTCTAAAGGCTTCCAATTTGGACTTCCAGGCGGCGACTATGAATCCGAAAACCACCTCTAGGTGTTTTTCGCCTTATGTGATAGAACAGAAACTTGCTGGAAATTATCTGTATTGATTAACTGCTTTATTACCACGCCTTCTAAAATATTCTGCTGGTACAATTTTGCCCCAACTTTTTAGCAACTTTTCCACAGAAGTGAAGAGACTTTCCACCAAACCCTCACATAACCTGGAACCCTTGTACCGCTCGACGGTAAGATTTTTTGTGGAGATCATCACGAATAAATCTTGTCATTGATCTGGCCGATGTAAGCATTTCCCTTAACATAATTTTCTGTTTTGGGGATGAGGATTTCTGCGAATGCAGTCGCGAACAAATTTTATGGCAAATTTAAATATTAAGACATCCGAAGTTTTAAATGTTTGCAGTTATAAAAGATTATTGCTTGTTATTATCCTTCGAAAAGTTAAGTTAGAGTTAAGTTCGATTACGGGATTGATCGTCGCTATGAGGGTCAGGAAGAATTCCACTTTGGCAGCTGAGAGCGTCGACTTTTGTAATGTTAAGATTTTTCAGTCTAGGAATGGCTCGGCATAGTAGATGAAAGTACTCATATGTATGTTGTCTCAACGTTGTCTAGTAATTTAATTGATCTCCTACGTTTCATTTTGAATCAGAAGGACCTTGCAGTCCCAAAGGTGTTGATTGTTGACCAAAGCTAACTGATCTCACACGATCGAAAAATGAAGAGCTAGAATGTAAGAAGACCTCGGACCAGTCTTGTAAGATTGGGGTTAGTCGCCCGTTTTTGCGAGCTCATGACCGTTGCAGTTTCCATCAATTTCGCAATGATCAGGCTTACAAATAAGTCAGATGACAAAGTAACTTGATGCAATTTACAATGTTGTCAGGTAGCTTTTGACTAGCCATAAGTCAGTGTGCTCAACGTTTTTTTGAAAGTGGCTGTACTTAAGTGTAGTAGATGGACTGTTAAGTTGAAAACAAACATCTCTAACTAAAAAGATTTTAATTGCTCTAATTGCGCCAACTTATAGTTGGGGTCTCCCTCTAACCTTTCCCCACAGCTTCGCTCCATTTGTGAAAAAGCTCACTTCGCTTCATCTTCGACGAAGAGATTATCAGTGAGGTTGTCAGGAATGTATGCGAAGTTACTAAAGATTTCAGAATACCGCTGTATAGAACACTTCATATACAAAACTTCACAGAGTGTAATAGCAACCATCTAGGGGTGTCATGTATAAATGGTACTGTTCATTATGAGGGTTGCCTTCTATATTTTATAATAATCGAAATAAACTTTATTGTTTTTCAAAAAATTGTCAATTAAGGTTTGAACACTCTTGCATGCGCTTGAATCAATCGTCGAAGCACTTTTGTTATTCTGAAAGGTATCTTCGCAAATACCGCCTCTTCAGGTGTCAAAATGCATCCCCTGCATCTATTTTTAAAGAACGCGAATAAAAAGAAGTCAAGAAAATGTTAAGTCAGTCATACAGTCCACTGTTGCTTACCTTCGGGCTCATACGCGTAAATCCACAATTCATCACCTGTTAGGATGTCATAGACGTGGTATAGCTACAGTATTTTTTGAGTGATTGACAAATTTTGTGGGACTCAGAGTGAACAATTTTTTTGACTAGTCCCACTAGTACCAATAGTTGTCTCAATTTCACCATAGGTCACATGACGATCTTGAGATATCAGTTTGCTTCACGAAATTATCTTGGAGTGATCTACGACCTTGATTGAATCCCTCTTACCATCGACAAACATTGGCCACTGAAGGAGTTTGATCGCCCAAAATTGAATTAAATTCATCTAAGCACTCTTTATGAGTTAATCCACGTCGAAAGTTTTGAAAAAAGAGCGAAAATTGTCACGATTTCACTTAACTTTTGGCTGAGATGAATATTTGAAGTAACTGTAAACAACAAAAAGATGTCAAAACGTTTTGAGTATGTATAACATTAAAAAAGGCAAACTTTAAGATAAGTTTGTAAATTGCCAAGTTGCAAACGTAGGGTTTCAACATCTGAAAATACATAAGGCAATGTACGTATTTCATTTCTCCATATTTTGTTTTTTGAAAATCGCAGTTCCTTTCCTAGGAAACTTTACTTTTCATTTTGTTATGAAGTGTAAAATATTTCATTCGTGATGACAACAAGACGGTATGAAATATTTTCACCGTCAAAACATGTGTTCATCACTTTCACAATTAAAATATATATCTTACGATAAAGTAAATCCAAAAACAGAAAATTTTCAAAAATACAGTAACAAAGTTCTTAATATTTATATCTATAGTACTTCTACTCTTACACATACATACATATGTTTGTATTCCTCGGAAGTACAAATTTACTCAAAACTCTTAAGAACCTATGTATATCCTATTGTTGTCACTCAAGAGAAAAGATAAGTATGTACGCACATATGTGAAATATGATTTATCCTTCTTGTGAAATATTTTCACTCTTACAACATCTGCGCGTAACAGCACAATAAAAACAAATGAATAATGTTGAAGACAGTGAAATAAGAGTGATGATTCGTGACGCGAGTGTGCTGCATGCTTCAAAAATTCTAATTGTGATATAAAACAAAAAAGTACTCTTATAATTTGCCCCTACATGTATGGAGCATATATGTGAATTTTTGACGATAAAGAAAAGAAAAGCTTTCACAAGAAAGCTCTTTGTATGTTTATAGGAATACTTACATGCGAACGAAATAAATGATTTGTCGTAAAAGAAAGTAAGACGTATTATTTATCACAATATTTCATTATTTTTGTGAAGTTGGAGCTGATGTGTATGTGCAAGAAAGTGATGACAGCAAATGTCATTCTCAGCTGTAATTCATAATATTGTATGTATAGTATGTTTTAAGTAGTGCAATAATTTGTAATACTAATGTATCGCTTACGAACAGGTTGATGGCGTAGAGCACCTACATATATGTACAAGCATACCGTCAGGCTGTTGGCATGGTGAAGTAGCAGAAGCTCATTTGTGGAAAAGTGTTTTTGGAAACCTAACAACAAGATGAAAACAATGAAGACAAGAACTGCCTTTTCTAGATGAGCTATTAGAAAAAAGTGGTGGCTCTCTAGTCTATTAGTTCTAAGAAATTATAATAACGTTCATAATAGTTTATGGAGTCAGTAGGAGGAACGTTGTCCAACAAGTAGTTGCCATCTGCGCTTGTGGTAAGTTACCAGCAATACCGACAATGACAAACAATATCTATTTACATATAAAACCCGTAGAAATAGCCATTATTGCTGCAAAGGTTGTTACTAAACTAGAAAAATCTGGATACTTGAACTTATATGTATATTCTATACTACTGCGAAGCAGAAACCTTTGGTGGAAGATTGTCATCAACATATATGCGTTACAGCTTCTAGTTAGCTTGATGCAGATTCGACTTCCAAACATCTTTTGCGGTTTCAATTTATTATGTCAAGCTTCTTTAAGCCTACTTCGAACTTGAAGCTCGTCAATCCATCTTGGTCTTCTCCTTGCTTAAGTGATGAATACTGTGGCCTTTACAATTTTTATTTGCGTTTTCTACTTTTCCATTCTCATTATATGATCGAGCCATTTTATTAAAAACTGACTTTTAAATACTATTTCTTCCTCAGTGGTGATCAGAAAATGGGAAAGTATTAATAAATTCTCTGAAAGACTCCGTACTGACGCCACATTTTACTGAGAAACTTCACGATCACATTTTAAGTTGAAGCACTATGGTGAATACGAGTAATATAGCTTTAAACTAAATAATCAGAAAAATGCTCGAACATTCGAATATTTGATAAACAGAATTCTTAATGTATATATCAATGAAATTCCGAGCAATTTTACTTAAAGTTCGGCTCTGTGAACTCCTAATCAAAATATAAACTGTATTCCGAAATCGCGGTATTTTTGTTATATTTGAAAGGATCAATTAGAGTAGTCTTAAGTAATGTTTATGTCACTTATAAAATAAATAATATAAATTCAAACAATTATAAAACAGTATCATTATACAATAAATTTTAACATGACTCAATATTTTTTTCTAATCATAGACCCCAAAACCTTTCACCTCCGCATCACCAATACCGTTTATTTTCCAAGACGTCAATACGCCGTACTCTCCCTTTGGTATTGGCGCACGGATAAGATCCGCATTTTTAATAGCCATATTTCGCAAAAAAATGTAGTCCTGTAGGAAAAAGATAAAAATTAATCAATTTTGAGCAAAATTTGCTCACACACCCGACAACATCAAGTACTGATATTACTAAAATGCTGTGATTGTATGAAGCTCAAATAATATTTCTTCAGCAGCATTATGATAATACTCACTTGGAATGGACAGCCGTGATTCACATTGCTAAATTTTTTTACATATTGGAACAAGAATCTTATAACGGGATTTCTTCGCTTAACAAAGAAATCACAAACGTCCACGTTGTTGAATTTATAAAGCACACGATTGAGACTTTTCGAGAAGTGTACTATGGAAAGATTAAGCTGAAATTTTAAAACAAAAAATCCTATGAATGTAGAAATATATTTTCAATTTCTACTCGCTAGCGCTTACATATACACTCCTAATTGGCTGCAGTAATTTCTGTTGTAATGTTATGGTACTCAGCGATTTATTTACTCTTTCGATGAGACACTTCTCGTAGATCATCATTGGGTATTTGCTGATGCAGACGATTTTGGTTAAAGTCACTTTCGAGTGCACCTATTAGAAGTGAAATTTCCTATATGATTTTCTACTTAAAAACGGGAATATTTTAATAAATTTCAGCTTACGTTCATAGGAATAATACTCAAAAGCAGCAGCAATACCAGTTGATGCATTTTATCGTCGAGCATGCGAAATATTGTCGAAGTTTAAATGGATTTTTTAGCAGACGCAATAATGACATGCTATTGAATATATAAAGTTCATTCTCCCGCAAGTAGTTAAATGTAATTATACATTATCAAATCATTTGCGCCAATTATTTTATTTGCTTTGAATTGCATGTTTATATACCTCCTTACCTGCAATACTACATATAGAAAACCATTTCCTATGACCCTACACCGATGTTGAGTTGGCCGTTTAAGAAAAATTACATTTGTATAATTTGATGCCCGTTGTTTGGCGTGCTTCAAGTTTCGAAAGGCAGACCTAGCATTTCTCTTGTTAACAAAATTCATTGGATTCCTCACAAGCCTATTTTGGTGATTGACTTCGTCTTCGACTAGTACGTCTTGATGGTAATGAAACATTAAAAAAGAAGGTACTGAGGTTAGTCTTACTCTTCTCTTATTAGACAACTTCGGCAATCAGCATCCGATATTGACTCTATTTAAGAAAAGTGATGAAACATTCACTTATTCTCCGTTTGAGAAGAAATTAAACAATGACTTCCTATTGGGAATAGTATAAATCATATAAAAAAATAGCTCAATGACTTCAAAGGGCTCTGAATAATTATTTCTTTTTACTTCTTTTTATTCGAATACCTCAGGTATAATATAATCAATCGGTAGTTTAGCTTTCTTCTTCTTCTTTTGCAGTGCAATCGTGGGTCGGTCTGGGCCGAGAACAAAAAGCTCCACCAAACGCTTTATCCTAGTCCAGCCAGGTCACTATGCCCTTGGTCCTTCCATTGAATGCGGGGGTGCTCTGGCTTCCATTGTAGAATAGAAGGATCTTTTCGCCGAACCATCATAGTTCATGTGAATGGCACTGTCGTTGGAATTTTAAGTGCTTAACTATGGTATATACATGTCGCCGTAGAGCTCATAGCTCCTATCGGAGAACAGTTCTCTCAAATGCTTAAAGAGCTTTCTTATATCGGTTCGTTATCGTCCAAATTTCTGCGCGTTATAATTGGACGCCAATAATAAGAGACTTGTAGAGCCCAATTTTTGTTCGATTCCAAAATTCCATAGATTATGATTTTTGAGATTAAGGACTTTGTATCTCAGCTTAAGTTACGCCAATAAGCTGATATACAAAGTCCTTAACTGTTTCAAATTTTTATTTCCCAACAGTGACGTAGATTCCAAGACGCGAGAAATCTTTGTGTGTGGCCTATAGGTACTTAGTCTTGCCACAAAGTCAACTTCTTTCGCTTTTTCTATGCTGGAAAAGAATGCGCGGCTCTGTTGTTAAGACTTACGTCGCGACGTGAATATCATCTGCGTACCTCAATTTTCGAGTACACCGTAGCAATGCGGTTCAGATTAGCGTCACGTATCACTTGTTCCGGCATTACATTTATTAATCTTGACCATGGTGAAAAATAATACCATTTAGCTCGAAATGTGGATAAAATAAAAAAAAAATTCGTGAACTTCATAAAATAAATATAGTCAGTTCTGTTTATAAATAATTATATTTAAACTACAAAATCTTCTTTAGTTAGCTTCTTTTTGTCAAGGTCGTCCAAAATCAGTTGTTTTCTGGAAAATATTTATGCTGTACGCCAACATACATTCAATATTGCATGAACATTTGACTGTACAAAAAAAATGTTTCACATTGGACCCCCCACAATTTGTCAAACGCTCAAAAAGTGGGTCGTGTCGACAGAAATGTTAATAATTGGGATAGCAGTACTTCCAAATATTTTTATGAAGTCGAGGTATGCGAAAAATCGTGGATTTGAGCGTATGGACACAAAAATAAACAGCAGTCCACTATATTGATGTTTCCAGATAAGACGACTCCGACAAAAGTTGATCGCACACGAAGCACTTCCAAGCAAATGGTAGCCTTTTTTGAACAAATTAGACACTGGAAAAATGCAAAATAGTATAAATTTTGCTTACCAGTTGTCTTTCAACAAATCTGGAAAACCAATCGCTGAAAACTGATCACTCTTCACCACGACAATACGAGCTTTCACACATCTACTGAAACAACTGCATTTTTGAGCACTCAAAACATCGATTTGATGGGTCATATAGTCCTGACTTCGTACTGAATCACTTCTTTTTATTGCCAAAGCATGTTTTGGAGATACCTCATAGTGGTAAGAGTGCTACGTCAATTCATTCAAACGCATGCAAGAGTCTCTAAACCTTAACTATAAAGTAATTTTTGATGATTAAAATTTGCTTTCGTTCTCGAATCCCGACAAATAGGTGACCAACGTACGAGTATACCGTGGGACCGTCATTAAAACTATTTAATACCAAATGTAACAGGACTTTTATTCTGAGGTTGTATTTAGCTATCAAAGTGGGATCGAAAAGTAATCAGAATATTAGGTCGATCATAGCAACAAATGGTTCCAAACTAAGTATAAAGCTTTCTTCTATGCGGTTCAATATCATCCATCGAATAAGAGTAACAAGAAAATTGGACTGTCAATTAGTTCGATTATTGATAACATATGCATTCATTTCTACATACCATACATATATTCACTGTTTTTGAGCACAGCTGGTTCCATTTAACTAGTGCATTGACTTTTTCAGCTGTATTTTGCCTTTGATTTAATAATCAATATTTCTGCTCCTGTGTTTTTTATTTTTCTTACCTAAGAAATGACTAAGACTTGTTAATTTGGTCGTTCGAGCCACTGGGAACTTAGAAGTGGACGATTTTAAAAATTAAAATTTGAAAACTCTTATTTTGATTTTGTACTTTTTAATAATATTTTTATTTTATTATTATATTAAGATGCCACAAAGCTTTTTTACTGTCAGAACATATGCTACATTTTATAATTAAAACACCCTATGACGAAGTTATGATCAAAATAGAATCCCAAAATTTTTAATACTTTTACTACCCTTGTTGGTACATTCATAGATGAATAGTGTTTTACTTGTATATGTAAATTTATGTTCTTACGGAAGTACAAATTCACTCCGAAATCTTAAGTACTTATTCCATATTATACCATGCAGGGAGTATCACATAAGTGCATAGTATCCAAACAAGTGAAATATGATTTATCTTCTTGTAAAATATTTTCATTCTTACAACATCTGCGCGTAACAGCACAATAAAAACAAATGAATAGTGTTGAAGACAGTTAAATAAGAGTGATGATTCGTGACGCTTGTGTGCTGCATGCTTCAAAAATTCTAATTGTAATATAAAACAAAACAATAACTCTGTTAACTTGCTCCACACACGTAAGCGATTTGTGAATTTCTGGCGATAAAGAAGAGAAGAGCTTTCTTCTGAGCTCTTTGTGTTATTTTAGAAATGCTTATATCTACATGTGTATGGTATGTATATAAGCTCTTCAAACATTTTAGTTTCGATATTTGTTTTTCTTTTTGACACATCCTAATATAGAGGAGCTAGGATGTTGTACTTGTATATTCAAAGAAATAAATGATGTGTCAGAGAAGAATGTAAGATGTAATATTTTTTGAAATATTTCATTATTTTCCACTAGTTGTAGGAAAAGAGTTTAAGCATGTAAGGGGTGACAGCAAATGTCATTCACAGCTGCAATTAATACCATATGTTTGTATATTCTGAATAATAAAACAATTTGTAACGATAATGTATCTCTTACGAACCGAATTGATGATGTTGAATAGAAATATACCTTCAGCATGCTGACGAAACATTTGAGCCCAAAACATAAGATAAAAGCAAAAAGACTTTACTCTGGTCTGAAGGAGCTTTAAGAAGAGGTCTTTATTGGTTCATAGAATAACAGTTTTTACGCTCATATCTATAGAAGCATCTGAAGATAGTTGGGATTTTAAGCAAGTTTCTTGTTAACAAAATCCATTTCATCAAAACATAGGTGTTTTAAAGGTAGAAGTAGATCTACCGCTCCGAAGAAAAGTATTTATTCTGATAGCAAAGCAGTAAGGCTGGCCCTGAGATACGAGGTATGACAATTAAGTAATTAGACTGATTCCATTAAAACCGTATATTTGAAACATATTCCCTAACTCTGCCATCCCCTTCAAAGTAATTCCCTTGGGCAGCTATACAGCGATTCCAGCGCGTTTTCCATGCTTCGTAACATTTCTGGATCGCTTCGACTGGGATGTCCGCGAGTACCCTCGTCACGGCCGCCTGGATGTCCGTAATCGACTCAAAATGGGTTCCTTTGACCACCGATTTTATTTTAGGAAATAAAAAAGTCATAGGGTGACATGTCGGGCGAATAAGGCGGCTGTTGCAACACGGCGATCCCTTTAGAGGCCAAATACTGGGACACGCTGAGGGCTGTGTGGCACGGCGCGTTGTCGTGATGAAGGATCCAGCTACGTCTCAATTAATTAAAATTTGTCTGACTATTTCACGGTTCATACTCAGTTCCGAGGCCAGCGTCAGTCCGCACCTCGACTGGTCTCCCACTCCGCTCCTCGTCTTCCACGCTTTCACGCCCCTCTTTAAACTCTTTGTGCCATCGAAACATCTGGGCACGACTAAGAGCACTGTCACCATACACTCTTACAATTTTAGCGTACATTTCCGAAGCTGTTTCGCCCAATCTGGTGCAAAATTTTATCGCGACGCGTTGCTCCTGATTTCGTTTTTCCATTTTCATGACGAGCTCTACAAACACACGTCTACTCAATTTAAGGCAGCAGGCGAACTAAATAAAAATGTTTTAAGAAGCTATAAAATAAATAAATAATATAAAAGCAACTTCACTTTAGTTAAGTTTGAATTTGCCTCCAATCGATTTTCAAGCATAAGAATATTCTACCTTAAATGAGATTATTTTTCTCCAAGAAATAGCACACACACCATATGTTGAGAAACGCAAGAATAGTCCAATGTGTTAAAAGATTAATTTATTGTACAAACACAAAAACAAAAAAAACACAAATTTTAAAAAGTTCAAGCTCAAAATTAAACAAACAATTAAAACACCGTGACTTTTGATCAGAAAATAGATTCACATTGAAAAATTGTATCCAAATCTTATTATTTTTCTTCGATATTTTCTAATCATAAACTCCAAAAATATTGATCTCCGCAAAACCTATGTCATTAAGTTTCCAAGATGACATGACGCCATACTCCCCTTTTAGTATTGGCAGACGTCCTATATCCACATTGTGAACAACGAAATTTCGCAGATAAATGTAGTCCTAAGAATAAAAATAAATATTATGAAATTATTAGAACGATTTACTAGGTACCAAATCAAAATTCAAATTTACAGAGAGACCTAGAGCTTAATATTTTTTGACATACATATGTACATCGTGTACGTATAAATACTCACATGAAATGGACAGCTATGATTCACATTGCTAAATGTTTTTATGTATTCGAACAATAATCTGATGACGGGATTTCGACGTCTCTTCAAGAAACTACATGCGTCTACGTTCTTAAAGGAGTAAAGTACACGATTGAGACTCTTCGAGAATTGTATTATGGAGAGGTTAAGCTGAAATTTTAAAACAAACAATAATTAAAAGAATATTTTATAAACTCGCAATTTGACAGGTTCCAAGCCGGGGAAAAAACTTCATTTCTGGGCAATACCTTATAATAAACAAGTAAGGAAAGGCTTAGTTCGGAATTAAAGTCAGATAAGTACCTTCAGGTACATAAGGCTTGTTAGATACATGGGACCTAGGGAGAGTTTTCACCCGATTATACTATTTAACTGCAATACAACTAACACGGGTTATACGTTCACTAAATTTTCTTAAAATGTTAAGAACCCCAAGTATAAAACTTTTTTATTAGGTATGTAGTGATAGTGCTGGCTTGATTTTATCCATTTCTGGCATTACAGCGGTCCATATTATTACCCTGAAAAGACGTTCTCCGAATTTCATAAATATAACTTTCATATTGACCGACAAAACTATTGTACTTTGCACAACATGCTGCAGGTGTATAAAAATAGTATTGCTAACGCATTTTCGACAATTTTTTATTGTGTTTCATGTACTTACATACACACTCTCAAGTGGTTGTAATAATTTCTCTTGTAATGTAATGGTATTCAACGATTTATTGACTCTCTCGACGATACACTTCTCGAAGATCGCCATTGGGTATTTGCTGTTGCAAACGATTTTGGTTAAAGTCACTTTCGAGTGCACCTGAAAGAAGCAAAATTGTATATATGTTTTTTCGAAAATTATATTTTTACAATGTGCGTTCCAAAGTAAACAGGACTTAAAAAAACAGAAAAAAGGTTTTTTTCGGCAAAATCTATTTATATCAAAATAGTCTCTCTCTGCTTCAATGCAGCTTTTTGCACGGTCCAAAAGCATGTCAAATGAGTCCTTTAGCTCGTTGGCCGGTATGGCCGCCAGTATGCCGGTGCAAGCCTTTTTGAATGGCCATTTAAATGGCCTCTACGTCTGCATATCCCCTTCCCCTGCCTTCCTTTCATGATTAATTGCCTTTTTCGGAAATGGAAGAAATCGCACGGTGCCATATCAGATGAAGTGGTTTATGGCTAAAATGTGATTTTTGGTCAAATAATCGGTCACAAGCGTCGATCGATGAGACAATTTTTCCTCGTTAGTCAATTTGTGCGGAACAAACCGCACACACACCTCTCGTAAGCAAAAATGTTCGATCGAAATGCGATAAATCGATGTTTTGGAGATGTTCAATTCCATTTCCATGAATTTCAATGATGATTTCGGCTGATTTTTGATGAATTCAAACACAGTTTCGATGGAATTTCCGGTGATCACGAATTTTGATTGACCCACATGTTGATCGTCATTTATGTCCTCACGATCACTTTGAAAA
Source organism: Bactrocera zonata (assembly GCA_037783105.1). NCBI lineage: Eukaryota > Metazoa > Arthropoda > Insecta > Diptera > Tephritidae > Bactrocera > Bactrocera zonata. The sequence goes on along the minus strand of JBAWJQ010000207.1, from coordinate 204,658 downwards.
CGTTGAAACCACTCGTGACATACTGACACTTAAAACGCAATAACTTCACTTCTAATCTATGAATTGTCATGAAATTCTAACTCCACATACATATAGACAGAAGATTCTAACGGACTAGTCGACATATAGATGGCGCCAGCGGATGGCTCTAGATTCAAAAAGTCCCGTTTACTTTGGAAAACACCTCGTATAAATTTCAGCGTACGTTCACACAAATAACAATCAAAAGCAACAGCAATTCTAGACGATGCATTTCAACGCCTAAAATGCAAAATGTCAACAAAGTTATAACGATAGTTCATTTCGTTTAAAAGATTTTGAGTCGGTCTAAAATTTCTGAAATTATTATTATTTTAATTAAGTATTTAAAAGTAATAATATGTTATCTGATTATTTGGGGTAATCATCTAATTTGTTCTGATTTGATTTTATGCACTTATATATGTACCTACTTTAAAGGTAATTACATACATATGTATATCTAAAACCAAAGCTAACGTGCAGTTAAAGATTGATAATACACAGCCAGTCAATAATTTGCGATAGATTTTTCAAAAACCTCATCTCATAGCGACAAATTATTTTGAATTCTTCACAAGCTCATTTCAGCAATTGGCTTTGTTGTTGCATAACAAATAGAGAAACATTTTCGTGAATCATGGCACATTAGATACAATAACCAACTGCATCATAACCGAAGTTTATCACGAAAATTTCCAACGAACAAACTCTCAAACTCGCATAAATTAGATATAAGGTAGATAACAGATACACAGACGAATATTTAACATAACATATAATAGCTAAATGGATCTACAAGGTCCGTCGCAAAAGAAACAGGACTGTTAAAAAAACAACAAAAAATTAATATTTTTCAAAAGTTATATTTTTTATTGAAAGTTGTTTTTTTGTGCTTCGATACAGCGTTTAGTCCGGTCAATTAGCATTTGAAATGAGTGTTTAAGGTCATTTTTTCGGATGCTCTTGAGAATATCGGTCGCCGCCTTTTGGATAGCTGGAATGTCCAGAAACCAGTGTCCTTTCATGGGCAAATGAAGTTTTCCAATTAGGTAAAAATCACAGGGTGCCAGATCAGGTGAGTAGAGTGAGTGATTAATGGTTAATATGAAGTTTTTTGTCAAAAATCAGTGACAAGCGTCGACCGATTACACGGCGTATTACCGTGCAGCAGGCCTCACGGTATTGTGGTCGAGCACGACGAATGCGTGACAAAAGACGCTTCATAACAACAAGGTAAAACACAGCATTTTTGGTCAGGTGGGACGAACTCTCGGTGTTCAATACCCTCGGAATCGTGAAAACAAATCAGCATTGTCTTTATTTTTGACTTCTGAATACGGCTTTTTTTCGGTGACTTCTGATCGTCACAGAGGTCCTCACGACCTTCTTGGAATCGCTTAAATCACTCATGCACATTACTACGGGATAGGCACTGATCACCATAAACTTTTTTCATCATTTGAAATGTTTCATTAAACGTTTCCCCAAGTTTAAAACAAAATTTTATAATTGCTCTCTGTTGCAAATTCATTTTACGACCGATGACCAAAAGCTGCTGTCACTTTTTCATCGATAACATCGATTTTAGTTATCCAATTATCTTAAAATTTTTACGAAATGTCAACAAGAGATCAAATTTTTTATTCCATTTACCCACCAATAGGTGGCGTAACCAGAAACAGTTATATTTAAAAAGTTCTGTTTCTTTTGCGACAGACCTTGTATGAAAGGGCATGATCACATGTTCGAAGCTGCAGAGTTCATTGATTGGGATAATAACATTTTTATGTAACTAATTAAAAACTTTTATCACGAAAAGAGTTCTAGACGTAAAGTATTAGTGGCTAACTTTCCAGTTCGTTGATCGCGGATACATACAGTAGCGGACATTGAAATCCGGATAACTAAAAAATCTTAGTTTTTCCTTATTATTTTAGTTTATTGTAATGTTTCTATACAAAAACACTCTTTTTAGTATTTTGTCAAACCTCCTTTGCTTTATAAAAGCTTTTATACGCTCGAGCATTGAATTTATGAAATTTTTTATTGTTACTGTTCCAATACTGTTATGCCACGCTTCTTCGAGAATTCCATTCAACTCTGCTAAATTCTTTGGTCTCTTCTGTCCTGCCTGAGCCTTAATCATAAACCAAAGGTTCTCAGTGGGATTGAGATCCGGACTGTTACCTCCACTACTAAGTGGAGACCCCGATTTTTAATAAATAATTCTTCACCTTAAGGAAAGAAAAAAGGAAAATTATAAAATTTATAATTAAAATTATAGCAATAAACACTAGTTGTACAAAAAATGGATACTTACTATTTTTTTAAACGATGGCAGCACGCAGAGTCATCCTGAAAAATAAAGACATCCGCTCGTGAAAAATGGTTTTCATTGAAGGTATTAAACTTGTTTCAAGTATCTCCTGACACTTATACCCATTGACGATTCCTTTTATTAGGGTTAGTTGCCCAAGGCCATAGTAGGAACAGCAACCCCAGAGCATTTGGCTGCCTCTCTGCTTAACAGTGTTTGAACACATTCGTCCTTGAATCGCTCACCAGTTCTCCTTCCCACGTAGGGCATACCGTCGCTTCAAAAAGTGTTAAATTTGGACTCATCTGAGAAGATTACATTTCGCCAATCAAGTTGAGTCCAATTTGGATGTTCTTTTGTACATCGTAAACACATTCGTCCGTCACTTGTCGGTTACAAACGTGCTTTAAATACAAACCGACGGGTTGTCCGGATTTTACTGTCCGCTACAGTATGTACCTCAACTGTTTGGAGAGGTGGCGATGTCTTTGAGTGCTAAAAGCAAGATGAGCGCTTCTTGGAAACAATAAGATATACAAAAACAAGGTATTTGCTTATAATGCCGGTTAATTAAATGCGACAAACAATACCTAATTTTCCAAGATCCTTAATTAACTGTACCAATGAATCTTTGTTCATAGAAGTGTGAAGAAGAAAAGTTTATGAACACTGAAAACTATATTTATTGTTAAAATTTTAACAAAACGGAAATGCACAAAAAAGTAAGAAAAGTAAGAAGATACTTGAAACATTTTGAAGGAAACTTTTGTCGAGAACAACTGAACAATCAAATCTATGTGCAAAAAAAATGTATCGACTATTATTAAATTGACTCTTTACCATTGAAATTATAACTATATACATGTAAAAGAATAAAAATCATTTTATTCCCTCTTATATGGTATTTCTATACTTTTTTATCTAGGATCCACGAAGAGACTAAGGCTGAGAAACACTGCTCGTGATCCATTTCGAGGTTCCTTACTTTTTTAAAGAAAAAACACAGTAAATTCAACTTTAATGGGCAATTCGAAAGAACATTCTTTGGCATTTATTTTTTTAAGATTCTTCTTCTTCTTTACTGGCGTAGACGCCGCTTATGCGATTATAGCCGAGTCAACAACAGCGCGCCAGTCGTTTCTTCTCTTCGCTACGTGGCGCCAATTGGATATTCCAAGCGAAGCCAAATCCCTCTCCACTTGGTCCTTCCAATGGAGTGGAGGTCTTCCTCTTCCTCTGCTTCCGCGGCGGGTACTGCGTCGAATACTTTCAGAGCTGGAGCGTTTTCATCCATCCGGACAACATGACCTAGCCAGCGTAGCCGCTGTTCCATCGAATGCGATATTCGCCGTGGCCAACGCGCAAAGGACTATAAATCTTTCGCAGAACTTTTCTCTCGAAAACTCGCAACGTCGACTCATCGGTTGTTGTCATCGTCCAAGCCTATGCACCATATAGCAGGACGGGAATAATGAGCGACTTATAGAGTTTGTTTTTGTTCGTCGAGAGAGGACTTTACTTTTCAATTGCCTACTCAGTCCGAAGTAGCACCTGTTGGCAAAAGTAATCCTGCGTTGGATTTCCAGGCTGGTGGTGTTAATGCTGGTTCCTAAATAGACGAAATTATCTACAACTTCAAAGTTATGACTGTCAACAGTGACGTAGGAGCCAAGTCGCGAGTGCGACGACTGTTTCTTTGATGACAGGAGATATTTCGTCTTGCCCTCGTTCACTGCCAGACCCATTTGAGTTGCTTCCTTGTTCAGTCTGGAGAAAGCAGAACTAACGGCGCAGGTGTTGAGGCCGATGATATCAATATCATCGGCATACGCCAGCAGCTGTACACTCTTGTAAAAGATTGTACCTGCTCGATTAAATTCTGCAGCTCGAATAATTTTCTCCAGCAACAGATTGAAAAAGTCACCCGATAGGGAGTCGCCTTGTCTGGAACCTCGTTTGGTATCGAACGGCTCGGAGAGGTCCTTCCCGATCCTGACGGAGCTTTGAGTGTTGCTCAGCGTCAGTTTACACAGCCGTATTAGTTTTGCGGGGATACCAAATTCAGACATCGCGGCATAAAGGCAGCTCCTTTTCGTTTTTAAAATTATCTTTTTCAAATGTTGGCCGTGGCTTCTTCTCAGGTGAGCCATCGGTTGAGTCCAATTTTTGATGACCCATATCAACCATTTCGACTGGTAACCGGCGAAAAACTCATGTGATGATTTACACATTCCCAAAGGAAAAATTCTAAAGGTGTGATATCACACAATCCTGGTGGAAAATCGACCGACCCAAAACGTGAAATAATTTGTTCACCGAATTGTTCTCTCAATAAATCTATTAACTGAAGCGATGTGTTGGAGGTAGCGCCGTCCTGTTGAAACCAAATATCGCCGAAGTCATAAGTATAAGAATAAAAAAAATTTTTGCTGTCTGTTCTATGGTTTTCTATCTGAGACCCTTTGTTGCCCCTTAAAATTTTTTTAAAGAAACCCATGACGAGAATAGGTCGAGGAACACTGCCATATGATTTCTTTCGAATAAATTAACACAGACATCTAGAAGTTAGAGTCTTTCAAACGCTTTATTTGCTAATGAACTGCGAAAGAATATAATCTTTTGTTATGTGCGGTTTTAATATATATATCCCGTATGCAATGAAAATTATACACTTTTCTTTCTCTTCAAAGTGGTTAGTTTTTTTTTTTTATTTTAAACCGTTACTAAAACTTTAACGAGTAAAACGAATAAATACATTGACTTGTGCCGCATTTATCCCGTTCACTCGCCAATCTGTTTGTAGCAAATAGTCCCCGGTCATAGCTGGTATGGGAGCTAGCTTTCGATCATCGACAGCTAAGTCATTTAATATTAGGTAATCCTATAATTAATTTCAATAAATATGGTTTCTAAAACATTCAACAGAGGCACTTACTTTATACGGGCAGGTATGATTGATATTGCTGAACTCTTGGAAAGTTGAAAAAAGTATTCTCAGCACTGGATTACGGCGCTTCTTGAAGAAACCGCAGGCATCGATGTTGGTGAATTTGTACCACACACGATTGAGGCTGTTCGAGAGCTGTATCACCGAGATATTGCACTGTATAAGTAGACAATATTTTTGTACAATTTTTTAAATATTTTTATATACTGGAATATTTTGTCCGCTACTTACATATGCACTGTAGATGGGCTGCAGTAGCCTTTGGTGCATTGTTAATGTAGTTGTCGACTTATTCACCTTTGTTATGTAACATTTTTCATAGAATATCTGTGGATCAGTGCTATTGCATATTATCTTCTTGAAACGAACTTCTGGTGAGACCTGCACGTATTAAATAGAAATAAATATAAATATCAATGAATCTTTTATTCTGCTTACGTTCATGAGGAGAGCAACAAAAATCAAAATCCGCGTTAAATAACGCATTTTCGCTGAAAAATGGCGATAGCTCAAACGAAAATATTTTAATATTGAATAGTTTCTATATATGAACAAAAATTGGCATAAATATATGTATTTTTGTTTTTAGATACGCGTGCACATAATAGCAACATAATAACACTTGGTTAAATAGTTGAGATCTATCGAGATGAATCGAGATCTAACGACCGAAATATTAAACTAAACTCATTCAATTATATACGTACATATGTATTTCTGATTTTTGTTGCTTTGGTTTGCATTAATAGCGAGAACAGCTCAAACTCTCTTTCTGACATTTTTTGTATTCTTATAGAAGTGGTTTCACTCTTCAAAACTCTCGCTCTTGTTCACCTAAGGATTGTGCGCATCACCTAAAACTAATCGAAATACAATAGATATAGAGTTATACTATATATTTATATATTAGAGTGCTCGAAAAAATTTGAGTTTTTTTCTACTTTTACCCCCTCAAATGTTAGTGATTGACAAAAAAATCCTCACTCAAGCTATTGTTTTTTAGGTTTCCATTTATTTAACATAGGAATTTTCGTTTTTTCATTCAAACTAAAATTTCACCAATTGATTTTCGTTTCGTAAAAATAACTATCACATATTCAGAAAATTGGCTTTTCAAACTTTAAAAATTCCCGCTGCAAAATTATTTTTCTCAGAAACTTTTTTATTTTTATTGAAAAAATTGCAAATTTCAAATCACTATGTTTAATCTAAACTAGTTCGATTCAGAAGCCAGTTTCTAAATGCTGCTATCTCCGTATTTTGCGTAATAATCTTGTATGGTTTTTCCATACTTGACACAGTAGTCCCAAAAGTTACAATTATTGGTGAATGATCAGAGTTTATATCAAAGCTTTCCTTAATGTTGAGTTTTTGTTGTGATATACCTTTGTACACAAGTCCGGTCTTTTTCGAGGGTCACTACCTCAGAATGTAGATATACCCTTAAAGTCTGGCGATGGGATTGACTTAGCAGTTGAAAATCTTACAAATACGTAGGTTGGTATATATATTTATTTCTGGACCACCACTAAGTGTTGCCAGGTGCAATCTGACATTTCCATTGGAATGTTTGACATTTTTTAGCATAACATCACTCAGAATGTTTTGTCATTTAATCGTGAATTGTTTTATTTACAGGGAATTAAAAAAATTCATCTCGGCCAAAAAATGGAATTAACTCGTGAACATTTTCGTGCGATCATTTTTCACAACTTTCGACGTGGATTATGACGACAAGAGTGCATCGATGAACTAAAATCTTTGTATGGCTATGAAGCACCATCCTATAGCACTGTGAAAAACTGGTACAACGAATTCAATCGTTTCCGACGCTCGCTCAAAGACGAATTCCATGAAGGTCGTCCAAAAACAGCCGTTGTGCCAGAAAACATCGATGCCGTACGTGAACTGATAATGCAAGAACGTGATGTAACATACCTTTAGATAGAGGCATGCCTATGCATTTCTCCCACCAGCATACATTCGATATTGCATGAACACCTGGCCGTAAAAAAGGTTTGTTCTCGTTGGATCCCGCACAATTTGACAATCGCTCAAAAAAAGGCTAGTGTGGATTGGTGTAAAGAAATGCTGAAAAAGTACGATCGCGGTGCTTCAAAAGACGTTTATAAGATCGCCACAGGTGAAGAATCATGGATCTATGCGTATGAGCCCGAAACAAAACAGCAATCGACCGTGTGGGTCTTCCAAGACGAGCCAAATCCAACGAAAAAAAAAAAAACATTTTCGTTGATAAATATGCCTATTTCCATTATTAGGCCAGAAATATATATAGCAGACCTCGTAGTATTCATGAAGCGGGATTTCTTTTCACTTCACAATCAAGTGTTAACGAAGTTAAAAAACCATTTCTTCCCCATGAATTAAGACGGCTAATTAAGTCGGAGTCCTCTTGACAAAATAGTTTTGAACAAGGCAACCAATGATTTGAAGTTCAAACTGCGAGAAGGAAAATATCAAGAAATATCAGAGTATCTAAGGAATTTAGATCCCCATGCAAACAACCCTGAACGTAAGCTGTGGAAGGCAACCAAATATCTAAAGAGACCCACTAGGAGAAACACGATTATAGAAAATAGTTATGGTCACAGGTGAAAAGATAATCAAGGGAAAGCTGAAGCTTTTGCATTATTTCTGGAATGTTACCTGTTTTAGAGTACCAAAACATATTACCTGAACACCAGTTTGGGCTTAGAAGGCGGCATGGAAATCCTGAGCAATGTCATCGAATTGTCAAAATTATCACGAGTGCTTTCGAATGTAAGCAGTACTGCGCAGGGGTCTTTTTAGATGTTAAACAAGCGTTTGATAAAGTATGTCACCCAGGGTTAGTTTACAAAATAAAGAAAAGGTTTCCAGCGCCTTACTACCTACTTATAAAATCATTTTGAAGCAATCGTACGTTCTATGTCCAGGAAAAAGATTCATTTTCTGAGCTTTGTTCGATTGACGCTGGAGTTCCCCAAGGGAGCGTCTTGGGCCCTGTGTTACATACAATATTTACAGCTGACCTACCGATCGCTAGTGGCTTAGAGGTAGCAAGTTATGCTGATGATACGGCATTTATTGCCACCAGTTTTAATCCTAGTGATGCCTAACTTCACTTACAAGAACCACTTAATATTGTCGAAAATGGCTAAAAAATTGGAAGATAGAAGTAAATACACAGAAATCTGTTCAAATAACGTTTACGTTAAAGACTGAGAAATGTCCCCCTGTAACATTAAATGGCTCCATAATACCTGAAAGTGAAACTGTGAAATACCTTAGTCTTTATATGGACAGACGACTCACTTGGAATATTCGCATAAAAGAAAAAACGAAGCAGCTCAAATTTAAAACTAAAAAAATGTACTGGCTTTTAGGTCAGCGATCACAACTTAGCCTTGAAAGTAAAGTTCGACTTTACAAGTCAATCCTTAAGCCAGTATGGACGTATGCAATGCAATTTAGGGGGCACGGCGAGTATATCCAACATTGAAGTTTTCCAAAGACATCAATCGAAAACTTTAAGAAGCATTGTAAGTGCTCCTTGGTATGTGAGCAACTTCGAAATTCACAAAGACTTAAATATAAATTTTGTTAAAGACGAAATCAGCAAATCTTGTCGATAGTATTTAGATAGATTGTCTAGTCATGAAAACTTACAGGCAAAAAATTTACTAGACAACAGTATGGATGTTAGACGTTTAAAACGAACTCGATTTTGGATCTTCCCGATAGATTTTAAGTAGTTTTAAGAAGTTTAAGCAAATAAAATAATTTAAGAATACATTGATTAGTCTCAATGGAGAACAATCAATCCTGTCACTATTAATGTATTTAAAAAATTTGCTGATTGTCAATTGATAGATTGCAAATAAATATATGTGACCTGGTCTACGAAAAGGGGGCTTAGGTGTCAAAAAATCAATTTTTTTTTTTTTTCAATTTTTTTTTCGCACGTTAGCTCCCTTTTCGTAGACCAGGTCACATATATTAAAAAAAAAAACTATGTTTAATTGTCTATTTGAGATAACCAAACAAGCACCCTAATGTATATACAATATATCCGGGAAAAGCAAGCGTAATCTTTAGTAATAGAGATATATTGATGAAACCTCTTATATATATTTCTCAACATGAGAGAGTTCGAATTATAGATAGGCGTAACCAGACCAGATAAAACAAGAAAACAGGTAAGCTTCGGAACCTGCAAAAATACAAAATTTTCCTTTTAATAACTTGATTTAGATCGGTCAATTTGTATGACAGCTATATACTATAGAGATCTGATGTGAACAATTACTTTGGAGCTTGCATCCAGATAATAAAATATTCTATATTTCGTTAAAATATGGTACCTCGTCAAATGAGCAGCTTCTTGGAAAGAAAAGGACGTATGCAAAATATCGGATCGGGATCTTAAAAATTAATCTCTCGCATATATATGGATTTTCAATAGAGCACTACAGAAGTAGACCGATAGGGACAGCAAACAACGTCATATTTTCCCCGCTTTTTGACATTTCTCTTCAATAAGGTTTGCTATTTCATTACGGAAAGATATACGATACAACAATGAGTCGAAATTATTAAAATGTACCACGGAAACTCGGAGCAGTGGCCTCATCTTTAACAACGGGTTTTTCAATAAGAGCGATACAAAATTTTTTTTTTTTTTGTGAAACAAAAACGGTTAGGGATATCATGACATTTTTTATTCCTGTGAAAGTGCATTTGTACGGACTCCATTAGTCACCATTGTATCCCGAAAAAATTACGATTTGGTCTGGTTTGAGGCCCGGGTGCGTGATTGGGCCGTACTTTTTCCGTGGTTGGTCAAGACGTGCCGGTATTGTAAATAACCCAATATATTTGTCTCGATTTCAATGAATGGACTTGGCCAATATGTGGTTCCAACAGGAGGGTGCCATAAACCACGCAGCGAATGTCACAATCGATTTATTGAAAACTAAGTTGTCACAATGTACATTTCGTGGATGTGACGAGGCCTCCAAAATTGTGCGATTTAACATCACAAAACTATTTATTATGGAGATATGTGAAGTCGTTTGACTTCGCATATTACCATGAGACGATCGACAGTTGGAAGATAATATTCCTCGCGTTCTTTCAGACATAAGATACCAATTTCTGTAAAAAGTGGTCGAACACTGGGCCTCTCGGTTGGAATTTGAGCCAACTGCGGCGTAATAAATCTAAATACATACGTGCCCAGAATACTAAATTATATTCGTTTTATTCCTTCTTGAAACTTTCTAAACTTTAACTATAACTCACAAATATATTGGTATAAGCAGCATCGACACCGTTCAATTTCCAAGCCGTCAGCAATGCATATTCTCCCGCTAGAATTGGTAAGCGCGCCACCTGAACATCACTTATAGCGAAACGATCGACTATTAAATGGTCCTTATGCGAAATTATAGCATAAAAATGCAAATATATAAACATATAGATATTTACTGGTAAACCCACAGAAAGCCTTACCTTAAATGGGCAACTGTGATTGATATTGCTGAATTTTTGAAAATGCGCAAAGAGTAATCTCAGCACTGGATTACGACGTCTCAATATGAAAGCGCAGGCATCTACATTATCGAAAGTATACAAAACGCGATTAAGACTCTTAGAGAGCTGTATTATTGAAATGTTTGTCTGAAAATTGCAATTAGAATTGTTATGATTCCTAAATCACTTTGAGGTTTCCATAATCTTTTTCTCACACTTACCTGTACTCTGTAGATGGGCTGCAGTAGCTTTTGTCGTATTGTTATTGTTGTAATGTTATGCCCTCGTTCAATATGGCATTTCTCATATATTGTCATGGGATGTGTACTGTTACATAATAGTTTGGTGAAACGTATGACCAAATGCACCTATGGGAAATAAAGTGACATCAATTCAATAGAAATTATTATTCCTTTACTCACTTTCGCAGGACACATGGACACCAAGGCAACTATTACAAAATAACGCATTTTCATTCTAAATCCGTTAACGTTTACAGGTTTTGCTAAGTATTTTCTAGCTAAGTTTTCAGTAAATTAACGATTGTTTACACACAACTTTATGACTATTTCCACAAAATAGTACAATTATATTTTTATAAAAAATAAAATAAGTTATTTTATTGCATGCTAATTATTTATATAATTACCAAATAATTATTGTATTTAAGTATAATTAATGTATAATCTGATAGACGTTTTAAGCGTGGCCGAGTTATGCGAATAAATCGGAAGCATTATACTTCTCTTCGTGTTATGCTTTGAGGCCAAAACAAGTTTAAACCGGCGGGGTTCAAAGTTAATTTTCTTTGAAACATAAACAAAAACAAGCAAAAGAAGAATGTTGAATTCGACTATACCGAAACTGTAATACCTTTCCCAAATTAATTTTTGTATAGCATAAAACCGCATACGAGTACAAATATTTTTTTCTTGATTTTCATCGATCAATTTGTATGGCGGCTATATGATATATGTAGTGAGCCCACCAACAGATCCATTAGCAATATTTTCACAGATTGTAGCGATATTTGAGATAACAGTCGCCAAATGTCGTAGCATCTATAGTGTAAAACAGGAAAGGTTTCCATACAAGGAATTGAGTTGGATGGGTCAGATTGTAAGACAGCTGCATGTCATAGTTGCTCGATGGCGGCGGTTCGGACAAATGAACAGCCCCAATTTCCCAGCCGAAGCAAATGTTTAAGCTAATGAGCGCAACACCTTACGTCATGCCAATCCCTGTGATCCCCGAGTAAGGATTATCAATTTGGAGATTGAGCAAATGGTAAGTCAACACAAGCGAACACTATCTACCTGAAGTTTTGCAACCTCTCCACCGGCGCGAGTAAGCTTTGTATAGCGCAAATGCCAAAAGATTGGGCACTACTTACTTTCACTAATGAGGAGGTTCGGAGTGTCATCCCTCAATAAATCAAAATCCTCCAAACCTATTGGCCTTGCTGGAATAAACGTGCTTATGCTAAAGCACTTAGGTTTCATGGGAGTAAGCTTTCTCACCAAGGTCTTCAACATATCGCCGACCACTTTTCAAATACCCCATATTTGGAAAATCGGAAGAGTGGTTTCCCCTCCTTGGCAACCCGTCCTATCGTCACATAACTCTCCTCTCCTCAGCAGTGAAGACACTTGAGGCCTTTCTATTCCCGACCTTCACTAGTGTTCAGCACCATCACAGCACTTAGCGTCATAAACTCATAAACGCCCAGATAGTTCATGGCCTCAACCAAAAACCACCTTGTTGGAGAATGATTCTCTTAGCGTTGGACTTGTCAAAAGCCATTGACACAGTCAGATACACAACGCTTCTTGAGGACATCCAAAAATCGACGATCCCTTCAGGGTTGGAGAGGTGAACTACCTGAGTTTCGAGTTAATAATGAAGTGAAACACTGAACTATAATGGATGGCTCTTGTTGTCTCCTATCGAAAATCTAAATGCTGTGGCTTTATGCTTCCAGTTAAGGAGCAATGAACTCCTCTCCAAGTAGTTTCTGCTGAGGTGTTTTTATAGAAACCGTCCCTGCGGTCAACTGCTTGAAGCGGAACCGCCCCCTTGGAGCATGAAGAGATCCTTCCTCTACTGTGTCGACGACATAAGACAATACACGGACCAGCCCTCGGATGCAACTAACTTCAGACATGCACCGACCGCCAATCACAATGAAACCATAAACACCTTGAGAAGGAGTCAGTCTCAGTGAATGGCGTACATGAAGTCAAACCACCACCCATTGCAGATGATGCTCGAGTTGCCGCTCTGGATACTGTACTTTTCTAAATTCAACCCCAAAATACCAAATAAATGTCCACCTTCCAACGAGTCCTCGAGTGATTCTAACAACCTCTCTGCAACCCCAGCTGACCCTATGGCCCGACCCCGTCGAAGGAGCATGTTTCCGACCAACGAATTTCATTTTGTTGCCCAATATCTTTTGAACCTCCCCTGGGTTAAATGTCTTCGACAATCATATGGCCTATACGAAAGTTGGAATATGTACTTCGTTTGGGGCAGAGCCTACATAGAACTTATGAAACTTTTTTTGGTAACTGCAGCATTTTTGGCACCAAAAACTTATAGGATATTATCCAGAATTGTAGGGAATCCTTCTTTGAGATATATTATGACGAAAAAAGAAAAAAAATTGAAATTATTTGCTTAAAAAGGTTGTGATAGTTTTACAACAACCAACGGCTATTGCTGAAAGTGACATTGACACGGTAAACGCAATGTAAAAGTAGCTGTTGTTAGTTCTGCTTCTTTTAAGATAATCAATAAAAATTATCCAACGTTGATCCAAAAATACAGACACCATATTTTCAGGCTTTGAAGCGGGTTTATCGTGTGCAGTCCACTGTAATAACTGTCGACTGGAATTTGGGGTGAAATGATGTTTCAACCACTGCTAAATAACGACGCAAAACTCGGGTTTATTACACATTTGAACATGTCCAAACACTGCTCCAAATCATCAACTCGTCGATGTGTTTGGTCAAAAGTGAGCTCGCACGGCATCCACTTAGCACAGAGTTTCTTCATATTCAAACATTCGTGAATGATATGACGTACACGTTCAGTTGATATCATTAGAGTGCCTGCTATTTCGAGGAACTTCACTTTACGGACATCCAAAAGTATTTTGTGAACTGTTTTGATGTTTTCGTCGGTAACAACTTCTTTTGGGCGTCCACCGTGTTCACCACTTCCGGTGCTCATTTCAGCATATCTACACTTATTATACCAATCCTTAATGGTTGATTTTCCTGGTGCAGTGTTCAGAAATTCGCCATCAGGCCGAGCCTTTTCACTTTTTAGTGCTTTCTTTATTTCAAGATGGAAGAAAGGTAAGACGGATTCCTCTATTTTATCGATATTTTAACAATTGGTCTTCCAGAGCGTGTTGCAATGAAATTTCGTGGGATCGGCTGCTAGAGGATCAGACCTGTGAACTATTCACATCTTGCGCTAGGCTTGCATTTTTGTCTTTATAGCTTAGTACGCAGCTCTCAAGAAACGTAAAAACTTCATATAAAAAAACGCTTAAGAAACGGTCCAGAAACGTTCCTGCGATAAAGTTACTTGTGCTAGTACGCAGCTCTTAAGAAAGCTAGTACTAATTTTTAATACTTTGTTTCAATAAAATGTGAATATGGCAAACCTGGTTTTGCAAAGAAACATCAAATCAACAATTGTTTCTTGCAGGAAATTCGAAGTAATCGTCAAATTCATCCTAAATTAGTTGAAATCATTATTATAAAGTATGTTCCATTTTGAAATGATTTATAAAACCAACCAATCGTCAACAACATTCCTTAAATCTCAATGAAAATATTTGTGTTACCATACACATACATACATACATACATACGCACAAAGTTTGTTTACTTTGTTTATTATCTCTTGCTCTTCTAATGTGGATCATTCACAATGCGTAACCAGCTGTCAATATTACTTCAGAAATAATGTATTTTTGTTCTTGAGCAATTACTTGAGAGCCGCGTACCAACCTTAAAGGCCAAAAAGCGATTTTTTACAGTTTTCAAGCGAATGCAGAGCAATTACTGATAAGGCCAAAGAAATGCAAAAACCTGAAACGTATCACTTAAATTTAACTGCTAAAAATTAATTATACAAATTTATGAGAAATTAAATACGCTTTAAGATAAGGAGTAATGGAAAAATTATGCATGACGATGAAGCTTACATATATCAAATAACAACAAACAGCAACAGTAGCAGACGTATTTCATATACCATATGTACTTATAGGTATGTAGGTATGTATATTCATGTGAGGTAGCATTTAGCCACCTGCTGGGTGGTATTTGCTTTCGCTGAAAAAGTAGCGCTCATAATGCGGTCACACATTTACCATACCATACGAGTGAATAGAAGAAACACTTACCAGTTTGAATAAAGCAACGCAAAACCAACAGATTTTACCGCATATACACATACAAACACCTATGTATGTACGTTTACGCGCACTTGCATGTAGCGAACAAATGACCACAAAATTATGAATGACCTACAGTTAGTTAGTGGAGCGAAAATTAATTAAAACATAATGGGCGTTACACACGCACCAACAACAATGACGAAGGTGGCACCTCAAAGGACTGGTTGTTTATATTATGAAGGGTGGATAATAGCAACATTTGATTTGTGGGAGGCCACGGTAGAATCGTCCTATATTTAGTTTGCTTTAAATACTTACATATACTATATATAAATATACCAAAGCAAGAAAGAATTCCCTTCACAAATAAAATAAAGTTTCTATACAAGAGCTTTAATTTGATGGTACAGTTTCTATGACAGTTACTACTGTGGGCAAAAAATAGTAAGACTTTGATCATAATTTTAAATTCTTAATTTACAAGGGGCGTTTCAAAGTAAATAGGACTTAAAAACACAAAAGAAATGGTTTTTTCGGCAAAATCAATTTATTTTATTCAAAATAGTTTCCTTCTGCTTCAATACAGCTTTTTGCACGGTCCAAAAGCATGCCGAACGAGTTTTTCAGCTCGTTGGCCGGTATGGCCCCCAGTATGCCGCTGCAAGCCCTTTGAATGGCCTCTACGTCTGCATAACGCTTTCCTTTCATAGGCAAATGCATTTTTCCGAAAAGGAAGTAGTTGCATATTGCCATATCAGGTCAGCACGGGCAGTGGTTAGTGGTTAAAATGTGATTTTTGGTCAAATAATGTTGGATTCTAAGCAATTTTTGGTCGTCAGTCAATTTGTTCGGATCAAATCGTGCAGAAACCTTTCGTAAGCCCAAATGTTCGGTCAAAATGCGATAAATCGATGTTTTGGAGATGTTCAATTCCATTTTCATGAATTTCAATGACGATTTCGGCTGATGGATTCATGCACAGTTTCGATGGAATTTCCAGTAATCATGGATATTGATTGGCCCACAAGTTGCTCCTCATTTATGTTCTTACAACTACTTTGAAAACGTTGAAACCACTCGTGCACTCTGCTAAGAAATAGGCAAACATCGCTATAAATTTGTTTCCTCTATTGAAATGTTTCGGTAAAAGTTTTACCAAATTTAATGTTTAATGCTCTTGGCTCGAAGCTTATTTTTTGCACCGATAACACAAACATACTGTTATTAAAACGCAATAAATTCACTTCCAATTCATGAAATGTCATGGTTTTTCATCCGATTAATCATCTGCATGAACGACGCATCACCAGTAGTGATATACAGGGTAGGCCATTTAAAGTTGACCCATCTGGCAACGCTGTAACTTTTAACAGCGCTGACAAATCGGCTAATGTCATACCGCGTTAGAAGCGTCATTCGAAGACAATTTATACCATGGAACAGTACACTCCAAAAGAACGCACTGAAATTGTTCAGCTTTATATTCAAAATAACTTTCCAATTGTGTTAACTCAACGTGCGTTTCGCAAAAAAAATAAAGTGAAAAGTGCTCCAGTTAAGAACACAATTAAGTCTTTATACGCAAAATTTGTGAACACCGGTAATCTCAGTAATGCCAGTCATGCATCCAGACAACGCACAAGACGTTCTGATGAAAATATCGAAGCTGTACGAGCCAGTATTGAGGAGACTCCATCGACATCGAGTTATCGCCGCTCTCAGGAATTAGACATCTCTCGCACCACTCTCCGACGCATAGTTCATAAAGATTTGAAGATGTTTCCATATAAAATTCAAATGGCACAAAAACTAAACCCAGCTGATTATCCGCGACGCCTTAATTTTGGCAAATGGGCCATCGAAATGGCTGAAAACGAACTTGACTTTTGGCGAAAACTCATCATGTCAGACGAGGCACATTTCTCGTTGAATGGAGGCGTAAACAAGCAAAATTGCCGATTTTATGCCACCGAAAATCCTCAATTAATTGAAGAACAGCCTCTTTACGACCAAAAAGTAACAGTTTGGTGCGGTGTTTGCGCGAATATGATCATCGGACCGTATTTTTTCGAAGACGATGATGGAGCCACGACAACAGTCAATGGTGAGCGTTATCGAGCCATGATAACGGATTTTGTGATACCCATTATTCGCGAAAATGACATGGATAACTTCTGGTTTCAACAGGACGGGGCTACATGCCATACAGCTCGACCAACAATCAATTTATTGCGACCATTTTTCCCCGGGCGATTGATATCGAAAAATGGTGATGTTGACTGGCCACCGAGATCACCAGATTTGACGCCACCAGACTTTTATTTGTGGGGTTATTTGAAATCCAAGGTATACGCTAATAAGCCAAAGACCTTAGCTCAACTGAAAGCCAACATTCGACGTGAAACAGCCGCCATATCATCCGAAACATTGGCCAAAGTCATGGAAAATGTCGAAAAAAGAGTGCATTTAGCTGTCAAAGCTAAAGGTGCCCATTTACGCGATCTAATTTTTAAATATTAGCTGAAACAAATCCCCTTGGACCAAAATAAATTATTTTTGAAATGAACAAAAAACATTGTTTTCTTTTGTTCTGTTTTTTTTAGAAACAAATGGGTCAACTTTAAATGGCCTACCCTGTATTTCATGACGTAGTGGTAGGCAGAAAGCATCAGACGTTAAGGCGATACCGTGTTTTGAAAAAGTTTAGTAATTTTGGAACCATTTTGTGCTTTCCCTTTTTTAGGCCCAAATGATCTTTCAAAATGGTTTTCACTGATGCTATCGATATTTCAACGATGTCAGTAAGATCTCTGACTGTTAATAATCGATTCGCAAGCACTAATTCCTTTATTTTGTTGACGTGTTGATCATTAGTTGATGTTGATGGCCGTTTTGGACAAGGTTTGCCGTCAGCGCGTTCTCCACTCTCTTTGAATAATTTGCACTAATTAAATGCACTTACTCACCCAAACAACTATCATCGAAGGACTTTTCCAACGTTCTGAACATTTCTGCAACAGAAATTTGATTTCGCACACCAAATTTAATTAAACAGACAAACAGAGAAGCTAAACAGACTCAGCTCACCAAGACTTACAATATACTTATATAATCTTCATGGCATATTTAATATAGCCTGTTCAGAGTATAGTAACTAAGTTAGTGCATCAGTTGGCCATTTTCTCAGAACTATATTAAATTTCAGTTGAAACTGAAAATACGTCGACACTAAAGAAAGCATTTATTACTTAAGAAATTTCTTTGGAAAACAGTTTTTTCGCAAATTGTTTGAACTGAAACTTTCCAACACATGTAAACAGATTTTAGATAAGGAGAAAGCTAGCTTACATAGAGTTTTGATTTATAGAATATAGGTAATGGTGGAACAAAATCGTTTGTGTTTCTAAATAACTGCTAATTTGATATCCAACAACTCCTTTAAAGTCAAGGCACAGAATTTTCAATAAAACATATTTATCTGGAAGCCTAGACTTTCTCTCAATATTTAATTTCATATTGATGGCAATTTTCGATTTGAGAAATCTTCTATCTTAAGAGTATAAAATGCATTTTTAGAGATATCGAATTCTCTAAGAAGTTGGTTGTTAAACCAGCTGCCAACTGAAAATTACCAGATTAAATTGATGCTTCTAGTGCCACCCTCAATGCTGAGCGCTACCGGCATTGATTGGCGAGCTTCTGACTTTCCTCGTCAACAAAAAAACATCTAAGTGTAATCATTCCGAAAAGTGCTGTGTCATTAACGCTCTGGTGTATATGATCTGCATTTTGGCATTTGTACTCTGTTTAAGCTCTAAATGCATATACTATACATTGTTCGAACTGATAAAGTCGGAGTAGTCAGTATTTCATTAACGCTCAAATGTTTTATTTAGACCTTCTCAAAAAACTTAACCTTTATTCAATATTCTCAGTATAGGAGGAGTTATTTCCAGTTTCAAGTAGGCCTTTCTGGTAAGCTATGCTGTTTACCACAGCCTGGTTACCGCATTAAACTTTATATACGAATTTATCGCTAATATTTCCAAATCAGCATCAACTTAAAATTCATCGATAACAAATATCTTTAAATTATCTGTTTCAAACCTTAAATCTATTTCAGAATTATTATAGAAAATACGATAGATGAAATCGTAAGGGTTAATGGGAAACTGAAGTCAACATAATACATACTCGTATGTTCCCAAGTTTATTTGAAGAGTATCCTCTAAATGGCGTTTTTACGACACAAGCTGTTATTTTTGCAAAAAATTCGTTTTTTCAGCAAATAAGTAGTCTAAGCCTTTGGTATTGGATTAACCTTAGAAGATGTAACGAAAAGCTATAAAAATGTTCTCTTAATGAATGCAGTCTCACTTTCTTCGAGCATATTTAATGCTAGTAGCAGCTCAGCAGAGACAATATCTGTATTAAAAAAAGCAAATATAAAAGCACTAATAGCGTCATATAATATTTATAAAAATAATTATTGGAAACACTGCGCTTTAGATGATTCAACAAGTACCCACTTTAATATCTACATATATACTTTTCTTATTGACTTATACTATTTGAGCTTGTAATAAAGATTTTTTCAAATTTTGCGGAATTAAATACTTAGTCATGAACTCGTACTTAACAAGTAGTGTGTAAACTAATGTTAAACGCATAAAATATTGGTAATATAACTCTAATTGGTTAATGCGGTTCAACAGTATGCAGCTTAGGAGGCGTTACCTTCCCAGCAATTACCAAATACTTAATTACAAGGTTAGCAATCTGAAGTGCATTCATAAGACAATTAGAAAATGTGGCAAAAATTAGTTAAAGATAAAATGAAAGAAACTGCTTGGCATTTAAATTTAGTATAAAAGCACAGGTCACCAACGCAGTAAGCACAGTTCACCTAGATCTATCACAGCTGTTAATTTGAATTGAAACAATGGGCTCCAAGGTGAGTGCGATTTATATATTTATCTTATACATATAAATATAAGAATGGAAAATTCTCAAACTTTCTGTCTTTTCGGTAGGTTTTTGCTGCACTCGTATGTTGCTTGGCACTGGTGTTGGTCAGTGCCTTACCGTACGGACATCATGGACATGATCATGGGGGTCACAGCGCTTCCAGTCATGCTTCGGTGCATTTAGTCTCACACGATGATCATCACGATGATCACGGTCACCATGGACACGGACATGGACACGACGATGGACACGACTCACACGCCGAGTATCACTTCAATTACGGCGTTAAGGACACGAAGACGGGTGATATCAAAGAGCAGAGTGAACACCGTGATGGTGATAAAGTATCCGGACATTATGAACTGATTGAAGCGGATGGCCACAAGCGAACTGTGCACTATACGGCTGACAAGCACAGTGGTTTCCATGCCGTCGTGCACCGTGAGCCCACACACCATCATGTAGCTGATCATGGACACACCAGCTACCATGGTGGACACGCCGAGGTTGAATCGCACGATGATGGTGGAAGTGGTGGGGATGGTGGTCATGGCCACGGTCATGATTATGGACATGGTTATGGACATGGTCATGATCATGGTCACGGTCATTCCAGCGGCTTCTCAATCAAACAAGAACATGGTGTTGCGGTTCATCATCATGGTGGACACGATTTCGGTGGTCATGGTGGTCACTAAATAATTTAGATAGTTAATTTATAACGTATGCTTGTTGTTTTTATATAAAAAAAATTGTAATCAAACTTAATTCCTTTTTGAAATTTTATGTCATATTAATAAAGTTAGTTGAAATTTAAAATACAGTTGTTGAGAAATTATTTGGTTTCGAACCATATAATGCAAATATTTAGAAAATATCTAACAAGAAGCGAACTTTGCTCTTTTAAAACTCAAAAGTATTCTCCATCTCAACTTACAACTTTCGCGCATGTGGGTTTGTTTAAGTATAGCTATGTAAGTGTTTAAGAAATTATGCAAGTGTTACCGTGACTAAGTATATTAACAATATAGTCTACTCTCTATAAACCCGCTTTTATTCCAAACATTATAGGTCTCGAAACGACATTTTAGGTTTGGCTTCTGCAGGCTAATTATAGAGAAAACTTCCTAAAACAGAATTGTTATCAAAAGTTCTAAAAAAACAGTTGATTTTGTATCTGCAAAAATATAGTCAATTCTCAAGTGAACCTGACCAATATTTTGTTGCTTGTTTAAGAAACCTTCGAAATATATTTGTAAAGAGATTCTGGTGATTGCCGATTTTTGGATGTATACAACATTGGAATAACTATTTCTTTACTGTTTTGGAAACGGAAAATCTGAATGAAGAGAATAGACTTTCGGTTAAGATTTTAACATAGGATTTTAACATGTGGCACAAAAACTAATTTCGATGAATAGTGATTAACTTAGCACAAATAGATTCTATAATATGTGCTAACTCTGCACTAAAATTGGTTGAAATAATTTTAAGAATTTTCGAGCCGCTAGACCGCATACATCCAATATTCTGAATTTCGTCCTTTTAAATTTTTGTCGAGTATGTAAGTTGATATGTGATACTTGTATATATTGGAAATGAAATTATACCTAAATTTCCCTCGCAAAATATTCGACAGAAAATCCATAAATCGTACGTGAAATAAGAGAGTCACACACCATCCCAACGACTTCATTTGTAAGGAACGCCAAATCATTTAAAATACTTTTTCGCATTAATGGCTTTATTTGTTCCAAAGGCACACATACGAGTATACGCACTCCAACACACGCGCACGTTCCTATTATGCCCTCCCATTCCATCCACACGATTTATGCACACATGTGTACACCCACGTAGACAACGTGTAAATCCTCTCAGAAGAGAGTGTGTAAACCGCCTGCCAACCAATTTGGCTGTTTGAGTTCGATTGTTTTTATCGGCTTACATTTAAAAATAAAAGCGCAGAGATTTAGTAGTGATTTAGCTTTCAAGATGTTGGTGAGGGTACTGGGCGATGGGAGCAAAGGCAACTACAAAAAGTATGTAAAAATTAGAAATGAAAACAAAATGAAATAAAAAATGTAAAAATAAAATGTTGTTTCCTGGAAATCGAAGTCTTATGCGTCTTATGTCTCGGGAGGTGGGCCTAAATGTGGCGAAAATGTAAGTCGTAAGTAAACGACAACAAACAAAATACCGTGTGGCTTCCTCTTCTCCTCGGTATTTAATTTCATTTCTCTTACACAATACAACAACAACTTTTATTGCGCTATGGTTGCTTTTCAGCTTTTGTTTTTATGGCTGTTTTTATACATCCAGCTCTTTTTAAGCTCTCGCAATATGTTGAAAGAGATTATAATAGTTTTGTTAATCTAACAGTTATTTGTAATACCTTCGTGCTTGTTGTTGTTGTTGTTGTAGCGGCAGAATTCTGCCGAGTTGACAGTCCTTGGCCGGATAAAAATCCGGGTCCGTTCCGGTTACGTAGACCCGACTGTCGTGGGAACGGCTTCATAGATATCGGTGTAAGAATTTTACAATGCACCGCCCACCTTAAGGTAAAATGCTTTTCAGCAACCACTGTACCAATTGGTACTACAGCCACACTTTCATCAAATAAGTTAATGACCAATTAAGATGTCGAAACAAAAGTTGGCAAACATAAACTTGATACTTTATCTCACGTCTAAAAATTTAAAAAAACCGGACAATAATTTCCAAAAATATCGGTCAATATTTATGGTATAAGTATTATTGGAAATCGAAGAGAATAGTATATTACTAATAATTTAGTATCAAAATTGCGTAAATCGATCAAATCAATACGATTAAGAATATTAAACCCTCGGTTAGCTTTATACAGTATACATACATACATATATGTGGTAAAATATTATATATAGTAGTAAAACTTAGTGTGTGTGTATTGCAAGAAAATTAACCGAACTTGTTCCCTTAAACATACGAGTAATGTGCATAGATCTGAATAATGATTAAATCAATTTATGCACAGAACTAGTAAGATGGATGTAATCATTGAAGTATTTCTGAGACACGATGAGCATACTGAAGTTATTGAGGGAACACTTCTCCGGCCTGCTAAACGGCAGTGAAAATGTAACAACCGGAGATGGCTAGCCCGAATCCCCAATCGATGACAATGCGATACAAGTAGAAGTTCCATTGCCCGACTATGATTGTCGGATGAAAGCATGCCGGACAATTGGAACCTAAGAGTGTTCGGCTCAATCCACCAACGGAGGACACCCCAATCTGCGCTAATTATTGTTTTCCATAAAGTCTTATCGTGCGTAGTGTGTTAAAGACTGAAGCCCACCATCAACAAACTGATTCAACCTTATCGGTGTAGCTTTAGAGCTACAAAATCTACTATCAACTAGATTTCCACCAGGCGCCAAATCTTGTAAAGGACACGTGAAAAGAATCTTCTTAGTCGATTTAAAGTTGTTTTTGATAGCACGAAAAGGAGCTACCTCTAAACCGCTATGTCTGAATTTTTGGTATCCCCGCAAAGCTAATACAGCTGTGTAAGTTGACGTTGAGCAATACCAAAAGCTCGGTCACGATCGGGAAGGACCTCTTTGAGCAGATCTATACCAAGCAAGGTATATCGTGTAACTTCTTCAATCAATTGCTGGAGAAAATAATACGAGCTTATGAGCTAAATAGAGAAAGTAGAATGTTCTATAGTACAGCTACACAGTTGCGGGCGTACGGCGATGATATTGATATCATTGGCCTTAACATTTAAAACGTTCGTTCTGCTTTCTCCAGGCTGAATAAGGAAGAAAAGCAAATGGGTCTGGCAGTGAACAAGGGCAAGACGAAATATCTCCTGTCAACAAACAAACAGTCGTCGCACTCGCCACTTGGCTCGCACATTACAGTTGACAGTCAAAGCTTTTAAGTCGAAGATTATTTCGGCTATCTTGGAGCCAGAATCAACAGCAACAACAATATCGGCATTGAAATCCAACGCAGAACCAATCCTGCCAACACATACTACTTTGAACTGAGTAGACAATTGAGTAGTAAAGTTCTCTCTCGCCGAACAAATATTAAACTCGGCAACTGCGAGCACCGCAGTCGATTGGAACGATGAGGTGTAAGAGACATACGACGTTATTGACATAGTTCGCCAATCAACAGAGAGCGGCTGCGCTAGCTAGGTTGTGCTGTCCTGATGGAAGACAACATTCCAGCTTTGAAGGACTTACAGCTGAGGTACCCATAATCGGTATATGTTTTATTCTAAGATCTTCATTTTCTTAGAAGAAGGAGACAACTGTTATGGTTAAATGGATGGCATGTCTTAATCTGCAGTCTGAATTTTTTATCAGGAACCCAAAATCAATTCTTTTCTTAAGACATCTTCGCTATATAGTATATGACTATGTTTTTTAATAATACTTATTGTGATGTTAAGGAAGTACATATTATCAATAAACACTGCGAATTAAATCAAGAGTACGTATTTTTATGAATTCATACTTAGGTTTAAAACGGATTCAGTGAATTATGTATCAATGTCACATATAAGGAACCTCACGAAAAAACTTAAGCTTAATTAACCTTCGATAAATTGAACCCTCCAAATTTCTCTAACCTAAAAGCTGTAGAGAAGGATTACGGTTACTTCTGAGTTTGATATATAGCTCTATGTATTGGCAAAAATTTCAACCAATTTATTTAAAATAAAATTCTATTCGAGACAATCAATTTGCATTCTATCAACATTTTCAAAACAATACACTATCTGTTTTTGTTAACTTTTAAGTATCTTTAATAATATCAGACCAGTTTTCAACAATCAATTAATTTCGACTAAAGTAAAAATATTCTCTTCATAACAAACAATAAAAATCATCTAAATTGGCACAGATAAATCATCTAATGTCCACCGTGTCCACCGAAATCATGTCCGCCATGATGATGAACCGCAACACCATGTTCTTGTTTGATTGAAAAGCCACTAGAATGACCGTGACCATGATCATGACCATGTCCATAACCATGTCCATAATAATGACCGTGGCCATGACCACCATCCCCACCATCTCCACCATCGTGCGATTCAACCTCGGCGTGTCCACCATGGTAGCTAGTATGTCCATGATCAGCTACATGATGGTGTGTGGGCTCACGGTGCACGACGGCATGGAAACCACTGTGCTTGTCAGCCGTATAGTGCACAGTTCTCTTGTGGCCGTCAGCTTCAATCAATTCATAATGTCCGGACACCTTATCACCATGACGATATTCACTCTGCTCCTTGATATCACCCGTCTTCGTATCCTTAACGCCATAATTGAATTTGTACTCAGCGTGTGAATCATGACCATCATCGTGTCCATGTCCGTGTCCATGATGACCGTGGTGACCGTGATGATCGTGATGATCGTCGTGTGAGACTAAATGCACCGAAGCATGACTGGAAGCACTGTGACCCCCATGACCATGTCCATGATGTCCGTAGGGTAAGGCACTGACTACCATCAGCGCGAAGCAACATACGAGTGCAGCGAATATCTACCGAAAAGACAGAGAATTTTAACATACATAAGTATAAGATAAATATATCAATCGAACTCACCTTGGATCCCATTGTTTCAAACTAAATTAACAGCTGTGATAGATCTGGGTGAACTGTGATTAGTTTTTGTTAACCTGCGCTTTTATACTAAAGGTGAGTGCTAAGCATTTTCTTTCACATTATCTTTCGCTCAATTCTGCAGTATTTTCGAATTGCCTTACGAACGCACTTCAGATCGCTGACCGTGAAATTGCTTGGTAATTGTTAGTAAAGTGACGCCTTCAAATCTAGTGTGCGCGATTGTGTGACTAGCAACTTGCCACATTTATGAGATACATTTGTCTCATTTGCACTGTTTTCATTCCTTTTATCTGGTCGATTTGACTATTATATTAGAAAATTTATTTTTATGTCATCAATCGAAGTTTTGACGTTTTCCGTTCATTAAGTTGAAGCGTTGTTATCACTGAAAAGTTTTGTTTGGCAAAATCTGATCCATCGAAACATCGGTCGGAATGTTGCCGCTTTTAAGTAATGGTATGCTGGATTTTTAGGAAAATATTTTAAAAGCCTTAATATGTTAAAATTTCAAGGTTTTATCAAATCCCAAAAAGTTTTGCTTGTATATATCTTTTGGTATATATGCGGAATAATAGTAGGATTCAATCTTTTTCAATTCAATAAATTATACAATTGGAGCTGAACGGGGGAGTTCGTATATGTACATATTACGAGTAGACAAATTTGCATAACCAAATCAACTACTCAAAAGATGTTCATCAACAGAAACTAAAAATGCCATGTGATCAAAAATTGGGGATTTTTTCATAAGTATTGTTGGATCTCGTGGGATTGCTAGCAGTCGACACCTACGGCCATTATAGATCGCAGCAAATCATGATTGATATGTTTCACATTATACTGCATTACACTCCGCTCCACTTTAAGGGAAAAGTTATAATGGCCATAAGGATGTCACGATCCTAGTCTTTACTCAATGTATGTAACAAAGGGTACTCTCCTTTTGTTTTTTCACTTTACCACAAAATAAAAAGGAAATAGCGAAGAAAAACGATAATCAGTTCCCCAATGGTCTATATTCCCTACTTCGCAGATCTTTTCAAAGTAGTTTCTTTTGTTACGGGTTAGAGCTGACTTTAAAAGCTTCTTGTGGCTTTTAAAAGATTCTCTAAGACGGTTTTCGTTTTCACCACTTTGATTGCGTTGTAGGCGACGTCGGGCTGAGTGACAGAGCTTTCTCAGCGTGTCAATTTCTTCATTCCACCAGTATACAGGTCTTCGCTTAGTTTAACACTTCGTCCTTCGCATTGTAGCATTCCTTTCGCAATGCAGTTACTAAGTGGACGCCGCCTTCGCCTGATGCTATTGCTGCACTCCAGACTGTCTCAAAAGCATCATTATTAAAAGCAGTTTGCTTTCAGCTTCGTTTTTGTATACTGTTACTGCGTGGGGTTCCTGGCCTCGAGAGAACAAAACCTCTGTAATCATTGCCATGTGGTCACTACACTGGTCAGGTCTATCACAGAGCCTTTATTTCCTTTTTGGTAAGTATTTTTCGAGCCGATATTCAATATTACGAGGTTGATTCGGCTCAGGAGTTCTAGAACTAGGCGCCCATAATAGTCTGAACTTCTGCTACCCCAGGCATTAGACCATGCGTTAACATCGCCTGCCATTATTATAGGCGATTTGCCTCTCTTATTCTAAGGATAATTCAAGGAGATCTTCAATTTCTAGCATACATAATAAATTCCTCCTATTTGGGCCCATGTAAAGCCATTTATTGCTTCTCCGCAGCAAGACGTGAATGTTTGTTCATTGTGGACCATATCGCTGCTTTGCCGCTTCTATCTGTAATCTAATTTTTTTTTTGCTTAAATCTCTTTAAAAATAATCTAAGAATATGTCCCCAAAGTTTTAGATGGGAATTTGAAATATTTTCGAAGCTAGAAGGAAAATAGTGACCGAGCGTTTAGCAGATATATGAGCGATTCCGGTTTTTCATTTCTACGATTTTTCTTAATTGGCGGGCAGGATAGAAAAACAACTAAACGTCGTATGGAATTGGGGCAAAGTTATCTTTGGCATTAAATTATCTTCCATTTAATTTAAAAAAAAAACTAAGAAAAGTGAAGTTTGAACTTATTTTTTAACAACATAAAGTAAAATTTTTTTGGTCAAAACCCACTTTTTTTCAACTAGAAGATAAATTATCAAGAAATATGAAGCTCTTTGAATTTTTTTGTTTTTGATAGAAATTGGGACCTGCATCCTGCCGCCGTCCGACAAATGCACTTGCGAGATGCACCGGGCAAATGCTTCTCAAAGGCACAATATCAAAGATTTCGTATCCAAAAAATTTGTGAATGATGTTTAAATATTTAACTATAAACCATAAAAATTTTACTTTAATCACTTATTTCTTTCCTTCCCAAAAAATGCTCAAAAAAACTATTTTTTGAAACCTCTAAACCAGGCTCCGCCTAAAACGAAATCCATGCATGGTGACACTAGTTATACATATATACAATTACGTTACATATTTAAACTCCAATGATCTGGATTGTAACTTTGTCATATCGAAAGCGGAATATACAAACTTCCCCGTTCAGCGCCAAATTTATAATAGATTGAATTGAAAAAGATTAGATACCAAAATTATAGACTCCAAATTCTAAGACATGATTGAAAATGGATTTTTTGACATGTTGAGACTTTAAAAACATTTTCCTAAAAATCCAGCATACCATTACTTAAAATCGGCAACATTCCGACCGATGTTCCGATGGATCAGATTTTGCCAAAGAAAACTTTTCAGTGATAACAACGCTTCAACTTAATGAACGGAAAACGTCAAAACTTCGATTGATGACATAAAAATAAATTTTCTAATATAATAGTCAAATCGACCAGATAAAAGGAATGAAAACAATGCAAATGAGACAAATGTATCTCATAAATGTGGCAAGTTGCTAGTCACACAATCGCGCACACTAGATTTGAAGGCGTCACTTTACTAATAATTACCAAACAATTTCACGGTCAGCGATCTGAAGTGCGTTCGTAAGGCAATTCGAAAATACTGCAGAATTGAGCGAAAGATAATGTGAAAGAAAATGCTTAGCACTCACCTTTAGTATAAAAGCGCAGGTTAACAAAAACTAATCACAGTTCACCCAGATCTATCACAGCTGTTAATTTAGTTTGAAACAATGGGATCCAAGGTGAGTTCGATTGATATATTTATCTTATACTTATGTATGTTAAAATTCTCTGTATT
Source organism: Bactrocera zonata (assembly GCA_037783105.1). Classification (NCBI taxonomy): domain Eukaryota; kingdom Metazoa; phylum Arthropoda; class Insecta; order Diptera; family Tephritidae; genus Bactrocera; species Bactrocera zonata. Next base: position 175,592 of record JBAWJQ010000207.1, on the reverse strand, counting down.
TTCGGTAGATATTCGCTGCACTCGTATGTTGCTTCGCGCTGATGGTAGTCAGTGCCTTACCGTACGGACATCATGGACATGGTCATGGGGGTCACAGTGCTTCCAGTCATGCTTCGGTGCATTTAGTTTCACACGACGATCATCACGATCATCACGGTCACCACGGTCATCATGGACACGGACATGGACACGATGATGGTCATGATTCACACGCTGAGTACAAATTCAATTATGGCGTTAAGGATACGAAGACGGGTGATATCAAAGAGCAGAGTGAACATCGCGATGGTGATAAGGTGTCCGGACATTATGAACTGATTGAAGCGGACGGCCACAAGAGAACTGTGCACTATACGGCTGACAAGCACAGTGGTTTCCATGCCGTCGTGCACCGTGAGCCCACACACCATCATGTAGCTGATCATGGACACACCAGCTATCATGGTGGACACGCTGAGGTTGAATCGCACGATGGTGGAGATGGTGGGGATGGTGGTCATGGCCACGGTCATGATTATGGACATGGTTATGGACATGGTCATGATCATGGTCACGGTCATTCTAGTGGCTTTTCAATCAAACAAGAACATGGTGTTGCGGTTCATCATCATGGCGGACATGATTTCGGTGGACATGGTGGACATTAGATGATTTATCTATGCCAATTTATGATGGATTTTTACTGTTGTTATGTAGAGAATATTTTTATTTTAGTCGAAATTGAAATGATTGTTGAAAACTGATCTGATATTATTAAAGTTACTTAAAAGTTAACAGAACCCGATTATGTTTTATTTGGAAATGCTTATAGAATGCAAATTGATTGTCTCGAATAGAATTTTCATTTAATTAAATTGTGAAAGGATATCAGCCTTTTTCCAATTCTGAAGTAACTTAATTCTCTTATTTAAGGTCAGAGAAATACATCAATCATAAAAATACGTAATCTCGGTTTAGCCGTCAGAGTTAATTTATAATGCGTACTTCCTTAGTATCATAATAATATTCCAAAAAAGCAATAGAGATGTCTTGAAAAGAGGGTTGATTTTGTGTTCCTGATAGAAGATTTAAACTGCAGATCTAACCATGCCATCCATTTAACCAGTCTTCTCCTTCTTCTAATAATATGAAGATCTTAGAATAAAACTTATACCGGTTGTGAGAACTTCTGTGCCTGTCATACATATGAGAAATGGAATCGGCATCTTTTCTTCCGACAATATTGTGATGAGATACTAATAGTTGACAAGAACCTTTCAGTATTTTCCCAAGCCCTCATATGCCAATATAATAATTTCTGTAATTATATTTGACTTTATACTATATACCATATCGGTCAGTACCTAAGATAATTTACTATAATTCAAACATACATATGTAAGTTAATGGCTAATACTTCCCAGTGGGATATGGTAGACATTGGTAAACGAGCGAGGTAAACGATGCAGAATGATAGTATCGCTTACTCCGATCAAATAAAATTAACATGACGATGTCTTAGGAAAAGTAACTCTTCACCCCTTTCGCTTACCATAACGACGAAAAGTTCTTAGATGCCAAAGTCAATAGCAGAATAAAAAAATTGCTTATTAATTTTACTTTATTGATGAAAGTGTATATATGTGTTTCGCTAGAAAAATAATTATTTATGTATAAAGAGGAATGGTTTTCTGTTACTTTTGTGGCTGAGTCTCTTTTCTTTTTTTTTCCAAGCAACGAGACTTTGAGCTTTTTTGACTTTGAGGAGCATACTCCGATTCGGTGAAGCCTTCTACTTTTACACATTTTACAAAAAAGAGTTGAAGCCATGTCTAGTTATTAATTTGAAGCTATGTCCTTCAATGATAAAAGCACGAAAAACTTACTAAATAGTAACGCATTAAAGTGCTTAAGTTCCTTTAACGATTTTTTGCCCTTCACACTCAAGTAATTATTTTCCAGCAACAATTCGACCAGGTCTTATTTTATAAATATCTGCAATAAAAAAAATTTATCGTGGTAACTCATCTTATAGATCCTTCCTGTCAATAATCGCTAGAAATACAAATTGGTCATTGTAAGGCAGGCACATTATTTTGTACAAAATAAGTTCGACATCATAAATTTGCATGCTTCTTCGGTGTCAATGTTAGCAATTAAAACGCTCCGGTCTACCAACGATTTTAAAGGTTCCGTAAATAGACTGCAGCAGTCGTTCGTAACTTTTCCAGGCGTATAAACATCATCATCTTTTTTCGAAAATCTTGTAATTTCTATTACCACTCCTGGCTTGACGTAGCAAAAATTATCCGGTAACTTATCGCTGATACAAGCCGTTTCCATAAAATCGGGTAACCTTACCACATCTATTGACTTTTGAACCCACATGCATAGCTGGCTTTTGTAAAATCGTATTTATATTGGTATCTGTTATTTATTCGTTGTAATGTTGTAATGAATTGCTTTAGACTTTGCAAGAAATTTTCGATAGGATATGTTGAGAGTGAATTCAGAAAACCGCATGATTGGACGGAATTCACCAAATGCAGCACGGAATGTATATTGCATCTCACGTTTTCTAATTAAGCAGTTGTTTTATTTCTTTAAATTATTTTCATAGGTTTTTTGTGACGAAAAAAAAATGCATATGCACAAAAACCACAAAGAGAAGTGGTATTAAATACAGTCAGGCACAATGTCTTTCAAAGCAACCATTCCCGTGTAAAGTACGGATTTTCGGAACTCTACTGCTTTCCATCTTCCAATTTCATCTCAGCTTCGTGGTTTTGGGGTAAATTCGTTTAGTAAGTAAGGTAAGTTTTCGACAGCATATTTTTCTGTTGCTATGTCAACTGATATCCCTCATTCGGGCCATTAATTAGGTATTTTAGAATTTTTCTTACAACTTCAAGGTCTAAGAAGCACATTGATTCAACATGAAAAGCGCAGACCCATTCCCACACCTATTTCTTCGAGACACGATTTTCCATTTCCTGTCCCATTTCCTGGCGCAACAGTTCTCAATATGCAGGCCTTTCGAAGATATAGATTTTTAACTAATCTTCTATTATGACTCTTTGAGAACATTTTTTATTTCTTTATTCAAAATTTTGCCACAAAATCAAACTATTTTTATTTATAATGAACTTTTATGAAGCAAATGTGTGCCAAGTTCTCCCTATTTTTGCCAAGTCATCAAAGATATGTGCGTTTTAGCGTTGTTTTGATAGAAGATGAAGCCCTTTCTGTTGATCAGTTCCACTTTTTTTCAATTGCTTGCTTCAGTCTCATCATTTGTTGACGGTAAAATGAAAAATCATTCAATGGACTAGGCTGGAGCAGCGGATAGTGAATGATTCTTTTCCAAAACTAACATTCAGCATAATCTTACAAGATGTCAATCCTGGCTTTGCGATCATTTGTTGAGTTTCACCACCCTTGGTCCATGCTTTCTTTCGCACATTATTGTCGTAATTGATCCATTTTTCGAACTGATACAGCATCGTCTCCGTAAATTACGTATTTTGACGAAATATTTTCTTGAGTACCTAAACTAGAAGAAATCGGTTTTAAGTCTTGCGGTATTTTCGCTAGTTGGCGCTGAAAGCGCGTAGTTCTAGTTTTATTCGTCACATCGGGTCATGCTATACTTTTTTGGAAAGTCCATTTCACGCGCTAACACGTGTTTGATTGATTGTCGTTTCTTTTAAGTCGTTCGTGAGTTATAGCGTCGCAAACATGGAGCAAAATAAAAATAAAAAGAAAACTACTACGATCAAGCCGCCAATAAAATTTGTGCAGTTGATGGACCCGATTCAGTTTCCATTTCCACCGCACAAATGTGGTTCCAACGTTTTCGTTCTGGTGTAGAGGTGGTCGAAGATGCGCCATGCTCCGGAAGGCCTATCGTCGAAAATTGCGATAAAATCGCGCTGAATTGGTCGAAAGAGACCGGCATAGTAGTCATCAAACCGTTATAAACCATTTGAAGAAGCTTGGAGTCACTAGAAGCTCGATGTATGGGTGCCACACGAATTGATTCAATAAAAATACCGCAAGACTTTTTTGACAACCGATTATATGGCGTCTTTCATCTTACCGATTGATTTTTGTTGAATATAACAGAAGTTATACAAGTATACTGAATTAAAAAAAAACGCATTTTTTAATCTCAATCGGAGGTAATTGAATTCTCAAGAAGTCGATAAATCGCACGAGATATCAGAATACCACACACCACGTTAACCCGTTTCAAGCAGCAGAAAAGATCGACGCCATGAGCATAACGTTCTTCAAAAACTGGCCAGTGCATTGTAATGTAACATTAGTTGCGAATAACTTTTTTCATCATTAGACCCTTGCCTTATAGCAAAAACACTTTAACGAGAAGATCCAGCAACCAAAATTTTTTTAAGGATTACGACTACAGAATAAGCATCCAATGAGAATAAGCTTCCAATGTTTGATTAAATATCGTAGTGAACCCTAGCTTCCTCAGTATTTAAGTCCAGCCATGTCAGCCTAAAAAAATTATAAACCAAAAAATTAGATAGTACTTTGCTTACCTCAAAGTCCAGTATTGGATCAGGGTACCAGTGGCAGCCTTCTAATCGAAGTGACGACAGAGTAGAGATATACGCAAATAGTTTACCAAACCATATTTCCAAACGTGACCAAGATACTGATATTTGCTTCAAAAAGAGAAAAATTCAATTCAACACATAGGAAAAACTAAAATTCCTAAAAGAATATAAGACTAATTAAACCGAGTAGACATAGAAAATATATGGCAATTGTTAGTTCGTCTATTAAATATATTTGATTTAAAACCGTTATCATATTTATTATTAATGAAAAATAACAAGGTCAGCGATTTGCGCTGCATTCGTAAGGCAATTCGAATATACTGCAGAATTGAACGAAAGATAGTGTGAAAGAAAATGTGTGGCACTCAAATTTAGTATAAAAACGTAAATTAACAGCATACTATGCACAGTTCACCCAGATCCATCAAAGCAGATAACTTGAATTGAAACAATGGGCTCTAAAGTGAGTTCAATTGATATACTTATCTTACATCTATATATATTAGTATGAAAATTCTCAAATTCTCTGTTTTTCGGTAGATATTCGCTGCACTCGTATGTTGCTTTGCACTGGTGTTAGTCAGTGCCTTACCGAACGGCCATCATGGACATGATCATGGGGGTCACAGTGCTTCCAGCCACGCTTCAGTGCATTTAATCTCACACGACGATCATCACGGTCACGACGGACATGGACATGGACATGATGATGGTCATGACTCACACGCTGAGTATTACTTTAGTTACGGCGTTAAGGATACGAAGACGGGTGATATCAAGGAGCAGAGTGAACACCGTAAAGGTGATAAAGTGTCTGGACATTATGAACTGATTGAAGCAGACGGCCACAAGAGAACTGTGCACTATTCGTCTGATAAGCACAGTGGTTTCCATGCCGTCGTACACCGTGAGCCCACACACCATCATGTACCAGATCATGGCCACACCAGCTACCATGGTGGACACGCTGAGGTTGAATCGCACGATGGTGGAGATGGTGGGGATGGTGGTCATGACCACGGTCATGACTCTGGACATGGTTATGAACATGGCCACGAAGGACACACTAGCTACGATGGTGGACACGCCGAAGTTGAATCGTACGATGGTGGAGATGGTGGGGATGATGGTCATGACCACGGTCATGATTCTGGACATGGTTATGAACATGGCCATGAAGGACACACTAGCTACCATGGTGGACACGCCGAGGTTGAATCGTACGATGGTGGAGATGGTGGGGATGACGGTCATGGCCACGGTCATGATTATGGTCATGATCATGGTCACGATCACGGTCATTCTAGTGGCTTTTCAGTCAAACAAGAACATGGTGTTGCGGTTCATCATCATGGTGAACACGATTTCGGTGGACACGGTGGACATTAGATGATTTATCTGTACAAAATGATAACAACAAATAATGGAATTTTATTTTTGTTAAGTAGAGAATATTTTTATTTTAGTCGAAATTGAAATAATTGCTGAACATTTATCTGATATTATTAAAGTTACTTAAGAGTTAACAAAAACGGAAAATGTGTATAGAATGCAAATTGATTGTCTCGAATAGATCGTGATCTAGTATTACGAGTTGACAATAACCACTACTTTCCACACAGTTGTCATGGAAAGACGAGCTCTGAATTTCATTAATATAACTTTATAGTCTGTAATTTTTACATAAAAAATTGCATATCTAGAAGACACTATCTGTGCAAAGTATTGTTCTTGTGACTTCATTGGACCTAGATTTATATATTGCTCAGGGAAGATGGGATTTAAAGTTGTTTTAAATGGGAATAATAAGGCTTGTAGGCCATTTTCATAGTGTAACATATGCATCTTCAGTCTTATGCCCCAAATTCACTTGATATTATTCGAATAGTTCATTCGCTACTAAATTTCTCCTAAAAGTGGACAATGCCCAGTTTTTGTACTGTGTTCAGTTTTTCTACACTAACTGGAACGGAATACACATAATGGTCATATCATAAGGAGGAGCTTAAAAGGTTTATTGTCATCATGTTTGGTCTATTTATCTTGAAAGTTTTGTAAAATATACACTTTAAGGTGCTATATACAGTTAGAGCTATCAAAAAATCGATTTTTTTAAATTTTATTTTCTTAGTACACATATATTTTAGAATTCATAAAGAAAATTCATAACGTTCCGGTGAATATTTTCGAAGTTACACGCAAATTTGAAAAGGCATTTCAGAGTGCTTGGAAGTACAAGGCCATTATTTAAACGCGTTTTTCCAAAATGGTATTTTTAATGTCAGTGACAAACATTACTCAAAACCAACCTAACCAATTAGTCTCAAATTTTAACACGAGTTTTTAAAATAATTTTTTTAGTAATCAGTCAAAGATTTTTTTCACCAATAAATATTTTTTTATAAACAATTTAAGGTCGAAATTTTTCCTACGAAAAAGTGTGGGCATTAGCTGCCCGCTATAATATTATTGATTATTTAGGTCTAAAAATATTGTCCTCTTAGTTTAGTTTTTACGATCGGAAATACAAAGAAGTCAAAATAAGTCATTCGGTGCCAAGTCAGGACTCTACTGATGATGACTCAACAAATCGATCTTTTGAGTGCTCAAAAATATAGTTGTTTCAGTCGATGTATGAGAGCTCGTATTGTCGTAGCGGAGAGTGACCCTTCTTCGGTGGTTGGTTTTCCTGATTACTTAAAAGACAACTCGCAAACAAATGGTTGCTAACCCGACATAATTTATTGTGTATGTATCGGTACGATTGCGATATGTCCAGCTTTCTTCCGAAACTCTTTTGAGCGAATCGGATATTGCTCATGTAATATTGAATGTATGCTACTTCTTTAATGCTCATAGTTGTGTCAATCTCCCGATAAGCCACATGATCTTCCATTATGAGTTTGCGTACAGCATCAATAGTTTCCGGAACAAGAACTAACTATTTGCCACGTAGTGATCTACGATCTAGACTGATTTCACTATGCCATCAATACACAATGGAGCTTCATCGTCAAAAATTTAGTTAAATTTGACTCTTCATGTGTTAATCCTCGTCGAAAGTTTTAAAAAATAATCGCGCCAAAATGTTCGCGATTTAATTCCATTTTTTCATGCAGAAGAATATTTTAAGTTACTGTAAATAACACAAGTAGCGCTCGTATGTCAAAATGTTCTGAGTATATAAACCATGAAAAATGTCAAATTTAACGATAAAATTATGAGGTGTCATATTGCAACACTAGTGCTGATCAAATCTCAAAGCATACTATATTCTGGTTAAATGAGCAAATATATATGTTAACAGACAGTTAAAATTCGAAAATATTTGGTTTTTAAGCATTTATTAGCGATTTCAACGTTTTTTATATTCGCGCCAATTCAATGTCGGTCTTTGACTTCAGGGGGTATTCTAGTCTAGAAATTTAAACAAAAAAATCTATTTTTTTTATATTTTCAAAGTTTAACTATTCAAGAATATGTGTTCAAGAGGAGTTTTCAAAATTCAAATTATTTTCGGAGATATAGGCATTTTTCTGACGCGGCATCCAAACTGGTTCGGCCGGAACGCGAAACCTTAAACGCGTTTTTCTCAAAACTGCATTTTTCGGAACGATGCCCACGATTTCTCAGGTTCTACTGGACCGATTTACTTGAAATATTTATAGAGTCTTCTTTATAGGCTTGTCTACGGTTGGAACTAGCCCCATTCCCCAATTTTTATTTTTATTCATAGTTTTAGGCAGTCACCATTTTGTGAAAAGCTTTTTTTCCCACTTTTCCGTAGTTCCAGCCATTGCGCAATTATCCTAGATTAATTTTTTTTTTTCTTTTTGGTTTCAGATAACTAGGAGGGTTGAAATCATGGGCATGGTCACATGGAAATTTTTAGAGACCCCCCACCTCGTCAGCCCATAATTTTTGAAATTTTTTACTTTTTTTAGTTTTTATTATTTTTCTCTACTCTTCTAAAACTAACAAATAACTAATAAAAAAATGGATGGTAAAAAAATTAATTGCCTTTTTTTTACGACACTTTAAAAATTACCTGAAATTCATGCTTCTAGACTAGAATACCCCCTTTTGCATTTTTAATCCATTCAAGAGTAAAAATTCAAAGAAAACATGTTGTCATGAACGTTTCTGGGATTACGACTTTAGAAAATGCATCTGGTATTTTCGGAAATTTGACGAACGACTGCTAATTTAGTTCACATCTTTATAAGCACTTGGCTCTTCAGTATGAAAGTTCAGCCCCTCGAACGGACCTACTGTAACCGATTGATGCTAATTGACCTAAGAGGAACCCATTGCATGGTTAGTTTGCTACGAATTTCTGCAATAGAAAAGAACAAACTAACAAATTAGATAACATTTTTTGTAGGATACGTAACATAAAAACATCTCCCTTCAATTCCAAGCATGTAGAAAATTGAACTGATCGGGAATGGATTTTACATTTTGAGAGCACCAAAATTGTAAAAGCAAAACTAAAAGTTTTGAAGAAATTTAGATTTTCGACACTTTGAGAAATAAATTTAGCTCAAAGGTATAGGATCACGTAACAGTGACAATCTTCCGATTGAAGTGGCGATAAAGTAGAGATATTCGCAGATTGTTTACAAATCCAAATTTTCAAATGTGATCAACCACCAGCTTATTGATAATTGCTTCGAAAAAAGAAAAATTCGATTCAACACATAGGCAAAATTAAAATTAAGAATGTAAGAATAGACAATTAAATAAATTAGGTTTCAATTAAATACATTAGATTTAAAACCGTTACCTTATTAATAACATAATTACGAAATAATAACAAGGTCAGCGATCTGCAGTGCGTTCGTAAGACAGCTCCAAAATACTACAGAATTGAAAGAAAAATAGTGTGAAAGAAAATGCTTGGAACTCAAATTTGGTATAAAAGGGTAGATTAACAGCATACTAAGCACAGTTCCACTAGATCCATTACAGCTACTAATTTGAATTGAAACAATGGGCTCCAAGGTGAGTTCGATTATTAAACTTATTTACACCTATGTATATTAGTATTGAAATGTTCAAATTCTCTGTTTTTTTTGGTAGATTTTCGCTACACTCATATGTTGTATCGCACTGGCGTTGGGCAGTGCCTCACCGTACGGCCATCATGGACATGATCATGGGGGTCACAGTGCTTCCAGTCATGCTTCAGTGCATTTAGTCTCACACGACGATCATCACGATGATCACGGTCACCATGGACACGGACATGGACACGACGATGGACACGACACACACGCTGAGTATCACTTTAGTTACGGCGTTAAGGATACGAAGACGGGTGATATTAAGGAGCAGAGTGAACACCGTAAAGGTGATAAGGTGTCCGGACATTATGAACTGATTGAAGCCGACGGTCACAAGAGAACTGTGCACTACACATCTGACAAGCACAGTGGTTTCCATGCCGTAGTGCACCGTGAGCCCACACACCATCATGTACCAGATCATGGCCACACCAGCTATCATGGTGGACACGCTGAGGTAGAATCGGACGATGGTGGTGATGGTGGGGATGGTGGCCACGGTCATGATTATGGACATGGTTATGGACATGGTCATGATCATGGTCACGGTCATTCCAGCGGCTTCTCAATCAAACAAGAACATGGTGTTGCGGTTCATCATCATGGTGGACATGATTTCGGTGGACATGGTGGTCATTAGATGATTTTTCCGTACAAATTTGTGATAGATTCGAGTTGTTTTTATTTAAAATTATTATATTATTATGATCAAAATTAAAATGCGTTTTCAAAATTGATCTGACATTAATAAAGTTACTTACTTAAAAGTTAACAAATATAAATAATGTAACTGTACCCTGGTTTGATTTCACCGACTTTATTTTTTCCCTTCAAAAAACAATATTTTATCAACACGAGAAATTCTTGGTATCCATTTTTCACAATACTTCACCCAAAATAATATAATTCACAAGCTAATGATCAGACTGCTGTCGAATGTATAGTACTATATATACCCGTCTTACGGATTTCATTCTAGTAGCGCAATATATGTTTCAGGCCAGGGACTTTTCAATTGACCTGTTAAATGTATTTAGCTAATATAACGATTTTCGCAATAAAAAATATAAAATTAACATATTTTATTGTAGAAAATTAATCAAGAGTTCATGAACCCGACCTAGCCCCTTAAACTAAATGTGGTGATTTTTTGTATTCTTGACTCTATGCCACGTATATTGGATTTTTGTTGGTCTATATTAATAAAATTGTGTAAAAATATTATTTTAGCAGACTTTAAGAGCTTCCTCGCAGCGACGATATCTCAGAAAGTCTGTTAATCGTACGCGAAATTAGAGAGCCACACACCTCCCCAACGACTTCATTTGTGAGGAAAGCCAAATCATTTAAAATACTTTTTCGCATTAATGGCTTTATTTGTTCCAAATGCATACATACGAGTATTCGTACTCCAATATACGCGCACGTTCCTATTATACCCTCCCATTCCATCCACACGATTTATGCACACATGTGTACACCCACGTAGACAAGGTGTAAATCCTCTCAGAAGAGAGCGTGTAAACCGCCTGCCAACCAATTTGGCTGTTTGAATTCGATTGTTTTTATCGGCTTACATTTAAAAATAAAAGGCAGAGATTTAGCTGTGATTTAGCTTCCAAGATGTTGGTGAGGGTATTTTTGTGGTGGAAACAAAGGCAAACACAAAAAGTATGTTAAAATAAGAAATGAAAACAAAATGAAAGAAAAAAGTTAAAAATAAAATGTTGTTTCCTGGAAATCGAAGTCTTATGCGTCTTATGCCCCTGGAGGTGGGCCTAAATGTGGCGAAAAAGTAAGTCGTAAGTAAACGTTGGAAAATACAACAAACAATATACTGTGAACTTTCCTCCTGTTTTCAGCACTTAGTATATGATTTCATTTCTCTTACGCAATACAAAAACCACTGTTGCTGTGGCATTGTTGCTTTTCAGCTTTGGATTTTATTGCTTTTGTTTTATTTCAAATGTTTTCTTTCCCTTTTTTTTGAACGTGCACAATAATCTATACATAAACGCCTATTTGAGTGGATTGTTTTCTTTCAACGAAAGGTGGGAACATAGCCTACGATAAATATCTTTAGAAAACTTTGCTCATTTGGGTGCTTAAGAGGCGCTATAAAACGAATATACCCCCAACTCTTCAGCATTAGGTTGAGTTGTGTTGAGTTCGTATTGTGAGCGACGCAAACTTCCGGCGAAGTCGGCATCGAGAGTGTGCTCAGACACTTTGCTTAAGTACAGAAAATGGATATTATTTCAAGATTGCATAGTTCTCTAGGTAGTCAAACACTTTTTATCAGGAATCTTTATAGTGCGAAGCATAGAATTTGCATTGGTGTAAATTACCTAACACCTATGCAAAGTAGTGTTTATATGCTCTTTGTATAATGCCGCGTGAAACGAGTTGAATAGCACAGAATAACTCGAGTTAGAGTGCAATGGAACAAAGCTGTGATGTTTGTTCAAAAGAAACCCCGATTTTTCCTTATCTGGTTTAGTCGGAGCTTTGTTGATGACCGCCTGCTGGCTTAGTTAATAATTGATCATGTGGTTAATCAGTATCAGAGTTAAACCCAACGAGTGAACTATCAGTCCTTCGCCGCCGTATTTGAATAGCTCTACTGGCAATCCATCGGCCTGCCGCTTTGTTGTCCTTCAGACGGGTAATTGCTATTCGAACTTTTTCATGGACAGGGAATGGAACGTTTGCTCCATCGTCATCGGTGATGATGAATTTTCTTATGCAGGAATCTGGTACTACAGAAAACCATATTTCGGGCCTCGGCGAAGTCGATCTGCCTCACCCCATCTTGGGATGTTTCACCGTGGAGGCTGAATTTTTCAACTGTTGTGCCAAAGATATCTTCTTTGCTTACCCTGTCGTTAAAGTCGCCGAGCATGATTTTGACACCGTGGCGTGGTAGCTTTTTGTCCGATATGTTGAAGAACTTCGCTTTGATGCGGATTATGGCTAGACGTTCATCCACCGCGGCGAATGTCAGGGACTTGGCAATGGAGTCTCTATCCTCCCCCCGAATTCTGCACGGCTTTTTGCGCTCCTTTATATGGCCACTTTTGTAAATGCCACAAGGACCTACTCGTGTCAATCCTTGTCCCGTCCATCCCACCTCTTGGACCTCGGTGATGTCCGCCTTTACTTTTACGAGGACATCAACAACCTGGGCAACGGCACCTTCCCAACTATATACTCGTATATACAGATGGACAGAAAGACGAGCGTGGTTAAATCGACTCAGCTCGTCACGCTTATCATTTATTGAACACTTTATGGGTTCTTCGACGTTTCCTTTACATGTTTGAAACATCATGGTAAACTTAATATACGCTGTTGAAGGTAAAACGAAAGTTCTGAACACAAAAGCGACCTTCAGAAGAGTTGTCAAACCCGGTTCAGAAATGTAACAAACATCCTTATGTTCCAAAACATTATTATCTATGTAACTTGTCTTCCACACATGGCTTCATCCTCCACCACTTAATGAAACCCAGAGAGTATTTAATTACAATGTAGTATATTATTATCGATTGAGGATAATTTAGTATAATTTTCGCTTAGAGTTATCCATTCACGATTTTATCGAATAATGAAGTTCTTCCCTTCGAGTCTGAAGTTTTCGGTGTCACCCGAACTTATTCCATTTATTAGAAGATAAGAGAGGAGAAATGGGTGGCAATGTCAACTTATAATAGGTAAACCGAATTTGTCTTATCGAAATAATAATACACAATGAACATTCAACTCCGTATAAGTAACAGAATCAATGTTGCAAATCGTTAGGTCGTAAATTATGTACATTAAGTCTAAAGGTGTTACGTTACTTATAATTACTCAACTCAACAAATCTGAAAGAAAAATTTGCGACGGATGTGTTAAGAGATCTGTGGAGTATTTGAAGTGTTCTGATTACATATATTTAAGTTAAAAAAATTTCCTTCACGTAAATCTTTCCTTATTTTAGTTAATGGTGGTGATTCATTCCCTACACCCCTTGACTGCAACACAAAAAATCCCACGTTAGGAAATGTTAACATCATGTCTGGTTTTAGCAACCCAAAATTAACAAGAAACAGCCTCTAATAACACATTCGCAAAATGACAGTAAACAAGTGTTACCAAATTATTTCAAGGTCATCGGTCTAAAGTGCATTAGTGCGGCAATTAGGAAATGCTGCAGAAATAAGCGAAAGATAATGTGAAAGAAAATGCTTCGAACTCAAATTTGGTATAAAAGCACAGGTTAACAGCAAACTAATCACAGTTCACCCAAATCCACCACAGCTGCTAATTTGAATTGAAACAATGGGCTCTAAGGTGAGTCTCATACAAATGCATTTTAGAATGGAAATTCTCAAATTCTCTGTTTTTTTTTACAGATTTTTGCTGCACTCGTATGTTGCTTTGCACTGGTGGTAGTCAGTGCCTTACCGTTTGGTCATCATGGACATGGTCATGGTCACAGTGCTTCCAGTCATGCTTCGGTGCATTTAGTCTCACACGACGATCACCACGATCACCATGGTCACCACGGAGTCGGGCATGGACACGACGATGGTCATGACTCACACGCTGAGTATCACTTCAATTATGGCGTTAAGGATACGAAGACGGGTGATATCAAAGAGCAGAGTGAACACCGTGATGGTGATAAGGTGTCCGGACATTATGAACTGATTGAAGCGGACGGCCACAAGAGAACTGTGCACTATACGGCTGACAAGCACAGTGGTTTCCATGCGGTGGTACACCGTGAGCCCACACACCATCATGTACCAGATCATGGACATACTAGCTACCATGGTGGACACGCCGAGGTTGAATCGCACGATGGTGGAGATGGTGGGGATGGTGGTCATGGCCACGGTCATGATTATGGACATGGTTATGGACATGGTCATGGTCATGGTCACGGTCATTCTAGTGGCTTCTCAATCAAACAAGAACATGGTGTTGCGGTTCATCATCATGGCGGACATGATTTCGGTGGACACGGTGGACATTAAATGATCTATCTGTACCAATTTATGATGGATTTTTATTTGTGTTATGAAGAGAATATTTTTACTTTAGTCGAAATTAATTCATTGTTCATCATCAATGTTGCAAATCGTTAGGTTACTTAAAAGTTAACAAAAACGGAAAATGTCTTGTTTTGAAAATGTTTTTAGAATGCAAATTGATTATCTGGAATTGAATATCCTTCTAAATAAATTTGCTTAAATTCCTGTCAATACATAGAGCTACATTTCACACTCGGAAGGAACCACAATACTTTTCTAAAATGCAGGTCAGAGAAATTTGTAGACTTCAAGTTATCCAAAGTTAATTAAGCGGTGTAGAACTCTCACAAGTTTTTTTGTGAGCTTCATAATGTATGAAACTTATGTTCTTAGAATTATTTACAGAAGTTGTTTTAAATCTAAGTATGACGCCTTTAAAATACGTTCTCTAGTCCTAAGTGGCAGAGTGAATTTATAATGCGTATTTCCTTAACATCATAATAAGTAATACTCAAAAACATATTGATACACTATATAATAAAGATGTCTTGAGAAAAGAGTTGATTTTGTGTTCCTGATAGAAGATTCAACAACCGTTCAGTACTTTCCGCAGTCCCCATGTACCATTATAATGATTTCTGTTATTACATTTGTGTTAATACCATATTACTGATACCATATACCATATCGGTCAGTAATATGTAATGTTAATATGTTAAAGGTTACAGACTGACCTAGTTTCTACATTTTGCTTAATGTTCTCGAATAAGACTATATGCCTTAAAACGTATAGCACATCCATCGTTGCACAGTAAAAATACAAAGAAATATAAATTACATATTATTCTAATTCTGTATGTTCACACATTCGTCTATATGCACATAATAATTGACAGCTACTTATTTAACAAGTAGTCTAGTAGCTAACATCACCGCCGTCCAAGAAATGCGATGGACGGGACAAGGACAAAGACGAGTAGGTCCTTGTGGCATTTACTACAGTGGCCACAAAAAGGACCGCAAATTCGTTATGAGATTCGTGGTGGGAGAGGCTCCTTTGCCGAGTACTATCATTCACCCCGGTGGATGAACGTCTAGCCACAATCCCCATCAAAGCGAAGTTCTTCAACATATCGCTGATTTGCGCCCACGCCCCGACGAAATAGAAGGACAATGTGACCAAGGATGCCTTCAAAATCGTGCTTGGCGACTTTAGCGCTAGGGTCGGCAAGGAAGATATCTTTGGCACAACAGTCGATAAATTCAGCCTCGACGAGAAAACATCCCCAATTGGATTGAGGCTGATCGACTTCGCCGGGGCCCGAAATGTGGTTATCTGAAGTACTATATTCCAGCGTAGAAAAATTCGTCAAGCTACCTGACTGTCGCCGAATCGATATACCACCAAGCAGATAGATAACGCTGTGATAGACGGAAGACATGTCTACAGTATTTCAGACGTGCGTACGCTCCGAGATCCTAACATCGACTCGGATCACTATCTTGTTGCAGCCGAGACACGCAACCGCCTCTGTGCAGGTTTGACGTCGAAAAGCTGCAAAAGCTTCGTCAAGATCGTGAAGGACTCACCGGGCCCTTCGATACCAAACGAGGTTTCAGACAAGGTGACTCCCTTTCGTGCGACTTCTTCTATCTGCTGCTGGAGAAAATAATTCGAGCTGCAGAACTTTATCAAGCAGGTACAATCTTCTATAAGAGTGTACAGCTGCTGGCCTATACCGATGATATTGATATCATTAGCCTCAATACCCTCGTCTTTAGTTCTGCTTTCTCCAAACTGGATAAGGCAACGAAGCAATTGGGTCTGGTTGTGAACGAGGGCAAAACGAAATATGTCCTGTCATCAAATAAATAGTTGTCGCACTCGCGACTAGGCTCCCACGTCACTGTTGACAGTCATAATTTCGAAGTTGTAGATAATTTCATCTACCTTGGAACCAGCATTAAAAGCAACAAGAAAGTCAGCCTCAAAACTGAGTACTAAGTAGGCAATTGAGAAGTAAAGTCCTCTCTCGGTAAACAAAAATAAAACTCTATATGTCATTCGTTATTCCCGTCCTGCTATTTGGTGCGGAGGCATGGGCGATGACAACCTTAGGAGTTTTCGAGAGAAAAGTTCTGCGAGAGATTTATGGTCTTTTGTGTGTTGGCCACGTTGAATATCGCATGAGCTGTATGAGATATGCGACGACATTGACACAGTTCAACGAATTAAGAGACAGAGGTTGCGCTGGCTAGGTCATGTCATACGTATGGACGAAAAAACTCTAGCTCTGAAAGTATTCGTCGCAATACCCGCCGGGTGAAGCAGACCTTTACCACGTTAGAAAGACCAGGTGGAGAAGGACCTGGCTTCGCTAGGCATCTCCAATTGGCGACATTGCGATAAAATAAGCGACTGACGCGTGTTAACTCGGCTATAATCGCGTAAGCTGTGTCCACACCAGTAAAGAGTCCATTTCCTCATCTCTGAAGCTAATTTCTAAACTGGCGACATTGTATAGTAAAATCTCTTAATCACGAGTCCGAATCTTTCAAATATTTGAAGATTTATTTCCAAACCTTTAGAGGCGAAAATATAATCTTAAATATTTGAAGGCTTTGAAGGAGTAGAGATATATGCAAATTGTTTACCAAACCATATTTTCAAACGTGACCAAGATACTGATATTTGCTTCAAAAAAATAAAAATTCAATTCAACACATAGAAAAAAATAAAATTCCTAAAAGAATATAAGATTAATTAAACCGAGTAGACATGGAAAATATGTGGCAATTAAATACATTAGATTTAAAACCGTTATCATATTTGTTAATACGGATTATAACAAGGTCAGCGATTTGCGTTGTATTCGTAAGGCAATTCGAAAATACTGCAGAATTGAACGAAAGATAGTGTGAAAGAAAATGTGCGCCACTCAAATTTGGTATAAAAGCGCAGCTTAACAGCACACCAAGCACAGTTCACCCAGATTCATCACAGCTGCTAATTTGAATAGAAAAAATGGGCTCTAAGGTGAGTTCGATTGTTATTTATTTTATACATATGTACATTATAATAGAATTTTTCAAAATCTCTGTTTTTTTTACAGATTTTCGCTGCACTCATATATTGCTTCGCACTGCTGTTAGTCAGTGCCTTACCGCACGGTCATCATGGACATGATCATGGGGGTCACAGCGCTTCCAGTCATGCTTCGGTGCATTTAGTCTCACACGATGATCATCACGATGATCACGGTCATCATGGACACGGACATGGACACGATGATGGTCATGACTCACACGCTGAGTATCACTTCAATTATGGCGTTAAGGATACGAAGACGGGTGATATCAAAGAGCAGAGTGAACATCGTCATGGTGATAAGGTGTCCGGACATTATGAACTGATTGAAGCGGACGGTCACAAGAGAACTGTGCACTATACGGCTGACAAGCACAGTGGTTTCCATGCGGTGGTACACCGTGAGCCCACACACCATCATGTAGCTGATCATGGCCACACCAGCTATCATGGTGGACACGCTGAGGTTGAATCGCACGATGGTGGAGATGGTGGGGATGGTGGTCATGGCCACGGTCATGATTATGGACATGGTTATGGACATGGTCATGATCATGGTCACGGTCATTCCAGCGGCTTCTCAATCAAACAAGAACATGGTGTTGCTATCCATCATCATGGTGGTCATGATTTCGGTGGACACGGTGGTCATTAAAAATTTAGGCAAAAAAAAAAAATATGACAAAATCTGTTTTTTTTATATAAAAAATTATTTTGTTGCTATTGAAACTTAAATTTTTATTGAAAATTGTTCTAATATTATTAAAGTTATTTAAAAGTTTATAACAATTGATCGTTTTTTTAAATATATCGTACTACGTGCAGAATAGAAAATATATCAGTCAAAGTATTAAAGAACTTCAAACTCCCCATTTACGCTGAAGGACTTATAAAGGGTATTGACTTCTTTTTATAATTGACAGTAATTGACCAGTATTTTCTTTCTGGGACTTTTTCATTTAAGGTTTATAGGGTTTGAATTTAAGTGGCCACGTTTATGATTCAATCTTTGGAGTGATAGACGGGATTAACCCGAAGCTTAAACGATGCGGGCCGCGCATTTTTTGAGAACCCTATCACGAATTTTGAGCTTCCTGGCATTATAAAATTTCGTCATATATATTTGGCAGCCAGTCAGTTAAGTTCGGGTAAAAAAAAAGTAGTTTTGGCTAAGTCAACCAGAACCAGAATCTAACTGACATTGAAGTCATGTATTTATTAAGTCATTAAACTATTTGTATTTTTAAATACATTTGGCTCTTGTTATTGGAAGTATGCTAAATGCTCTCCAATAGTTTTATAGCACAAATCGAATTTTCGTTCGAGTTTCCGGAGATAATAAATATTCATGAGATAAAATGAAACTATTGGTTATTACCGGCTGTAACTATGAGTGAACTTTTAGCAAGATATTACCAATCAACGCAAAATCGGTAGCTCTCGTCATTACAACCATTATACCCCGAACATGGTATATCAAGTTTGCCATGAAATATGTAAAAATCGGAGACCTTATCAAATATATATAAATGAGCATCATGATGAGATGAGTTGATTTGGTCATGCCCATGTTGAATAAGAACTGTTGCATGTAGTAAGACAAAAAGCCCTTGACGCCAAACCTAGAATATGTTTTAAGAAACTAAACTCTCCATTTTCCCATATAAGCTGTCTTCGCTTCGTCACTCTCCAGCGAATCGAGCAAACTATACCAGATACGCTAACATCTGAAGAAGAACGGAAATCTTCACATTCGCAGGGTCTAAGATCTAAGGAATGCTGGAATCTTTAGTTTTATTTCCATTATATATTCAAAAGTAAAAACTGCTGATGATATTAAAAATGTTATTTTCGGAAAGTGGGGGTGGATGTAGCCCGGTTTAACCCATTTTCAAACTTTACCGAGAATATACCATAAATATTCTAACTGGCTACTGTTTATTGGCGCTCGAAGTTAGAGCTGCCTTTCTCACTAAACCCGGAACATATAAAGCAGAAGGAAACGTCAGAGACATTACTATATATATGATGAACTGAGTTGATTTACCCATGTCCGTCTGACTGCATGTATACTAACTAATCCCTCAGTTTTTGAGATATTACTCTGGAATTTTGCACACGTCCTTTTCTCCCTAAGAACCTGCTAATTTGTCGGAACCGCCAATATACTACAGATATAGCATATAGCTGATATATAAAGGGAACGATCAAAATCGAGTTCTTGTATGGAAAACTTCTTTTCTTGCGAGATATTTTTACAAAATTTCGAAGCAATTATTAACAAAAATTCCCTAGAGCATCCGAAGAAATTTTCTAAATTGGATCAGATATATACTTTGCTGACCAAAGAAAACATGCTGATGAATAGAAAATCGATTAGAAAAATTTTTCATACAAGGTACATAAGCCGAATAGATATTATTCATCGAATTCTTTTTACAATGCGGTAAAGGGACGGACATCGGCAAACTGTGGGGAAAACTTCCACTAGAGAAATTGATGGCATAAAATAAAGAATAGGTAGACAAGCTTAAAGGTTTCTGTTGAAGGGATGTTTGCCTATTCCTCGTACAGCAAACGTTCTAGTGCATCCTATACATGATATTTAGAATTTAAATCTGGTTATTTTGAAGGTTTTTAAAGCTGCTTGAGAATGTTGTAGAGTAATTAAAGCTGTATGCTTCGATCGTTATCCTGT
Source organism: Bactrocera zonata (assembly GCA_037783105.1). Taxonomy (NCBI): domain Eukaryota; kingdom Metazoa; phylum Arthropoda; class Insecta; order Diptera; family Tephritidae; genus Bactrocera; species Bactrocera zonata. The sequence goes on along the minus strand of JBAWJQ010000207.1, from coordinate 155,154 downwards.
TGAAAAAAATAGTCCCTTCCAAAACCCAATCCTTCCGTTCTTTGCTTCGCGTTTATTTTTAAGATATTTAAATATGCATATTTGTGGACTCCCATTCGGCCCATACTATTACTAGTAATACACCTACAGATCATTACTTATTACTTCTTCATCATCATGCTTCACCGCATACATACATCTGGATTTTTTATCGAGTGCCTTGCTCGGCTTCGCCATAAAATCTTAAGACCCCTGATTTAAAAAACCGAAAACTTGCTTTCATCGGAAAATATAACCAGCTTGCCAAAACTCCTGGTACTTGTTTTAGTGCACTTTCGCGAAGGCAATATGTTCTTGCCTATTAACTGGCGATATAAATGACTTCTTGAATACGACTTTATCAAAAAAACATGTTTTTTTTTAATTTTGCGAACAGTTCCAGTGCATAGAGATTTATTTTCATTTTGAGCGATTTTGAATGCAGTTAGTCGGAGGTTTTGCCAAGCAATTTCTGTTATATGGTTTCGAGTTTTACGTTGTGCTAGTATTATTGGCCGCCCTGGACACACCGCGATCCAAAAAGACCTTATTTTTGTATTTTTTTTTTTTGTTGCTCTTTGTATGGAAGATTCTATTCCTACAACAATTGGACCGATTTTTCGTTACATTTTTCCTTCCTCGCAAAGTTTAACCATTATTTCCCTTTCAGAGAGGCTTATTTCTTTACTTTTATTCGAGATACGATATTCTAAATTTAAAAACAAACTGAATAAATGAAAAATCTTTAAAATTGCTACTTTTATGAAAACAAGTAAAACTATAATTTTCGACACTTTTACACGCGGTTATGACTTGAGGATTCTTCATTTTATTACTTTTATGCAGACGTTTTCTGCACTGCAAAATGACTATTTCTCAGATGGTCCAATTTTCCCTGAATCTTTCGAGCATTTCGACTGACAACTGGCGTATGACACGCGTGATGTTTTGCTTCAAGGTCTGAATCGAAGCGGGATTGTTCGCATAAATCTTAGACTTTACATATCCCCGCAGGAAAAAGTCTAGCGGTGTGATATCTCCCGATCTTGGTGGCTAATCAACCAGCCCAATTCGTGAAATTATCTGCTTACCAAAGTGTTCTCTCAATAAATCCATTGATCGTTGGGATGTGTGGGGAGGGGCCCAGTCTTGTTGATACCTAATGCCGCAGAGATCACGAGCTTCAATTTTAGGCATCAAACAGATAATTTCACCGACCCACAAACCACACAAAACCGTTGTTTTTTCTGGATGAACTGGCAGCTCTTGAATCTCTTCAGGTTACCCATTGATCTGTCAAAAAATGGTTATTGAAAAAGTACCTCTACTTGTCAACCATGTTCGTCTGTATATACACGAACTAGTCCCTCAGTTTCTAAGATATCATTTTGAAATTTTGCAAACATCATTTTCTTTTCAAGAAGCTGCTCATTTGTCGGAACTGCCGATATCGGACCACTATAGCATATAGCTGCCATATATGAATGATCGGAATCAAATGCTTGCATGGGAAACTTCCTCATTTGACCATATGTTGTTCATAGAAATAATGTAATATCGGATGAACTTGTTCAGATCGGCTCAATATAGCATATAGCCATACGAACCGAACGATCGGAATCAAGGGCTTGTATGGAAAACTTTCACATTTGACGTGGTATCTTCACGAAATTTGACATGAATTACTGCTTAAGGTAATAATATAATCTCCGAAAAAATTATTCAGATCGGATTACTATAGCATATAGCTTCCATACAAACTGAACACATAGTTACTAAAAGAAATGTACCTGTGAAGGGTATATTAGCTTCGGTGCTGCCGAAGTTAACGCTTTTTCTTGTTTTTATTTATGAAGGGTATTCTTGCTTCGGGCCAACCGAACTTAACTTTTTTCTTCTTATAATTACTATTTAATGATTTCTACTAATCGTAATAGTCAAAATATCGGGAACAATCATAAATGGCAATAATTTCAATTAATTGGGCCTCAACAATGCTACTTAAATATGTACATATTTATAATTATATTAGATATAAATCTAATTCACTATTTCTAGTTTATTAGGCATCCAGCTGACTACAGTTTGCACTGAGCTCACAATGTGTGTACAATTCGGAAGTTTTTTAGCTAAAAACTATGAGCGTCGGAAATTAGGAATTTCATTTTTCATTTGGCTTATTATACTTATGCAGACCAAAGTAGCGAACAACGTTTGTATCAAATACCAAATCATGAAACAGATATTTGAAATATTTTTATATGTAAATATTTTCAGGAAAAAATCCTTAAAATTACGAATATCGAATGTAAAACAATCGATCCGAAATACATCTTTATAAAACAGTGTAAAATGAAAGCTTATCGCAATGACGTCACTGCAATAACAGTGCAAGTTATGTTGTTGCAAGGCGCCGTCAATAATATTTCGGTATGTTCCGATACAGTACTTTTGTATACACACATACATACATATGCATTTACTGTTTGCTAACTGTAAAATATTAAATTCGGCAGCTAAAAAGCAGCGTACGAAAACGGGGCGTAGAAACTGGCACTCCGATGTCGCAATTCACTGTGGACTTTTGCGCATTTTTACGCAATAAGCGGCGAAATCTTTGGGCGGAATTGGTTTATCGAGTAATGGGTTTGGAAAAGTGGAGTAATCTGAATCACACCTGTCCTATTGATGTAAGTACCTACAAATACACATACTTGTATATTTAACGTGATTGTGAGTTTTGAATTTCTTTGTCGCTTTTGACAGCATGACGTGTTGCTGGATGGCTACCGGTTCGAAAACAGGAAAATGGGCAGATTAATTCCATTCCCTAGTGGGCATTACACTTTTACTAACTGGTGGTACACATATAATGTTTTACGTATGATCATAACCGTGCATTACCAACTCTATGACAACTGAGTTGTTTGACAAAATATAACTACAAGATGGAGTATGTACACAAAAACCTAGTTTTCATCTATCCTCATTCATTGATTATACTTTACTTTCCTATTATTTTCATTGCAGCAAAACATATACTCGAAGGATCACCTAATTTTTTTATTTTATACTAGAGCAAGTCATTTTTGAAAGCAAAGAAAAGCATAGCTGGGTTAAACTCATTGTAAAAGAAAGATAAAATAACAAGAATGAAAGGAAAACGCGGTGTGAAAATTGGCGTGGCACCATCCATATATTACACTAAATTTAATTAATGACATTCTTCTCACATCCTAATATCACAGTGCGAAAATGGGCGAAATCGGACTAAAGCCACACCTACCTCCCATATAGAATAATTTAAAAATCCATTTTATTCTTTCACTTTCCAGTACACAAATCAAGAAGTAATTAATGTAACGGAATAAATATTTCCACTAATAATTTCTTTGAAGTATGCCATCTTATGGCCAAAACTTCCTTAAATCCAATTAAACCTGTTCAAGACCAATATGTGGATAACAGTTCCTACAGTTAACCTTTGACCGAAAATATCGGTCAATGTATGTGATATAAAATTGCAATTCGGAGATAATTTCTTTCTGACAATAGTAACTCTGTGTATCCAAAATGGATTGAATCGGATCAATACTTCCCTGAACTCCTATATACCTAATATAAAGATTTTCGAACTTACTGGTGACTTTGTACTGCATTTGTCGGCCAATATGTGAGTTATCTCAATAAGAATAACAGGAATCTTCATGCCTAAATGTCAGTATTTTCGAACATCCTGCTGACTCTACTCAATGATTGCTGATAGTATGTGAGGTATTTAATGAAACTCAGGGAACATTATTTAGTATGTGACCCAACTCCCATGACATGTAGTGTCATATAGTGATTTTCGTTTTTCCAACAAATTTTATGGTGAATATGTCGATCAGTAAATGACCGCATACTGAATGACATAGTGGTGATAAAGCTTGCTAGAAAAATGATTTATGTGGTGGATGATATAAGGACAACCAGGAATTTTTAAAATTGTATATTTGGGCATCTGACGTCCACGAGGCCATTTTAAGCACAATTATTCTTATTAGAATCCGATTTCAATGACATATCTCACAAGTGGATCAATATTTTGATCAAACGTTTCCTACAGGAACAGGTCTTCAACTACCCGGTAACTGGCTGCTTGAACAGTTGTAGTCCGATTTTAGCAATTTTTGGTCAAAAGATGACCGATTTTATGCACACTATTCGTATAAAGCTTTATCCCGAAACGGTCGACGAAACTCCTCATAGCTACTTCTACTAGTTTCCAGAGCAGGTCTGGGTGGTGCGAAAGAGTGGCGTCTAGGTACTCTCCTCTTCCTGAGGTACCTGGCAGTAGGTATAAAATGCTAGGAGTAGAGGTTCCTTGAAAAACAAACTCAACATGGAGAACCAAACGATGGAAAGAGGCTGGGAAATCAGCCCAAACGTCGCTGGGAGAAGTGGCTGTAAATACAATGAAAGAGGAAGCTCCGCTACGTTCTCCGGGAGAGGCTAAAGGTGCTATGTTGGCAAAAAACTAAGCTGAGGGTTAATACCACTAAGGACGGGTTTACAGCAAAATCGACCTAAACAGTCCCTCTTTATTTGAAAGAATACAGGTCAGTAAGTTTAACCTCATTCCTTCTGAAGATTTTTGAAAAAATTCTAAAGGCTTATATAAAGGAAAGCACAGCACGCCTATAGGAAGGGTAGATCCACGGAAACTGTAACCCACTAGCTAACCCTAACTATAGCATAAAGAATATGCTCTGCGTGTCTTTTGTGTCATAAGTGGAGCATTTAGCAATGTCGCAATCATCAATAGTCTGATAGCAGTCCGGGTAGATCCTGCCACTATAGCATGTATAAAAGTGCTACTGAGCTCCAAAAAGATTAATGCGGAATGGAAAGAAGCCAGTTTGCTCAGATTAGCACAAACGGAACCTCCGAAGGGAGTTGTATTTCCACCACCGATGGTCACTTGTAGTTAATGAGCTTTTGGAAGAATTTTAAAGGAAAGCACACAAACTAATTGCCTATGCAGACGACATACTTGTGACGGAGAAAATCCTAGGTAGAATCAGTAATGTGATGGAGAACGCTCTGGGGATCATACACCGATGGTGATAAGCGAATATGGTAGTCTTTACAAGGAAGTACAAAATCCCAACATAGAAATTCCCAACACTCAATGGAATTAAATTTATGTGAGGGCCTATCCTCATGCTTGGTGTTACACATCGCGGGTCTAGCCAATTTTACTTTATGGTGCTCTGGTATGGTGGACCGCTATGAACAAAATTTTTTACAGAAAATCGATAGAATGGGTACAGCGACTCGCTGTTCTCTGCATATTGGGAGCGCTAAGAACCTGTCCAACGACATTGCAGTAGAAAGCTCGGCGGCAATATCAGCTGCAAGATTGGCGACATTAGGTTAATTATAATTAACTAATTATCTATCTAAGGAACTTCGGACATAGCTCAATAAACAGGGGCTGAGGGAAAAATTTTACCACACTCCCCCACGCTTTATTTGAGAGAGAAGATTCTAAGTCTCACTAAAGGCGGAAGCCTGTGACACACCAGTGGAACTTGCATTTACATATATGGATCAAAAATGATTAAAGAAATAATTCCACATCGCTTTACGTCAGAGAATGTCCTTAGAGCACATCTACTGCTAGATGTAGCGACTGCCGGAAAGCGGCTGGGTGCAGGAAACTAAACAGCTGACGAGATTGCCAAAGGTGTCATCCGTCTAGCTACCGAATAAGTAAAGAAAAAGCGGAAGTCAATAAGAACGATATGAAACGAAATTTTGGAAATGGCTGACAGATGGATCAGGCCGAGATGGAATGCCTTAAGTACATGCCATATCGTCAAGATTATGTGAAAGAGCCCCTAAGGAAAGCTCGCTTGCTTCTTACTCACACAGTCTCGAAAAAACTGACGAACGGCTGTTGGTCTCTTAACAAGTCACAACCTACAGGAATTACATGCGAGCTGGATAACTATAAGTGATAACGACACATACGGAAAGTGCAAATAAGTTGACATGAGAGAAATGCTGAAGCAGCACTATCTAAAGCTAGTCTCAAGTATCTAGGAGATTCGAAGCTCAAAGGACTGGACGAACTATGAAACGTAGATGCCAAGTCAGTTTAAAAGTTCGCAAAAAACGTTGATCTCCATTTAGACGAATACTTCACCTAAAACTGAATTGAACCTCCATCTGGAATTACTAAGGATCAGTAGGTCTATGCAATGAGTGATAGGCGACCATTATAACCTAACCAAACCTTTATTCCGAAACATTCATTGGTACTTGATTAGTATGGAAAGTGAAAAAATCAGCTGGAATTTAAAAGTTTGTTACATGAAAAGTAGGCGTGGTTGCAGTCCGATTTCGCTCTGGTACATAAACTTTATTCCACAGCTGCAACTTCCAGACTATCTCAAGTTCTAAGCAGCATATTCACTTGAAAATTATATAAATATTGGGTAGTCGAAAAGGTATTTTCGTATTTTATCAATAGATATCGTTGTAGTCGTATATATCCAGTGCTACCAAACAAATTTCATCATTGTCATAGGATATAGTGTTGGAAAGGTGAGATTTTCATTTAACCAAAAACTCCTTTTAATTACTCTCTCTTAAAAACTCTCTTTAATTACTTTGTTCTCTGTTCGTAAGACACTGTAGTGGCCTGGTAGTCGGAATGCGATTCAGGTGTCATTTTGCTGAAAAGACACCTCCTCCCCCTCGGTTATCTAGTTTCAACCCATCTGTATCCCTGTTGCTCTTTTCACCTCACCCCTTTTTCCACTCTTCAACGGAAAGGAAAGAATATTGAGGAGCAAGTTTAAGTTTAATTCTACCGCATTTCCAAAACCGGTACATTGGGTAGAAACTAGAATTTAAAAATACTGCTTATCACAGAACTTAGTCAAACTACCAGTTGCTTACAGAACTATGTAAACCGTTACTACTCCAATTTTTAGTGGCTAAAACCGCAAATAATAGTAAATATTTCCTGTCACGTAGAATAGTTTATTTTGAAGTTTAGGCATATAGGGATCAAAACCCCAACGTTTACTAAAATGACAAAAATTGGTGTACGTGATAATTTTTAAACTGAAATTCATAATCAGCACATCGCATATATATATATATATATGTACATATATATATTTAATATAATTTTCTGATTTTTTCAATTAAAACACAATTATCGATAACATCTACAAATATGCGTATTTTCGAACCACACCTAAATAATTATAATCATTTAGTAGGACTTATAACAAAAATGAGTGCAGACTGGAAGTGTTATTTTCCAAATTACGGTCGAAAAAATACAACACGAAGATTTGTGTTTACATTATTTGTATTACTCGTTATACAAGTGAAACTGACTGTGAATGTTTGTATATAAAAAAAAACAACAATTTAGAAATTATTTCCAATATATTTACCGTTGCAGGAAAAGCGAATGAGACTTACGAATATGCATTGCAAGTCCGTAAGCAAAGATTTCAGTATATCGCAATGTAAATATAAGGCTTTGCGTCGTGGAATCACCGAAGTAACTGTCGAAATTACTGTACTGCGTAAGCCTATCAACAATGCAACGGTATGTATTGCTGTATTTACCATGATTATCAGGTAGATTACAAACCCCAGCTTCTTTCACACCGTAAAAAAAAATCGAAAGGTGCGTGGCGTAGTTCGCAAACGTGGCGTAGAAACCGGCAAACCTTTGATGGAGTTTCAAATTGACGCCTGTGCTTTTCAGCGTAATAAGAATCGAAATGTTATAGCAAATTTGGTATACCAATTCATGGGCTTGGAGAAATGGAGTAACATGAATCACACGTGCCCCTATAATGTATGTATCAATTCGGCCCAAAAACTAACGGAACACTTTGAAAATTTACTTACATGTTTCGTATTACCAGCATGACTTATTGTTGAAGCAGTATCCTTTCAACGGCTGGACAATGGGGAAATTGTTACCTTTACCTTTCGGTCATTACACAGCTACCACCTTCTGGGCGAGCTATAATATGGTTGATGTTGTGGTTGATGTATATTTTGAGTTGTATGAAAAATAAATTATAAATAAAAATATTTTCTCGATCGAGAATACGGTTCAGAGAATAATTTTCCTAGTTGATCAGATGCGCAGTTATTCGAGTATCATAGCTTCGAGGCGAGTTGTGCAAGAAATGTCTCTTTTTGACTTTGTTAACCTCCAAAATGATATATTAGCAATTAATTTCGAAATTGAGTTTATTGAAAACATCATTATAAATTATGTAAAATATGATATTAAACATACATATTTCTTCATTATAAAAAAACGACTAGATCATATTCTGCTTTGATTATTGGATATGAGAAAGTTGTCCCAGCGATGGGTACCAGGTTTGTTCCGTCATGAACAACAATTGCAACTGCGAAACCACTATACAAGGTGCGTTCTGAAGTAAACTTTTTGAATCTAGCGCCCCCTGGTAGATCTACCTATATGTCGATGGTGCGTTACAATCTGCTATCTTTATCGATTGTCCAGTGAGAATTCCATGACATTTCATCTATTGGAAGTGAAGTTATTGCGTTTTAAGTGGCAGTATTTTTGTGTTATCGATGTGAAAATGAGCTTCGAACAAAGTGGCAACATTAAATTTTGTTTTAAAATTGGTAAAAAAGTTTTACCGAAACGTTTTACAGCGATGATTGTCTATCTCGTAGCAGAGTGCACGAGTGGTTTCAACGTTTTTAAAGTGGTCGTGAGGACATAAATGACGATCAACATGTGGGCCAATCAAAATCCGTGATCACAGAAAATTCCATCGAAACTGTGCATGAATTCATCAAAAATCATCCGAAATCATCATTGAAATTCATGGAAATATAATTGAACATCTCCAAAACACCGATTTATCGTATTTTGACCGAACATTTGGGCTTACGAAATGTGTGTGCACGGTTTGTTCCGCACAAATTGACTGACGACCAAAAATTGCTCAGAATTCTTCTCATCGATTGACGCTTGTGACCGATTATTTGACCAAAAATCACATTTTTACCATTACCCACTCTCCGTATTCACCTGATATGGCACCGTGCGACTTCTTCCTTTTCGGAAAAATTAATTTTCCCATGAAAGGAAAGCGTTATGCGTTAGAGGCCATTCAAAAGGCTTGCATACTGCATACTGGCGGCCACAGCGACCAACGAGCTAAAACACACTTTCGACATTCTTTTGGAACCTGCGAAAAGCTGTATTGAAGCACCTGGAGACTATTTTGAATAAAATAAATTGATTTTGCCAAAAAAAACCATTTGTTCTGTTTTTTCGTTAAGATCTGTTTACTTTGGAAAGCACCTTTTTTACATAGTGTTTAATGCTGTTGCCCAGTTCCCTTTCTCTGCCCAGTTCGAGGAGCCACTTCTGCGTGGCTTCGTAATCGTCGACTTAAAATGAATCCACTGGTAATTTAGGAAACTCTAGAGTAGTATGAAATGAGTGGAGAAAAAACTCTTCGGAAAAGATAAAATTGTCTTTCCTTCAAGACACTTAGAGCCAATAATTTTCGATATTCTATAGCCAATTACGTCGAATTGTGGTACGAACTCTCTCGCCGCCAAAAAGCTTAAAGGAGGCGTTTATCGCTGACAGGAGCATAGTTTGAAGACCTCCAAAAAGCGTATGTATTTGTCGAACGATTTGAAGAAGTTGTAGTAGTGTATTGAAATAAAAATAGGAATTGTATCTTCCACAATCTTTATATTCATCAAATATCTGTATAAATTTTGGAACACATTCGACCCCATCACCACATAGCAAAGCAAATTTTCCATTGGGAATATTTATCTCGAATAAAAATAATCTGAATCAAGATTTCATAAAAGTAGACTACAAGTTTACGAAATCGAATGAATAGTAATCAAATATTGAAACGACTAAAATATTTTTCCGTCTTCGGTTCATACGTTATCTCTGATAATAACTGGGATATAATAATTTCTATCGGTTTCATAACACTAAAGGCATTGCACTTTCTCACTTTTCGACGGTAGAATAATAATGTCTTTTCAAGTCTCTGTACGATGTATTTACGCTGAAACAAAAGCCACAAGATACCTCGGTAACGGATCAGAAACCGGGCTTAACAATTCAACCCAAGGTCACAGTTGTCTTCTGAGCCATAAATAGGCTATCATCATTAGGCTATATTAAATTTGTCAACCACCCAAAAGGAGATGTCAAAGAGCCTATAAAGGATATATGTAAATGATAATCGTGACGAGCTGAGTCGACTTAACCATGTCTCTCTCTCTGTCCGCCTGAATATAGTTTATACGAACTAGTCCTCAGTTTTCGATATATTAGTATGAAGCGTCGATATTAGACAACTTTAGCATTTATGTGCCATATTTTCCAACGCAATGATGCCATTTCAGAAGAAATTGTTCAGATCTAGTCACTATAGCACATTGCTGCCCAACAGATCGATCAAAGGTCCTATAAGAAATATTTTGCATTTGTGATTAGTATTATATCTTCGGTACAAGCGAAGTTAAAGTTTTCTCTTGTTTTATTTTCGTTCTGGGGTTTTGAAATAACAATTTTTAGATATGTTTAAACAAAGCGGCGAAGAACTGATAAGGAGCATGCAGCAGTATGGTCGGACGAAAGCATCCCCAACGATTGGAATTTAATTGTGCTCTGTCCAAATCAGAAAAAGGGGACCCCACAATCTGTCCCAACTAACGTGGGATAAGTCGTCTCAAATCGAATATAAAGTTCTATCGAGCGTATTGTGTGGAAGATTAAAGCCCACCGTCAGCAAACTGATTGGACCTTATCAGTGTGGCTTAAGGCCTGGAAAAACAAAAACTGACCAGATTTTCACCATGCGCCAAATCTTGGAAAAGACCCATGTAAAGCCTTTATGCCGCGATGTCTGAATTTGGTATCCCGGCAAATCTAATCCGGCTGTGTAAACTAGCGTTGAGCAATACCAAAAGATCCGAAGGACTTCTCACAACCGTTCGTTATCAAACGAGGTTTCAGACAAGGTGACTCCCTATCGTACGACTTCTTCAGTTCTTCAGAACTGAATAGAGAAGGTGCAACCTTCTACAAGAGTGTATAATTGCTGGCGTGCGCCGATGACATCGATACCATTAGCCATAAAAAGCGAAGAAAGTGGGTCAGGTAGTGAACGAGGGCAAGACGAAATATCTCCTGTCATCAAACAAATAGTCTTCTTGGCTCCCATGTCACTGTTGACCGTCATAACTTCGAAGAAGTAGATTATGTTGTCTATTTCGAAACCAGCATTAACAGCAACAACGATGTCAGCATCGATGTCCAACGCAGAATAACTCTTGCCAACAGGTGCTACTCCGGACTGAGTAGGCAATTGAAAATTAAATAGCTCTCTCGACAAACAAAGACCAAATTCTACAAGTCACTTATCATCCCCGTCCTGCTATATGGTGCAGAGGCATGGGCGATGACATCATGTGATGAGTCGGCCTAAAGAGTGTTCGAGAGCAAGTTTCGACGGAAGAATTACGGTCCTTTGCGGATTGGCAACGACGAATGCCGCATTTGATGGAACGATGAGCTGTACGCGAAGTGAGCCATTAAGCGAAGTAAGAAACTGCGACTACGGTGACTAAGTCATGTCGTCCGAATGACCGAAAACACTCCAGCTCTGAAAGTTTTCGACGCAGTACCCACCGCGGGAAACAGAGAAAGAGGAAGACTTTCACTACGTTGAAAAAACAAAGTGGAAAAGGACTGAGCAACACTACGAATCTCTGATTGGCGTCAAACAGCGAAAAGAAAGAACGACAGTCGTCCTGTTATAAATTCAGCAATAAGCGCGCAAGCGATGTCTACGCCAATAAAGAAGAAGAAGAAGAAGATATGTTTTAAATATATCTCTGGTGTTTTATTATTATACAATTATTTACAAATTTAATTCCTGAAAACACAACAATTACCTATCGAAAACGATAAATCGTATTTTAACAATAGCCTTTAAATCATTATAAGCGAACCATTTGGTGACGAAAGTAAATTCACCATTGCCAAATGGAATTATTTTTCCGATTGCTTTACCATTGAAAGCATAGCGATCAACTAGGATATCGTGCTAAAACCAAAAACAAACTAAAATAAGCAAAATATTCGTATATATAATCAGTGTTCACAAATTATATTCGCTAAAGTCGATAATAAAAGGAATGCAGATTAACAAAAAATTACACTTTTCACTCAAATAAACTAACTCTTTACAATTTTTCTTCGATGATCTATTAAATTACTTAAATACTTCAAAATTCTCCAGAATCGAGTTTAGCTTTTATAGCTTGTGAACACACTTATAGACCTCTCAACTCACATCGTAAGGGCAGCTGTGATTCAAATTGCTATATTTGTCCAGACCCATAGCTTTATGGGCGAAAGCCGCTAGAAAATTACGTCGTTTATTGCGAAAGAAGCCACAACCATCAATCGTGTATGCCACCATTGGTGCGCGATCCTCGTAACCACGTTTGATCAATAGCGCTGAGAGCTTTTAGGATACTCACTATAATTTATAATCGAATATTATTATATATTCATCTTACCGTCGCATTATTTAAAGGTCTTTGTAAGAGTGTTGCCGCCACGGATACTTCCGCCATGTCATGCGGCAATTGCTTCACGGTGCAAACTGTAATATTTAAAGTCGTGGGTTGCACACATTCACAGGTGATTCCAAGTAATTTCACGATTTTTTCCTTAAATGATTTAAGAACAAATATTTTATGTCCAAACTTTGAATAAAAGTGACATAAAAAGTGAAAACCTACATTTTGCGCGACTTGCAATTGCACGCAAGCGATTAAAACAAACGTAAAGCTTCTACACAATCGAAACATTTCGGCAAGACTAACATTGATTCAATCCGGCTTCGATTACCAAAGAACTTAATTGGAAACTAAAATGCGAGTCTGCATATCAGAATTGTTTATAATTGGACCAACTAGCTGAGGGTTTTATCGACACAATAATAATTTGTAACTAATGAGCTCAAATTACTTTTTAATTGATTTTAATCTCTACATTATCTAAATTTTTTTATTGAAAATTACGTAAATATATACGTATGTTTCATTACATAATTTCCTAATCATAATTACTATTTCTGTGGAATCCAGTCACTTATTGAAAAATATATACATTGTAAATAGTAGTTTCATACAAGGGCGTTCGGATGTTCCATTAAATTTTGTGTGTGGAATGAAATTTCTGGTGTTCATTGACACTTGTTTGTAGCGAGCAAGTGCTTTTGATTGTACAAATTATTTAAAGGGGGTCGAGAACGCGCAGACAACGAACCACGTCCAAGACGGCCATCAACATCAACTGATGATCAACACGTCAATAAAAAAGGAATTGGCGCTTGAGAATCGGCGAGATCTCACTAACTTCGTTGTATGTAATATCAGAAGATCAGTTAAACTCATTTTGAAACCATTCGAAAAGTGAAGCACTACCGTAATGTCATGAAACGTATAATTACTAGCGCTGAGTAAGGAAACAGACGATCAAATGGCCGAATATCGTAGCTAAGCTTAGCCGAAGCCGAAAACCCACGTCAAAGCTGATCAAAAATCAAGGTTATGTTAGCAGTTTTCTTTGATATCAAGGTGTTCGAATTCCTTCAGACCGGGCAGACCGTCAAAAAGGAATACTCATTAAATGTTATGCGCCTTTTGCCGAAGTTATTCTTAATTCGGCTATTCCGCAAACTCAAATGACCGTCCCGAGGGAACCGTTTTAAGTCAATTGAAGACATTAAACGTAAATAGCTACTGAAATAGCTACTATCGAATTGAAGGCTATTCCGAAAATTTACTTGTTTCTGGGATTGGAAAAAGTGTTGACATAAGTGTATTGTGGCAAAAGGGGATTGAGGGGGACGTCACAGATTTTAAAGAATAAATTACGAATTTCAAAATTATAAACAAAGTCTTACTGTTTTTTGCTCATAGTAGTATTTATATATTATATTGTAAAAAATTGTAATTGAAAACATAGATGTGCTCAAAACTATATATGCGTATTGGGCAATGGCAACATTGTTCAAATGAAAACAAACAAAGGTGGCTGATTTCTGCGTTTTTACCACGGGCTCAACTGTTCACACATTTGCTCGATAAGGAAGGAAGGGAGTAGCGTTTTTGACTGGTTCTGCTATTAGTTTTCATCGCACAGAGAAATCAAAGAACGCTTCAATGCTGCATACGAAGACTTTATTCCTTTGAGACCGAGCTTCAAATAAAGTGACAAGTGGCAAGTCGACAAAATATGTGAAATAGCTGAAATACTGGATTTAAGAAGATCGCTGCCCGAAATATTGGATATAAGGAAGCTGTTGAGACAATAGTTGCCACGAATGGTTACGCCAAAGAACCTTTGGATCCATTGGAACACACCGGTGAACTTGCTTATGAGATTGCAGGAGTGTCAATACATAGTATAAAAGAAAGTCAATTTTTCTGTCCCTATGACCCTTTGTGAGCCTAAATCTTTAAAACTACGCAACGGATTTTGATGCAGTTTTTTAGTAGATAGATTGTTTGAAAAGGAAGATTTATATGTATAAAGCATCCATTAAATAGTAGAGAAATACTGTTATGTTTGAGTTTTCTAATATGATGTGAATAATAAAATTTTTTCCGCGTACGTTGCAAACGCAGGCTGAACCTTACTAAGTGTTGTACAAATTGAAAAAGTCTACAGCAAACTTCGCGATTGTATAAGTAACTCTTATGGATATCCCATAATAACATAAATATTGCCTAAGCGATTTTAACCAATACAGTATAAATCCTTATCCAATTAAATACCTTAAATACATTGCTGATTCAATAAAGATCTACATGGCCCAGCATCTGATTTAAATAAATTTTTTCGAAGATAATACAGATTTAAAAATTGCAGGAGAAGCATTTGCGGCGGTAACGGCCGGCCGGGGCAGTGGGAGCGTTTCGGAGGCTCCGGTTTTCCCTATGGCACTTTTAATTTAGCAGCGGTCGGATGCGTTTATTATCGGAGCTTTCTAGCGAGGAATAAGTAAACGCAAACGATGAAGTATATGCGTACTATTTCGAACTGATCCTTCCTAAAAATAATACAATTGCTAAATATTTGGAATATTAGAATAGAACTACAACCAAATACATAGTGCAATGGATTATAACTGGCTCAGTAAGCAGTAGATGAATACCATACAAATAGACTGACCAACTTTTTAGTCTTTCCACGCTTGAAGACCGGTTCATTGCACAGTACAACAGCTAATCTGGGGGGTGAGAAATTCCAAGTCAGGGTGATGGTACTAGGTTAGTATAGTAAAACCCTCAAAGGGTTTGGCGTTCGTATGTATCAGGTGATAAAATTGATATCATTTTACCACGGCTCGAAGGACCAATGATTATTCTCGACGCGTCACTCAAGGAGGACGATGCGTCGATTATTAAGAATAGGAAAAAGGAAAATGTATTAGTTAAAGAAAACACCCAGTTTTGTGTTTAATATAAAAAGCGAATTTATTATGACTAATACATTAAATGGTTATAAATTACCTTGTTAATAATGGTGATGATGGCCGGTGGACGTCTTCTGATACTCTTCCTTCTTCTTTGAAAGTTGAAAAAAAAGTGATAAGCTTGCTAAGCTATTGAGTGCAGTGTATCGATTTTAACGAAACTATTGCCAGTTGAGTGAAAGTTGTTAGCAGTTTATGTCAACAGCTAACTGGCAATAGTTTGTTATATACTCACTAGGGTGGGTAATAAGAATTTAGGCACTGTCTTAAACACTTATCCTACGGTACTGGGCACTATTCGAAGCTAGTAAAATAAATGCTTACCAGGAAACCACTTGTACTTACTTTTCTACACCTTAGCAATGCGTTTCTTCATTTCCATTTTTGTATGAATCGCCCGCAAATAGGGTCAATCGCTACCACCTTATTTACCCGGTAACTCCATATTAGGGTCGGCAAAAAGAGTACTTACATAAAACTCCAAGTAAGGGTAAAAAAGTAGTCATGCTAAGGGTAATTATGGAGGAGAAATCTCTTAACATATGTACATATGTATGTATAAAAACCAATAACAAATAAACAGTTAAATTCAATTTCTATTTTGCTTTAATAGCGGCGTAAGCACTTACCGCATGGCCAATTGCCCTTCCAGTGCTGCAGAGCAACAACGAGTTCAAACTGTTCTCAAATATACAGCATACTTTCAGGCTGCAACTGTACTCTTTTGCAGTTTGTACTCGTACACTTTACTGTTATTCTCGCTGTTATTAGCATACCGCTAACAGCAGAATGCTAAAATTAGCTGTTGTCACCGAATACAGCCACAACTATGAGTAATATCTTTGCCACTTAACGAAACATGTGGCGCCGTGGCTTAGTTGGTTAAAGCGCCTGTCTAGTAAACAGGAGATCGTGAGTTCGAATCTCGCCGGGGCCTTTCGTTCAGAGTAGAACGGATATCTTTTTTTTTAATTTGAGCACATTTTCAAATAAACAAGTATATATTCAAGCACACCCCTTCTTTTCGTTTTACGCACCACTAATCGTTTATAACTTATTTTTCACTTAATGTCTGTTATATTATCTTTCGTTTCCGATGAGTTTCATCCTACTATGTTTCTTGTTTTCACAAATTATCTACCTGGCTGTCAGTGAATGCATTTGTTACAAATGTTGACTAGGAAATTCTCTGGTATTCATACTCATGTTATTCGGCAAAGTGAGATAAAGTAAAGTGATAGGCATATAAAACATGTACTAAAATTATGGGCTTACGAATATATAATAATATCGTACAAAAATAATTTACAACACACAATTAGGCAATGATTTATAATTCTGCCCTAATGCAACGTGACGCTAATATTATATTTTAGGAAAAAAAAGATGTTAACTATATACAATAATTGACAAGTGTAAGTTAGGCCATATAGGTGGAGGTGTAAGATGTAGTAGATATATGATGTGATTAATCGAAGGATTAACAAAATAACTTTTGGTAAATGTGAGATTTACTAACAGTGAATGGCAACTTGGATTAGATGAGCGCTCCTTGGCAATTTTGCAATAAGCATCAGCTTTTCTTCATTTATCCGTGACCGTTTTTATACTTCTGCAACCTGTTCTACAGAGTATAATATTGTTATAATATGAGTATTGCTCTAATAATTTCTTTATGGCCAAAAATTGTCCAAATCCAACGAAAACTGTTCAAGCCCTACATATGTACCGAATATGAGGACTCCAGTATCTATTGTTGACTTTGACGGAAATGTCCGTCAATGTACCGAACATAAAATTCAACTTCAAAGAGAATCCTTTCCTGACCATAATTATTCTGTGTAACAGAAATGGATTGAATCAGGTCAATTCTTCTCTGAGCCCCCATATAACTATTATACAGAGTTTTGACCATCCGGATGACTTTACACCGCATATATCGGCCAATATGTGAGTTATCTCAATGAAAATTACAAAACATATTTTACTCATAACAGTGTATCTTTGTGCTTAAAATTGATGCAATTGGGCGAAACGTGACCTAGTCTCCATATAACTAATGTCAGGGTTATCGAACATACAGCTGACTTTGCTCCAAATGATTGGTGGCTGTATATGAGGTACCTTAATGAAACACAGAAAACATTTTTTAGTATGTGGACTGATAATGGTTAATTGGTTAATGGTGAGTTTCGATTGTCTAATAAATCTTTTGCCAAATTTTTCGGTTAGTCTGTAAGTTATATAGAGTACATAGGTTGCTATATATATTTCTGGACTAGGCAACACTAAGTGTTGCGAGGTGCAATTTGACATTTCCGTTGGAAATTTTGACATTTTTTAGCATAACATCACTCAGAACGTTTTGTCATTTAATCGTGAATTGTTTTATTTACAGGGAATTAAAAAATTCATCTCGGCCAAAAAATGGAATTAACTCGTGAACATTTTCGTGCGATCATTTTTCACAACTTCGACGTGGATTATTACGACAAGAGTGCATCGATGAACTAAAATTTTTGTATGGCTATGAAGCACCATCCTATAGCACTGTGAAAAACTGGTACAACGAATTCAATCGTGGCCGACGCTCGCTCAAAGACGAATTCCGTGAAGGTCGTCCGAAAACAGCCGTTGTGCCAGAAAACATCGATGCCGCACGTGAACTAATAATAATGTAATATACCTTCAGATAGAGGCATGCCTATGCATTTCTCCTACCAGCATACATTCGTTATTGCATGAACACCTGGCCGTTAAAAAGGTTTGTTCTCGTTGGATCCCGCACAATTTGACAAATCGCTCAAAAAAAGGCTCGTGTGGATTGGTGCAAAGAAATGCTGAAAAAATACGATGGCGGTGCTTCAAAAGACGTTTATAAGATCGTCACAGGTGACGAATCATGGATCTATGCGTATGAGCCCGAAACAAAACAGCAATCGACCGTGTGGGTCCAAGACGAGCCAAATCCAACGACAAAAAAAAAAACCACTTTCGTTGATAAATATGCCTATTTTCATTATTAGGCCAGAAATATATATAGCAGCCCTCGTATATGTATGTATAGTATATTTGAAAATGCTTGAATTTCGATCCTCTGATTGACATTTTACAGCTTAAAGTATTTCCCTCTCTTTGATTCTAGCAAGTTTCAAGAATATAAAATCTTCGTTTGCACAAGAACTTATTCCTTTCTTACTTTTTTCTCTAACTATTTATTTAAATATTAAATTTAAATTTCCTAATATTTTAGAACGATTTTATCGCAAAATAAATTTCATGTAAAAATGAACAGCTGTTTTTCGATATCGCCATTTTGCGAAGTTGCACAAGTTTGCGAGATTAAATGAGTACCACTAATATGATTTTAGATTTAATATTTACCACAAATTACCTTGAAAAAATCAGTTGTCATCCTGTTTAAAAGAATTTCGAAACATTTCCATAAGAACGCTCCACTTGTTTTTCAAAAATCGTAACCTCCGCCTTTCAAATCGATTTCGAGAAAAAACTATCAAAGATTGTATTCGCCTGACGGGCCGCTTGCCGAAAGGTTCTATCTCCTACACTTTTATTGCAATTGCCTTAAAACTTTTGGAAAATTTTCAACATATCATATTATTGAAAAAATAATTATAAAACAAAACCCCTTAAAAAATTAGTTTTAAGATAAACGCTTTTAAACTCGAGGCGCTGCACTCACATGTTTTGATGGGCGGAACTTCCAAAGAGTCTATCTCTAACAATTTTGCTCGAACTAATTTGAAATTTTAGGAGAATATTTTTAACATATTATACTATTTAATATAACAAAATTTGTTTGAAATTTCCAAACCGAATTTTCTCAAATC
The DNA here is from genome assembly GCA_037783105.1 of Bactrocera zonata. NCBI lineage: Eukaryota > Metazoa > Arthropoda > Insecta > Diptera > Tephritidae > Bactrocera > Bactrocera zonata. The sequence continues at coordinate 135,677 of JBAWJQ010000207.1, read as the reverse complement.
GGCATCTCTTAAATAACGGCAAGACCGAATACTATTCAACGCTATATTATAAGTACGCACGAGCCCGCAGCAAACATTTATCATCTTCTCTCGACGGAATGACAGTAACATGACATTACGTCTGCCATATACGATTGTAAGTAAGTATAAACGCACAAAGTGTTGACTAAGGTCTGACACCGCCGATGCGTAGATACATATATGTAAGTATGCATGTAAGTATGTGTGTCTTCTGACAGCCATTTGCCATTTGACGTCTCACAATGCAAACCGCATATCTAGAATTTCTTGAAATAGCAAAATAATTGCCCTGTAATGAGAAATCCGAGAGAAAAAAACAATACAAATAAACGAAATGTCAACAAGTTGTACTCATTTACGCGCCTAAACGCCGATCATTATATATGAAATGGAGTGTGTGTATGAGTAGAGGAGGATTAGAAGAGAATGCAAAGGATTGGCGAGATGTACTAAGGGCAATGCACTTTGTTGCAAAATGTACATAAACATCAAACGCCTCTGGTGTTAAACACTTCTGGTTGAAGAGAAGTCACGCTTAAACGGTATTGCAATATCAAGGTAAATCTTTAATGCGACATTAGTTCAAAATAATACAATTCACAGTGCGAAAAAGGTGAAAGAGTTGGAATGATGCCTACCGGCTTAAGTTTTGATGAAGCGTTCGTCTCAGCTATTTACATACATTTTGCCTATAGCGAGCTCTTAGTGGTGGTTAAGAGTGTGATCAAACAGAATATTTCGCCGAAAATATTTCATATGAGTTTTACTGATCCCTGATCCAAACATGAATTTGACCCTAAAGCTGGTCACCACCGAAACTGTGGACGAGTGAGTCAAAGCCTTCAACTCGGCGTGTAAACCTGCGCCGGAGAGCTCCTACTCACTGAAACCTCTCTCGTGGACTATATAACTTTCGGAAATCAGAGTGTTCTGCAGACATTTATTCAACAAAGTGCGTAGAAGTGGGTCAACTGACAACTGGGCGTTATATAAAACAGACCTTGCAATATCCGAGTTAAGAAAGGCAAAGAGGACCTTGTCCTGCCGAAAGCAGTCGTAACTGCTCTGCGCGGTCTTGGAGTTGAATCAAACTTCAAACACCTCATTTTCAGTCTTCTGTGCGACAGAGTGATTGAAACGGAATGAGACAACGTCGTAACAAATTGGGCAGTCGGAAGTGGTCTCGACCGCAACTCAAATAAAACCGATATTGTTTTATTTACTAGAATATACCAGATCCCGGGCGACGCTCATCAGCATGTGTGGTGTACTAAGGTCCACTCCAAGCATGATACGTAACGCCATCTTTCACATAATGCCCGTCGTGAAGGTGTATGACTGCGAAAATTGCTATCAGGCTTAGAGAATCTGGGTTCCTATATGAACACGTGTCTGAACACACGAAAACCCTCACACACTTTGACCTCATACTTAATCACTTCAACTTGGAGTCGTCAAGCCGAACTCTGCTCACATACAAGCGAGGGAGTTGTAGGTGGGAAGAAGTCGTTGGAGGAGAGGGGTAGTGAGCTTCTTTACCGATGGGTCAATGCTTGGAAGGAAGGATTGTGGAGGGGTTTACTGCCAGGAGCTCTCTTTCAACTCTTCCTGATTATTGCAGTGTTTTCCAAGCCGAGGTGGAACCCATAGCATTCTGACAGCAGGGCGACGATACCAGCCTTGAAATCATTAGCACTGCGTTCAGGGTTGGTTAAGAAATGCGTAACCTCGCTATCAATAGCATCGAATCTCTTTGCGATAAGGCTGGTATAGTGACAGGCCACAGCGGAATCGCAGATAATTGTAAAGCTAATAAGCTAACATGGAAAGGCACATTAAAACCGCTATATGTTCAATGGAAGCGAGTCAGTGCTCCCGTTTCCTCTTATGTTATATAGCTAGGCTTCGTGGGAGCTTGACTGTCCGGCATTTGCGAGGTTAAGAATTAAATAGTTGGGGTCTGTACAAATTTATATTGACTACTAAGCGTTTTCCTTATTTATCATTTCTTCTTTTCAATGGCTTCACAAAAGACTAGATCATCCATCTAATCTAATCTATCCCCGAAGCTAGGAAGCAGTCCTTTATACGGTAGTATATAGAGCTTTTGTCGAAATTTTGTTTTATATTTTGACATCTACAAAATTCTTCCAAGAAACAGTTTCCGAAATGGTAACGTGAGCCTAAAATATTCAGTTAAAAAGTGTCTCAAAAGAACAAAGAGTCCCATATCATGTAACTGCTGCTCACCCTAACTACTTTAGACCTCAGTCGCCATCGGCTTTTCTCCATAAATATCAACCGATAGCTCCTAGGTACTTTTGAGCGATAATCACCGAGAGGTGATATCCAAGGGTATCAGACAAGCTTTAAACCATCTCTAGATTCGTGGCTCAATTACCTTCTCATAATTGGACCCAACTCCAATCGATTTCTCTAATGCATTGTTAAAAGAAGACCGATACTCGCCAGGTCTTGTTAAGATTTAGAAAATTTAGACAACGCAAAATGATAGAAGAAAAATAACTTTGGCAAAGAACGAAGCTTTGTAGCATTGCTTTATAAAGAACTATTATCTTGTATTTATATTCCAGTTAGTTTTGCTTTCTATAGCGCGTTACCAGAGCGAATTTATCCCGTAGACTTATTGCTTTTAGTATTGCTTGCACATACTTGTACTTTTTTCTTTTTCTCAAAATACATACATAGATCTATACTTTCTTATCTACAAATACTAAGCACCTACCTAGTGTCGAGCTCACACCGAAAACATTTTTCTATTTCCACTAATTAACTCAGAAATACGCCTTGGCATTTGAACGAATGCACTTCACTCGTATGATGGACAACAACAACACCAACAATGACTGACGATCCTGTTTTCCCGCCGGAGTACGCATGCGTGCACAGCATGTGGGCTAACTGAACTGCAGATTGGACGTGCTGGCGGTCGCTGTCATTGTCGTCAGTTAGAAGTCAGTCACTTAGGCACTTATACATATGTACATACAATTACTAGCTGAGCACTTGTAGTCTAGCAGCTAGTCCGCTAGTGAGGCTGCCAGACAACGAACGCAAGCACGCCTCATCAAACTTCCTCAAAGCGTGCAGTATCTTCACTTTTCTTATCATCCATTCCGCGTGGATGTCACTAGAGAGATCTGCAAACGCCATGGCAATATCAAAAGCAACACTGGGAGCGTAACAACCGTAAACGTCAGCCAGAAGAGGAGTAAGTAGCTTAGGTGCGTCATAAAGTAGCCAAGTTTATTTTGCCATTGCATGATTTCTTTCGATTTCGCTCAATATGGATGCAGCAATTGAAGAAATTGCAGAAACAAGAGAAACGGAGAGTTTAATCAAAATAATTAAAAAGAAATAATTGCTAGTCAGTAGATAAAATTGAAAGAGATAAAATCAATTTGTGTGTACGAGTAGCTTCGCAATGAAATTGTTGCTCAGCAATGGTGAAAGGGGGTAGGGGAATGTTTGAATGGTGCCGTGACCACTTGCTCCTTCAATTATGTTTGGAAATTCATGTTGAATTGCAGCTGATTGAACGTGAATCGTGGTTTTAATACACCGAATTGCGCGACAGACAAAATTTTGAAATTTTTTGTTGTTTACAAATTTAACTGTAAAATAAATTTCACTTCAAATTGTAGAAATTGGTATTTGAATTTTTTGTCTGAATATTAATAAAAAAGTAAAATAATTCATAATCCAAAAATTCACATTTATGCGAGTACCTTTGAACTATTATTGGCCCAGGCGCCTTTAACTTGACCCAAAAGGCTTTAGGTACTATGAGTGTTTTCCAATGAAATTTGCTTCTCGAAACGTTCCACAAACTCAGGAAACATACTCCACGAGAAAGAGCCACATAGTAAGAAGCTCTAAGGCACTAACGAACAGACACTTAATATAGTAAGCGATAATTTACTAAGATAATCAGGAAACATTACCGGTATTTTCATCTTCAATGATAAATTTTAATATGGCTAATTAATTTTTTAGAAGTGTGATTTTCAATGAGGTAATGATATTTACGGAGCTAGTGTTTTAGTCATCTGTTACATAATTTATAATCACGCAAGTTTATTAAGAATAAAATGGTTCGGTTAACACGAGACATTGCGCCTTGCATTCAACATTCAGCTTACTTATCGCCTAGTAAATTCGGCAATCCGAGCAACCATGCATCAGTTTCGCACGTTTAGTAGATAATGCAAGTCTTTAGAGACGCTGTACAGTGCGCACCGAAGACGCTTTGGTACTATGGATCAGAGTATCGCAACAATCGAAGCTATGGCCATCAACCTTATGGAAGATTTTGCGTAAGGATCTTAGTTTGCGGGCTTACAAAATCCAACTTGTACAACAATTGAAGATAAACGACCATTAAGCCCGTCGCACGTTTGGTGAATGGGCCCAAAACTAGATGACAACCGATCCCGAAGTTCACAAAAAAGTTTTGTTCATCGATGAAGCTCGCTTTTGGGTAATAAACAAAATTTTTGCATTTCGTAAATTTGGCCACTTGGCTGGAAATTGTTCGAGCCAGCCGCGTTGATAACTTGCCCGAACATATTTTCAAAACATAATGGCAATGGAACATACATACATATATGGTAATTAGGGATCCTTTGAAAAGGACAAGGTCAGTGTATCTCTCTATAAATATGACATATATATATTAAATAACTAAGACAATGCGCAGACTCCAGATAGATGCCACTTACCAAACGGAAAATAATATAATATGTACAAACTTATCAAATCTAATTTAATAAATTAACCAAAGTTAACTAACCGAACCTTTTTTGAAAGAACATGGTACTAGTTAAAAGATATACGACTTTATGTAAACAGCTTTGAATTGAAGTGGTATATAGAATAGTGAGGGTGCGTGGGTGGGGCCTCTCACTGACAGTTGTCCTCTGGCTCTACGACAATATTATGTTCTATGGGCCTAGAGTTAGAAAATAGGAGGAGCAGAGGAACAGTGAGTTTCTTCACAGTCGCGTCAAAGCTTGGAGGGAGGCTGTCAAGAACTATCTTTCTGCTTTATCTTCAAACTTACAGATTATTGAAGTATTTTTCAAGCAGAGATTGCTGTCATTAAAGTAGCGGTAGATTTATTGTTCTGTAATGCAACATCCTTCAAAAAAGTGACTAATCGCTCTGATAGCCGGAAGGACTACAGCGGCATCGAAGGTAAATGTAAAGCTGACGGGCTGGCAGGGAAAGGCACCCTAGCCCCGCTAGCAGTAAAATGGGCCGGTCGGTGCTCTCCTCTCCTCATATGTTCTATTACTGTATAGCTGAGTTTCGTGGGAGTTTGACCAGCACTGGGTTTTAAGATAAGAGATCCAGTTGACTCTTTGCTCTCAGTAAGGCTAGCTTTTTGTTGTTAGGGTTCTAACAAGCCATTATCTAAACCCTGCCCTAAATCTTGAGAATCTTCTCGGCCACGGGGTAAATACTTCTAAAAAGTTTTTTCATGATTGTCGCAAATTTGGAAGATCAGGTTAAAATGGCCTCACAAAGGTCTGCGAAGTCTGGATCACCCATCGAGCCTAATATAACTTAGAATCGAGAATACTTTGTAGAGATATATACATGCATCACTTGTAAAGTGATATTTAAATGGAGTCATTGAAGTAAACTTCGTTCGAAACTTTATTGTAATCCTTCTTATATGTAAGTTTGAAATTCCTCGTCAGAAATTTAACTGTAGATCTTTGCTCAATATAAATAGAAAGGTAGAGTTTCGATAATCTGTGCAAGGTCACTCGAATACCTATACTTAGCACCCAATAAATTACAAAACTTTTTAGATCACAAAGCTTTAGGGAATAACGAAATTTTATTGATGTCCTATATTATCTACTGTTCCTATTATTTTACACCACACTGTATACTATTACAATTTGTATTTTTGCAATGAACTTCAATTCAATTTAAGCTGACATTAATGCTCGTAATACGCAGCTTTTAATTAATTCACTGACAATTACAACTCTAATTCGAATTATTTCACAGTTCTACACGTCCATAAATCTATTTGTCACATTTCAAGGCAGGCAGCTATTCAATGTTGCTGCATTTCAAAATAAAAAATAATATAATTCATATAAATATATTTATATATATGTACGTGAACAGAAATAGTACTAATTTCCACTGGGTACACATGTTCCCTGCTCGACAGCAACGCCCACGGACCAAGTACGCCTGCAGGCCACGCACCGCCAATCAAACGACCTGAACAACAATTAATATTTAAATTTGCACATAAAAACAGTGCAAAGCAATAAAAAAGGTGTAGCAACACTTGTAATGTTTTACTAAATGACTTCTAATTGGATATTCGCATATTAAAATAATTTTGCCTTACTTCCTGATTTATTGGCCTTGGCCAATGAATACCAACTAATATATTCGTACATACATATTTACATGAAATTTAAAGAGTAACACTTTAGAGTGTTCTGCAAAGTTATTCATATCTCGCTCGTTAAAAGTCAATCGGACGTATGTTCCTTCCCAACCTCAGCGATGGGTTGCAATTACTAGTTGATAGACTTGGAACAACTATTATATATGGGTCACAAGCTCTCTCTATTGAATTATATTGGGTATTGGAGCCATATCAGTCACAATTCATTACACCACAAGGCAAGCAATTATTTTTTTCTGGGTATCGAACCAAACCATTTTTTCCGATAAATAACAAAAAAGAAAGTTCTCGAAGTTTCAAAACATTTGCCTTCTAAGTTCGAAGTTTCAAACATCATAATCATAGTACGTTTAATATTTATTATGGTATGTAAGGTAATAAAAAAGCAACAAGGAAACTGGCTTTTAAAACAGATATTAAAAGGTGATCCATTTCAATGCTTCTAACATTTATAACCCATATTATCCCAGCGCTCCATTTAAGGTGCACTTCTTTTTTGTTTCAGATTACGCAAATTTTATTCTGTGTTGGTAGAGGCTATAATTTATTTGGGTTCTTGACGTATGTCATTATCACCTAAAACTTGTTGAAAGTGATTATTGTTTTCGGTTATCTCTCAGGAATTATTTAAACTCTGTGAATTTCAGCCATCATGAATTCCAGGAGAGGGTAAGTAAAAACTTTTTTTATACTTATAATTAATTTTACCGTTTTCGTTTTTTTTTTTAAGTTTTAACTAGTCTATTAGTTAACATCATGAATTTGACGAAAATTTGCTTTTATGTGTTCATTTTACTAAGTTTTGTGTACCGCCCCATTTGAGGTGCGCTGGGAATAGGAGGCACCGTGGTTTTTGCTACGGGCCCTTGTACTCCCAGCTTCAGTAAACTATATTTAGAACTATTTTACCGTATTTTTATATGTTTTGTTATTTACAGGTTGAACGTTCACGAAATTATATCGGCATTAGAAGATGATCATAATATACTGTCTGCAGATATATTTATCACACCACCTGAAAACAATGACTTCAGCGATGAAGACAGCGGAAGCGAAGAAGCGGGAGAAATAGGTAATCTTACGCGTCGGCAACTACTAGCAGAAGCTGAGGTGCGATGCCAGCTACCATCAGCAGATGGGGTCCTGGAAACCGTAGATGGAATTCCATTTATAAATCAGGATGAACAGGAACAACAGCCGTCCGCGTCTCAGTCAAATGAACCACCTGCAAAAAAATCTAAGACTATTGTCACGAGGAAGTGGAGACAAAAAGATATAGCTGCAAACCCTGAAAGGGAGTCGATGCAACCTGATTTCGTTTTAGATAAGGATAATCCATTAGATTTTTTTGAGATGTTTTTTGACGAAGAAGTTTTCGAGCTCCTGCGGTCTAGCACGGAACAAAATGCAATTGCAAAAGGACATGTCAATTTTCGAGTCACTGTTGAAGAAATTAAAAACTTTATCGGTATTTTGCTTTTGTCAGGCTACAATAGCGCTTCACGCTATAGATTATACTGGGATCAAAGTATTGACACTCATCATCCAGGAGTTGCATCATGCATGACTCGTAATCGTTTTGAAGAGCTTTTACGTTTTTTTCATGCATGCGATAACAACCGCCTACCTTCTGACGATAAGTTTGCAAAAGTAAGGCCACTGTGGAATCTTATGAATGAGAGATGGCTAAAGTTTTATCCCGGAGACAAACATTTGTCTATCGATGAGTCTATGGTACCTTATTTTGGAAAACATGGCGCAAAACAACATATTCACGGTAAACCAATACGTTTTGGCTATAAGATTTGGTCACTGTGTACACGATTGGGTTATCTTATTTATGGAGAACCTTACCAAGGAGCTAAAACTGGTAACACCAATCCAAATCTAGGCGTTGGAGGCTCTGTAGTGACAAATTTGATTTCGAAACTGCCAAGTGATAACCACTACAGTTTCTATATTGATAATTTTTTCACTTCTTTACGTTTACTAGACGAAGTAAGTCAGATGGGTCATGTTATCACTGGTACATTACGTGCTAATAGAACAGAAGGTGCCCCGCTAAAAGACATCAAGGAGATGAAAAAGACATCACGGGGTTCGCACCACCAAATTACGGATTTATCATCCAACATGACTTTAGTGCGCTACAACGACAACAACATCGTAACTATTGCCTCAACGGAAAGCGGTGTTCATCCGATTGGTAAGGTGAAGAGATGGTGCGGCAATAAAAGAGTAGACGTAGATCAACCGCATTGCTATCTATTATATAACAAATATATGGGCGGAGTCGATCGACTCGACCAAAATGTTGGAAAATATAGAATTTCAATAAGACTGAAGAGATGGTATTGGCAAATGATAATGTTCCCCATAAATGCCTGTGCTAATAATGCTTTTCAGTTATACCGAGTTTCACCAGCAGGCCAAGCTAAAGACGCTCATGATTTCTTGTCTTTTACAAGATACATTGTGCAGACTTATTTGATACTTGGCAAACCTTCTACATCCATAGCAAAACGCATTGGAGGCAAGACACCGTTAACTACGAAAAGTAAGCTGCCAGATTCGGTAAGGCTGGATGGGAAGGAACACTATATCATTAGAAACGAAACTCAAATTCGATGCCGCGAATGTCACAAGAATACGAAATTCAAATGCAGTAAATGTGGAGTTGGCCTCCATCAACATTGTTCTCAAGCTTTTCATACCATAAAGTAATTTTTTTTCTCTCATATCAACTTTGATTTTTAGCTTACGTTTATAATTGATCTTATATATTGTGATTTATCATAATTTTTGTGTACTTATTCTTTATTTACTAATAAAAACCATTCAAAATAATAACCGACTTCGCATACAAAACCCGAAGGCATATTTTCCCAGCGCCCCATTTAAGGTGCGGTCCTGAATTTCAGCCAGTATAGAAAATATTTTTGATAAAAGCTTATTTTCATGTTATTTAGAGCCTACTCACTAGATAGACATAGAAAAAAAACATTTTTCTATGTAATATCACACCTTGGGATAATATGGGATAAAGAAAAAACTCAGGAACTTCAACTTTTAGGGGGTATGTTTATTTTGATTCGAAAGAACATTATTTGGCATTTATTTTTTGAAATTTATCTCTTTCAAATGTTGGCCGTGGCTACGTCCCAGATGCCCCATCCTTTAAGCCCAACTTTCGATGACTCTTCGAGCATTTCGACCGGTAACTGACGAATGACACGCGTGATGTTTTGCTCCAAGGCCTGAATCGAAATGGAATTGTCCGCATAAACTTTAGAGTTTACATATCTTAACAGAAAAAAGTCTAACGGTGTGATATCTTGATGGCCCGATGATTCCAGCGGTCCAAACACCACACCAAACCGTTGTCTTTTCTTTAGTCCCAAATGCGGTAATTTTGATTGTTTACGTACCCATTGAGCCAAAAATCGGCCTCATCGCCGAACAAAATTTAGATCGAAATCGTCGGATCTTCTTGGAACTTTTAAAAGCCCATAGAGTGAAGTGATGTCGCGTGGTTTCAGTTATTGCACAAGCTGTATATTGTACGATTTCAAATTAAGATCTCTACGTCAAATGCGCCAAGTCGTTCCATACGTCAGTCCGAATTGCTGCGAACGGCGCAGAGTTGACTCTCCACGGTCTGTGTGTACACTCTCTGCTATAGCTGCTATATTTTCTTCACTGCGTCCTGACCCTGGGTCTCAAGGTGGGTGATGGCGTTGCGAATAGTACGCTCAGTAGATCGATTATGTTGACCACATCCTTTACAGAACGCGAATTTTCGTAAAAAAAAGTTGAATGATTTACAAATGTTGTTCAGGCGTAAGTCTTTCCATGATGAAATGCCAAACAATACTTAACATAAATAACATGACAGCTTGACACAACTAGCATGCAACATGCGTAATCTGTCAGAAACAGGATGTTGAAGCAAGTACTTCTACTCGGATCATCCGTCAAAGATGGGCTTTAAGGAAAACCTGGACCATTCAAACTTTTGAAAATGTTCAAATTACCGAAATAGTAAACATTGCTGAGTCACACTCATTTTAAGCCTCTTTACTCAATGCTCCTGACAGATACTTATTTCACTTCCAATTATACTGTACAAACTTCAAGGCTTGTTCGGCGTTCATAATTGAAGCTAAATATATAATAAAAATTTGGTCGTCAGCTGGAATCATTCTTCGCTATCTCAAAGGTGTAATGAGCTTTTTCATAAGCCAGGGAGCTGTTTATCCTAAAATGCTTCAAAAGTTGGTTCAAAAAAGATAAAAGACGCACCCAACATAGATAATACCATTAATGGAAGGATCAAAATTTACGGTTACTAAAATGACGAGCAATTTCAAAATTCTTCGAGATCTTATAATCCCAGCCAAAGATCATCACAGGACATCCAAGAGAACATTCTTACATTACATCGACGACATAGAACATATAACCGACCAGATAACGCACAAAACTATTATCTCCTTCCTTAGCTTCTTCTCAGTGAATAGCGTCCTTAGAGTTCGAACACCACCTTTACAGAAGAAAAATTTGAGTGTCTCGTTAAGCTCGAGTGACACTCGCTCAACTTCGTTCTGGATACTCTGGCAAGTTAAACTCGTAGGAATTAACTTCCGTTACAACTATAGAATGATAATATGATCCTCACATCAATTGGTAGTGACGTTTCTGTCAGTAAAAACGACACGACTTTCAAGCCGTCGAACAAGTTCTGGCACTTTTCCAAAAAACAAAAAAAGAATGAAAATATGCAATAACGATAAAGACAAAACCTTCAATGGTCTCAAGCTTTCGATATTCAGAGAAAACAAAAACTATATTTTTCTCTTTTACTAAGGCCGCCATACAAGAAAATAGCAATTCAAAAGACTTTAATTAAAAAACAACATAAATTCAAATTGCTTTCAGCATAATTCACTTTATACTAGTCTCCGCGTATTACACAAAGTTGTTAAAGAATTTGCTTGACACCTTTTTTAACGGTAATAAACCGCATTTATTCGAGTGCATTCAGGCGCAGTTGCCACCAGACGCCCACTCCCAGTTCCACAGCGCGCGCCGACGCAAGAAACCTGTCATCACAGCATCAAACAACTTTAGTTCGTATGCACCGCTATAGGTGTTCGCTTGTAAAATGCTTTGTCGCCTCGGCTAAATGCAAATGCAGACAGGTTGTTACAGTTTGCCTTAATGATGACTGTTATTATTTAAATGGCGTTACGATTCCTTATCGTTCACTCAACGTAGAGTTAATTCTCGATTCTTTTTATTTTCCTCTTGATTAACTAGTTCCATAGAATGAAACGTTTTTGTTTGCTACTAATAGCTACGCGGACAAATTGCCGGTTTTGTTTAATGGCTGGAAGGTGATAATGTGTTGAATTAAAGCTTGATTTGAGAGATCGAGTTTTTCATCATGGTTTTCACGCTATTTGCTGTTGGTTCGGACGTTGCGAGTAATTATTTAATAATCTTTATTTACTAAAAGATCTAGAATATTAGGTGATTTGATGTTAGCTACTGTCCTATAGACCATATACCAATACTATAACTAACTCAAAGGATTTAGTATAGTAGCGCGATTCTCTTTCTCATGTGATCTTTCGGAGCAATGAAAGTACAACTCAAAGTCATTTATTCTTGTAAAAATACAAAGAGGGTATTTTATATACAGTCTTTTTAAGAAGAAATAATACGCCTGAGGTTTAATGTTATGAGTTAGAGTTTATCTTTAAGATGAAGATAATATTTTACCTTTATGTTTTAAATAAGAAGTGAAGTGAATGAAGCCTCAATTAAATTCTATTCGAGAGACACAATTTCGACCATTCTTTGCAGTAATTGGAGTCGTTTCGGGCGCAACTGTGTAGACAATCGACTTGACATAACTCTACAAAGTTTCCAGTTTTATTGACTGTATGGAAAGCAGCTTGTTGGAACCTAAGGTCGTCCACATCAACCTCTTCCAAAGCTAGAATAAGTCATTAATTATGGTTCTAGAGCGCTCTTCATTCACTCTAGCATTTTCTCCTGATATTTTGTGCCTAAACGGTGACTTTTTGAGAATCTCACTTATAATAATAGGATGTCTCAACAATGGCTTATGTATTATCAACACTCCAAATCCGATAATTATGTTCATTATCACATCCATTCAACCAAAAATGAGCTTTATAGCTGAACAAAAATTTTGCTGAAAAAACAAACATTGTAATAAAGTAAGTATAGCTGCGCAGAGTTAGAGGTGCAAAGGAGTACCTTCCATTTCATAAAAACTGAACCAAAAAATATTTACTAAGTATTTATATTTATGTATATTAGAGTGTTTCATTTAAACATTTTTTGTTTCTTCGCGAACATATGAAAGTTTTCCTTTTTATGTTAGAAAAAAAAATCTTAGAAAATTTTAGCACTTAATTTTGACTTTAAGGACATCCTTTTTGATTTTACATGTTTTCCACATGTTTTTGAATAAATTAAGTGAACGCGAAGAAATAATAAATAAGTTTGAAGAGAAAACCCCTAATGTATCTGTGTAAATATTTAACTATAAAGAAGTATTTGAAGTATAAAGTATATAACTATACTAATTATATATATTTTAAGCCGATAGCCCTGGCAGCTAGTGCCTAATTAATTATAATTTCAATTGTAATTAATTTAAATAAATAAATAAATATATATAAATTTCAATTGTAATTAATTTAAATAAATAAATAAATATATATTTTACTTCAGAATATTTTAATTTCGTTAGATATGTATATTCTTCATTTCCTATGTATCGCACAATCATTATCAGCAATTTGTCCATTCCTTTTTTTATTACTATCAAATGGCTTCCTACTAATTTATTCAAGGAATAACTACGAATCCACTAATATTCCTAGACATGCCTATCAAATATACAGAAGAACAATGAAACAAGACTGACATTCAATTGTAAGTGACTTTGCTTGTAAATTAATTGATATGCTTGCATGAGTCGGGCAGAAGAAACATGAGATGCGCTTTTATATAGTAATTGAATGTGTTTATTAGAGAAGGACGTTACTCGAACATAGTAAAATCTTGAATGCACTTCCATTTTTATACCGAGCATCCATGCTTGAAGTAATGTGTATAAACACCACTATTTTTGCATATCGGTGCTGGTCATTTTGACCAAATTTGAATGAAACATTTAGGCTCACAGGGGTACTATAACCTTATTCCTACATAAGAAAAGTCTGAGGCGGAAATAAAGTAATTAAAAAATTTATAGAAAGTCAAAGGTATGTGCCAATATATCGCTTATATTACGCTATAACAAGGTTTGAATATACAAGCTTCTTAAGCTGAAATATCTCGGTAGTCTTAGCTTCGGCGAACCAAGAGACAGCCGAAACTTTCAACAAATGTTTAATAGGCTCAAAGCGCTTTGTCACTGTTTGAAAGGTCTTAGGATCTATCATATAGTCGTTTTTTAGGTAACGCAACGGACCAGCGTTCAAAGCTGGAAAAGTGAGATCCCTTGTAGGATCGACCTCATAATTTAACCTAACTTAACATCTTGTTTTAGAGTATTGACCTTAACTTGAACTTTATTACCTGAGGAAACATGGTTTATGGGATTACATGGGTTTCCTCGGGTAAAAAACAACCTTTTACAAACATTTTTTGATCATATAAAAAATGAAATTAAAACCTTTTATTGTTACAAACATACACTATAAACAAAGAAATTCTGAAATTTTTGGAAAAAATATTTTAAACTCGGCCATTGTGCGGCTATTTCCGGTGAGTCCTCGGGAAAAGATGAGCTCACGTTTTCAGGATAACTATCCACAGGATCATCTAAAGTGAAAAAATATGTGTTTTAGTTAAAACATCAATTTTGAACTTGAACGAAAGAAGGATTTTCTACAGATATTTTTACAAAAAAAAAAAAATTCGCGACTTTTTTTCAATAAGTTGTAATCGAAAAACAAACATCCATTGTCCAAGTCATAAGAATTGTAACTTAAAGACCTGTGTAAATTTAATGAAGATCGGCTGAGGGAGTTCTCGAGAAGTCTTGCGAACCGACTCCGAAAACAGAGTTTCGAGAAAAACGCGTTTAAAGACGGCACACTTAGCCTAGCTAACCTCGAGCGCACAAATCCTCAAGACTGTATCTCCGACTTGAACTTGAAAATTTAGGTCAATATTCTAGAGGTGTTGTAGATTTTAGTAAAACAATAAAAAGTTTGCATTTTTGAAGCCCGTAAACCCATGTAACTTCTTAATAATTCCATAAATATCTTTTATAAATTCCAAGGAAACATGAAAAACAGCAGGTATGTTATGTATTTGCGTGTTAATTGTTCGAAGAAAGGAATTGTTTTTCTATATGAAAGAAGATTTTTTTTAACGATTTTTTTGTTGTTAAAAAATAAACCGAACAAATAATGATTTTCAGGAATTTCTCTTGATTTTTATCAAAGATTTTAAGTTTTTCAGAAAAGTTCACTAGAGTTGATGGAGTTTTATTGGTAAATAATTTTTGCCTATCTTTCTTTCATTCGAACAGCCTGCATTGAGTATATTTTAAGACTGGACGATCATATGGAATGCCTTGTTTTCGGAGTTGATCCACCTTAATGCTTATATACATACATATGTATGTATATATACATCTCTATTATATATTTATGATTTTATCATTTCTTTTTGCTGACATGAGTAAAAATTTTCATGTATAAATAAAGCAATCAGCTGTTGTTGTGTATACTCTTGGGTACTTTCAGATACATATGTATGTATGTATGTATCTAGCTACTGTTTATTGCCCGCACTATATGCAATAATTGACGACGCCGCCGGTCGCTATAGAATTGGCGCTTTGACAATGATTCAGTTTGAAAACGAAATCTATCGAGGGTGTGTCGCGCGGCAAAGAACCAAAATTTGAGGAGAAAAGAAATTATTTAACATAATAACATAATAACAAAATTATTATTGGCATAGCGAGAAAATGCCGATTTTCTCAAAATACGCGTTGCTAAGAGGTGTGTGGCCTTTGCATATGTCTATTCTGTGATCGTTTATGATAAAAAATATGTGAAACTTGTGGATATAAGAAAACAAATCGAACATACTGTTTAAAAAATATAAATTAGCGATGTGAAGTGAAAACAAAAATAAAGAATAGAAATTATCAATTGTGACCTCAATGCATCAGAACTTTCATTGAAGATCTTTTTGGTACAAATTTCGATTATGAAAAAGGAAATATTTTTTGGAAGTTTTTTTTTTAATAATTTCATTTTTTTTTAACAAAAAATCGCGTCTTTATTGGCGTAGACGCCGCTCACGCGGTTATAGCCGAGTTTACAAAATCGGATGGTATATAGGAAAACAATACAAAAACAACAATTTTAATTTGGACTGCACCGTTGCTACAATAATCTTCATAGGTGCATTTTTGTTGTAAAAGGACATATGGAAAAATCTTTTTCTTGATGTTGATCGGTCCGTTTATATGGCTGCTATATGATACAGTGGTCCGATCAGTAGAATTTTTTCGAAGATGGCACCGTTGCCTCCTGGGGCAATAACTCATGCCAAATTTGGTGAAGATAACTCGTCAAACGAAAAAGTTTTCCATATAGGTACTTGATTCCAATCGTTCAGTTTGAATAGCAGATATATTTGATAGCAGTCCGATATCATCGGTTCCGACAAATGAGCAGCTTTTATGGGTGAAAAGTACGTGTGCAATATTTCATATGGGTATCTCAACAACTAAGGCGCTAGTTCGCGTATATAACATACAGACGGACAGATGGACAGATGGACAGACAGACGGGTATGGCTAAATCTACTTAGCTCGTCACACTGTTTGTTTATATACACTCCTTTTAGGTGTTACAAACTGGTCATACGCTATTCTGGGTATAAAAAGGTTTCTACATCAATTTTCCCACATTTTCGACCGACCCTAATGAAAAAATATATAATACACACATCATTACAAATAGACAATAAACATATGCTCATGCACATGCATAAACGAGCCGATTCCAGTTCTATTTATATGGCTGTAGAGCAACGAAGAACGAGGAATAAATGAATTTTAATAAACAACGTCTGTAGACGAAGACGCACAAGTGCCACGGCGAAAAAAATGCATTGCGTCTGCACAAAATATGCTGAAATTTACACAAACTTGTTTGTTATTTTCATTTAAAAAATATGCATTTCGAATAATTTACAGGCGCTGACAGCGTTCGACGCCAGAGTCAACGACTCTTCGCCTTGTCCAACGCCCACGCCACGGCCTCGGCAGCCGCTCGTCCAGCATTGAGCCAGTTTCGTGATATACTGAGCAAGCAAATTACAGGCATCAAGGATGCGGGCACCTATAAAATGGAGCGCATCATCACCTCTTCACAGAGCACAGAGATCACCGTGGAGGGCACACAGAAACGCATCTTGAATTTTTGCGCAAATAATTATCTCGGTTTGGCGGTATGTATGGTCTATGATGCATTCTTTCTCTATAAACACACTCATATTTCATCCCAGTTTGATAACGCGGGTATCTGTGATTTATACCAGCTGTTTGTTTGATTCGCTACTCTTCAAGCTTTGTCGCTAAAAAGAGAGCTTAAAAAAAGAGAGCTTAAAAAAAGTGCAATAAATTTCTGGGTTCTCTACTTTTTTTGAAGAAAAATCACAGAAACTCAGTGTTACTAAATTTATTTATATATCATCTATAATGTCCCTTTTAATTTTTTAAAGAACAATCCCGAAGTGGTGAACTACAGCAAAGAGCTGTTGGATAAATATGGTGCCGGTCTTAGCTCGGTACGTTTCATTTGCGGCACACAAACGATACATAAGCAGCTGGAAAAGAAAATTGCCCAGTTCCATGGACGCGAAGATGCCATTTTGTATGCGTCTTGCTTTGATGCAAATGCTGGTCTATTCGAGGCAATCCTGACACCTGACGACGCTGTCTTCTCCGATGAACTCAATCACGCCTCCATTATTGATGGCATACGTTTGTGTAAGGCGCAGAAACAGCGCTATAAGCATCGTGATATGAGTGGTAATTACTAATTTCTCTACTCGACTTGAATAAAACTTTTTACATAAAAATGCTGTGTCTTTCTTCTCCAAATATAGATCTCGAAAAGCAACTGCAATCATCAACGGCGCGTCTCAAGCTGATTGTCACTGATGGCGTCTTCTCAATGGATGGCAATATCGCGCCTTTGCCGAAGATTGTCGATCTCGCTGCCAAATATGACGCGTTGGTCTTTATGGATGAATGCCATGCCACGGGTTTCTTTGGCGCCACCGGACGTGGTACTGAGGAATACCACAATCTCTTGGGTCGCGTTGATATTATCAATTCCACTTTGGGCAAAGCACTTGGTGGTGCTGCTGGCGGTTATACGACTGGTCCGAAAGAATTGATTACGCTACTGCGTCAAAAGTCGCGCCCTTATCTCTTCTCCAACTCCCTACCACCACCAGTAGTGGCGACTGGCATTAAAGTTATGGATATGCTAATGCACTCCGATCAGTTATCGCAGCGCGTACAAAGCAATACAAAACGTTTTCGCGACGCAATGACTAAGGCGGGCTTTTTAATTGCCGGCGAAAATCATCCAATTTGCCCGGTGATGTTGGGTGATGCTCGTCTCGCCTCAATTTTCGCTGATCAAATGCTTTGTAAGTATAATTGTTATTCCGCTCTGTTGCTCTCTCTGCTCAATTGTTATTATTGAATTTTTCATCACACAGCGCGTGGCATTTATGTCATTGGCTTCAGCTATCCAGTGGTTCCCAAAGGCAAGGCGCGCATTCGTGTTCAAATATCGGCAGCGCATACTACGGACGACGTTGATCATGCCGTGGCCGCATTTATCGATGTCGGCAGGTCGCTCAAGGTTATTAAGTAAAAAGGGATGACTTCGACAAAAGAAATGAATACCTCTCGAGGAAAACTTAAAGCTTATTGCATTTATTATACATATATTAAGGAATAAAAGAAAAATTCATACATAGATATTTGTATGTATGTATTAGTAATGTAATATCTTAGTTGTATAATTTTTTAATTTCTGCGAATTTTAATCGAAGCCAAGCTTTGGAGAATGTGGATGTTTCCATATAACAAACTACCAGGATGAGCTAGTAAGTATAAAGCAAAGGACAAGTCCGATGTTTTTTATTCAGGGATTATTTTTAATCGCCTATCGCTGCACATAAAACTGGCCCTTGTTGGGCCTAACTTTCAAACCGAAAAAAAAAAACAGAAATCTGTCTTTTCTCAAGAAAGAAACAATTTTCGCTATTCAAATTCCCCTCTTTACAGGGTAGAGCTATTTCTCTCTAGAACTATGTTAAATATCTATCCTGGTAAAAAAAAAAAAATTGAGGTGTAGAGAACATACCCTTCGAATGTGTAACTCTTTAGCTAACCAGTAAGTCAAAAATGTACAAGTGTACAGTAAAGCGGCAATTAAGGCTATCGGTGGCGCCAATATTAAGTCTCACCACACAGAATTAGTATACCTAGAGTCTAGACTCTTAGTAGTACCCGGTCATGTAAGCAGGAATAGAAAGAAGCGAATAGGCAGACGTGTAGGACAGTTCGGAGACAAGGATCACAAGATCCTACCATTTAAGAATCAATGATCCATTTTAAAAGACTTACGCTTCTATTTTCAACCAACCAATTATAAAGCAAAGATTCTCCTTTAATCTTTTCAACCACAAAGTTGCTTACAAGCAACTTCTATGTTTGACATCATTTAAAAATTTAAATACCCAAAAACCTCCTTAAAATACACATCTTATGGATCAATTTGAATTCGGGGAATAAAGTAAGGCACGAAAAGATTGTGTGATGCTGACATACAGCAGATTTTGACAATGGACTGTGACAAATCTTCTGATGAAGAGTGTGATGAAGATGAGCTTCTGGTGGAAGGTTTGAAAGAGATTTTAGAGAAGGGTGAAAAATTTAGAATCGGTACGCCAGAAAGTGCTGCCAACCAAGAAATCTTTAAAGAAACAGAAAATATGGATATGGATTTAATTATTTAAAAAAGTTAGGTATCCCAATTGAAATGGAGAAAAAGACCAATCGACATTCAAGACGGTATGAGTTAAGAGTCCAAAGAAGTCATGAATATAGTAAATACTTAAGCCAATTCAATATTTCAACAATCAACAAATTGATTGTGAAACAGATTAATATGTATTCCTTCCAAGGTATGGCAGTGAATTCGTTTGCTATAATGAAGATATTCATCGATTTCTTTGACTTTTGTTGTAGTTGGTCATAGTCCAGTTGCTGGTTTTAGAATGTCATGGCTCAAATTAATCGCAATAACAAATTTGATGGCGAGAAATAAATTTGGGAAAATAAAGATATTTATCCATTTTTCTGATAAGTCGAAGCAACAATCTAAATAATAATTATGACAATTTATACAAAATCCATCCGTTATTATCGTTGCTCGAAGAAAAATTCAACAATCTGCCTCAAGAGGAACACTAAAGCATTGATGAGCAGTTCATAGCATATAAAGGTAAGTTCAGAGGTGTGCAAATACAATAAATAAAAGCTTGTGGCTATAAGGTTAAGTGCATGTTTCAGAAAGATTATTCTTCAAGCAGCTCTACGTTGGTGATAAAACTTGCCCCTCATATAGACTCGGCATATCATCGGACATGGTGTTGTACTATACTTAGCATTCGCACTACCAAAGTTTAAAGATTACAAAATGTATTTTGATAATTGGTTCACTACAGTAAGCCTTCTTATCGATCTAAAAAATAGGAAATTATTAAAATAAAATACGAAGCTAATCTTGGCATTGCTGCAGTGCGCTGGCTGGATAATAATACAGTTCAGTTCGGGACATGTAAGCGTTGGATTAGGAAAGAAGCAAAAATGTTGAAGTTTCGAGACGGCTATTGTTTCAAAACACAATAAAAATGTGGAACTAGTTGATCTTGTCGACACGCTTATGGCGCTCCAATAAATGGTACGAAAAAATGATCATTGGATAGTTTGGGGAGAGAAAAGATGATGCCGTTTTTGTAAAACGGGAACAATTCTTTCCAAATAAGTAAAATAAGGTGTTCACCTATGCTGCAATACCAAGAACAAATTTTTTATCTTATCACATGTAAAATACAAAAAAAAAACATGTATAAGTATATTAGGGTTATTCAAAAAAAATTTTTTTTTTCGATTGGTACTCGGAAAAATAGGTTCCTAGACACCTCTAAGAAAGCCTCTCCAAAGGGATTTCTCTTTATTTATCATATATACTTTAGGGTAATTCAAAAAAAATTTTTTTTTTTTTGATTGGTATTCGGAAAAATAGATTCCTACACACCTCTAAGAAACACTCTCCAAATATGAGTTTTTAATTTTAACGGGAAGGTTCTCCTTCATACAGTTTTCTATTTTTTCTTATTATCATATAGAAAAATTTATATCTCGCTTCCAACTACTTGAAAAAATATCTTGTTCCTTAGATTTTATAGGAAATTGAATGCCCTAAAAAAAGTTTCATCATTCATAATAATTTTTTTTCATTGAGTTATAAAATTAATAAGAAATAAAAAATGTTCCCAAAAATAATCAAACTTTAACTGATAATATCTTTTAAACGGTTGGGTTAACGAAAAAATCAAAGGAGACATTTTAAGTTATACTAATGATTTTGTATGGAAAGAAATACTAAATACTGTACGAACGATTAGATCAAAAAATATATTAGACTCACGGTTTGAATATAGATAATAAAAAAATATGGAGAAATGATAAAAAATACCCGCTATTAGAACTAGAATATACTGAATGTCAAAAATACTTACTATATTACTACCACGAAGAAGAACTGCTTGCCGTAGATTTTTTTTAGAGCGAAATTGATTTTGCATCACATCAACGACTTTATGAGATTCTACACGTCGGTTACTAGTTCTGTGAATAAAACTTTACAACTTACTTAGTAGTATAGTATGTTGCATAGAACACGTTCACTAAAAACGAAACCAACTATTCACAAACGCTCTTTCGTGCTCAAACCCAGTTCCATGAGCTCCAACAGGTAATCGTAGTTGGGAAGAGCAAGCAACACATCGGTTTTTATGTTCTTTCGTCGCGAAATTATGCGCCCAGTGAAGATCGTTCTTTCGCTTCAACGCTCAGCGCTGAGCACACTCCAACAACAAATGTTCCCAATTACAAACCTTTTGTTTCCAAACTGTTCTCGGCTCTCGCTTGCGCGTTCAGCAATACGCTTTGATTTTTTTTCCCCTTTCTGCACTTGGCGCTACTATTCTTTTGGCCATGATCATGGCCCTGAATGTAACTACGGTTGGTTGCTTTTGTGCCTGCCTCGTATGCTAATCGGCTTTCTTTCGCCGCTTTTTCTTTGCTTTCATTTTTATTTTGCTTCTATTTGGCTTTGGCTGAACCGACACCGTAGTATAAATGGAGGGTATCCCGGCATTCCCAGTTTTAGTCTTTCAGTGAATTTCTTTTCGAACATACCACGTTGAATCTGGTTTAAAATAGAAAGCCCGCTTGAGTTGTAATCATGAAGTGGTGCTTAGGTGGGTGAATTACTAACTAGCTTTTGTTGTAACTTTGTGTGGAAACTAGTACAAAAATAAAAACAGTGTAAATTCAAATAATATTTAAGTTGTAAATTATGTTTTTTTCTTGTTTTATCACCCTTAGTTGTTGTATTTTTATTAAACTACTTTCTGAGCCGCGATGTCGCCGCCAATGTAATACAGGATCGTAATCTCTTTGCCACCGAACTCTTTCAAACGATCGCCAGCGAGAAGCAGAACGAAAATGTAATCATCTCACCGGTGGCGATACAGACTGCGCTCGGTTTGGCATACTATGGCGCCGATGGCAAAACCGCCAAGGAGCTGCAACGCAGCTTACATGCGCAGTCGCAGAGTCGCAGCGGCATTGCGAAGAGCTATTACAAGCTGTTGCATTCTTTTGTCAAGCCGAAGACCACATTAGAGATAGCCAATAAAGTCTACGCCAAGGATGAGTTGGTCATTGAACCGGAATTCCGTGAAGCAGCACAGAAGTACTTTGACTCCGATGCCGAGCAATTGGATTTCACCGATGAAGCAAAAGCCGTCGAGTTAATCAACAAGTGGTTGGCCGAGAAGACGAATGGCAAAATACAAAATGTTTTGAGCAATGTCGAACCCGATATTAATGTAGCGTTTGTCAATGCTATCTACTTCAAAGCCAAGTGGGCGCGTCCCTTCATGGATGATGCCACATCGGATCGTATATTCTTTATTAACGCAAACGAAACGGTTAAGGTACCCACTATGTTCGCCGACAATTGGTACAATTATGCCGAATATGAAGAATTGGATGCTAAAGCGATTGAGTTATTCTTCGAGAATACCGATTTGCGTATGTGGTTCATATTGCCCAACCAGCGCAACGGTCTTTACGAGTTGGAACAAAAATTGAAAGGTGTGGACTTTGATGAGCTCGAAAAGCGTTGGGAATGGAGCAGTGTAACGGTGAATTTGCCAAAATTCGGTTTCGAATTCGATACCGACTTGAAGCCATATTTGCTGAAGGTGCTGAAAAACTTAAAAATGTAGTGTTATTTTATTATATTAAAATATTTGTTCTTTTCACCTGAGCAGCTTGGCATCAGGACCATGTTCACCGATGAAGCCGATTTTAGCAACATTTTCCACGAGTCACCAATCAGCACACGCGTCTCACGTGTCCAACACAAAGCTTTTATTGATGTGAATGAGATCGGTTGCGAAGCGGCTGCTGCTAGCGGTGAGTTTGAATTCTAAATTAATTCGCTATGCTAGAGATTTAAATTATTATTATTTTTTAACTTGTTATTAAATTTTTATTATTTTGTATTTTTAGTTGCTGTGGGCGTGCCAATGTCCTTGCCGTGGGATCCAAAAACTTTCATCGCCGATCATCCATTCGTATTCATCATTCGTGACCCTCATGCCATCTACTTTACTGGCCACATTGCCAGATTTTAGTTAAGAAAATTTATGACGCAGTTTTTACTGCCGCTTATATCTATTTAGGTTTTAAGAAACATTCATGAATTTGCACTTAAATATTTAATAAATCATAAGTTTACATATTTAAGTTTTTGTTGCTTTATTTTTGAATGGAGTTTGACTTCGCAATTGAAATAGAGCAGGCAAGTGTTAGAGCGATGGGATTACTTTGAAGGCGACAAATTATATATTGATAAATAATTAAATATTTTGCATTCTATTTTATATTTTTACATGTAGCTAATCGGTTCTTCTTTAAAAAAAAATTTTGAAAGTCTAACATCAAAATTCACCACATAAAAATTTTACTAAGGGCTAATAATTGGATTATACCATTTGGTGTAAAATACAAAAGACTATAACAAAGTTAAATAAGAAAATAATAAAGAAATCATCATGAAATCCATAGAAAACGTAGACCTTACCTTCCAGGTACCATTTACGATATTGATAGCCTTTAGAAACCTAAATATAATGTCGAGTCGCTTCTGCGACTTTAACATATGTGATTTCAAGGAGAAAAAAAAACGCATATAATTTAATATTATGACGCAGAATAAAGTTTCATTATAAAATTAAAGGCACGCGATTATGTTATAAAAATGATATCGGCCGAGCGCAAGCGAAGCGACCGCCGCAGCTGGCTCAAATCAATTCCAGTAGAGAAGCCGAATTTTCGACTACTTTTGCAGCATTTGGAGCCATATGCCAGCGTTCAAAGCGCCGAATATTTTTCCAAGACCTCAATCGTCTCGGGCTTATATGCGTGGACGACTTCACATAACCCCCAAAAAATAGTCCAGCGGTTCTAAATCGCATGATCTTGTTGGCCCAGCGACATGAGATAACGTGCCCACCAAAATCTTCTTTCAATAGATTGACAGGTTTGTTGGGTTTATGACCTTATTGGAACCAAATGTCGTTCACATCAATGTGTATTGGATTTTATAAGCGCGCAAACTAAGATACTTCCACAAAATCTGTCATAAAGTGGATGGGCTTAGCTCCGATTATTGCATACGATGGCGGAGGGACTTTTTCGGGCCTTCTTCGATACTCTGATCCGCGGCAGCAACAACGTCTTTGGTGCGCACTCAACGGCATTGCTAAGGACTTGCATTATCCACTAGAGTAAACGAGAGAAACCGATGCATAGTGGCTCGAATTACCAACTACGCTGAGCGATTATGTCCACCGCGCGAAGCGGACCATTAGTTTGGTAACAAATATGCACGATTTGCTAACGTTGTCCGAAGTATGTTCGTTGATTACATATGTATTGCATAAGTCAAGCTAATAGCTGTAACAGCAAACAAACTCCGAAGAAAGTATTTCCTCATTGAAAACCATACATATGTATGTAAAAAACACCCGTTATTATCTTCTATGAACTTTGAAGACTTGATGTTAACAAAGTCCGTTCCCACAACTGCCGGTTCTACCATATTGAACCCACCGTGCCCATACCTACAGAGGTTAAAGTCGACCGACGTCAATTCTCATTTCTACTGAATGAGTAGTAGACTTCTTCCCTAGGTGATGTATTAGTTTTATGAACAAATGAGCTTAAACGCAAGATAGGCCTTAAGGAACCCAATTTCTTGAAATCTCTAATCTTGAAATGAAATTCGGTGCGATAAACGAGCTTTATTTTTAGCAAAAATTCATTGACGAGGAAAAGTGTTTCAAGAATTAAGCAGTCTGATATTAAGAGGATTCAAAAAAGTCTCTTTTAAAATAAAATCTGAGAAGTAAGCCAACACTGGGCAGTCATATCGCATAATAGGCCTTCTTTCCTCCCTTCGCCACCTGAGAATAGCTAACCGACAGCTTTGGAAAGAAGGAAGGAAACGTTGCTGACCTGATCTTGAATTATGCAGTCCCAATCTAGTCGTCAAATCTAATAGAACAAGTATGACAGATGAATTTGGCGATAAGATGAATAAATCTCATCTCGTCAAAGCTTTGCTTACCGGACTACAACAGTGAATTTTCAGTCATATTTACAGTCATTAGGGGAACCGCCGTCCTGAGACATTAAATGGTCATTCTTGCAATATGCCGACAACGTAAGCGATATGAATAGACGCAACTAAATTCCAACCGAGATCACCGTAACTGGTTGGGAAAGACCAGTCCAATTCTCTATTTTGTGACACCGGGATAGTAACTAGATTCTTAAATTTAAAATTAAGATTACTATTAGTACGATAATAATTAGCCTTTATTCCTTTTAACAGAGTTTAGGGGGATAAATTACTTATTAAATACTAACTTCGGTTGTACTGTACCTGTGGTGGAATACTCTGAACAAATAAGAAAGTTTTCTATACATGAACGTGATTTTGACCATTTAGTTTGAGGGACAGATATGTGCTCTAGTAGTCCGATCAGATACATTTTTCCAAATGTTGTAGCTTTGCCTTAGATAAAAATTCATGGCAAATTTCGTGACAAAAATATGACCATGGCAGAAGCGACTCAGCTCTTCATGCTGTATATGTTTCATAGGGTCACCAACCTTACCTTCTTACCCTGTTCAGGCTATAAAAAACAGTTAAATCGTCCTGATCCCTTCCTTATTTGACCTATTGTATGAATTTCAATTTATTGCCGCCAAAATATTAGAGTATAAATACTCGTAATAATATAGAAAAGAAATTCTGTGTTACTCTTGTAGTGATTTGTTTTCATTTTGATTGTGTGGCGTTTTGTTTCTTTGTTTTTATTTTGTAATACTTCACTAAGCCCAAATTATTTGAAGAGTTGGTAAATAACTGATGCAGCTGGAATTTAAATTAAATAAAATTGAGTACGTGCGTGAGTAAGTTTTTTTTATGTTTGAATATACAAAAAAAAAAATAAAAATAATAAGCCTTTTCTTTCTCGCCTGAAACCAAAAATAGAAAACACCAAAAAAGTAGATCTCTTATGAAAAATAAAGCACGATAACAAATTACAACAAAATTTTTACTTTATTACTTGACCCACAAATTATGCCATGTTGCCTTTGCTACTCCATCGAGTATGAATTTAATTCAAGCGAATGTTTGTTGTTGTTTCATTAATATTGAACAGAGTAAATAAAAATCGATAAAATATTTTATACGTTGCACACCTGTCAACGCAGCGGCACGCACGCACGTACGCACGGCGAACGCTCGGAACGAAAAGTTGAAATAAGAATTAAGGAAATAATAAAAACAAAAAAACGATATACAGAAGACAACTTAAAAGTGGGGGAAAAATACAAGAAGAAATCGCCGAGTGTCCATAGTTGAGCTTGCGCCCCGCAGCAGCACCACAGCACCACAACAACTTGAGAATTTTGTGCTGTGGCCATGCGCGTTCATCTGTACCCACTATCTGAGAATGGCTGATGTTCTTGTTAAGTAAAGGTTGAGTAAAAGAAACCGGTATTATTTGGAGAACTTCTTTGTGGTTCAATAGCACCGATTTAAATGGTTTCTTGTAAGAGCACTTCATTGAAGAGGGTTGCCAGCTATTTTGAATTAAATATACCCAGCAAGTCACGACTACTGAAACTCCAATTGAAAAGAAACTGCGGAAAAACTAACACGTACACGAAAGGGATGAATGATCAAACGTACCTAAGAATTGGTAATGTACAAGAAGACCGTGGAGAGTCAATTCGGCGCCGTTAGCAGCACCTCAGACTGTCGAGATCTTCATATAAAAGCGTACAAAATACAGCTTGTGCAATAACTAAAGCCGCTCGACCTTCCCAAGCGACATCACTTCACTCTGTTGGCGCTTGAAAAGCTCCAAGAATACTCCACTTTTCCGTGCCAAATTTTGGTCAGCGATGAGGCTCATTTCTAGTTCAATAGATACGTAAAAGAGGGAAATTGCCACTTTTGGGCCAAAGAGCAACCTAAGGAGATTCAAGAGCTGCCATTTCATTAAAAAAAAATAACGGTTTGGTGTGGTTTATGGGCCGGTGGAATCATCGGTCCATATTTCTTCAAAAATAATGCCGGTGAGAACTTAACCGTCAATGACGACCGTTATCGCGCCAAGATAAATGACTATTTGATGCCTGAAATTGAAGCTCGTGATCTTGTCGGCATTAGGTTTCAACAAGACGGCGTCACTTTCCACACAACGCTTCAATCAAGGGATTTATTGAGAGAACAATTCAGTGAGCAGATGATTTCACGTTTTGGGCCGGTAGATTGGCCTCAAGATCGTGTGATATCACAACATTAGACTTTTTCGTCTGGGCATATGTAAAGTCTATAGTCTATGCGGTCAATCCTGCTTCGATTCAGCCCTTGATCATTTGCCAGTTACCAGTCAAAATGCTCGAACGAATCATCGAAAATTGATTTCAACGGACGAACGATTTGAGATGTAGGTGCGACCAACATTTGAAAGAGAGAATGTTCTATCCAATGAGAATAAACATTTCCTATTAAATCTGAAGTTTCTCTGTTATTTTTTTTTAAGTAGAGATCCTGAAATGAGTCACCCTTTAGCATTATATAGGTTTTCGTTTCACGTCTTTTTTGCGCGTGGTGGTGGCTCGATTCCGCCCATATGCAGTACCAACCCACTTGAGTGCCAGGCAACATAGGTACATACTTTCTCTGAATATCTCTATTTTTATTTAAGTTAGCGCTTGCACGGACAGACAGAAAATGACCAGCCGATTTTCAAAAGGTTATCATACATAATGAAAAGACCACAACTTAGTTTTCTCTTTACAATTCTGAACATTAATTGGTGCGACTCATGGCCGAATTAATATGGCCCTAACTGTAAAGGAGGTTAAAATCATTTTTATATTCGCTTGAACTCAGCTTACCACATGCATGCCCCACATAGAAGTAGTTCCGTGAAATACTAACTACCTTTTAGAAGAACCACTCATACTTTTGCACCTAAAACCGACTTCCCTTTTTTATGAAGTCGCTACAAGGATTGTGACTGACCACGAAAAAGGACGTGATAATGTGACTTGAGCTCCTTACACCTTCTGTATAATGAAATAAAGTAATTTTTATCGAGTCTAAGCCTATGAATGGGGATATCAGGAAAGCTTGATAAAGAAGGAAGCTGAATGAAAAGCTATGGCTTGGCAATCGGAAGTGATTCGTCAATCGGTTGCATCTTCCGGTGGATAACAAAAAACTGAATTGAAAAAACTTTCAACATACAGAATTTTTTTTTTTTTTTTTTCATTACAGTTTCCGCAATTCTAGCTATAGTCTATAAAGTCTATCGCCAACAAATTTATTTAATTTTAACATTTAAATATCGGATAATCGATAACTGATTCTCGAGTATGTTACTTCGTATGTATGTATATGCTAAGTCTTTCGACAGAGCCTAAAGCGAGAGCTCAGCTAATGGTTCTCATTTATCGTCATTAAAAAAAAAATCCGAAATCAGAATCAACCCCAAGCCCTTTGTAGGGTTTTTGCTGAATTGTAACCGTGATATCAATGTAGGTGGAACTTAGGGATGGAGGAATAACAATTTAGTTGAATGGGTTGAGTTCCAAAATTTTCTAACTGATATGGTTTTTTCGTACTTTTTGCACAATGTTTCGAGCTAAAAACGAATTACTAATTACAATGCAAATTTCAAGCGTAGCTTGTAACTAGCTGCTTTTTGGAGTTAAAGTGAAACTAGTTAGATCACAAACTCTGACTGCATAATGCTAACTAATTCATACAGCATGGGCAAAGTTTATTTTGTTTTTACACTGCAAACAAGTTTTTGAGAGAGCGCCGACAAAGTCATGAGTGCTCAATAGCACACATGTAATCCCATACGCTCACTGGCGCACCACTCAATTGCTCCCATTGGCGCTGCGTCGACTCCAAGCGCTCACAATTCAAATTGTAATTTGTTTATCACTCGTCGTTGATTTGTTGATGTGTTCACCGCGCGACGCCGTTCATCGCGAAGTTCATTTCGACTACACCAGCAGCGCAGCAACTGCAGCCGAAGAACGTACCAACTGACAACAGCAGCAGCGAACACAACAGCTAGCAGCAGCACACAGCGGAGTAGCGGCCGACGAAGTCAGAGCAACGACAGTCAGCAACAGTTTGGCGTCCATCGCGTGAATTGCTGCACACAGCATAGAAGTAACGCGTCGTGTTCGGTTGTTTTGCGCGGATTTTCAAGTCAATTTGAATTTATTGTCAGTTCGTGTGCGCATTTTTACGTTGAAAGAAGTGCAATTTAGCGGAAGTGTTACAATTAGCAAAGACTGAGGTTTGAAAAGAAAAAAATTGAAGCGAAACGAAATGCAAAAGCTGCGCAACACGTGAATGTCGCGAATTGCGAAGGTGGAAGTCACAGACGAAGCGAACAACAACAAGTGTAAGTGTAGGTAAAGTGAAGTAAGCGCGATGCACGCGATCGTGTGTTGACGTTGTGGTTGAGGAGTGCAGTTTCGGAAAGGTAAAAAGGGTTGCGCCATTTGTGTAGAGACAAGGCGAAAAACATGAATTAGAAGTTTAAAATATGCAATCGTTTGTGCGCTGAGTGAATTTAGCAAAAGTTAACAAAGTGGAAAAGTAAAGTGAAATTAAATAAGGTAGATTTGAAAATGATGAATGCATTTACGGTGTAAAACTAAATAAATATTTTTATGTAAGAAATTAGCATTATAACGGCAAAAAGCGGAAATGCAAACATGATTTCCAAATATTACCCAAAATAAGTGATTTTTGGTTTAATTTGCAACTAAAGCTCAAGTGTTTCTATGAATTTTTTGTTCTTGCTGCTAAAGAATTTGTAGCATGCGCAGTAGTACTAACAAAGCAACGTTAGTAGCAGCCTCAAAGCGCTACCGTTGCAACAGTGCGCCGACCAAACCAAGCCGAGATGGTCTCTGATATGCGCGCAAAATCGAAAAAGAAGTGAAAAAAACATAAGCAGTGTACATACAAATTTTATTTAATACACCTTATTACATACTTATATCCGTACAGATATTTGCACAAAAATAATCGCATACATACTTACGTACAAAACTAGCGCTTGCGTGTTGCACAGCGCGCCAGGAACAACAGCGAACCCTCATTGCCACAACAGAGCCGTGCAACCTTCGCTGCAACCGCGCAAGTCCCAACAGTCAAACAGCCAGTCGGCGTTTATCGACAAGCAACAATTGCCGACAGCCAACAAAAGTTGCTTTGGTACTCGTACCTACTTAAAAAGCAACAGCCTGCCTCATTATTGACTTCGAAACGGCAGCACTAAAAAACTGCAACAAAAAATATCGAAAAAATTAAATAAAATTGTGCACAAGAATTGCAACGTTGCAAAGAAAGGCTGACAAAAACACAGCAGCAGAATTTATGCAGCTAATTTTTTGTTGCAACTTTTAATGCGGCGCAACCTTGTCTGATTTGGTCGTGTTTTTGGTGCGCATTCAATTTACCAAACAAAAAAAAATCTATTTTCAGATTATTGCTGGAAATTGAAAATCGCATTAAAAGTGCTCTAGCTACAGTGAAAGCTCGTCAAAGTTTGTGGTGTGACACTTAGTGAATACAAATTGTGAATAAGAAATAGTTTTTATACAAAAAAAAAAAAAAAAAAAAAAAAAAATAGTTAAGCTACAGGTATGCTAAATGTGATTTTCAATGTGCCGATCATTGCTGTTAACAGTTAGAAATCTGTAAATCTCTAGTTCTACTCAAAAGTCTCTTAGTAGAAGGTTACATGTTTTGATCAGCTATTGCCATTAGTTGTTCAATTTGTTTTTGTTTAAGAGTAAAGTTTTAATAAAATTGTGCTGTCTCTTTATAATTTTTTTATATGTGGATTGTTTCTTCACTAACTGTGATTTGATCGTTTGGTATGAATGGCAGATATATGCTATAGTTACTCGATCAACAAACCGAAGTTACTCGAACAATTAAGAGTGTAATATTGCCTGGGATAAAAACCAATAACAAATTTCGTGAAAATATCTCGATAAAGAAAAATCTTTTCAATACAAGTGCTTTTCAATACAAGTCCAATAGTTCAGTTTGTATGATAGCTATATTTTATATTGATCCGTTATGAAAAATTTGAATATTTTTGGATAATTTTACAGACGCGTCAACAAATTTTAAGATTGTTGCCGGTTTTTAATCTAAAACTGTTAGTCAACATAGTCTCATTTAAAAATAGAAAGCAAATGGACCATAGCAAGGCTGCTAAAATGTTAAACTCTTGCCATTGCATCGAAGAGTCTGCTTCATTACTTCAAATCAGTATGCAAATTTAAACGACCAAATTTTGCCAGACCTTTTTAGACAGATACGAGGCTGCTATATATATTTCTGGCCTAATAATGAAAATAGACATATTTATCAACGAAAATGGTTTTTTTTTCGTTGGATTTGGTTCGTCTTGGAAGACCCACACGGTCGTCTGCTGTTTTGTTTCGGGCTCATACGCATAGATCCATGATTCGTCACCTGTGACGATCTTATAAACGTCTTTTGAAGCACTGGGACCGTATTTTTTCAGCATTTCTTTACTACAATCCACACGAGCCTTTTTTTGAGCGATTGTCAAATTGTGCGGGATCCAACAAGAACAAACCTTTTTTACGGCCAGGTGTTCATGCAATATCGAATGTATGCTGGTGGGAGAAATGCATAGGCATGCCTCTATCTGAAGGTATGTTACATGACGGTCTTGCATTATCAGTTCACGTACGGCATCGATGTTTTCTGGCACAACGGCTGTTTTGGGACGACCTTCACAGAATTCGTCTTTGAGCGAGCGTCGGCCACGATTGAATTCGTTGTAACAGTTTTTCACAGTGCTATAGGATGGTTCTTCATAGCCATACAAAGATCTTAGTTCATCGATGCACTCTTGTCGTGATAATCCACGTCGAAAGTTGTGAAAAATAATCGCACGAAAATGTTCACGAGTTCATTCCATTTTTTGGCCGAGATGAATTTTTTAATTCCCTGTAAATAAAACAATTCACGATTAAATGACAAAACAATTCACGATTAAATGACAAAACATTCTGAGTGATGTTATGCTAAAAAATGTCAAACTTTCCAATGGAAATGTCAGATTTCACCTTGCAACACTTAGTTTTGCCTAGTCCAGAAATATTTATAGCAACCTATGTATACATATGTATATACTGTTATTCTGCTTCTGAAAGCCATTTAATGACTAACTTTGATTTTTTTCTTTTAAATCCAAGGTCAAGTAATGGTTGATCCAAAATTATTTATCTAAGAATTTCGCATGTTCTATATGACTTCTATGGTAACATTCTTCCAAAATAACTTAAAATTCTTAACAAGTTAGACAAGATAGTGAGAATAAGGTATTGATGATAGTTTTGTGCTTTTTAAGGCGATTAAGCATTTAATACATCTAAGAAAATTACTTATTCGAAACCAACATTTCATCATATAGCCAACAAGTAGTTTATGGAGATACTCCAAAAATATAAGTTTACAAAATATATGCATACATAGATCGTTGCATAATACATCTTAAAAGCCTCAGTATGCTACTTCAAACTTCCATAACCAAGGTAGGTAGGTAGAGTATAGTGAAACCATCAGGTCTAAAACCCCCTAACTTTATTATGTCCTCTGTGAACCACCCTGAGCTTCCGATGAAGTCATGAATACAAAAAGTTGTATCTGTGCTTTCCTTTTTATACCTTTTGAGCCAGTATATATTTGCGAAATAGACAAGGATCTGTCAGCAACTCTTCTCGAGTTCTTATGTCATTTCTTTTGAGTTTTCACAGTCGGCATGTGGGCCCATATTTCATTCATGCTACAGTTTCCTGCTTGTTAAGCAAGTCTGGGATTAATTCCACCGAGACTCAGCTATATTTTTAAAATGTTTGCCTATTAAATGTCTACAAGTAAGTTTCTTTATATCGTTATTCTTAGCTCCAGAGTTCTCGTCTCTCAGAGCACGAACATTTCGCTACATAAATTACTTTACTCGGTCTCATTATCGGTTTATCGTACTAAGTTTTCAGATTCCACATTCTAAAAAGTTTGTTTAAAAGTATTTCTCGTCAATTTTTGAAATTACAGTTAGTGATTATTTTGCAGTGTACGAGTATAACCTTCAAAACGTGGTAATTTAGGAATATTTGGCTTCAAACCGTATATATTTTTCTATAATTGGCAAACCTTCAAAATTGGTAATTTTAGTACCTACTTTGTGAGAGTTCAAAGCTTAGGACACCTACTTTATTGTATGAACATTGGGCTCATTATCTAATTATATTTTTATACCTTGAACGAAAACGTCGTAGATTCTACAAAATGTATATAGTAAATATATAGATAAACAGCAAGACGAGCTGAGTCGATTTATATATACGTACTCCCTCTTTTTTTCCTAAGGAGATGCTAAATTTTTTTACACCATCAATATCGGACCACTTAGCATATATGTAGGGTTACCATATTCCCTGATTTGTCAGAGAATTTATTGTTTTTGACTGATTCCCTGATTTTCGTGAAAATTCCCTGATTTTCGTAAAAAATGCACAGATTCCCTGGTTTCCTCCTGAATCGGCGATATGCAACGGGTCTGATTTTGACTGAGACATATGGTAACCCTACATGTAACTGCCAAAACCCATTATAACTATACATCTTCACGAAATTTGGCACTGTTTTTTGCCTAAAATGTCGTTATACTCTTTAAAAAAATTGTTCCATATTCTTTGAATTTTATTTTTTACACCTTATTTCTAAAATTATCTAGTGACTCACCATGAATTACAACAATTGTGCCGCTAAAATAAAAAGAAAATATTACCAAAATCGCCTAAAATCGACTCCTTGACTTGGATTAGCCCGAATATACATATACATATGTAGTTATGTATCTACAAATTGACACGACACAGCCAATGCCTGTCTATTAGAAAAATTAACGAAAAATTGAAAAATGCAAAGAAATGTGCCGATAATAAAATGAAACCGCTATAATAAATAATCAAGTTAAAAGTGAACAATTCGCCACAGTGGGTCGGTGTGCCATGACGGCCGAGCGCAGCTTCTACCCAACTGCTGGAGCCAGACCTTATAGACCTACTATGTATTTATACATGTATGTGTGTATGTTTGTACTTATGGATGCTGACGGTGAGGGTGTCGCCGTTGGCTATTGAGGTTTCTGCGCTGCGCATTCGCATTGGTCGCGCATAATTTGTGATTTACGTCAGTTGATTGTAATCGACAATAAGCCAGTGAATAACTGCAAAAATACATACATACATATAGACAGCAAACAGTAATAATTTTTGGAAATAAATTATGAGGCAAATGTGAAAAAATCATAAAATTGAATTTTTAAATTGTTAATAAAATCAACAACAACAACAAATAAACGACACCTGGAGCTGCAAAATCTTAATCAGTGCGAAAATCATTAGCCACCACAACAACAGCAACAAAGAAGTGATTCAAATGGTCTGATGTTATAAATTTTGTGTGTGTCGAAAAGAAAAATTATGGAGCAGAAAACATACAAGTATGTTTGTGTGTTTGGCTACCTACGGTGGTTCCAGCATAATTCCACTGAAGTCATTAAGTTTTTATAATCACCGCCAAATATTTGTGCTTAGGAATGTGTCGGTTGTGTGACATAATCACGCAGTCTCAATCGGTGGAATTATCAAATTTTGGTGAATAAAATAATTTCAAGGTATTTAATCATGCCGAGATACATATAAATTTATATTTGCAACAATTACGTTGAGTTATAATAAAATAATGTGAATGTGAAGTGATTTTTAGAAAATTTCTAAAAAATTAATAAGTAAAAATAAATTTATAAATGAAAGTGAAATAAATAGTGAAAAATTATAAAATAAAGTGCAGTGTTTAGTGAAATAAATAATAAACTAAGTATCATAACACTATATACCGACTTATTGCAGTCTTATAGAAGAATCACGGAAATATGGATAACAGGCCGCCGAATAATATGGAGCTTGAAAGGTAAGAAATTATTTTTTGCAAAATTAATTTAACCTATACATAAGTATATAAATAATGTATCTCTAGTTATATGTGCTTGAATCGCAATTGGAGTTCACCACTCACAATAATATATGTAAATAGAGCTTTTTGTTTATTTTTCAAAATTACATTAAGTTAGGTTAGATGACTGATCAGAAATCGCACGTGGACTACTATATATAGTCTTTTTTGTGAGGCCATAGTAAATGAGAACTCTTGTGTTCGTCCTTACAGATTGGCAATATTCTTAGTAGTCAATACAAACTGGCACAGTCGTTTAATTTCCATTCCCGCCAGCTCGTTGGGAGCATTAAATCTACTGTTCCAATGGTATATGGTAGAAAAGGAGCCGCCAGAGTTCGGTTTAGTGACTCCATGATCCAGTATGAAGTCAAAGTGGGCAAGAATTTCCGAGTGTGCAGATCTGGATTAGATTAAATTTTGAACATTACACTGCGACCCGTGGCTGTTTGTACATTTTCCTGTTTTGACAATACCTCGCTTAACCCAGTCAACTCGGTTACAACTGGCCGATAGCCTACTCCTTCTTCTTGTAAATGCGGGACAATCCAGAAGTATATGCTGTCATGTTTCTACTACTATGGCATTGATTTGTGGAACAATACCCTATTTTGTGCTGTGACCTGTATATATCCCACAAGCTGGGAAGGACCATAGGTTTCTTGAACCGAATACAATGCAATCTCCCAGAAATAACTTCGTCTATCAAAGCCCAGGCCTTTGTTGTCAGTGCAGACTTCTACTGACTCTTTTTTCTTTCCGAAACTCCTCGCGTAAAGTATGAGGGCTCATAGCGAAGAACAGTGTCGATCACTTCTTTCGCCAGAAGATCGGCTAGCTCATTTCCACTGATTCCACTATGCCAATAAATCCACCCTGGTAGAAATGGTTTTCAGTGGAAACCCTGTTAGGCATTTTTATACACTTCAGTACGATTTTTGATTTAATTTCAACGGATGAGATTGCCTGAAATTGCGCTTGGGTATCACTGAGTATGATACTTTCTTTCCCGTAATAGTTCCTCTTTTGAATGATCTCGTCACATCTGCTAATGGCATAAACCTCAGCTTGAAAACCTGTCCATTGACACTGGCAGTTTGGTATGTGGTCCACTATACCAGTCGCAATTCCACCTACCTCCTACCTTTTTCGGAACGTCTGTATACTACCGTCTTTACCTTTAAAACAACATCTCATCTATGAATTTGTGTTTGATATGAAGGGAGTTAAATGGATAATAAAACATATATTATGCTATATTAGTTTGCAATTTTATGACATTTTGTGGGTGGACGAAAAATTGATAGACCTATTTTTTAAATATTTCGGTAATAAAGAGGGATAGCTGCAAATCTCATTGGAACCATAGAGAACTAGCCGATTGATACTGAATATGGGCTTAGACTTCATCTTCACTCCAAAAAAAGGGAGGAAAGCGAATCCCGCAAAACAGTCTGTTCAGTATATTTTTTGGATGCTATCCTTGTTCCCATTCCAAATATTTCCTTGCAAACTTAAAATTTCCATCATGTACTCTTAAGAAACTCAATAGGTTAGTAAATAAGTACTATGTTATCAAGAAGTTGGAAAAGTCAAACAAACTAAATTGTCAATCATCAAAATTTTTTTTGCAAATTTTTGGAAAGAGAGATCTCATTTGCCGAACTTTTTCTCATTCTCTTCACTATACTCAAAATGAAATGTCTTAAGTTAGTAGGGATTAATTTATATTATGAAAGATTTTTTAAGCAAAAACAGTTTTATTAAAACGGGTTCTATGTGTCTATGTTCTTTCATCTTTGGCGGTCTTGTGTTCAATATTGTATTTATAGCGAAGAAGTGAGTATTTCAGACTCCAGTTTTTTCCCACATGCGTTAGAATTTTAACAAAGGATCGTGCATATACCTTTGTAAATCTTCATCTCTTTGCGGGTATAGAAAAATCTCTTTAAATATTTTGTTTAAAATCTCATTGAATATATAGTATTTGAATAGTCATTCGGTTAATATAAAATTGTGCATAAATCGCTTTCAAAAACATTTGCATTAAGTTAAGTTTTTGTTTTTAGAATTTCCAACACTCGCGCAAACTCTTTAAACATTGTGTGTCACATGACCCATGAAAATAATTGAGTCCTGATGTTTAACTGCAAATACGAAAGGATGATCCACTTCCAAAGATTTCGGGCGTGAGAAAGTCAAAAAGCTCTTTATACCTAAACGATAATGTATTAGTATTATTAGAAAAATAAGTTTTATATATGACAGAAAGTAACTACCTCCGGATTCCAATGAAGGTACTGAACCTTCCTCGGTAACTTCCACATATGCTTTGTGGCTAGCGCTATTGATATAGTGGCTGACGAACATGCGATACATGTGACCGAAATCGCCTTGACGGGTAAACATAGTCGTAACACCGAGCTGGCGGGATAAGCATTATTTAGATAATGGTACATAAGTTAAATATCTTTTGAAAATTAAAAACTTACCTTACGGAATGGCTCCTCCAGACTGACACCAAATTCAAAACCGAATTTAGGTAGACGCAACTCAATCTTTTGCGAGCTCAAGCGACTATCCACAAGTCCGACCAAATTCTTGCCCACCAAACGTTGTACAAGATTAGACAAACCGTTCATTTGGTTCGGCAATAACACAAGCATTGAGTACTCAGTATTTTGATAGGGTAGTTCGATCACTTTTGCATCCAATTCATTTACTTCAGCATAACGGAAATTATTTACCGTCCACATCATGTCCACGTTAACAGACTTCCGACCGCCGGATGAAAATTCACGACGTTCTGTTTTATCAGCTTTGAAGGCATTCAACCAGGGTGCGCTATAGGCTATACCATTGACCATCACACCTTCCGTTAGATCATTTAACAGTTGCGGTTGTAGAATATTCGTGACTTTATTCAAGGTTTTCTCTTGAACTTCTTTGCTAATGCGATCGGCGGTGCGTTTGTTGTAGGGTGGATGAAAGTCGGCTGTTTCGAGATCCGAGTCGAAACTACGACGTGCCACATCGCGGAAATTAGCCTTGAATTCCAGATTCTCATTTATGTAGATCTTGTTGAATAAACGTAAATTGTTGCTGCGTGTAAAGGCAGTTTGAAAAGCGCTAAAACGACGCACGACATCGTCGGAATTGGCCGAACC
The DNA here is from genome assembly GCA_037783105.1 of Bactrocera zonata. Classification (NCBI taxonomy): domain Eukaryota; kingdom Metazoa; phylum Arthropoda; class Insecta; order Diptera; family Tephritidae; genus Bactrocera; species Bactrocera zonata. The sequence goes on along the minus strand of JBAWJQ010000207.1, from coordinate 96,882 downwards.
GAGCCGTATGCCCGCTTGTATTTCATTTGCGGTGCGTCCTTTGGCGCCGTAGAAGGCCAAGGCCATGGCGGTTTGTATGGCTGCAGGGGAGATCACGACATTTTCACCCAAATGATTCGAAGCGACAGCCTGATAGATATCGGCAGCGAAGAGATTGCGTTCAGTAGCTTCACTTTGAGTGCCTAAAGTGGCGGCATGAGCTACCAGGCAACCACTCAGCGCGATTAATGCGGCCAAAACTAGGTAGATGATAATAATTTACCTTGAGTATTTGAATTGATTTTAATCATCTTATATTTTTCCCCACTTACATAATAGTGATTTCATGCTGTGCGCGGTACGTGTATTCAATTAAGACTCGATTGTAACGATTAGCGACGCTTAGGCTCCGAACTGTTGTTACGCTAAATTACGACTAAGCGCTTGATACAAATTTCGAACTTCTCGCGGCACTGACGCATGTATTTAATTCGTCAAAGAATTAGACTGGCGGCAGCTGATTAAGTACTATGAGAAACCTCCTACACTGGGAGAAAATATATGTGACTGTTTTTATAAATCAGCATTTTATATATTTTTAGATTCATAATACTAAACTAATAATTACCTAAAGATAAAAATTTATTATATTGGAGAAATTTTAGGGTCTAATATGAAGTTTAGATAAGAAAAAACGTTAACTTTGGTTGCACCGAAACTATAATACCATTCAAATATACAAAATAGTCCATGCAAGAGCTTGGTTTTGATCCATAAGCTCAATCTGAACAATATGTTCTGAGTCTATGGTAATGTTTTGGATAACAATTCATCTGAAAGTTTGTACAGTTATCTTGTCAATAAATACAGTTTTCATACAGGAATCGGAATTTGATCTGCCAGTTTGCAGGACAGCTTTATGCTATAGTGATCCGATCTTAATAATTTCTTCAGAGATTGTAGCGCTGCTTCGGATAATAATCTGTGTCGAATCTCATGAAGATACCCTGTCATGTAAAAAAGTTTTCCAGAAAAGAACAGGAGTTTGCTCATTCCGTTCGTATGACAGCTATGTGTTATAGATGTCCGATCTAAATAATTTCTTCGCATATTACATTATGATTTTAGATAATAATCCATGTTAAATATCGTTAAGATATCTCGTCAAATAAAAGTGTTTTTCATACAAGCGCTTGGGTTTGACAGTCAGTTTGTATGGCAGCTATATGTCATAGTTGTCCAATATTCGCGGTTTCGACAAACGAATAGCTTCTTGGAGAGAAAGGGATGTGTGCGAAAATTCAGATCGTTATCTGTAACTGGAAGCGAGTTTTAGCAAAGTGCAATGATTATTCACTCTACTCACTTTAAGAACTCTTCAAGTATGTAATTATCCTGCATGTTGGTCACATTTTCATCTTAAGAGTGGCAATATTTCTGCTCTAAGAAAATTCAATAATAAATGACATAAATTTTAAACTTTATACTTTGTTTTGGCCCATTTTCTGTCAGCTTTTACTTGAAGATATGAAATGTTTCAGACTTATGTGAGTTCGACAGTGACATGTTTTTTCTCGGGAGTCTCTAAAGAAAGTCGTTAAATATCTTCGATCCTTTCGATCCTCTATAAATCTTGCTTTTGGGCATTTTGATCTCTGTAGGTATTACCTTTCTCAGTGTTCTCATCATTAGCTAGATTTTAACTAAGCATGATGCGTCAGGTGAGTTTGTTTTTAAGATCGAAAATATACACAGAACTGATTTTTGAGAATAACCTGTAAAATTAACAGTAGATAGGGCCAAAATCTGACGCTAAGGCTTTAAAGAACTATACACTTTATTGAATTTTGATTAGAGGATTTCTAATGCTACTTCTGTATTTTTTATATATTTTACGAATTACTTATGACCAACACTAGCCTGGGCCAAATTTTCAATAAATATAAATATAAATTTTTTCAAGTGTAACCACTTTCTACCGAGCTCACAGTTGTCTATTTACGAAACTAATTAACAACTTCGACTAAGTGGTTGAGAAAAGCTGAAAAGCGAACTCAAGTACCTTCGTATATATACACACAACTGTATTTTAAACATATATGCAATATAATTATTTATATACAACATATACATGCGTGTGTGTGTATATGTTTTTGTGTAGTTTGTTTATGATTTGTGCAATTTTCGCCAAAGATGAGCAAAACAAATTAACAAATAGAGCTTATCAGTAAACAAATGAGCATATTTAAATACATACATACACACACATATATGTAAATTTGTTTGTTCTTGTATGTCACTGAAATATTTTTGTATAAATCAGCCTATAAATTTATTTTGCTGTATATCAATGAGTAACTTTTTGACCCGAATTTTTTTCTTATTCATCAGCTGATAAAGAACTTCGTTAACCAAGCATACAATTGATATGGTTTGTCGTAAATACATTTGCGGAGATTGATTAGTGCAGAAAGTTATGCTTTAAAGGCAAAGACTTCTTCAAAATAATTGCAAATGTATTTAAGAATCAATAAAATAATTATTCTAAAATCTTATTTTTAGCTGTAAGCATATTTAGAGTATCAGTCTTCGGTTCGGCTCTCTATGTTTGAGCTTTGCTCTCTTATTAAGAATGTTTGTATTGAAAGACGACTAAAAACCTGAATACTTCCGTTATAAGTAATTTATGCCAATTGTATGTTCGATTAAAAACTTATTGAGATGGAAAACAGCTGATACTTCATTGAAGACGAATAATTGTTTGCTGTTCCCTCTCCAGTACGCCTGTCTAATTGATTTATACCAGTTGATTGACACATGCATGTATGAACCAAAGCAATGATCCAAAAAATTTGCTTAGAGATGTACAGGCTTTAAAAATATTGCGAAAGAATTCAATATTTTTTATTCAACGAAAACGTATAAGAGGTCTGAATCCATTTCAACCATATAAACCATATCATGTCCTTGAAAACATTGAAATATCACACATCATTTTGACCGACATGAACGGCCTACTGTTAGAACTGACAGTCTTTGGAAAGTCAGAAATCATAATATCAGGTGTATGTGGTCTGGGAGAAGGTCTTAATCGATTGCGTCAACTTGTGACATTACTTAAGTACAAGGTCTGTCGCAAAAGAAACAGAACTTTTTAAATATAACTGTTTCTGGTGGCGCCACCTATTGGTGGGTATATGAAATAAAAAGTATGATCTCTTATTGACATTTCGTTAAAATTTTAAGACAATTAGATAACCACAATCGATGTTATCGATCAAAAAGTGACAGCAGCTTTTGGTCATCGGTCGTAAAATGCATTTTGAACAAATATTAAATATTTTAAATGATGAAAAAAGTTTATGGTGGTCAGTGCCTATCCCGTAGTAATGTGGATGAGTGGTTTAAGCGATTCCAAGAAGGTCATTAAGACCTCTGTTGACGATCAGAAGTCGGGCCAAAAAAAGTCGTCTTCAGAAGTCAAAAATAAATGCTGATTTGTTTTTACGATTCCGAGGGTACTGTACATCGAGAGATCGTTCCACCTGGCCAAACGATTAATGCTGTGTTTACCTTGGTGTTATGAAGCGTCTTTTGTCACGCATTCGTCGTGCTCGACCACAATACCGTGGGGCAGGGTCCTGGCGCCTGTTGCACGATAATGCGCCGTGTCATCGGTCGACGCTTGTCACTGATTTTTTGACAAAAAACTTCATATTAACCATTAATCACTCACCCTACTCACCTGATCTGGCACCCTGTGATTTTTACCTTTTTGGAAAACATCATTTGCCCATGAAAGGACACTGGTTTCAGGACATTTCAGCTATCCAAAAGGCGACGACCGATATTCGCAAGAGCATTCCGAAAAATGCCCTTAAACACTCATTTGAAATGCTAATTGACCGCTGTATCGAAGCAAAAGGAAACTATGAATAAAAAAATATAACTATTGAAAAATATTAGTTTCTTGTTGTTTTTTTTTTAACAGTCATGTTTCTTTTTCGACAGACATATATTCAAAAAATTTTTGTATAGAATTTCATGAAGTTAAGGTACACGCTTGCCGATTTTTGCGCAAAAAGTTTGCCAGTAGTATAAGGTTGCTGATTTCTGCATTGAGCAACAATATAGCCAATGTTATATAATAACTTATTTCTTTAATAATCTACATTTTGTGTGAGTGGCAAGACTTTGATTCCGCTCATCCACAATACCAATCTGCTATGAAGCAAATACACAGGTGTACAAAGTTTCATTAACGGGTCAGTAGGGTAATCTTTAAAAAAAAAAATTTTTTTTGCATTTTCTGTTCCCTTATACCTTTAGAATTTATGTAGAAACCGACTTTACTATGAGGAGGTTTCGAAAAAGTCGTTTTAGAGTCGAATTTATTAACATATACTACCGAAATTGGGAGTCAGTGGCCTCAACTTAAAGAACGTTACGTCCTATTTATGGCCGTCATAATAGTCCTGTCTAATAAACAATTGAGCGCCTAGTGTAATATTTGAATCCACAGGCACAGTACAAAATTTTTTTGTGTAAGTGAGAGAAAAAGTGCCAATAGTGTGGAGAATATTGCTTGCAAATCAGTCCCTGTCCTGTGGCGACGTTGTGGCGAATTGTGCGAAAAAATTGTGGTCACTTGACCAATCGAATGTTCGTGAATTGGGCAGAGCAACAACTTGAAAATGATCCAGATTTTCATCGAAATCATCTTCAGCGATGAGCTTATTTCTAGCTGAATGCTCTCGACAATAAGCAAAATATATGTTATTAGTCAGGCAGCAATCCACAGCCACTCCATGAGTTGCCACTGCATTCCGAAAAAAATACGTTTGGGCGGCGTCATCGGCCCATACTTCCGTCCGCGGTGGCATTACAAAGGAAATCGAGTTCCATACATACTAATGCGATCGAATGTACTTTCACAAGAATAAATAATTTGTGGCGTCTTATATAAAAACCCGTCTATGGTATCTCGATTAGTTTTAGGTGATAAATTCAATCGTTTGTGGCAATATGTTGCCAGGTTATAAAAATTAAAAACATAATTTGCTTTATTAACCACTGTAACAACCCAACTATGAAATGTACATATGTACATATGTAAAAGTTGAAAATCTTGTTTATAGTAAATAAAGTGTAACAAAATAATAATTTCCAAGAAATTAATTATGCATGTTTCGTTTCTTATTAATTGTCTATAATATAATATATAGCACATATACACATAAATTCTCTTCAGAGAGATAATTGCGGAAGCTTATTGTTTATGAATTTGTCAGAAACTCTCCTTAAATACTATGACATTTAGCTTGCATTCGCAAATAAGTTCTCTCACCAAACAACAAATGCAATTTATTGCGCTCTTTCAGCAACCCTTGTAGGAAAAAATGGCGTATGTTCTGTGAGTATCAAAAGTAGTGGTTCAATTATAATTTACCATCTTTTTTATTTTATTTTTTTTTTCATTTTCTTCTCTGCTTTTAGCTTTAATTCTTATTTCATGTTTAAATGGCAGAGAATATATTAAATAAACTCATTCGCAAATTAAGAGTGAAGAACATACTTTTTTCTCAAGTTTAGTCATTGAGTTGTAGTTTCATGAAGCAAATTATTGTTTAAGTTGAAAGTAATGAATAAAATTGCAATGAGAGTGAATTATAAATTAAATTCGAGAATATCTCAACCATTGACTAATATTTTTTTTTTTTTACAAAAATCGATTTTATAAATTTATTATTATGAAATTACTCTCTCTTTGGTTTCTTCAGAAGTGATATTTTAAGCTTAATAAAAAATTACACGAGTACTGAATTTCCTACAGGGCACCTGTCGTCATAAGAGCGTTGCGCATACAACGGTATATTTTTAGCCCGTTGCATATTCACGCAGAGAGTATGGATCGAGAGAAATTTATGAATGTAAAGAGTGAAATATCGATGCGCAATATTTAAGTACGCACATTTGTATTTATTTTGTCCATTGCATCACTGTAATCAAAGCTAGCAGTTTATTAAGTTTATTTCTTTGATACGTGCAGTCTAAGTTTGGTGCTGGTCCATAAAGCTAATCCGAGATGGAAACACAAATACATGTGACAGAGAGTACGTACACGGATTTGGAGGAAGAAAAAAGGAGGCTTCAAAATGCCGCTATAGAACCAGCCCCAACAACAGGTTTCGTAGGGCCAATGGGACCGTCTGCAATTGAAGCGCCTGCGGACGATTGTTGCTTATTTCTGTGTTGTTTTGAATGCTGTTTTAGCGGTGATATCTGTTCTGGCAATGATGATGTAGATTTTTGTGGTTCTTGCTTTGATTAAAATTACAACAATGTAGTTTTATATACTTAATTTATATTTTTTATATTTGCATTGAAATAAATTTTTTTAATAAACCGAAAATGCATTGATATCTTAGTTAATTTCTGTTCATTGTTATTTTTAAGTCTCGGAGAGCCAAACCAGTTTGGTAAAATATGTATTTTTTCGGGTTGTATTTTTTCCTACTGACCCGGTGGCAAGTTGTGCCGGACAATACAATTTGTCCGAAACTGAATCATCTCGGAAGTCAAAATTTTTACACTTTTGAAGCTTTATTTTACCCCGTATTACGCTACTACGATGTTATCTCGTAAAATGTTATGGATTATCTCCAAACTTCTTTCAATCAATAGACATTCTCTAGCACATTTTGCAACAAAAATTATATCACAATTTGAAATAATTTTGCTTTATTTAAACATTTTAACTTAAACATTCACAATGTGTCCAGCCATTAAAACGGCTGTTTCGGATTTTATTAAGAAGTAAAATGGATGATTCACAACTAGCTGCATGGGGCGTTTAAAAAATCCACTGAGTGCTAAAGCATAAAGATAATAAAAGTCAGCGAACAGTGTTCTCTTTTTATTCCAAAAGTCAAACTTACAAAATTCATCCTCGGCAGAAGCACCGCCGTCCTCTTCCACACGCCAGACCGCTTTATGTGGCACATTCGTCACAGCTGGTGAGCGCGTATTGAAAAACGAGGAGAACATGTGCGTGAATTTTGTCTCACCATCGAAAATGCGTGCGAAGCCCAACTGAAACATACAATAAATTTATTCATTTATTAATATATGAGCACAAAAACAACATATTATGCAACAAACCGCGCTCAAGGCGCCCTTGAGGTCCACATCATATTCGGCACGGAATTTCGGCAACGTTAAGACGATTTTTTGTTCGCTCAACTGCTCCTCGAGCTTGGTGAGATCTACGTGTAACAGTTGCTCTTCGAGCTTTATCAGCCCATCGACTTGGTTGGGCACCAGCAGCCACAATTTGAGTGTCTGATTCGCGTATGGCAACTCAACTAGCTTGGCATCCAAATGCGCCAATTCGGCATAGCGGAATTTATGCGTCACAAACATGCTATCCACTAATTTATGCTTCGTGCGATCAGTGAAAAAATTCAATTTCTCCGTCTCTTTCACATTGAAACCTACCGCCCATGGCGCGTGAAATACCGCCGCAGAGGCCAGAACAAAGCGATCACGCAAATCGGCTAACTTCGGGTCAAGAACCTCACCGCAACTATAGTTGGATTGCTGCAAGAACCAATAGTTCAGCTCATCAATGCTTTTACGTTTGAAATCGACCATTTGTGTAGGTGTTTCAAAATGTCTAGACATTTCCAAGAACTCATCCTGAAATTTGAATAGCACATGTTCCTGCACATAGATGGCGCTCAGCAGAAGCGCTTTGTTTTGCGCTTGCGTCTTCATCGAACTCAGTAGCAGTGACATATTCAGTGTGGCAGTTTGTTTGCGCTCCGTTTGTGACAAATGCAAGGCGGCACGTAGTGCTGCAGCCTCTTGTTCGTTGGTGCCATAGGAAAGTAGCGTGAGTAGGGCTTGTATGAGCACTGGCGAAAGGAGCACATTCTGCGCCGGTGATTGCAGGCCAAGCGCTGTACTCAGTGTCAAGGCGAAACGATCGCTGGCGAGCTTCGCAGTGAGCGCCGGTGCGTTGGCGGTGATCGTCTGGAGCACGAAAATGCGACTGAGCGCAACGAAAACTGATGGTAAGCATGATATGGAAAAATTAGTAGGAAGTTTTTTTAGTTCAATTTTATATTGTGTACTTATAAATATACTTCTAATTTTGCAACTTACATGGCCTTAAAATCATTTCACTTTACTAATTGTTACGAAAGCCTTTGATCGAAAGTGGAAAAGTCAGAAACGTTTTCAAAGAATGTGTACTCTTTATCGCCTGCTAGTTGACTAAATTCCAGAAGCGCCGCTCAGTCCACTTTTTGTCATATTTAATTTTTGGCTTGATAATAGCTGCGAATAATTGTATACATATGTACATATTTGTAGTACAGCTAAGATTAGAAATTTCCCAAATACAGTTTTGTTCTAAAGTCCAGCATTAAATTTTGATTAAATTTATGATTTAGCCTAAGGTGAGAAAAAAATAATTATTTTAACTATTAAGTCTATATATTTGCTATTAGTTTTCCAAAGCAAGTTTTACGGCCTCAATTAACTAAAGGGGTCTTCCTACAGGATATTTCAATAACGAGATGAAAATGTCACTACATACTGTGTGCTGGTCTGATAACTGGGTTTTCAATAAGAGCGCTACAATTTAAATAAAACAAAAACGGGTTGGGATATCAATGAATTTTTTTTATTCCTGTGATAGTATGTGATTTCTTTTGTCACTCCGGGCACGATTGCAGAAGTCCCGACGCTGAACCCAATTTTCCACGGTTTTCTAGCATAAATCGGCAGATACTCTTGCAATTTCGCGTTCGATTTCGTACGAAGTTCATCAATCGTCGCTGGCTTGTTGGCATAGACCGTACGTAGCTCCAGAGGAAATAGTCTAACGGCGTCAAATCGAACGATCGAGGCGGCCAATTGATCGGTTCATTTCGTGAGATAACACGTTCACCAAACTTGGTTTTCAATAAATCGATTGCTACCTTCGCTGTGTGACTTATGGCGTCGTCTTGTTGGAACTCCATATTGTCCAAGTCCATGTCATCGATCTCAAATATATTCGGTTATCATTGAACGGTAGTGATTCCTATTCACTGTAAAGTGCCGGTATTGACCATTACTGAAGAAGTACGGCCCAAAGACGCCGCCGGCCCATAAATCGCACCAAACCATAATTTTTTCGGGATGCAATGGTGCCCCATGGAGTACGTGCCAGAAATGAGCCTCATCGCTGAAAATGATTTTTCGATGAAAATCCGGCTCATTTTCAAGTTGTTGCTCAGCCCAATCCACGGACATATGACGATTATGGTGGTCAAGCGGCATCAGTTCTTGCGTCAGTTTGGTTTTGCAAGGTGTACGCTCAGATCTTTTCGCAAAATTCGCCACAACGACGTCACAGAGATGCTCAACGCTTGATAACGACGTCTGAGAGACTGATTTGAGTCTTCCTCAATTGATGCGCGAAAGGCAGAAATATTCTCGACACTACGGGCACTTCTTTGCCTCACTGGCACTAAAACCATTTGTACTGTATCTGTGGATTCAAATTTTTTCCACTAAATGCTCAAGCGTGATAAGCTGGCAGGACGCTCATGAGGACCATAAATTCGACTTAACGCTCTTAAAGTTGAGGCCACTGTTTCTGAACTTCGGTAGTAAATTTTAATAACTTCGACTCTTTGTTAGATCGTATTTTTTTCAGTGATAAAATGGCAAACATTTCTTAAGAGAAATATCCAAAGAGCGGAAAAATATGGCGTCGTTTGCTGTCCCTATCGGTCTACTTTTGTAGCGTCCCTATTGAAAACCCCAAATAAATAGAAGAGGGCTTTGCTGATAACACCTTTCTTCATTTTTTCGATATTGTCTTTTCTTTTTTTGCAATGGTGGAAAAAAGACAAACACGTGGTGAGTTTCTTGTGATCGCGATCTATTTTATGCGCCATGTTTCTTATGTTTTTGATCTTGCTCGAACCGAACTAAAAAGTAGCTCAGTTAAGACCCATTTGATGTTCAGCAGCCGTTGAATACAGCAGTTCAAAGGGCTTTCTCAAATAAGCGTTAGATCAGGGGCCTTTTATTGGGGCTCTCGGCGTTTGCTCTTTAATAGAAAGGGACTTCTTACCTTTACGGTTAGGCTTTCGGAACCCAAGTTAAGGTTCAGCAAGATATTTAAAATTAGATCGGCGATCTGCTTCCACAATAGACCGATTATATGGAATAAACTGATATTAATATTTAGTTGAAGACTGTCAATTGCACCACATCTCACCAGAAAAATTTAGGTGAACACAACAAAAATAATTCCAAACATTTATATTTTTATTTGTATGCAAATTTTTCTTCAACACTGTAACAGAAATTAATGTGTTTCTGAACTGCTCGCAGTATTTTGCGCATCTCTTTCAGAAAGTTTGCTTATCATATGAAATGAAAAATACTACAAAGGTTTGTTGATATAAAAACTTTTATTGAAAGCTCTTGAAAGCTTATAATTACTGCACATCATACACACATACATATTTCGATGAGTATTTTGTTTTAAAAGTATGCCAACTTTTTATTCTTCTCTTTATTTTGCGATTCTCTTGTGCAGTTTTTTTCTATATTTGTTCAAAATGTTCTCTCAAAAGTTCTTTAGAGATTGTATAAATTATTAATTACGAGTAAAAGTATTGTAAGTCTTATTTTATTATATTTTAACGACATGTCCAATGAAGAACACAGCTTGCGGACTGCGAATGGCGAACATGAACGGATGATCGGCTGTGAAGTGGATGATGCGGTTGGGCAGTGAGAGCGGCACTAGCTTGATAACTGTAATGAACGGAGAGTGCGAAGATAAAATTAAATGAATTTAGTTATTTCAAAAAGCCGTTTTTTTTTATAAAATTTCAATATTTTTGTTTAATGTAAATTACTTACATGATGCTGCAGCCGCTTCGGAGCCTGCCTCATTGACATCGAGGTAGGCCTTGTGATGTACTTGCGACACACTAACTGTTTGTGGATAGAAGAAATTTCTCAAATCAGCGCGTTCGCTGAAAAGATCTGTAATTCCAAGCTGTAAAGTAAAAGAGGAAAGGAAGTTTAACAGACGATTCTAAAAAAATGTTCTTAAATTAAATAACGGTTCTTTGCTAATTTTTCGAGACTTAATGGCGTGGATGATAAAAGCGCAGACGCCTCAAAAAATTGTGTAGTTTTTGAGACTTATTGGCCTAGAGAACTTAAAAACTATGACGCTTTTACTAAGACTTTTCCTTCCAAATATTTTATACAAAGTCAGAAGGTATTGAAGAGTTATGGAGGTGTGATAGCATGAGGAGCTTAAACTAGCTTAAGAAGCTTAAACTTAACTTTTCTTAAACTTTCTGTGCCCACATTGAACGAACGAAAGTAAGTGTTCGATACCTCTAAAACCATCACGCCTCTTTTACATCAAAAGAGTGACGAGAGAACATCCACCTTTTTCAACTGTTCGATATGTGGTTGTGCCAGATCCAGAAATATTTTTCTAGAACAGAAAAATTTCGCTTAAAAACCCAGGGAATCGGTTTTTCATCTGTTCATTACGTGGTTATGACAGATCCCATAATGTTTTTCTAGAACAGAAAAGCTTTGTTTAAAAACCGTTTAACTGTTTGTAATGGACTGAAAAATTTTAACCAAGTACTAGGTTCCACAATGAAAACCAGAAAATGAAAGTTTTTAACTTTTGTTTGGATATAGTTTTAGTCCCACCTATGCCAATCAAGCTGATAAGATCAAGCAAATGATACGTTAGGTCCCCTTTCAAGAGAACAGAGTTGCCGATAACGGCGGCTATGCGCTAAACGGTTCGATTAGCCAAACGGGAAAGTTTATAACGCATCAGCAGAAACCAGTTACTCTCGGTTTCGAATACTCTTTGCCGCTCAAAACTTTATAACTGAGAAACTGTGCTGTATTGATAGCCTAAAACTCGAAGTTTCGGTTTTTAACATTTGTACGTTGTGAATAGTACTTTTGATTCACTAGAATATACATATTAAACTAATGGCTTTTTTTGGACAAATAAATAAATACAAATTTTAATCGCAACTCACCTTAGTTAAAGGAGCTCTCATATTTACGTCGTAGCTAATGCGAAATTTGGGTATTCTTATCGTCACTGTCTGTGAAAGCATGCGCTTCGACAAACTATTCAAGTCGACATCATGCAAACGCTGCTCCATGTCTGCCAAGCCGTCAAGCTTGTTCGGCAGTAGGATCATCATTGTTAACTGCGAATTTGCATATTTCAACTCCACACCGGTTGCATCCAATTCCGGAAATTCACCATAAGCGTATGAGTCATCACCGTACATCATATCGACCGGCACTGTACGCGCCGGTGTCACATAGAAATTCTGTCGCTCGGTGTCACGCGTAGAGAACTCTTTCGCCCATTTGGCCTTGAAGTAGATGGCATTAATGAGCATCGCCTGCGTTTGCGCATCCAATTGTGCCGGTGTAACGAGTTCGCGTATGATATTTTGCGTTTTCTGCGCAACCCAATTGTTAATAGCCGACGCTGCAACATTCGGCGAACGGAAGTCGATCGCTTCGATGGCGCTGTCAAAATTTCGTGCACGTTGCTCTACGTACGGCTGCAGCCTCAGGTGTCGGCTATGATACATTTTATTTGCCATCACTAGCTGTGCACTGCCGGCATATAGTTGAGTCTGTAATAGATTATAGAACAGTTTATCTGTGTCCTCTCTGTTGGCTGGTAGTCCTAGTGCATTCTGCAGCTGATTATAGGTCTCCCCACCGGCGCCAATAGAAACGAATGCCAACAACAATTGCAGTGAAATGGGCGAGTAAATGACGTTGTATTGTGACGCTGGGCCGGCGATTACGCGGAAAAGATTCGCATTGAATTTGTTGGGCGCGTACGTGTTCCGACGATTGGGGGCGATGACACCAACCGGCCCCCCTTTCGAGCTGTCCCAAACGGGATTCCGTTCAGACACTGTGACGTGCGGTGAATATGCTTGCAGAAGTGGATAATTTTGTTTAGCCGGTGCTGGATACCGTACATTGAGCCCCGCTGGGTGGGCGACAGTAGGCGCTGTTGTTGGTCTTATGTTAAAACGCGGCAATAAAATCGCGTTGTTATAGGAGGTTGTCGTCAATGATACCCTTGCCAAGTGAGCGGGTGTGCTCTGCTGCTCTCTGCGTGCTGCATACTCAGCTTGTTGTGCCTCATATTGTTTCTTATATTGTGCTTGTTGTTGCTGTTCGTAATAGGATTGCGATTGTGCGGCCGCAGTAGCGATCAGTAAGGCAACTGAAAATGTGGACGGACATTTTTTCAATTAAAATATATCTATAATATTATAAATAAGTAAATGTATATTCTGAGTATTATTCCAAGTAAAAGCTTTATGCTAAGAAATCACCATTCGCCGACATGCCGTTATATTTACTGATAGCATTTGCGGTGGCAAAAATCGCGATTTCAGTTAATCTCACAGTTTCTGTTATTGCGTCATCAAATATGCGATAATTAGCAGCTGCAATGATCGAAATGCAATAACATTTGTGAGTAATGATCGTTCAAGAACGCTCATCGAGCAAATATTTACGATAAGCTGTTTGCTCTCTTTCGATCTTTCCCAAAGTATGTATATCATTAACTTAAGAGAAATTTTCAAGATAATCAGGGGAATTTAAAGATTATTTTTTCTTGGATCTTGGATCTTGGAGCCAATACAAAGCATTCCAAAAGGCTCCCGCTTTTTTTCTACAGATCCGGTGAATATTTGCGTATCAATAGTGAAAGTATATTTGGAAGCCCGTCATTTTACGGAGTAGAGACCACCAGGTTCTAAAGTGAGTCAGACAATGCGAAACACCAAAGAATGTTAGATGAAATGTGACCGTTTAAGACCCTATGAAGTATATAGGGTATTAACTATAAATGATGAATCGTTTTAGTCATTTCTAAGTTTTTGAGATATCGATCAAATTTTGTATGCGTCTTTTCCTCTCCAAGAAGCTGCTTATTTGTTGGAACCGCGGACATCGGCCAACTATAACATATACTGTGCCCAAAAAATAAGGTGACATTGTATTTATTTTGAAAATTCTTTATTTATTCTTCTAAATCAATTCCATCCCCTTTAAAGTAATCCCCTCCAAATGCAATGCATTTATGCCAACGGATTTTCCAATCTTCGAAACACTGGTTGTAGTCACTTTCCGGGAAGGCCTTCAGTTCCGTCTTCGCTGCGGCTTGAATCTCCTCTATCGCATAAAAACGGTATCCCCGGAGCGGTCTTTTGAGCTTGGTGAACAGCCAGAAGTCGCACGGCGCCAGATCAGGTGAATACGGTGGTTGCGGAACGATATGGGTTGTGTTTTTGGCGAAATGTTCACGAATTACGAGGACAGTATGGGATGGTGCATTATCGTGGTGTAAAGACCAAGAATTGTCTTTCCACAATTCCGGCCTTTTTAGGCGGATAGCGTTACGCAAACGACGCATAACGTTCAAATAATATTCCTTGTTGACTGTTTGACCGGTTGGAAGGAATTCATAATGCACAACACCACGATAATCGAAGAAAACAGTCAACATGACCTTGATTTTTGAGCGACTTTAGCGCGATTTTTTTGGTCTCGGCTTTCTTTTGGCATGATATTCGCTCGATTGATCGGTTGTTTCGGGGTCGTAAGCATAGACCCAAGTCTCATCGCCAGTTATAACGCGTTTCATGACACCCTAGTAGTCGGAAAGCATCGTTTCAACGCGACGCCTTTTTTCCAAAAAATTCAATGTTTTCGGTACCAGTCGAGATTTGACACGCTTGAGGCCCAAAACATCCTTCAAAATGGTATTGGCTGAGCCTTTCGATATGCCAACTTCATCAGCAAGGTCTCTAATTGTTAATCGACGGTTTTTTAACACCAAATCTTTGATTTGTTGAACGTGAGCTTCGTCGGTTGAGGTTGATGGTCGCCCTGGACGCTCTTCGTCTTCGACACGTTCACGGCCGGCTTGGAACTCACTATACCACTTGTAAACATTTTTTTTAGACATAGCCTCATCACCAAAGGCTTTCTGCACCATCCTCAACGTATCCGCAGCAGAAATTTGATTCCGTAAACAAAATTTAATGCAAATTCTTTGCTCAACAAATTTCGACATCGCAAAAAACGAAAAACTCACTTTCACAAAACGATACGTATCTCAAACACTAATGAATATTTTGACATGAAATTTGACATAAATGTGACTGACAGTACTACCAACCTAAAAAAAAAAAATTCTCCAAATTCTTCGACGCGTGCAGTTTAAATTCAAATGTCACCTTATTTTTTGGGCACCGTCAACGTGACCATGCGAACTGACTGATCAAACTCAAGTTCTTGTATGAAAAACTCTTTTATTTGGCAAAATATCTTTATGATATTTAGCGGGGATTATTATATAAGGCAGTAATGTAATTTCCAAAGAAATTATTAAGATCGGATCACTATAGCATAAAGCTGTCAAACAAACTGGCAGTAAAAAATCTAGTTCTTGTGTGCAAACTTTATTTATTGACAAGATATCTTCACAAAATTTGGAATGCGTTTTTATCCAAAACAATACTATAATCTTTGAACATATTGTTCAGATTGGACGAATATAGTATATAGCTGACATACAAACTGGGCGTTCAAAATCAAGTTCTTGTATGGAATTTTGCTTATTTTTGATTGGGTTATTTAACGTTTTCTTATTATTTTCCGCTATCTTAGATAGCAACTTTATAAAATTTGCATTGCAGACAAATTTCTAAGATTTGACGTTTTGTGTGTGTGGTGCCGCCCAAATTTACACCTTTAATACGGCTCTTCGGTTTTTTGGTTTATTAGAATATTTGGTGATTTACATTATAACTCAGAGGAACATTTATTATTGCTATTTAATTTCCGAATAATTTATCGCAGCGCCTTCTGATATTTGTACTACTGAAGCCTCACTTTTTAGCCGGCTGTGAATGTGATTATTCACCAAGCACTCCGTTTTAACTTGAAACTAATTAAATATATCTTATTATGCTTACGTAAAATCCCCTGCATTGTGCACATTGTTCTTGTTGTCTTAACACTCTCGCGATACAGCTGGTCAGTCTTCTAAAAGATAGTCTGTTGCTCTCTACAAACGCGTATTTTCCAGTTTCAGCAACTGGTCACTTGATATTCACTGCTGGCTTGCGCTTATAAACGCGTTACCGGTCGGATTGGTGCTCGTACACTTTATCTGTTTGTTGTAGTTATAAAAAATCGTATGTGCATCTCTGTTTATTGTATATCACTTGTAAATATGCACATAAGTAATTTGCACTGTTTTGCCACAATTATTTTGTTATGAGTCGATTTTATTGCATTTTATTTCAACTTGCATATATTTCTTCGTATTATTATTGCTTGTATTCTTATTGTTTCCTTCTATTTATGTGATTACCAGTTCTTGGTCGCGAAAAAGTTCTCGAGCGCGCCTTTCGAAAGCCTTTGTCGTTGCGGCTGCTATGGCGAAGCAGCACTGATCGCCCGTTTAGCAGCTTCGTAGTATAAATAATTCTTAAATCGCGCTCACAGTTAAAGAGAGTTACGCAGAACGTCGTTAAATTGTATTTGCTCTGTTTGCTTTTTTGGCCGGCAGTCTGTATTCTCCGTTTTCAATATGGTACTTGTAACATCCCATTTCGTTTTGCTTTTGTGGCAAACACGTTTACTCGTTTTGCCGATTACTCGTAAGCGGTTAAGTTCAACTGTTATCAGAGGCTTTTAATATAGTGATGCATATAATATTTCTAGGTTTTTTCAATGAAATTTCCATTCGATTTTGCACGGAAATTCCATTGTTTTCACTTAAAGTTGCATTAAAATGAAATATGTAAATGCCGAACTGATAAGGGATCGAGTAAGGTCTGTATACATATATACGAGAAGATTGATGCATTGCTACTTAACAATGCTGTAGAAACATAAGGAGTGAGGGGGAGGTCTCCACATAACATTAAATCAGAGAATTTTATTATGCGTTTGGGATACTCCCAAAATGCAAAACTATAGAGCGAAGTGTAGCAGTTGGGAGAGTAACATATTGCAGTTCGTTTCTCATATCACGGTATTTTTAAAAATTCCGGGAAGCACAAAGCCAATCTGAACAATGATTGCACTGTAATAATATTATCGTTCTGCATACGAATTTCGTCCAATAGAAATTTAGATTTCCCCATATTTATGGGTGGTAATACAAGTATTCTCATAAGGTCCATTCTATGCCATATTCAATCCTTTTAGTTTCTTGGACTTTCAAAAAGTTTATATAATTGCCGTTAATAGAATTTGAGAAGAATCAAAAATTCAGTCATCTGTTTAAATGTTTGGTGACGTGTGAAATAAAAAAATAGATACTTCTAGGAACGAATTCGATGAACCCAATTTTCGAGTACTTTGCCCACGAAATTAAGTCGTTCATGACATTATTGACTTCTAAAGTTCAAAGAGTGTTTGGTTTATTGCTAAAGACCAATGACTTCACATAATCCCGCAAGAAGTAGTCTAACGGAGTTAAATTACAATTGGGGGCAATTCAATGACACAATTTCTTGAAATAATCGAATATGCAAACTTTTCTCGCAATAGTTCGGTTCTTGCATGTGTTTTGTGGCCCGTAGCCCCATCTTGTTGGAACCAGATGTTGTCAAGTTCAATTTCTTCTTCTGATTGCGGCCATAATAGGTTTATTATTATCGATCTAAACCGCTATCCATTGACAGTAAAGGTGTCACCAGTTTCATTTCGAAAGAATCAGGGACCGATGATTCCACCAGATAGGTGAATGTTATGGTTGCTCCTGAATAATTTGAGGATTTTCTTCGCAACAGAATCGGCTGGTTTGTTTATTTACCTCACCATTGAGATGAAAGTGATTATCAGCGGAGAAGAGGTTTTTCATGTTGTTCCAAGGCAAAATCAATAAAAACACGACGTTTACGGTGGTCCACTGGCTTCAGTTCTTGAGTGAGAATAATTATATATGGATGCAAGTCCAGATGCTTTCTCAACAGCTGCTAGGTTATGGTTGTAAGCAGTTCCAATTCTTGAGATCATCTTGGAATCGACAAATTGTTGTCTTCAGCAACTTTTGCATGAATGGCAGCAATATTTTTATGACATGGTGCGGTTTTTTGCCTTTTAGGCACTGGAATGTTATCTAAGGAAAATGTAGGCTCGAAACAGTCAAAAATTCGACGAATAGCGCGATTATAACTATAAAATGGCGAAAGCGTTGTAAAGGGTCTCTGACGTTTTCTACTGGGTGTTACAAATTGCATGTCAAACAACCCTATTTAGGGCATAAAAACAGTACGAGGTCAATTGTTTTCACTTCTGCCAAAGTGCATGAAATATAGATTAATTTGTTTAATTTATTTAATCTCTAAACGAGACGCCGAAATGTGCAATCAAGTTCTGAAGAAAAAGCACTGAAGAACTGAAATTCCCACAATCTTTCTTGGAAGAAATAAATTGAGTTTCTCTTGAATTCAACAGATAAGCCTCTACTGGGCGAAGATGCCTACATAAATAGATGTTAGGAATTTCCCAACGAATCAGTTTCTGCAAATATTATAATTCAATTGTGTAGGAAGATTTAAGAGTGACAGAAGTGATATTGCTCCTTCTTTGGCATGAACATTAGTGAAGAGTAAACATTTTTTCATTTGTAATATTTCTGAACTTCTGATAGCCTCTAAATGCCAATTTTGTAATAGTTCCTTCATCTGATAAGGATTAATTAAAAGTTTGGCACATGTGGCAATATTTTTCTTGAAATATTTTCGGTTTTAAGCTAATTAAAGGTTAGCTATTACACTCTATATATACCAATATGTAAATTTTCTTTGCGTGGTTAATTTATTTACTATCTTCTAATTGCCAAATATGTGGCAGCCTTTCTTGGGTTTGATTTCGTTGTTTAGATTTTGACCGTTGATTTATATAGGTAACTTTTAAATTTATATTCATATAGATTCATGTTTTAATGCATTTAATTTTATTTTAAATAGGTGGCAACGCTTTAAATTTTTTTTCCAAATTCTAATTTTTTAATTTTTAAAAATTTATCTTAATATGAATTCATATTTATTATAATGCAAATGTATATTTTATTTTAAATAGGTGGCAACGCTTCTAATTTTTTTTTTTTAATTCTAGTTTTCTAATTTTTAAATATTTATTTTAATATGAATTCATATTTACTTCATTACATAAATTTTATTTTAAATAGGTGGCAACGCTTTACAATTTTTTCTTGCAAATAATAATTTTCAAATTTAATTTTTTAAATTTATTTTAAAATATGTAGATACATATTTATATCAATGCATATAAGTTTAGTTTAAATAGGTGGCAACGCTTTTAATTTTTTTCAAATTCTAATTTTCTAATTTTTAAAAATTTATTTTAATATGAATTCATATTTATTTTAATGCATAAATTTTATTTTAAATAGGTGGCAACGCTTTACAATTTTTTATTGCAAATTAGAATTTTCAAATTTAATTTTTTAAATTCATTTTAAAATATGTAGATACATATTTATGTCAATGCATATAAGTTTAGTTTAAATAGGTGGCAACGCTTTTAATTTTTTTTTTTTTTTTTAATTTTAAGTAACCCTCTAATTACAGCTTTATTTGTATAGCTACAAGCTGGACTGCACTGGATATTCTTCTTTCGCACGTGACTTTAGCACTATTCACACAATTCACACAAAACGTTTGCCACCAGGGTTTTCCAATAGGAATATATTACAAATAGTGACAGCTTTTATAGACAAAATAAATAGTAATAATAAAAATAACATATACATTTATACAACAACAAATACGAATAATAGCATCAAAAGATTAAACAAGTAATAATTTTTTTAATAACAAAATTCAATAATAACATAATTTAGCCTTCTTTAGTGCGAAAACAAAAACAAAAAAAAAATACGTAAAAGACAAAAAAATATAAGCAAAAATTCTGAATACAAAAAAGTTGTGCTTAACCGTGAATAATTTGTTGCTCTGCGGTTAACCAGTTTTTAAGAGGTTCAAGCTTAATAATTGTCTTCAATACTACGATATTACGGTGTATTTACATACCTATATACATGCAAACATGTACGTATTTATGTCGGGAATTCAGAGTTTAACAACGCTAGATGTATCTTATAGGTATGATTACTAAGAATGCTTTTATACATAGTGACGAAAAAGCACCTAGAAATTGTAATTAAATTTACCGGGTAAATGATATCTCATAAAAATGGAAGCTGTCAACCAGTTTACTTACAGCAGCTGCTTAAGTCGGTACATCTCAGGAGTGGATTGCGATTTTTATAATGGATAAATAAATCGTAGAGAGAATTTCTCTCAAATTTTGTATTTATAAACATATTTCATATGCGAAATTGTTGCAAATGTTGAAAAAGGCTTACGGTGATTCAGTTCTATCAAAAACACAAGCCTAGGAGTGGTAGAAAGCCTTCCAAGACGATCGTGAGATCGTTGAAGACAAGTCCCTTTCTGGGCGACCTTCGTTCGCTTCAACTTATGAAAATATTAAACAAGTGAAGGATGTGGTGCTTGAAAATTGTCAAGCAAGTTTTAAGAGATGACAAGAGAATTCGACATCTCTCGCGAGTCCGTTCGAATGATTTTGGTGAATATTTTGGGTATGAAACGAGTTCTTGCTCGACTCGCCCCAATAAAACTGATGGATTTGCACGGTGATAATGCACTAAGCCACGATTGTGACCAAACTTAAAGCAATGAATACCATCGGTCAACCACTGTATTCATCAGATTTAGCTCCGTGTAATTTTTTCTTGTTCTCCAAACTTTTGAGAACAAATTGACGCTCGGTGGATCGTAAGATAAAACAAAACTCGCTGAAGGTACTGAAGGCGTTCCCAAAAACTGCTTACTAAAAGTGTTTCGAGGACAGGAAAAATCTTTGGCATAAGTGTATTACATCTGGTGGGGATTACTTTGAAGGCGACAAAATAAATATTAATGAATAAGTGAAAATGTTGCGTTTTATTTACCATTTCCGGGAACTTTTTTTGTCAAAATGTATGTACATTATATTCATAACAGATTGTGTCTATTCGTTTGTAAAACAGGAATTCCCCAACTAATGCGGTAACACAGACATGAAACTGTGTGCGATAACAAACGAACTAGTTGGAAAACCTGCAAACTTCCAAACAATCAGGTGTACATTGTATATACCTCAGTTTCACAGCAATTATCTAAGAGAATATTGAAATAGTTAGACAACTAAGCTTAATGAATTGAGAGTTGCTGGTTGATATGAAAATCAACAAGTATACAGAAGATATACAGGGTACGACACACCTTTATATTAGGTTGTCAAAAAAGTCTTGCGGTATTTTTGCTAGTTGGCGCTGAAAGCGCACAGTTCTAGTTTTATTCGTCGCATCGGGTCATGCTATACCTTTTTGGAAAATAAAGAGAAAATACGGCTTATTTTACAGTATTACTACGATAAAGGCAAAACTGCATCTCAAGCCGCCAATAAAATTTGTGCAGTTTATGGACCCGATACAGTTTCCATTCCCACCACACAACGATGGTTTCAACGTTTTCGTTCTGGTGTACAGGTGGTCGAAGATGCGCCACGCTTCGGAAAACCTGTCGTCGAAAATTGCGATAAAATCGCTGAATTGGTTGAAAGAGACCAGCATCGTAGTCATCAAACTCTTATAAGCCATTTGATGAAGCTTGGAGTCACTAAGAAGCTCGATGTATGAGTTCCACACGAGTTGATTCAATACAAATAACGCAAGACTTTTTTGACAACCCAACATTATAATTACTTCGTATTTTACTCGCTGTGCGATCAAAGTTAGACTGTCTTCACTATAAATAGCATCAAGCTAATTCATTATCACAATTGTTTGGATGCCTTTCCACAACGGAAGCTGGAAAATGTAAAGCTGATGAGCTCGAGAGGCATCTTCCCAAACTTGCATAGGAGCATTAACGACCTGAACCTTTTTGTCTTTCTGTATTCTGCAGCCCGCGTCAGTTAAGCAGGCGTTTGTCGGTGTAGAATAGAATACAGAAGATCCACCGAACTACTTGCACTCAGGAAGATTCATCTTGGCGCAATCGTAAGAGAGAGCTTATTAAACATTGTCCAATAGCAGGTGACGTAAAAACACATGAAAAATAGTTTCTTATATTAGAAATAAATTCTGAAAAACTTTAAGCGTTTAGTTTTGATTCTAAGTACATATGTACTCCTTTTTTGATTTTACACATTTTCTACATATTGTTCAAAAAATAATGATTAAACAGCTGGTTTTTTCGAAAAATTTCCAAGAAAAAGTTGTAGAAAATAAATTTTTTTACAAAAAAGGCCTTAACGCTTATATTATGAAAGTGTTTTGTTTTGGAGATATACGCGATTTAATAAAAAAGAGACCTTAATCTATATTTCCTTTTTACATTCATATACGTACATATGTGATACATATAGTACATAGATTCGTTTTTGTTTCTCTTCATTGCTCAGTCCACAATAATTCCACGGTTTGTTGTAATTTTATGCAGCTGCTAATGCAAGCCGGCGCAATTATTAGTACATCCACACAAACCAATGTTGCACTTATGTTAACATATGCTCGCCTTGCAACATAGTTCTGTTAATGAGCTGCCTCACATGGAGTCAAATGTTTATTCCATTTAAATGGAAATAAACAATAACAAATTTGACTCATCAATTACACTCTGTTTACATTTGACTTTTCTTTTTGTTATCAAAAATGCACACACATTCCTCCCCACGTAGGCAAATGTAGCATCTAACACTATAGATGAGGTGGGGGAATTCCGAAAGTGTGACGCGTTTCTCTGCTGCCGTTGCATTAAAATAAGTCAAACAAAATTAAATCCAGAAAGCTGCCAAGTAGAACAAATTTACTTTATTTACATATTCAATTAGCTTGGGTGTTAAGTTCAATTCCTACGAAATTTTAACATGTGTTAGTGAGCTATATATTTGTAGATTGTTTGTAAATAAAGCTAATTTGAATATAGTATCTCTTTGGTTAAGATTTAGTTATACCGAGTATACAAGTATTGGTATTAGAGAATGATAATATGTACATTTACCAGAAAATTTAAAAAAATCGATTTTTTTCTAAGAGATGGAATCGGTGGAATTCTAAAAATATGTGCTGTAGTTAGGATTAATATTCAAAAGATTTATTTATAATAAGAATTTCAGCACAATTTGCCCGTGAGTTAAATTAACACGGCTTTCTGGGTTCTCGCCGAGCAACGCCCGTACAATGAAGTTAACCAACATAGCTCATAATCCAAAGATTTCAAGGCAACGTGTTTTACAAATCGTTATTGAATATTTGGGTATGCGAAAGCTCTGATCTGGGATCTGAAAATCGACGTCCACCCTGTTTTTCAGTCTGATTCCTAGCGTCTTTTTTTTATTCTTAAACCTCTAGAGAATGATAAATGAAAAAAAAAAATACATGACTACAGACTATTTTGAAGCAAAATGCCGGCCGTAACGCAAAAATAGGAATAAATTAGAATACCTTTCACATATAAAGACGTTTCTATACAAGGACTTGAGTTTGATTGTTAAATTTATATGACAGCTACATATATATTATAGCAATCTGATCTGAACAATTGCTTTGGAGGTTACATCACTATTTTAGATAATAATCCAAGTCAAATAGTATGTACATATCTCATTTCGAGGTTCCCTACTTTTTTAATATTTAATATTATGTCTTTCAAATCTTAGCCGTGGCTATGTCTTAGATGGTCCATCCGTTGTCAATCTGTTCAAAGGAGTGTTCTCTCAAAAAATTCATTGATTGATGTGTTGTGTGGGAAGTGGCGCCGTCTTCTTGAAACCAAATGTCGCCGAGATCACGGGCTTCTATTTCAGATATCAAATAGTCGATTTTCATGGCGCGATAAAGGTCACCAATAACGGTTAAGTTCTTACCGGCATCTTTTTTGAAGAAATATGACCGATGATTACAATGACCCATAAACCACGCCAAGTAGTTTTTTTTAATGGCTGCAGCTCTTCAATCTCTTCATTGTTTTATTGAAACAATACAATATAAGGAAGAAGTTTTGAAAGACGGAATCATTGGCCTCAATTAATTCTTGTCACTCAGCTGATATTTATGTAAAATTACCAGTGACGTTCGTCAAACAGTAAAATATTTTTATACCCTGAACAGGGTATAGTACTTTAAGTTTGCCACTTAGAAGGAAACGTCGGAGAGCTTATTTGTAATGGGTATTACAGCTCCAACACTGCTGAGATTGCTTTTCTATAAAATCTGTTATCAGTGAGTGAGTCAATATCGGCAAAAAAGCAAGTTATTGGAAATAACGGTTAAAAATTCTAAGAATTTTCTGAGTCGGCGGAACCCTTATCGTCAAAATTTATATTATTGTACAAACATACGCTACATATTTGAATTAAAGGTCGGTACAGATTTTTACATATGTGTAATTATGAGCTCTTATCTGAATGTCGTCCAACAGACAAAGCATAAAGTCAATATTATTGGAGGGAGGGATTTATCGAATTCGTGCTTAAAATATCGATAACCTTTGATATGGAAAATAAACAGAAGAAAAAAAATTATGGAAATCAACTTTCAGCGTATGAACTTAAGATTATAAAAAAGGGTCAATCTTCAGGGTAGGAAATCATTTGTAAGAGTGTACGATACTCATATTGAAAGGAGAACAAAATCCATACAGGATAATGACTGATGTTATCATATCGGACATCTGCTACAGGATGAACAGTTTTGCAGCCAAATTTTGGCGTACTTTATTGTAGAGAACGTTTTATGGGCGCTCCACTTGGCTAGCCAACTGGTTGTTATAACCGTATTGTCGCATCTCTGGTTTTGCTGTTAAGTATTATGTATGATAACGGCGCAAGAGCTCATCCATTAAATCGAGACCACCCATATGACAGTTGTATTCACGTATAATTTTGTTCGGTTCACACAATTCCTAATTTTTTTTAATTTTAGTTTTTTTTTCCTTCATCCAAGTTCTAAGTTAAGGTTTTAACTACTTGTAAAACACGTATTATTTCACTTTAGATGATCCTATAAGGAGTTATCCTGCTAACGCGGGCGCATCTTATTCCGATAGGTCACCGGAAATGATGTCGTAATGAGCGATTTTAGAATATTTTTTTTTTCGTTCTTGGTGTAAGTTTGAAACAATAAAATATTTTATTTTTTAATATGACAAAAAAGGCCGAGGAAACCCATGTAATCCCTTAACAAATTCGATCCCTCATATTTCGAACTCTTAGTCTAGTTAAAATGTTGATCTCTGTTTTTATTAAAAACATTTCGCTACTTTGACCCGTTGAACCATAGTCAGAGAGCGGTTACAATCAATGTACAGGGGCTCAATCTGCACCAAAAATATAATAACATTCACGAGTACTTTTCATAAAACATAAAAGGTATAAAAACACAATTTTCTTTATTTTGAATGGTTAGTTTGTACGGAAACTATATGCTATAGTGGTCCTATTTGAATAATTTTTCATCTTCTTCACTGACGTAGATTCCGCTTACGCGGTTATATTCGAATTAACAACAGCGCGCCAGACGTTTTTTTCTTTTTGCTGTTTGGCGCCAATTCGAGGTGCCAAGTGCGGCCAGGTTCTTCCCCTTCCTCTTCCTTTGCTTCCACCGACATGTACTCAATTGAAAACCTTCAAGGCTGAACTACTTATGTCAATGTCGCCTTATATCTCGTACAGCTCATCGTTCCTTCGACTGCGGTACTCGCCGTTGCCAATATGCAAAGGACCATAAATCTTCCGCAAAGCTTTTCTCACTCCTAAAGCCGTCTCATCAGATGATGACATTGACTATGCCTTCAAACCATATAGCAGATCGGGAATGAAGAAAGACTTGTAGAGTTTGGTCTTTGTTTGGGGTGTAGTTATATTTCTGGCTAAGGAGTTATGGTTTTTGAACTATACCCAATTCCTACTCTCGCGTACTCGGCGCTCACTTTGAAAGCGTCAGTAACCCTTGTGTAAGATGCTATAGCCAAGCAATGTGGAGTCTGGGTTCACGGCTAAAAGACAGAAAGCTTCAGAACAGCCACTCCGACACTCTACTCGACTTAAGAGTTCGCTAAAATTTAATTGCACCGCCTGTACAGTACAGAGGTGCGACTGCGCTTTGAAGTGCCCGAGTTCACTTTCTTATTTCTCGAATAACTCAAAAACTAATTATCGGATCAACATGAAATTTTCAGAGAATATTTTTAAGATATTACACTTAACGAAAATGCAAAAAAAAGAATAATTTTTTGAAAATTCTAACTACCCCTTACCCCTTAATACTTGTTCAGAGCATAAAAATATACCAAACCGAACATTGGGCGAAAACTGACAGTTACTACGAACTGGTATGACAGTCAATGTTGTCAATGATTCGACTGACACTTGTCAATTTGGTATAAATTCCACCTCTTTAACTCTACCATAAACAGTATTGAGACGATAAATTCCGTTTTCAAAATCTCTCGCACACACATTTTAATTTGAATGTACAACACAGAGGGAGTGCAGAAGCATCACATCAAGCCGCATTCATTTGACAACAGCAGCGGGTACATAATTATATTTGACAAGTTGTCAACAAATCATTGACTTCAACTAACTGTAGGTGAACCAGAGTAACAAACGAGGCACAACTCTGCGCAGGTGCACGAACACGCCATGTTTCGGACAAGTTGCGCGTGTGTGAGTGGCATGTTCCCAATGCGACTTACAAATATGAAATTGTCAGGCAATGCTTTGATGTTTGTTTTGTTTTTGTTTTTTTTTTGGAAATGCGCATTTTTACATTTACATAACACTGTTAATAACTTTATATAATAAGTGTGTTTGCCTGTGTGCATGTGTGTGGTTGTCTTGTTCTCATTTTCCATGTGGCACTTTAATTAGTGTGAACGCAAAAGCGCATTTATATAATTAAATGGTCTTGGGCTATACAAAATGGCCTTAAATTTGGAGTGGGCTGGTGTTGGGTCTAACATAGCAACAACAACAACATTTAAAGCGGCTGTATGTGACACACGTAAGGCGTCGCTTTGCTGCCACACTATCTACAAGCTTATGTGTGGACTCAATGCGCGCCGCTCGCGGCTTGTTGCCTTTGCTCGCTCGTTGATCGCAACATGAAAAACGCATTAAATGTGCAGCTTGTCGATAATTGCAGCAATAAATCATACATTTGCAATTTAATATCACAATATTTGCTTTTGCACTGCCGACGAATGAGTGTGAGCATGAAATTTTGTTTTGTTCGCCATTTCAGTTTCAATGCTTTTGCTGTGATTTCAGTTCGCTTTTTACATTTTTATAGAAATGTTGGTATGTATGTATGTAATAACATAAGTATGTGCTATTTGTATGTAATTGTATGCAATTATGCATGCAGAAATGCACTGTTTTATGGCTTGTAAGACAATTGCTGTGATTTGCCACACTTAAATGGGCGTTGGTGTTTATGCCGCACACACACACAGACATATGTAAGCGTCCACATAATATTTGTAATGGGCGTGAATTGACTGAGTGTTGATAAGTACCATTTATGCTGGATTACAATTGCCATTTTACACGGATTGCGCTTTTAGCTGAGGACTTAAAAAGAATTCTACGCGGTAAGTCCATATCCACAGATCAGCTGTCTGTAAATGCAATAACCACACATATTCTATATGTAACTATAACTAATGCTTCAAGGAGTACAGGTTATAGTTTGAGACCATTTATTCGTGAGCATTTTTCTATTCCTTTTTTCTCTAAACTTTTAAATCGGACATTTTAGTTGGATACTCAGATGGATATATAAACTCGAGTCATCAAGAAATGGAGTACAAAGTAAAGGACTCTCTTCAGATAGCAAAAAATATTTGAAAATGGGAAATAAATCTTTTGCCAGTTTGAATATTGCCTGAAATATTCATCAATCTCATTATTGGTTCATCTAGACTCAAAACATCAACAATATTTCGTTAGTCCCTGCACTAAATTTCGTTATTGATCTAAGGAAAAAAATTATTTTGGTAAAAATTTAGAAAAAAAAACAAATTGTTTGTTAAACTTCTCACACCAAAAACCTTTCGTTCAACGACCAGCTAATCTTGTTTCAAAGATGTGTGAAATTCGAACAACAGTGAGTCATAAAGAAAGAAATCAAGAAATCTTGAGCACTGACTTAAAAATTGTTGAGAAAAACTCGTTTAATATATATTTGAAAATATTGTACTACTCAATAAGGCAAACAAAAACACAACACAAAATACAAAAACCTATGGGTTAGCCCTTAAATGAGTGGGCCTAGATAGAAATTTATAGCCTTTTAAGATAAGTTTGTTCTTATACTAATCCTTTCACCCTGGGTAGGGAATCTCTTTCCACAACTAACGTTCCCATTTCATTCTCTGATGATGAGGAGGATGAATCGACCAAATATATGTCCTGCATGCAACGAGTCTCACTACTCATCTAACACCCCTTTCCCTTTGGTCCGACCCCGTCGAAACAGCACGTTTCCTGGGCTTCCCTCTAAATGAAGTCGACGACAACATAAATAACCCTTACCATCCTAACGGTGATTGAGAAACCGTTAAAATAACAACTAACTCATTAAAATCCATTAGGAGAGGTTTCGCCATTGAGGCTGAATTTTCCACCTGCTGTACCAAATATGCCATCTTAGCTCACATTCTTAGCTAAAATCGCTAAGCATAATGTCTATATAGTGGCAGGGCCAGCTGTCATAAGCGCGCTCTAGCTGCTCATAAAAGCCATGTTTGATCATATCAACCTTCTCTTCCGTCGGTACGTTAACACAAATCAGCGATATTTTGAAAAATTTTGCTCTGATGTGGACTAGGGCTAGACGCTTAAATACCGGAGTGAAGGCCAGAATTCCACAACTGAATATTTCTTCCACCACGAATCCCACAACGAATTTGCGCTCTTTTATATGGCCGCTGTAGAACGTGTCAGAAGGCCCTGCTCCTCTCCGACCATGTTCTGTCCATTATACGACGTTCACGGTGCTGATGTCAGCCTTACTTCTACGAATACATCAATCAGTTGGGCATCGAAACCTTCCCTACTCAGGAACCGGACACTCCAGGTGTAGGCCCTTAAATCATAGTCTTAATACGTTTGCTGTGGTCGTCATCAAATGTGATGTCTTTCATAAAAGGCTGTGGTTTCTTTTTCATTGGGAGTGGTTTATACGTTGAGCGTCAGTATACAACCTCACTAAGTGAGTAGTATAAAGTTTTATACACATGCGCATATATAGCGGGCCGCTTTTTTTCCAGACCGACACCCGCTCGTAGCTCTGGTGAACAGAAGCTACAATTAGACTGCAGTGAACCCTTAAACCGAATATGAAAATATCTCCCCTCCTGAAGCTTCCTCTCTTTTAGCCGTGACCCTAGGCTCCACACGAGTTGGCTAACGCATCTTACTACACCCCACTACACCCACTCGAACATTATGTAAAGAAAATGTGCGCTCGAAGTCTTCATAATAATTTGTAAGCATTGTTTTTCCGCATATGTTTTCTTGATGCAATTGTAAACATTACTGAATAAAATGTCAATAATAAATAATTACAGATCTTCAAATCGTTTCTAGTTGGGGTTACGTATATTTCGACATAACCTATTCATCATGTTCATTTGTCAGATCTGCTTAGTTGCCTTATAGATGATTTAAAAAAAAAGCTCTAAAGTGGTTTCGTGCTGGTACAGATAGTTAGACATGATATGGAAAGTTACTTCTATAATATGGTATATCGACCTTTTTAAAAAAAGCTTAGATACATTTTTCAAAATTTATTACGGTGACTCGAATTCCTGAGGTTATTAATAAATATTTTAAAACTCGTTATGAAAATTCTTAGAAATAAAATAAAAATTGGGAAAACATCTGAAAAATCGTCAACTTCGATCCAGGGTTAGTTTTAGATAATGAAAATTCTGAAAATTAATTCAAATTGGAATGAAAATCTTCAAGTATTAAAAGTGACTTAAAAAAGTATTCCAAAGAGTAGATATGCAGTCAATGCAGGATCACTGGCTGTTATGTGCCGGTCATTAAGTCGATTTAAGTCAGTAACACTCAGAAGACATACATATTACATATTAAATGAACAAAATAAAGTACTTGTTTTGAAAACTTTTATTTGAGAAGATAACGTTATAATCTCCGATAGATTTCGGACTTCTACAGTATGACAGCTACGAGTATGTCATGCAAACCGACCAATCGAAATGAAGTCGTTGAATTTTTTTTGTGTTTTAGTATTGAATTACATTGAGCTATGTCAATCATGATCTTTGAAAGGTTCTGCACTTATAACGCTTGCGGTGCAAAATAATCTAAGCTTTTATACTCCACCACATGTGTCATCAAAAAATCCCTCTTCGAGTATGGATACCACAATTGATCTGAATGGATCGACTCTAAACTAAATACACTTATAAATATATTTCCTTGAAATTGTGCGTTTGTCCCGCTGGTTTTTGTATGTGATGACTTCATCACTCTTCTGCTTGTTAACAATGGAAAATTTATTTCTCCTGCCGCAAGAAGACTGAAACAAACGCACTGCTGCGATAGCGGCAAGTTGCTCTGAAGCGAACGCAGCTGTTGGTGGCGGCTTTATTAAAATCTACATTTGTATATACACATGTCTGCCAGACTACTTACTGGTATGACTGGATGAATGCTTGATGTCGCGCAACAGGAAGCCCGACTTAAAGCGAAAATAAAGTGCGCTCACAATACCAAATATTTGCCTATTCCAAACTAGAAGTTATTAAACTCTTCGTACGCACATATGAATGTAGGAGTTTTGTCGAGAAAAAGTTGTTAAAAAGTAATAAAATCTAACTGGATGAGTGTGCATAAAGCGCACGTTAGGCGAAACCCTGTGGCGCATGCGTAGCCACTCGGCTGTTGGAGAAAGATCATTGCGCCGCCGACGAAACTGGTATGCGTTGTGTTCTTAGCTTCAATTTTCATCGCCACATATGCATATTTAAGTGTGTGTGTGTGTTTTCAAGAATATGTAATCTGCAACGGTAGTTAACGCTAAGTCGGGGTAATAAACCCACTTTTTCCATTAAATTTACAGCCAACAGCAGGTATATGTATTAACATTCGTATGTACAAACTGAAGTGGTTGTTGTAGTTGTTATTCTATATTTTTTATGTTAATGGCCTAACGCTTATGTAACTCTAGATGCTATTACAAGTTCGCGCAAATAGATTTATAAAAGACGAGTATAACTTATGGAAAGCTGTCTCTGAAGATGCCCTGTAGGAAAATTTTAAGTTCGTTTGTTTTGGTGTACTTTAGTTTTTGAGATATCGATCTAAAATGTTGCACACGTCTTTTTCTTTCCAAGTTGCTGCTCATTTGTCAGAACCGCCGAAATCAGATGACTATAACATATAGCTGGCATACAAGCTGAACTATCAGAATCAAATGCTTGTATGGAAGGATTATTGTCTAAGTCTTACTACTATGAAACTTTGACAATGGTTTTACATTCCGTCTGTAAAGCGCATTAGAGAGTACGAAATGTAAACTGTCCTCAACTGCACATTCATCCTGAGGACTAGTCGAAGTTAGTTGTGTTATTCGGCGAATTCCATTATTATTTTGCCACACTGTACTTGTATAATATAATATTCTATATTTTGTAAATTCAACCTTACGCCCTTCTTTGTTGTCTGTCACACCACAAACGCTCGCACAAAGAGCTATAATACCGTTAGAATCAGCCGAACTTCAGTTCTCAGTTCTGAAGTAGATCAGAATAATAATCAGTTCCCAAATCCCTGCAGGGTATGTTTCTATGACAACCTGAGAATTTTCCAGCTTATTACTTCATAAAAAGGTATATGCAAAAGTATGTCTCCAAGTTCATGAGACGCTAAGCAAAACGAACACTACTCGTAATCTCCACTTCTCATAAAGGTAATTAAGCGTAAAAGCTGTGCCACTTTCCGCCATCTTAACATGCAATAATCGACAGTTGCCTTCCATTAGGCGGTCGTACTTGTTTAGACAGCCATTAACACCATTCCGGCTGCAATTGACCACTGAATATGCCAACTGCATATAAATCGCTGCGGGAGAGCATTCGTTATCTTTGAATTTACGATCCGTATTAGCAAAATGCAAGTAATTTAAACGGAATTTAAAGTTAACTTGAGTTAGAATATTTATTACAGAAAAATTCTTAAAAGGTGGTCCAATTCGAGCTTCCCTACTTTAAAGAAAAAACACAGAAATTGCAAATTTAATTGAAAATGTTTGTTATCATTTGAAAGAACATTCTAGGCATTTATCTTTTGAAGATTATCTCTTTCAAATGTTGGCCGTGGTCCATCCGTTCAGTCCAAGTTTCTATGACTCTTTCGAACATTTCGACTGGTAACTGGCGAAAGACACCCTAAAGCAAAGCGGGATTGTCCGAAGAACTTTAGACTTTACATACCGCTACAGGAAAAAGTCTAACAGTGTGGTATCAGACGATCTTGGTCTTGTTGAAACCAAATGTCGCCGAGATCATAAGCTTCACACACACCACACCAAACCGTTATTCTTTCTGAATGAAATGGAAGCTCTTGAATCTTTTCAGGTTGTTCTTCATCCCAAAAGCAGCAATTTTGCTTGCTTACATGCACATTGAGCCAAAAATGGGCCTAATCGCTGAAAAAAATTTAGCTTGAATACGTCGAATCTTCTTGGAAGTTTTCAAGAACCCATAGAGTGAAGCGATGTCACTTGGAATGGTCGAAGGGCTCCAGTTCTTGCACAAACTCTTTTTTGTACACTTTCATTTCTCGAAGTAAAATTCGCCAAATTGTTTCACGGTGTTCGTGTAAACTCTAAGCTACGGCTGCTATATTTTTTTCACTGCGTGCTTGATGAAGTTTATTCGGTCGAATATTATCCCATAATGGCGTAAGGCTTCCCGTGATGGAAGGTCAAACAGTACTGAACAAAAATATCGTGACTGCGTGATAAGACTGACGCGTGATCTGTCAAAAAAAGGCTATTGAAAAAAGTACCTCTATTTGGAACAGCCGCTATATAAGTTTTAAGGTCCATAGTATAGTATTAAATCGAAGTACACTGGATTTTCTGATGAAGACCTTGCTTTGCTTTACAGTAAGTTATTTTCAAGAACAATATTTGAGTTCGTTTATTTTTTTTTTATTTTCGACCAATTAAGTTATCCACTAAAGACTTTCGACTAGCGAAACGTTAAATTTTTTTCAAATTACACATAAATTTAATTGATTTAAGAGTGATGAGAATTATGCATAAAGCCATATGGAGGCCCTAGGTTCTCTAGGATTATTGTCGATGAGGAATTCCCGCTGAGTTTTTTTATGACATAGCGTCGTTTTCTCAATGTCTGGCTAGCAGTTAAGTTCTTGTTAACTTAACGAAGACTCCTTCTTTCTAAAAAGAAGCGTTTATTTTAACCAGACCTTAACTGATAGATGGCTGCTAAGCAGGCGTTGAGAAAACAGCCCTAGGAACGAAACTTAAATCTAATATCTATCGATAAAATGATATATCTCTTATTCTAATGTTCGCTAAATATGGATATGAATTATTTATATATTATTGAAATGGTGGAATCGGTTAATTGAGCGAGAATTTGTTTACATTAATGACGTACAAGTAATTTTCGTCTTCACCCCCGTAACTTCATGTAAAAAACGTCAGCAACATTATTCGACTTGCATTTCAGCGATTAATTCGGTCAACATAATATAATTGATGGCAATTTATTGAAATATGCGCTCGACAAGCATTTGCGTCAAAACGAAAATGAAAATAAAGAGAGAAAATATCAGCAGCAATCAATTGCTTTAATAAATAAAACAATTTGCAGAACAAGTTCAAATGAGCTATTGGACCACCGCATGCAACCATGCACACTCAAGATAATAATGAAGTAACAACGTAAGTTGTCAGATGTGATTATATGATAGACAGACAATGTGATCTTCGAAAAGTTTTTGAAAGTGATAGGAATCATAAGTAACTAAAATTATGAAGGGACCATATTTCTCAGCAAATATTATTTTTGTTTATGTAGAAAAAACTAAAATTGGGTCTGATTCGGCGAACATTGTAAAACCTATCGTGCTAAGAGTCTTAACACAAACAAGTTAGTTAGGTTAAGAGGTTGATCACCAACAAGGATCTCACCTGGACAACTTAGAACGTCGATGCTATGGTATGGTACCTAAACTATTATATTATAGATCACCCATACAAATTGACAAACCGCTTTGAGCACATTTGTTGAGATGTTAGTTTTGGTAAAGGCTTCTGGTTCGTCGAAGATAAGACTACCGAGATGTGTCAGCTACAGTCTTGCAAAGGCTGGACAATGGAGGATAAAGTACATGAATATTTTCACCTCACCTTCTTCCATATAACTTTGATAACTAGCGTCCGGTTAAAGCCTCTTAGACAGTGTCCATTAAGAGGCCCTGCAGTTGCACCAAGATTCACAAGATTTTTTTCGTTCTGCTCTAGGACAAAAGGATCTCGAAGTCGCGCAAGAGCTGGTCTTCAAAAGCAAATCTGCAATATCCAAAAAAAAATCTAAGTTTCTTCCTCTTCAACTTACTAGCATCACTTCTCTCCTCCAAAGTCAGTGAGCTAGCCAAAGAGGGCATCCTTGCCCCTCGCACAACGGAATGGTACTGAGCTACTCTACCTTTTCTTGGAAGGCACCACATATGTATGTATGTATGTACTATATATGGTACGTAGGTACTCGGCCAGCAACCAGTGTCCCAGTGGCTATTGACTTGTGCGCAGCGAACAGCAATAAAGTCAAGTTTCTCAATAAATGCGTCACAAGACATGACAGTAAAGCGGCGAACAAGATGAAAAATTGTATTGCACAAGTCATGTGGCATGATCCATGATCCCTGTGCATATGCAGAATATGACAAACACATTGGCTGGCCGCACAGCAATCCTGCATTTGAATGTTTCTGCAGTTTGTAGATAGTAATAACTGCGAAAAAAACAATAGTGAGCCCCTTTATGCAACAATCATTATTGTAGGGCTACCAGCGCATATGAGGAGTAGAAGAGTGCCACGATCACTAGGCAGCATTGCTCTATGTCTTCATAGCCCACAATGGGCACTCCTACTAGCTGTAAACAGAGCCCAACCCAATGTGTTTGCCACAAGTTGACCTCTGCCTTGCCACAGTTTAGTTCGCTCGCTCGGCTGCACTCGCCAATAACTCGTGGCAATTTGTGGCTGACGCACGTAGCGTGGCCACGAACAGCAGAGCGTTTAAAGGCATGTGATTTTCCTCCTTACTCTGCTTCTTCTTCTTCTTTTTTCTATTTCCCTATATTTCTCTAGTTAGATCCACGAGTCTTTGGCCAAAGCATCTTTTGTTCTATTTTTGAGGGCATTTACGTTTGAGATAAAAGCCAGATTTGCCAATCGTTCGGGTCATTATGGCGCCTAAAGTGGATGTTTACGAAAACCAGAGGATCATTTCGGAGGTTTTGTACGTGCCTCTGTGTATAGCGCTGTGTACATATGGGCGAGTGGTAGTGCAAGTGAGTTTGTTTATTTGTGGTTTTCGTTTTGATCTTTGATTTTTGTTTCTAGAAGTATGTGTATTTGTTTTTGTTTACATTACAATTGCCCACAAAGCACAAATATTTGCTAACTTTGTTCATATGCGTCCGGAAAAATTTTTGAGGAATTTTTGTAAGAACATAAGTACATATTTCGATGAATTATTTAACAATATATGATACATATCTACAAACTTATTTACAAGAAATTATATACTTGGCAACTTTATGCCTAAAAGCTAGCATTGTATTCTTAAGTGGTACAGGTCTATAATTGTAATTTATGAGAATTTATTTCGCAATCAGTGTAATGGCGCTTTAAAGGTGATCCAATGATGTTTATGAGATAATAAAAAAGTTCGGTTGAGAATTGAAAATAAGCAAAGAGAAAGCAAAGCATTTATGGATTGTCTATTGGCAGGCTGTTTGGAAGTGCATAGAAGGAGTAGTATAACCATGGACGGGAGAACTTTCTGTTTAGTTACTTTCTGAATAAATCTTTGCAACCACCACAAGTGTTACCATTACATGCAGGAAATAAGGGAAACCTTTAAAGAAATATCTGCTTGAATAGTTAAGAGTTAATACTATGAGCAAAAAGTAGTAAAACTTTGTTCTTAATTTTAAAATTCGAATTTAGTTTTCAAAATCTATGTCATCCCCTTCAAAGTTATCCCCTTTCTCACTCCCGACTTAGCGGTTTCACGTTAAGTTGTCAATAGCAATCAAAAAACCTTCTCATGATTATTTATATATTTTACTGATCTTTCTAGTTTGCTATGAAAAATATTGTGTACAAATTCATCTACCAAATTTTCCACTAAACAGTCTTTGTGATGTCAAGCGCATGCGCTCTTATCGCGTATCTGTCACTCATTAGATGCAATGACTTTTAAAAGAAAATACTTAGTCCTCATGGCTGTGGAAAATTTCACAGTTTAGCTGATCACATATTGATATATATTTATTTATGTTTCACTTATGAAATATTTATTTACATAAAGTCATAATATAAATTTTAATTATATAAAAAATATCGAATATTACAAATTAATTTCAGTTTTGCTTTTCTTTCTCTTTCTAGGTAAGAATATCGAATATATAATCAGCCCATCCAGTGAAAGCAAATAATAATAAGACTTATATCGAAACTGTAAGATCTCATACGTAAAGAAATGTTTTAGATATTGTTATTGGTAACAAGATGAGTTTCAGATTGACTTTTCAACATTTCCAAATCCATTCTATTAATTATTCAAAAACACAACATAACATTATAAGCATTTTGATTTGATGTGTTCATATTTGGCAACCCGCAATAAACTACTGCGCGCTGTTGTTGACTCGGCTATAATCGCATAAGCGGTGTCTACGCCAGTAAAGAAGAAGAATAAACTACATTTTCACGTATTTTAATGCACTTCATTATTATTGTCTTCGAAAGGGACTCCAGAGCTAAACCAAGCATGCCAACTCTTAGTCGAATTATCCATCTTCGGTGCCTTCAGCCAATTTTGGTGTTTTCCTTTTCGGCTCATTTTTTAGGGTGTGACAAAGTTTCAACGTCAAATGTAAATAAATCCCGATCTCGTCACCAGTAATGATATGCTTGAGAAATGTACGGTTCTCAGATATGTTGCCAAGCATATCTTTTGTGACCTCTTCTCGACATCACTTCTGCAAGTTTTCAATGATTTCAAGACTTGCACTGAATGCTTTGTGCTTCTCATCTACTCAAACACATACTATTTGACATCATAATTTTAAAATTCTTAATTTATTCCCCCTCAAAGTAATCCCTCTTGACTCCAATACACTTGTGCTGACATTTTTTCAATCCGCGAAACAATTTTTAAAGTCAATTTCAATTTAGTGACTCACACTTAATGTCTTCAATAGCCAGAAGTTACATGAAGTTAAATCAGGAAAATCCGGGAGTTGCGGCATGATACTGGTTGAAAATTTGGCGAAAAACTCAAGAAGAAAGTGGCATATATTTTTTTCGCGGCCACGCCACAATCTATGAAGATATTGTTTGGATCGGACCGCTTAACTTATTCCTTACTTCCCTTATTGGCGTGGACACCGTATGTTGTTATAGCCGAGCTTACAACAGCGCGACAGTCGCTCTTTCTTTTGCAGCCAATTGGAGATTCCGCGTGTAGCCAGGTCCTTCCTTTGAACTTCCAATGGATTGGAGGTCTTCCACTTCCTCTGCTTTCCCCGGCAGATACTGTGTCGAATACCCTCAAAGCCGGAGTGTTTTTATCCATTCGAATAACATGACCTAGCCAGGGTAGCTGCTGTTTCTTAATTCGCTGAACTATGTCAATGTCGTTGTATATCTCGTACATCGTTTCATCGTACCATCTACTGCGGTATTCCCATTGCCAATGCGCAGAGGACCATAAATCTTCCGCAGAACCTTTCTCTCGAAAATTCGTAATGTCGACTAATCAGATGCCCTCATCTTCCATGCCTTTAGCAGAACGAGAATGATGAGAGACTTATATTAGGTTGTCAAAAAAGTCTTGCGGTATTTTTATTGAATTTTCAATTGTTCATAAAATTGGTTACAATAATGCGATTCATTCATTGGTTCAAATATGCGCCGTTTTATTCGATGACACGTTCCCAACGAGATGCCAACTCCATAATGCCCCTCTCATAGAAGCTCGCTTCCCTATTGGCAAAAAACTCGGAGAGCCAATTTTCACAGGACTCTCTTGTGGCCAACTTCAGACTGCCAAGCGCGTTCGCCATGGACAGAAACAGGTGGTAATCACTTGGTGCGAGATCCGGACTGTACGGTGGATGCAAAAGAACCTCCCATCCGAGCTCCCGGAGCTTCTGGCGCGTCACTAAAGCCTGTGGCCTGGCGTTGTCCTGATGGAAGACAATTCGACCTCTGTTGATCAAAGATGGCCTCTTCTGCACGAGTGCTGCCTTCAAGCGGTCCAGTTGTTGGCAGTACAGGTCCGAATTGAGCGTTTGGCCATAGGGAAGCAGCTCATAGTGGATTATTCCCTGCCAATCCCACCAAACACACAGAAGAACCTTCCTGGCCGTCAATCCAGGCTTGGCCACCGTCTGGGCCGCTTCACCGCTTTTCGACCACGACGGTTTGCGCCTTACGTTATCGTAAGTGACCCACTTTTCATCGCAAGTCGCCGTACGCTTCAAAAACGGATCGATTTTGTTGCGATTCAGAAGCGATTCGCTTGCGTCGATACGGTCAAAGATGTTTTTTTGCGTCAATTCGTGTGGCACCCATACATCGAGCTTCTTAGTGACTCCAAGCTTCTTCATTTTGTTTGATGCCTCATGCCCAGCTCTTGACCGATGCTACGGCTGCTACTATGCCAGTCTCTTTCGACCAATTCAGCGATTTTATCGCAATTCTCGACGACAGGCCTTCCGGAGCGTGGCGCATCTTCGACCACCTCTACACCAGAACGAAAACGTTGAAATCATCGTTGTGCGGTGGAAATGGAAACTGTATCGGGTCCATAAACTGCACAAATTTTATTGGCGGCTTGAGATGCATTTTTGCCTTTATCGTAGTAGTACTGTAAAATATGCCGTATTTTCTCTTTATTTTGCTCCATGTTTGCGACGCTATAACTCACGAACGACTTAAAAGAAACGACAATCAATCAAACACGTGTTAGCGCGTAAAATGAGCTTTCCAAAAAGGCATAGCATGCCCCGATGCGACGAATAAAACTAGAACTACGCGCTTTCAGCGCCAACTAGCGAAAATACCGCAAGACTTTTTTGACAACCTATTAGAATATGGTCTTTGTTCGTCAAGAGATGGCCTTACTTCTCAATTTCTCGAGGCTGCCGTTATTGTTGTTGTTAATGCTAGTTCCAAGATAGACAAAATTATCTACGACCTCGAAGTTATGACTGTCAATGGTGACGTAAGAAGCAAGTCGCGAGCGCGACAGCTGTTTATTTAATGAATTTAAAACATCAAACTGATGTTTTTGGCTACCCAGAGGATACTTGGTCAAAATCGGAAGTCGTAGCTGTTTGATAATACTATGTAAAATAATCGTTTCTTGCCAGTAGAAAGTGACTGCCGCTCAAATAACTTTCCTCACTTGCGTAATCTTCTATACATGACCCCATCCCTTACCCCCAATAACTTTCAGCTGTCATATAATCTGGCCGATCAAAATCAAGATACGATTTTTATACGAATTTTTGTTTTGCTAGGGTATTACAGCTTCGGTGCAGTCTACATTAATTTTTGTGTTTTATATCATAAAAGCATTATCACTTTTGAAAAAGCAATTTCGAATTTTAATTTTGTTGGTTAAGTATAAAATATCATCCTTGCTGGCTGAAAAAATACATAGTTATGAAATAAATATACAAACATGTATAATAATATAATAAGTATAATATCTAATTGACCTGCTTAAGCACATCTACTGTAATAGAATTAACCTTATTAGAAACCGATTTAGAACATCAAATGGGAAAAATCTCAACAATGCAATGCCACTAAAAAGATATGAACATAAATTGTTGAAAACATCAAGTATAATAATGATGAATTGCAAAATTATACCAACACTTAGTCTTTGTCGATGCGAAAACACGCAAGAATAACTTATAGAGGCAGCATGGAATTTAATTTGGAACATGCCACGGACGCAGACGCCACCGGCTTACACATGTATGTATCTGTACAGTTGTAGTAAGCATGTGTGTGTTTGCATTGAGGCCGCTGCACCTAAGGGGCTTACCTAGACTAGAATCACAGCAGTTAAATAATTTCTTCCGCGAAAGCTAGACGCAGCGCAGCGCTTGCATAAGCATCAGCGCTAACTCTGGCTCCAGCTTCGACTTTGGCAATGGCAATGAATGATCCACTGACGCATCGACAACGTGAAATTGTGCTTTGATGAAGATTTATTTAAATTGCATGTTTGCCAGCGCAGCCCAAACCCAAGCAGCGGCTAATGAACATGTGCTGCATCTATGTGTGAGTGTGTGTGCGCTGTGTGGCATGCAACTGCTGGTGAGCGTTGCAGTCTGGAGTGTGGCGGAAAACCACAACGGCGCACGCTGTCTTGTGGCTTTGAACCTGAGACCAAAGTGAGGCTTGCAGTTTTGTTGCTCCTTCTCAAGCCAGTAACTAGCATTGGCCTAGTCGCCAGAGCAACAACAAAATATATACGAGTATAAGCGTTTATGTACGAATGCCAGCTATAATAACAGCGCAATAATAATCATAATAATAAAATAAAGTTGCGCATGCGCGTTGCATTTCGGCTTGCAGACCGCCGCTTGCAGTCTTATTATTCATATTATTGATGAAGACACATACATATGTACTTTTGTTGTTATCGCTGTTGTTGTTGTTGTGCACACTACCGCTTTGCGTGTTCATTACGTCAAAATGCACCGGCTGTGGCATGCAACAGTCGCTGAGGCTACCACTCTTTCTCATGCCGAGGCGTACTGCAGCATTCCGCGGTCGCATTTGATTACAGCTGCATGGCAACATAGCAGCGCATAGCATAGGTAGACTGTCTGTGCCCCTCATTCGGATGTAGCTTTCAATAGCCTCATAAGCTTCGATTGCGGTGAGCATGTGGCACCGTCGTAGTCTTCGCATACAGTTTCATTTACTGCATCACCTGCTGCTATTCGCAGTGTTGTTGTTGTTGCTGTGGCGAATAATTTAATTTTATGCAATGAATAATTTATGTCATTTGCTGTCTTCACCGGCGCAAGGTTAATGGGTCAAACTGTGGGGAAAGACAATCTGTTGACAAGTTCCGTTACTTTTGTTGTTAAGTGGTTGTGGATTTTGATAGGAGACCGGGTGAAAAAGTGTCGCTCAGGATGTGGTTAAGTTTGTCTTCAGGGCAGAAAAGAGATAACAATCCAATGTTGCAAACTGAATAATTAATAACGACGGTTTTCTGATGTTATAGGTACAGTGATAGTTTCCCGGAATGCGTTGAAATAAATGAGCAGATAAATGAGGTTTTTTCAAGACTTGTATTACAGTCCAAATCGACTCAAGCTCTGGGTTTGTTGACATGTAATGATTACACAGATTTCAGAAGAGCTTACTGGCTCTCACTTAAACACTGTGTCTCTCATAATATGAATGTTAGGAGTATAGAACTTGAGCCGAACCCGTGTGTTTGAAAAGTAAAAAGGTAGTTTTACTCGACTTGACCGAGTTTGAAGACTCGATCCACCGTCTAGTGGAGACTGCGAAACAGTAACAAGATGGAATCTAAAAAAAGCACGATAAAGGTTTCACTGAATTCAAGTTTGTGGTAGTATTTTGAGATACAGAATGAAACCCATTTAGGAAGAAGGTCTCGATTTTTATTTTTCTTGATTCTCTGAATCTTTCATAGTTAATTTATATGCTGCCATACTTAAAATTGGCTCTTTCGAAGTACTTCCCATTCAATTGTTATACCCTAAAATGGGTATATTAAGCTAGCCAAGACCCTACAAGGTATAATATAAGTATACTACTGTGATCAGGTGACTTTTTCCATTTCATCTCCTTCAAAGTAATCCCCTCCCGCTGCAATACACTTATGCCAAAGAATTTTCCAGTCATCAAAGCACTTGCAAAAATCCTCCGTCGTGATGGCCATCAGAGCCTTCTTCGTTTCAACTTTTACATCCTCAGTCGAGACAAAACGGTGTTCTCGGAGTGGTCATGAGAATTTGCTGAATAGGCAGTAGTTACACGAAGGTAAATCAGGCGAATGCGGTGTTTGCGGCACGATATTAGTTGAAAATGTGGCGAAATGATCACGAATAATCAATGCAGTA
This sequence comes from Bactrocera zonata, assembly GCA_037783105.1. Classification (NCBI taxonomy): domain Eukaryota; kingdom Metazoa; phylum Arthropoda; class Insecta; order Diptera; family Tephritidae; genus Bactrocera; species Bactrocera zonata. The sequence continues at coordinate 54,245 of JBAWJQ010000207.1, read as the reverse complement.
TGAGATGGTGCATTATCGCACTTTTTTGTTCAATAAATTCAGACAGAGTAAAAATCGAAAAATTCACTTTTAGAGCCTGGGTAGTGCAGAAGTTCCATCCTTTGCAGTCCATTATTTCCGTCTAAAGAAAATTAAGACGAGATTTTGGCTACACTCTTCCGAGTAAATGTTCCATTAGAGGGTTGGTAAACATGTCTGAAGAATCTGGAAGTATCACAAGAATATCGTACCATTGTGATCCGTTTTTTCTTGTTCAAGAAAAAGGCAAATCCAAGATTTAACAGGCGTCATTACAACGGATAATTCATGACGACTTAAATCTGTTTCTGAACAAAGTTCAAACAAAAAGCCGGTTACACTCTTCGCATTTGGCTGTTCGCCTGGGATTTTGCCAAAATGTGGTGTGAAGTCTTACCAACGTGTATTGCCGGGTAATACCTGTACTTCTTTGAAGAAAGCAATATAACTGTAATTGTCAATGGGTACCGATGTTGTTTGAGTTTTTTTCCCAAAACTGCGCCGAAGACCTCTCGCTCTTCAATAGAGTTTATTTAGAGCAAAATGGAGTAACTGTACACATAGCCAGACCATTTATTGCGGAGCTCCATCAGAAATTTCAAAACAAGTTAATATCAAGAAAGTCTACTCTTGGCTGGTCCCCGAGATCATCTGACCTGACTGCTGAAATCTTTTTTGTCAAGCAAAAGGTGTACAAAACAAAACCCAGAAGTCTGACAGAAGCAGTTCATTAAATCAATAATTAATACATTTGATTAGGTGCCGAATATGCTTAGCTGAGCATAGAAGTCGTTTACGGTCCATAATTTTTATATCTATAGCTGGTATAAGAACCATACCTGTGAAGGATGTTGCATTATTTGATCATATGAAGAACAAATTTTGGAAAACGGTCTAAATTAGTGAAGTAGAAAGTGCCGTTTCAATAAACCGCTGTTCCAAGGTTAATAGATTATCTGAACTGGATTATTTATTGTTTCCGCGCTCACCGCATTCTTCCATTCGGGCTCTTAGCGACTTTTTCCGTTTCTCAGATCTTAAGGAAATGCTCAGCAGACCACTACATAATATCGAAAAAATGAAAGGAATCCGCCAGTTATTACGTCGAATAAAAAATTTAGTTTTGCGGTTTAAGAGGTTACATGGGCTTTCTCGGGTAAAACACAGCCTTTGTTTTACTTTTTTTGTCATATAAAAATTTTAATATTTTATTAGAATTTTTATTATTACAAACATACTCTATTAACGAAGAAATTCTGAAAGTTTTGAATCGGGAAAAAAATTTCGTCCAAGTCTTTGAGAATTGTATCTCAAAGATCTATGTAGATGCACTTCGGTTGGTAGTTCTCGAGAAATCTTGCCAACCGACTTCAAAAACACAGTTTCGAGAAAAATGCGTTTAAAGACGACGCGCTTAGCCCAGCTAGCCTCGAGCGCACAAGTTATCAAAGCTGTATTTTCGAAACTATTGCTCGCATAAACTTGAAAATGTGGGACAATATTTTAGAGGCATTTTGGAATTTAATAAGACAGTAAAATAAACGATTTTTTGAAACCCGTAAACTGATAAATACTGATAAGAACTACTTTGAATTGATAAACCATGGATTCAATATTTCCAATTTTATATTCATTTATTTTTCAGAGTGGTTTGATTCTTTATGATAATAACGTGAAGCGACCAGAGATGTATTGTATATATACAGAGATGTATTGTAGATATATGTATATATAAACCAGATCACTAAAAAATCCCGTTATTCACAACTTTATATGTATTTACTTCTGTGAGATACAGAAAAATTAAAAAAATGATTTAAAAAAACTCGAATGAAGACTTTCAACAAATTTGTAGCAACACCTACACTATCCTAGGAGCCGCTCTTAATTCTCGTTCAATTTGTCATCTTCTCAGCTGCGCCTTAAACTTTGACATTTAAATCTCGAATGCAAAACTACAACCCACTAGACCACATACACACACACACATTTAGACAAAAATATTCAATTTAACTCATTCAAACGGCAACCGAAAAGGCACCGCAGCTGCCTGCCATATTTTCGTTGTCTTCCCAAACCATGAGTTGGTCACCTGAAGCAACCACCGCTACACATTACATATGTGTATGAATGAATATATGTACGCTTGCAACTCAGCTGCTTGGATGAACACACCTTAAAGAACTGCCAATCTTGAAATGAAATTAAGCGCGCAATTTCAAAATCTACAAGATGAAAAAACAATGAAAAATAAAACTCAAGCAGCCAAAATGAGAAATCAAAAGACAAATAAAAGAGACTATCAGCAAAAATAAGCCACAAAATGCATTAGGCTACTGCAAGATCCACCCAATCCAGCCTTAATCGAGTTAGACCAGATCAGCGGCGCGGCGAACACGGGCCCACAGTTTCGAACGAAGCAAAAGACCCGAAACATGGCTGGCTAACTGGCTGAGTGGTTGGTTGGCGGTTCAGCAACGAAGGCGATGGCGGTGCTGGTGGCGCGGCCGTACCACACTGGCGAGCGGACAGACAATTGCATTTGACATTTGCCGATATGGCAGCAAAACAAAAACCGCGAACGCCAACTTAGTCAGTTAGCCGCGCAGCCAACCAACCAGCCAGCCAATTTAGAGCTGTAAGGGATTACAACTAAAGCATAACTGTATTAAAGCAGCCGTGTGCACAAGGAAGCGGAAGAAACGGTGTGGCAGCGGCGCAAAATGGTTTGGTGTGGCACGAAAGCTGCAACAGCTGCTGCTGCTTGTAGAGTGGCGTTGTTGTTGTGTGGCAGCAATCGACACAACAATCGACATTGCAACGTGCAAGATGGGGCATGGAAAAAACTGCAATTTGTTGTTATTTTTGTGTTGCTTGCCAGCCATGCCGTTGCTTGTATCGTGTACGAGGGGGCCCTTTATGTACTTTGGCTACAAAAGAAAAGCAAATTTGGATAAACTACGATTTAATACTCCACAAAGCCTCTCTTTAACTCGATCCACTTGACCCAGCGATGCGCCAAGAATAAATTTTCCGTTCATTTAACGAAGATCCTCATTTAAAGCTTGATTTTTTTAAGTTTTGAAACAGAAAGAAGGCACACAGGCTATATTAGGCCACATATTGAAAATACGGTGGACTATCAACCGTATTGGTCCGTAGCCTAACGAAAAATTTTGCCGTTGCGACAAGCGGAGGAAGTTATAAGCTGATGTGTGACCATGGCGGAAGAGCTTCTTTTCCTTTGCCAATCGGATCCCTTTTTTACAATTGTTATCGAATCGGCCCAAAAAGCCCATTAGTAGAACCCTTGGATCGTTTATGAATCTCATTCTCAAGGTAATCGATTTAGACTGTATAATGTGAGTTCCAGAAAATAGTCAAGAATTTTCGGCTCGATAGAATGATCATCGCCTTCTTCAGCTCAGGTTCGCCAAGTGAATTCATTTTTTTTACTGTTTATTGGCCTCTAATATGTACCAGTGAATCCATGTTTCGACGACGCTCATAAACGATGCAAGAACTGGCGAAGGTATAAGCCGATGTGTGATAACGGCGGAGAAGCTTCTTTTTCCTTGCCAAAGGGATCTTATTTTCACAATTCGGTATCGAGTCGGCCCAAAAAATTAAACCTGGTAGAGTCCTTGCACCGCTTTCTCATCTCATTGTAGTCGATGTAGATTATATCTTGCGAATTCCATGAAATAGTCAACACTTTTCCGGTCGATAGAATAGTATTCGCCTTCTTCAGCTCAGGTTCGCCAAGTGAATTAATTTTGTTTGCTGTTTCTTGGCCTCTAATATGTGCCAGTGGTCACAAACGATGCAAGAACTCTTGCAAATTGCCATTACGAGATAGTCGTCTTTTGTCTCGTTATCCCCCGCGATAGCCGTTTTCAAACATTGAATCCGATTGATCTGTCATTTTGGCAATGATCGCACACAAAAATATAATATGTGAGAGCTTGTTGTTGTTATTGCGGCAGAATTCTGCCGAGTTGATAGTCCTTGGCCGGATAAAAAATCCGGGACCGTTCCGGTAACGTAGTCCCGACTGTCGTATAAACTGGATCCGCTTGTGGTCTGTGAGCGTTTCTTTCACGATAGTGACACCATCGGCCTCGTAAAGACAAGAACTATCGGACCGCCCTTGTACGTTTGATGGTCGGCCGTTCGCAATTGGCAGGCGGCAGGCAGGCAACGACACCGCACCTAAATACATATAAGTTAGATACTCGCATTTAGTTGTGTCTTTTGTGACAGTGGCGACTGGCGTTTTTGCTCTGGTTAAGTTTTTGTTCTTCTTTAAGTGCTTTTGTCGCTGTTGTTGCTACTGTTGTTGCAATATTTACCACTGCTAGTTGTCAGTGCCTGTTGCATTTATTGAGTTTTTTGCGGTTATTGCCGCCTGCCAATTGCTCCGAAACTGCGCCGAAACTGGCCATAAGCCATTTCGCCGTTCAACTGCTAATAAATGCTGGTCCCTGGACCGAACCAACATTCGGTGCTCGCGCGGTCGCCGCTCGAAGTCAATAGTCGCTGTCTTTTTTTAGATGTTTTTGCTTTGGCTCTTGCGGACCGTGGTCTTTGTGGAAAGCTGCCGCATAACCGTTAAAAGTTGCCAATAATTTCAGCCATTCACCGAAATGTTCGCCTGGCACACGAGTATGGCACCATTTGCTGCCTGCTTTCCAACAACAACTAGGGTTTTCATGCATTCAAGCTTTAATAGCTAGTTGCCTAATGTATGTATGAGCCGAGTCTGTATATATGTGTGTGTGTGTGTGCAGTGTTGCACTCTGCGGTGAATGTTTGGCAAATTGACAGCTCCCGGGCGCATGCGCTACCGATTAACTCTTGTGATATTGATGAATATCCAAAGCAATCGCCACCGCCCACACATCACCGAGGCCCAGTCTTCTTTGTCAGGCTTGTATTAAATTTTTCGATCATACAAACTGTAATTTATTCTAATCAGCGGTGAGTGTTCATTGGGCTGCATAAAGCGAGAAAATCGAAATAAAAATTACATTTGACTTGTTTGAGGCGCAAAAGACATACAGACGCGTCAATAGATTGTAATAATGCAACCACTTACTTATTTATAAGCATAGATAAATAAATTATAGAAAATTGCAAATATTATTAATCTGTGTTTAGAGCTCAAACCTCGTTTTCGGAATTATTTAGACGAAATTTCAAGACTAGTGAATGAAACAAAAAAAAGCGTTGACTTTAAGACTCCTTAAAATATAAAAAAATTTTCTACAATAACTTCATTTTGATTGGTCAGTTTGTTTGGTAGCTATATGCTTTAGTAGTTCGATATGCAGAATTTCCTTGGAGATTATAATATATACTATATATATATTAGGTCAGCGCCAACTATCGAAAATACCCCAAGACTTTTTTGACAACCTGTTATAAAATTTTGTGAAGTTACTCGCCAATTGGAAGTTTTATATAGAAGGACTTGATTTGATCGATCAGTTTGTATGTCAGCTGTAGACCAGCTGTACGCTGATATCGGCGCTTCCGACAGGTCAGCAGCTACTTGGAGAGAAAGAGAGCGTGCGAAAAATTTTATAGCGGTAATTCTAAGATATACAAACTGTGCGACAAAAATAAGGTTACATTATATTTATTTTGAAAATTCTTTATTTATTCTTCCAAATCAATTTCATCCCCTTCAAAGTAATCCCCTCCTGATACAATGCACTTATGCCAACGGATTTTCCAATCTTCGAAACACTGGATGTAGTCAGTTCCGTCTTCGCTGCGGCTTGAATCTCCTCTATTGTATAAAAATGGTGTCCCCGGAGCGGTCTTTTGAGCTTGGTGAACAGCCAGAAGTCGCACGGCGCCAGATCAGGTGAATACGGTGGTTGCGGAACGATATGAGTTGAGTTTTTGGCGAAATGATCACGAATTACGGGGGCAGTATGGGATGGTGTATTATCGTGGTGTAAAAATCAAGAATTGTCTTTCCACAATTCCGGCCTTTTTAGGCGAATAGCGTTACGCAGACGACGCATAACGTTCAAATAATATTTCTTGTTGACTGTTTGACCGGTTGGAAGGAATTCATAATGCACAACACCACGATAATCGAAGAAAACAGTCAACATGACCTTGATTTTTGAGCGACTTTGGTGCGATTTTTTTGGTCTCGGCTCTCTTTTGCCATGATATTCGCTCGATTACTCGGTTGTTTCGGGATTGTAAGCATAGATCCAAATCTCATCGCCAGTTACAATGCGTTTCATTTTTTGAATTTTCCAAAAAATTCAATGTTTTCGGCACCAGTCGAGATTTGACGCGCTGGAGGCCCAAAACATCCTTCAAAATGGTATTGGCTGAGCCTTTCGGTATGCCAACTTCATCAGCAATGTCTCTAATTACTAATCGACAATTTTTCAACACCAAATCTTTGATTTGTTGAACGTGAGCTTCGTCGGTTGAGGTTGATGGTCGCCCTGGACGCTCTTCGTCTTCGACACGTTCACGGCCGGCTTGGAACTCACTATACCACTTGTAAACATTTTTTTTAGACATAGCCTCATCACCAAAGGCTTTCTGCACCATCCTCAACGTATACGCAGCAGAAAATTGATTCCGCAAACAAAATTTAATGGAAATTCTTTGCTCAACAAATTTCGACATCGCAAAAAACGAAAAACTCACTTTTAGCACCTCACAAAACGACACTTACCTCAAACACTAATAAATATTTTGTCATGAAATTTGACATATATGTGACTGACAGTACTACCAACCTTAAAAAAAAAAAATAATTCTCCAAATCCTTCGACGCGCGCAGTTTAAATTCAAATGTCCTTTTTGGGCACAGTAGTATACCCAAACAGACGGAAAGACGGACTTAGCTGATTCGACCTCACGCTGATCTGATTTTGTAGGGTTTTATAAATGGTAAAAAAATTGTAGATCCAGACAACAAGTGATTACTCGATTTTAAGTGTCCCAGAAGTAAATTCCCTAATTAACAATTAATTATCTTTCTATGGTTAATTTCAGTATTATCCTGCTGCAGGTTGCCTTAACGACAAATAAAAGAACAAGACAGGTTTTACCAAAGTTAAAATGTACACTCTCTGAGGTTGGCCATTGCCTGCCAATAATTTACCGAAATTACAAAAGACTATTATAGTTTTAGTGGGGGAAGGGATCTAAATTTGGTTCCGAGTAGTTCTAAGGGCGCACTTCTTAGTATTATACCAGTTCGACAGCTTTGATTTCAGAATTTACCCATTACACTTACTTTGATCTACAAATAATTCGCCAAGCAATGGTTTTACCACTTAGATTTTCATTAGGAACAAAATTTTAAGTGGTCTCGAAAGACACAAATTCAACTTTAACCAACACAGCTTCTAATGCTGATTACCGGTAATAAGATATGCACCTGTTTTATTAATTTTAACATTTGGAGTTTTGTTCATGGTCAAATATGTATATGTCTTATTACATCTGTTTTAAGGGCAATAACTACATTCGATGTATTTTACATGCTGGCAAATCCGCTTAATGCACTTGCTGATGGATAGTGAGAGCGTAGTAACATGCAGCGGTCTCGATCTAACCACAATGTCCGCCGTTTCAACATGATTTCCCGTTCCAGAATGCTGCGAGTTTGCATAAGGCCAGTTTTGATATTCTCTGCTGCATCCAACTCAGACAACATGGCAGTGACGCCGCTTTGTATTGTTGCCACCTCGTCGATGAGATCTTGCTGCGCAAAATCACGACAATTTTCAACGTTAGGCCTGAAGCTGCGATTATCCATGCGAGTTTGTGCCACCTTCATAGCTGCATCAAAGCTACGAACTGCACGATGTAATTGAACAATACGTGTCTCAGTATCAGCAAGCTTTTGGAGGCACTGGATGTGTTTGAAGAGAAAACAAAGATTAGAAATCAATCTAATAAATAGTAATAGATAATAACACTAAAAAGCTGAAGGAAAAGTTTGCGACTGATGTGAGGAAAGGTCTATGAGCTATTTGATAACGAATTTGTGTTAACAAAAAATTCTAGGTATTCGAATATTTTTACTGTAATTTTGTCACCAAAATTAGCAAGAAACAACCTCTAATATCATAGTCGCAAAAAGACTGTATACTAGTGTAATTAGTGTAATTAGTATTATGGTAAATACGCTTACATCGCGCAGCTCATTTTCAAATCGTTGCAGATTTTCTTGAGTGCAATTTATGCGGGCAATAAAAGCACGTTCAACTACATCTGCCTGATTGCGTATGTCACGAGCAGCATTCATCAAGATGGAATTGAGTGTTTGTCGTAGTTTAATCGATTTTTGTCGACACTTCTCACATTCCTCCAATGTTTCCTTACTGAAGTGCTCCCAGTATTGTTCTGATGCTTGCCTGAAAAACACATACATATTTTTTATACTCATTTTATTAGTACAAGTATTACTCACTCAGGTGGCTGGCGAATTGCGCCAGGACGAAACATTATGGTTTTCGAAAAGTTATTAAGACCCACATTGATTGTATCAATTTCATAAGCCTCTTTTTTGTCGCTCCAATCATATTCAAGGCGTTGTCTTGCCGTACGATTTTCAACCTGCTGTTGTTCAAAATCTTCCAATGTTTTTTTAAGCTGTTGACGTATCTCGGCAATAAGCGCCAATTCATTAATCAGTTCTTCCTCGGGCGTGTCTCGAACCAATTCCGTATCGGGCCGTCCTGCACGCTTCTCTATACACTCTTTAGCTAAAATACCGTAAATATTCGACATTATTAAGCTAAGCATATTCAAAACCAAAAACTAGTGCTTTAAAAAATAAAGATTTTTGAAAATTTCAAACTACAAAATGTGATTAACTTTAACTTGCCTATCGATTCGGGAACACCCAAAATAACTAAAGATTTTTTTAAACGAATTCGTTCTTCTTCCAAAGTACTGATTTCATCTGCCATATTTTTTATAGCTGTTTCCAAGGTAGTCTTCCACTTGCCTACAAGTTGGCCGCGTTGTTTCAAGTTTTTCGTTGTTTCCGCCTGTGTCTTCTCGACCATCGCACTGATGCGCATAAATGCAGTTTTTGAACTATACTGGTTTCTGTTAGCATTTAAAAAAAAATATTATTGGAATATATGTATACAATCATTTAATGAGAAATACTTGATAGCTTTATCGAAAATATCATTGCATTTTTGTAAAGTCTCCTTATTTTTTGCACGCCATTCATTAGGACTAAATCTTGTTATTGAATAACGGTCTACAACCGGACGTGTGCCTGTTAAACCAGCCATAGGGCTCCAATCCACTTTTCCTGTAGCCCATGGGCCTATAGGACCCATCGGTTTGAGTAGATCTTTAGAAGGCAGCTCATCACCCGGTTGTGGTATATAGCATGGAGGATTCTCAAACTCATCTGCCTTTGGATTGATTGACAGCTATAAAAGTAGGATTTTATGTAATAGAAGAACTTGTCTTCCACTTCTATTTAACTTACGGCTATGTTCAATTCCTTATTTTCTGGCAGCTGCTTAGCCGTATCCATTCGTTCACACTCATCGTTTAAGTTTAGCTTCTTAAAATATTAAATGGTCAAGAAAATGGCAAAAAAAAAAGCGTTGCGTTCATAGCTAAACTTACATTATCCACCTGCTCAACAATTTGAGTATTGCAAGGGTCAGCTTCCATTTTGAATTGTTATATAAAAAGATGTGTACACTTATATACAAATAAAACGAATAAATTTTTAATTTCACTTAGACAGAAATTTTTCCTTTATGAATAATTGTTTTGACACTCTAAATATTATTTTTCATTTCGTAACCAAGCACTTTCAACGCGATAACTATGTTTGATAGCAACGATAGCTGTGTTTGAAAGCACTGCATATCACTAGTTTTATAAACAAACGAGCTGTTTGATTTTAGTAGCTTACAAAGTTTACAAAGAAATTAATTCCTAAAATTCTGGAATTTCTTCGTATTCTAACTATCAACTGAATTATGTGAATTTTTGGATATAAACGATTAGAGAGCTACATATGTGTCGGTCTAAACAGAGATTTCTCGCTGCCTAATTCACATGTCCATTAAGACTTTTGAAGCGGGCTTTTGCCAGAAATCTTATTTCTTCGGTGATTGTATTTACGTTTAGGTTGCGATTAATATCTGCAATTTCGCTGTACCAGGGAGTTTTGAAAATTTTCTTTACCACCTTATTTTGGAAACGTTGATTAATATGATATTTGGTTGTCAAAAAAGTCTTGTGGTATTTTTATTGAATCAATTCGTGTGGCACCCATACATCGAGCTTCTTAGTGACTCCAAGCTTCTTCAAATGGTTTATAACGGTTTGAAGACTACTATGCCGGTCTCTTTCGAGCAATTCAGCGATACTCTTCACTACCTTATTTTGGAAACGTTGATTAATACAACGTTGTCAAATATCTTCCTCCCGCTTTTTTGCTCTTTATTCAATGCTTTATAAAAAGTGTTACAGTAATCAGGTTTAGTACAAATATACGCCGTTTTGTCCGATATTCTGTTTCCATCTAGGCGGCAACTTTATAATAATCTCCTCGTAGAAGCCCCCTCCTTATTTGCGAAGACCTCGGACAGCCCTTTTTCAAAGCCTCTTTTGAGTTCATCTTTACACCAACACGAGCTTTCGCCATGGACAGGAACAGGTGGTAATCACTTGGCACTATGTCCAGGCTATATGATGAATGCTATAAAACTTCGCATCCGACCTCCCGTAGTTTCTGACGAGTCATCAACGAAGTGTGTGGTCTGGCGTTGTCCTGGTGGAACACTACCCCCTCCCTGTTCGCCAATTCTGGAGGCTTCAGGTCGATCGCCTGCTTCAAGCTATCCAGTTGTTCGCAGTAGATTGTAGAATTAAGCGTCTGTCCATATGGGAGCAGTTCATAGTGGATGATTCCCTTCCAATTCCAGGTCCAGAAATTGCGTCAAATCATGCGGCACCCAAACATCAAGATTTTTTGTGTATCCAGCCTTCTGCAGGTAGTTTCCATGATTTGATCCGTATTCGTCGTCAGAGGCCATCCGCCGGCTGGCATACCCATGGTGTCGTTTTCACCCGCTCTGAATCGTCAAAGTGATAGAGTACCATCCCCCAAAACACATTCATCTCGTGTGTTGCGAAGGCTTTGCCCAGCTATCCAGTAGTAGAACACAAGAGGATGTGGAGCAACCGACCCGTTCCCATCCTACCGATGATGATTCTAGGCTGCCTTTCCTTGCTAGCTCATCAGCTTTGCAATTACCTGCGATTCCGTTATAACCCGGCACCCATATCAGTGTAAACACAAAGACACTCGATGCTACTGATAGCGACGTTAGAAATTTTCGACCAACCGGGAACGCACCGTAAATGATTTCAAGGCTAGTATCGTCGCCTTGCTTTCTGAGTGAATGGTTACTTCTCTAAAGGAGGACGCACTCCGGAGCAGTAAATCTTCTGCTACCTCGATGACTGAAACCTCAGCCTGGAAGACATTGTAATAGACAGAAAGTCTGAAACTGGAGTTTATAGGGAGCTTCCGACAATAAACCCCTCCACCAACCTTCCTCCCCAAGCTTTGACCCATCAGTAAAGAAGCTTACTGTCCCTCCCCTCCAACGGCTTCTTCCCATCCATAGCTGAACCGTCGGTTTATGGCAAAGTTCGGCTTGGACCCAGATGATCCGGTATGCAGTCAAGGTGTGTGAGGATATCGGAGTGTTCAGATAAGCGTTCTTTTAAAAACCCAGATTTTCTGAGTCTAATAGCCGCCTACATCTTCCGGCGATGTCCAACGGCATTATGTTCAAAATTACGTAAAGTGCCATGGTTGAAGTTGACCTTAGTGCCCCACATATGCTGATGAGCGCAGCTCGTTGCCAGCTCTCGAGTTTCTTTGCAAGTGTGGTCTTCTCCAGAACTGTAAGTTGAAAAAAATATAACCTCGGGTGTATATATATTTTTCGAAGGCAGTCAAAGAATTTGGGACTCGTGTTCCATATGTTTACAAGAATTTGAATAGGCTAATTATTTCCTTATATCATTTGGTATTTAGAATATATCCAGTACTCCAACAGTGCCTTAAAGACTCTGGTAAACAACACAAAAAAGTGTTTCTCAGATCAGGAATGAACTCGTATGGTTTATTATAAGACCTGCAGAAGATTTCATTTGAAACAGATTATATTCGTTCGGTTGAACTCTCAATACGTGGTGGTGGTTCATGTAGACGAAATATACAACAACATTGTGTATAAACCTCAAGTTCGCTGCGAATCTATGCGCAATGAGTATTAAAGTACCGTTATTTCGAATTCGAATGCAATTTGATTACTGTATTTTGTATTTGTATGTACATTTGTTTGTATAAACATCTGCTTGCCTGCTGCATAAGCGCTACTCGAACTTCAATTACAAATAATGCAACATGACGACTTGCAACAAACAAGTGCTTGAAGTGTACTCTACGAATATTTCCACTTAAACATGCAACTCAAGAGTCCAACTGAGCATGAAAAGTAGGCATACAACGTAGACCGCGAAAGGCGGCATAAAATAGAAACAATGCGTCGTCATAAGAAAAATGCATTCGGCAGCGAAACGTGTTTCGACGATGCTGCAACATTCAAATTCAAACAATTCAATATTCAACGCAACAACATTAATTTCAAGGTTGTTGGCACAGTAGTGTGTACAAATGTATACATCCATGTTTCAGCTACCACTTATGCACATTCGAAGGTATGTATATGTACACACCTCCCACCTCACCCGCTGCCACCAAATGCTTAATGCCACCCCGCAAGTTGCCTTCACGGTTAGTGTTGCTGCTTAAGCAACAAAGAGCTGATTTGTAGCGCTAGCTGAGTAGCAGCCTAACAACAACAATTATTATTATTATTACAACAACAAAAACAGCAGCAATGTCACAAATACATGGTAGCAACAGTTGGCAGCGTCGAAAAAAGTCAACAATCAACTGACAGCATGAAATAACTAACATATCGTCCAACTGACGAATAGTCAGCCAGTCGCGCTGCGCAAAACAAAAAGCCCATAACTTTTAAAAGCAGCCATAAGAGCAATAATAATAACAACAACAACAAAGCATGACAGCGCAATGAAGTTGAGTAGTGGTTACGCACTATGAAAATATGATTACGAACAGCTCAAAAACACAACAGCACGACTGAAAAAAAAAAAACAAGAAAAAACGTTAACGTCGTTTACACCGAAGCTATGATACCCTCCACAGTTACATTTCTAATAGCTTAAAAAGGTATAAAAAGGTTATGATGACAAATGATCGTGCTTTTTATCGGTTAGTTCGTAAGGCAGCCATACTTTATAGGTGTCCGATCTGAAAAACTTATTCAAAGATTGTAGTGGATAATAATCTGTGCCAAATTTCTCGAAGATATCTCGTCAAATAAAAGAGCTCTTCATACAAGGACTTGCTTTTTATCGGTCAGTTTGTATGGCAGCTATATGTTATAGTTGTCCGATCTAAAGAATTTCTTTAGCTATTGTAGCAATATTTTAGGTAACAATCTGTACCAAATTTGGTGAAGATATCTTGTCAAATAAAAAAGTTTTCCATACAAGGACTTGAGTTGGCTCAGTCAGTTTGTATGGCGGTTATTTGCTATAGTGATCCGATCTACACAACTTATTCGGATATAATACCGATGCCTTAGATAATAACCCATTCCAAATATCGAGAAGATATCTTGTAAAATGAAAAAGTTCTCAATACATGAACTTGATTATGATCGTTCAGTTTCTATGGCAGCTATATGTTAAAGCGGTCCGATGTTGGCAAATCCGACATATGAGCAGTATTTGAGAAGAAAAGAACATGTGCAAGATTTCAGATCGATAGCTCAAAAACAGAGGGACTAGTTCGACGGACCTATACACGGTCATGCTAAACCGACTCAGCTCACCACGCTGACCATTTAGATACATATTTTATAAGGTCTCCGATGTTTCCTTTTGGGTGTGAAAAACATTGTGACAAACTTTATATACCCTGTTCAGGGTATAAAAGTTGCAGCAACAGCAAACGTCATGCTTAAATTACAATGCGTTTTATTTTCGAATTTTTTCCGATTGAGCAAAGGCTCAGCGAAAACGGACAAAAAAGTAGCGAGTAATTCAAAAAAATTCAAGATTGCGCTTCAACCACCCGGTGTTCGTGGCGCTGCGCCAACCCAGCGCTGAGCCACTCAAACAAATGTAAATATAAGCAACCAACTAGCTATCCAACCATCCATCTAGCCGTTTACAAACCGGCGGCCAAGCGATTTGTATGGCCAGCCATCCATCTATCCATTCGCCGACCATCCGATCCAATAGTCATTCATCACAAGCAACCGAAACGCTGACGAAGCAATCGCGCCTGCCAGCCGCGGCGCGTAGCCCACGCTTTCCAAGAAGCTACTTGCGCTCGAAGTGCTATTTGCCTACACACACACACACACATGCAATTGTGTTTGTTGCTACTTCCACTTTTCCGCTGATCTTCAGCACAATTGCTGATCTGTTGGTTATTGTTGGCCGTAAGGGCTCAGCATATTGTCAGCATGGTTGCACAGCTGTTGCTGAGCCAGCACTTTATAGCCGCGTCGCTCAGTCGCCTTTATAACAGAAATCAATCAGTCAGTGGATGCTGTTTGGCAATGTTATGCAAAATCAAGTGGAGATGTCAGAAATACGAGTGCTAGTTGATATGCAAATATATACATGGTCTGCTATAAACATACATTCGTATCTTATGTATAGGGTTTTCCATTAAGGACACTCCAACTTAGTGTTTGAATATTAACTTTTTTAAGGGGTTACATGTGTTTCCTTTTCAAACATTTTGTTCGCATATAAAAAAATTAATATTTTATTATAAGTTTGATTGTGACAAACATACACTGATAGCAAGGAAATTCTGAAATTTTTGCAAAAAATATTTTAAACTCGGACATTGCGACGATATTTTGAGGCGATTGTTCGAAAAAAAGATGCGCCCTCGTTGGTAGGATAACTCCTTACAGGATCTTCTAAAGTGAAAAAATATCTGTTTTAGTTAAAACCTTAACTTAGACTTGGGTAAAAGAAAAAACTGAAAGTTTTTGGCAGACATTTTTATAAAAAAAAAACGAAAATTTCCGTGAAAATTTCGACATTTTTTTCAAATAGTTGTAATCGAAAAAAAAGTTCTTCGTCCAAGTCTTTAAGAAGTGTATCTCAAAGACCTGTGTAAAATTTCATGAAGAAGGGTCGATTAGTTCTGGAGAAATCTTGTCAGTCGACTTCAAAACCATAGTTTCGGGAAAAATGTTATCTGGGATGTAACTCCGAAACTATTATTTGGATCAACTCGATAATATAGGAAAATATTATAGGGGAGTTGTGAAATTTAATTAGGCAATTAAAAAGGTTTTTGAAACCCGTAAACCCAAGTAACCCCTAAAACCATGATCGTTTTTATACATCGCTCAGATTCGTCGTTCATTCCAAGATGCTGTAGTTCAGATATTCGGTCTGGGAACGTGCAACTTAAGGGAGTATTCTAGTCTAGAAGCATGAATTTCAGGTAATTTTTAAAGTGTCGTAAAAAAGGCAATTAATATTTTTACTATACATTTTGTTATTAGTTATTTATTAATTTTAGAAGAGTACAGAAAAAATTTAAAACCTAAAAACAGTAAAAAATTTCAAAAATTATGAGCTGACGAAGTGGGGGTCTCTAAAAATTTCCACGTGACCATACCCATGATTTCAACCCTCCTAGTTATCTGAAACCAAAAAGAAAAAAAGATTATTAATCTAGAATAATGTCGCAATGGCCGGAACTACGGACAAGTGGGGAAAAAATTGTTCACAAAATGGCGACAGCCTAAAAAAAAAAAGTTTTTTTTTCTAAAAATAATAAAAATAAAAATTTGGGGGTGGGGCTAGTTTCAACCATAGACAAGCCTATAAAAAAGACTTCATAAAAATTTTAAGTAAATCGGTTCTGTAGAACCCGAGAAATCGTGGGTATCGTTCTGAAAAAGTCAGTTTTGAGAAAAAGGCGTTTCGCGTTCCGGGCGAACCAGTTTGGATGCCGGATCAGAAAAATGCCTATATCTTCGAAAACAATTTGAATTTTGAAAAATCCTCTTGTACACGTATTCTTGAATAGTTAAACTTTGAAAATATAAAAAACAAAAATTTCGATTTTTTTAAATTTCTAGACTAGAATACCCCCTTAACGGTAGTTTGACTTTCAGTTAAAGAAGTGTCAACTGACCGCTTCTAACTATACATATCGTGGTCTGATCTAAGGCCCCTCAAGGGGCGGGTCTACTTCCTTTGTTGTAAACTTTGTCGTTTCTTTCTAAATAAGTCTCATAAGCCATTACTTCTTGATGGTTGTTAAATATTTTTCCATCGAACATTCTTTTGAGAACTGAGCACATTTTTTGAGTTTGAAAAACTCCTATCGTCCGTAACAGCTTTTTTTGTGCTTGGTTCATCGTCTAAGGTGTTCATTTGTTCTGTAAGGAATTAAGCAAACGTCTTTGCGTCACTCAAGGATCGCAACTGCAACTCATCCAGCCACTTTTTGGTATTAACAGCATTCTGTTATTTCAGAAAATATTATTTCATTAATCCTCGACATTTATAATGAAAGGTATGAAGGGAAAAAAAGTTCTCAACAGCCCTACCCAAAAAGCTCTCAGCTTAAAGCGAAAAATTTGCTTATCAATAAGAAGACTATAATTGTCATAAGAGATTCTTTGGATAATGAAACTGGATATCTATTTGAAAATTATAGAATTCTAAAACCATAAAGAAATATATTTTCCAAGATTTGAAACTAATAAATACTTTTCTTAAAATGAGGAAAGTTCGAATTTTTATCTTTGGTTAAAAATCAGAAAACCAGCGGGCTTTTATCAAAACCAAAATCCAGCTACATTCCTTCATTTGATTTTTTTTGTACGATAACAGTAATTCGTTATTAGTGAGATATATATATAAACGTTATTCAAATGTCAAAAATGACTTTTCAAAAATGGTGTGTAACCACTGGAGACCCTGTACGTACATATATATGTACGTAGAAACAAACAAGTTATTGCAACCACATATAAATGAAAATTTCAGATGGAATACGCTCGATTGATTAAAGGTAGCCGTTGCACATATTGACTGACTAATGGAGCAACAAAGCAACGGTGCTTTGTATGTGATGAATTTGCATTTTTTCTTCAGCAAAATCCATTCAATGCTCGCTTGAGGAAGTAATCATAGCAAACATCACTACATACATATATATTTATGTAGCTAAATACAAGATCGTACTTAGTCCTATGCATATGTAAATGTATGTATGCACCTACCTACCACTGTGTTGTTGGAAATATTAAATTAAAATGGCATAACATTTCTTAATTCGCTTCAAATGTAGAGCCATTGAATCGATTGGCGTGATTTGTAGTTTCATTTTTTCTTTGCAGCCGATCGTAACACGTTTGAGCAGGGTTAATGTATGTAGTAATGTTAGCAGTATAAGATCAGGCGCAATAGAAGAGATATAACGGGTTTTTAAAACTACTCTACTTCCTTGCCTTTTTCACTCTTCTTATAAGGCCCAAACCAATGAAACTGTTGCATCATCCATGCAAATGTCATCTAATAATTTTTATGGTGGAGAAAATAAGGAATCTTAAAAAATTAGATTTCCAAAAGCAGCAATCGAGACTTCCAACTGTTACTAAAATTGCAGTTTGTACCTGATTTGTCCAATGCAAACTGGGGAGAGTCCTACATGCCAATCGGAAGTTGTTGAATTAATATGGTTTCGAAGCTAGGTTTCTTGCAGGAGGAGCTAGTAGTATATGTATATATACATATATCTAAATTTTGAGCTGTAGACCTAGCTTGGAAAAGACTTCTTCGAGGAAACAACATATCTCCGAACTTACGTTCTAGTGAATTGTAACCATCGAAGGTAACGTATGATCCAAATATTTACAGAATTTTGAAGAATTCTTTAAATAAAACAGATGTTTTTGAGTCTGTTTTGCGATTTCTTCGTTCTGGCCTTGGATCTTTTAAGCGACAGTGAGTTCAGCATGCTTCGGTCCACAATAAGAACTTATGCGACTATGACATCCTTCTGTTCCAAAGTTAACTGAATTAGGTCTCTCAGCAAACTCAATATCGCAGCAATTATAGGTGAGTATCTCTGGCAATAGGACTACTGGTGCGGCTAAATATTCTATCGAACTCTAGCTAAAGCTGCATGCAAAGGCGAGTTGAATTTTAACGGCCTCTAATTCCACACCTTTGTGCTAAGCTAAAAATACTTCGTTGATATATGAGGATCTATCGATCAAATGCTGAATAACTGTCCAACTTTGAATCAATCCTACGATCTAACCTAACCATACATAACCCCATCGCTTATCATAAACAACATCCTCTTTGTAATTGCTAGGCTTTCAAGTAATAAATCTCTTAGATCCTTATACCTTTAAGACATAAATTTTGCATACAACTAACTTTCCGAATCCCTTACTCCCAAAACAAAGTAATCCTACTTGTAATAAAATTACAAATTAAGCTTAGAATTAGAAAGTTGTCGACGACATTTGCCATTTCCCTCTTTTGTGCAAATTTCAACCTCTGAGCTCAATTTAGTCCAGTTTATCTGGCAATAATTTTGACGAGTGTCATTGCGGCGACACTCATGCAATCATCATTTAATCGCACGAATAATTTCCTAAGCCATTCACAATGTCACACAATTCACAATCAACGTTGACCGCTGCCAATTTTGTAGCCGACTACTGTCGTCAGCTAATAGCAGGCCAAACAGGCTGACGAATGTACGATCCACGCGCAAAGATAGTGAGCACACAGCGCAACGATAAAATGCATACGTATGGGTGAGTGTGTGTGTTGCACTGCAAATCCTTTTCTTGTTGCCCCTTTGCCGGGCAATTTAGAAAATTTATGGGGGACTAAAAATCTCTTTCACTTTGTTGCATTTTTATATGGGGAGATACATATTTTCAATAGGAGTTTTAGGTACTTGTAGGATGCTGGTACATTCACCTTAGGGTGGTCCTTAAATGTGGTTAACTAAACTCTCTGTGCCAAAACTAATATAATTAAATGTGTGTCCCATAAAAGGTGACAACGAAGATGTTACAACAGCAACCTTTTTTACCGTTCGTATAGTCCGATTGGTCTGGTGCTTTAAATAGACTTCAGTCTTGGCAATGTCTTTCCATCGATCACTGGATGAGAGCATTGAAAAATCCACAAAGTGATTATAAAGTATGACAAATGAAACTAAGCGCGATAGCTTAGAAACATAAAAAGAGTCAACTGATTTATCAAATCCCGAGAGTCTGATCGTTGGTTCTCCTGATTTAATGATTCTTTTAGTTTCTTTTGGGTTTTAACACAGTAAATCAGTTGTTTCTTTTTCGGTTTCTAAGTTATCGCGCTTAGTTTGATATTTATTTAAAATCACTTTGTGGACTTTTCAATGCTTTCATCCAGTACCCTCTGTTCTGAACCGGACTAACCCTCCAGTGTCATACAATGACTAAATCTTCGACTACTCTAAACTTATTATTTGTGTGCCATTTTGAAGACCATTAGATACATATAGGGTGATCCGTTTCCAGGTCTCCTACTTTTTTTAATAAAAAAAAAACACAGAAATTTCGAAAATTCGGTTACGTCTCAGATGATCTATCTGTTGAATCTGATTTTCAAAACTGGTAACTGCTGGATGACACGCGTGATGTCTTGCTTCAAGGCCTGAATCGAAGCGGGACTGTTCGCATAGACTTTAGACTTTACATATCCCCACAGGGTATGATATCACACGATCTTGGTGGCCAATCGACTAGCCCAAAACGTGAAATTATCTGCTCACCGAAGAGTATCATCAATAAATTCATTGAATGATGCGATGTGTGGAAAGTGACGCCATCTTGTTAAAACCAAACATCACCAAGATCACGAGACTCAATTTCAGGCATCAAATAGTCGGTTATCATGGCGCGATAATAGTCGTCATTGACGGTTACGTTCTCACCGGCATTATTTTTGAAAAAATATGGACCAAGAATTCCACCGGCCCCTGTTTTTTATGGATGAAATGATAGCTCTTAACTTTTTTTACGTTGCTTTTAGTCCCAACTGCGGCAATTTTGCTTGTTTAAAAACCCATTGAGCCGGAAATGGGCCTCACGGCTGAATAAAATCAGGCCTGAAAACGGAGCTTTTCGTAAGCTCATAGAGCGAAGCGATGTTGCTGTCTTTTGTACGCTTTCTATTTAAAATCTCGACGTGCAATGCGCCAAGACGTTCCATGTATCCACGGTCCTAGCGTACACTGTCAGCTACAGCTGCTTTGTTTTCTTCACTGTGTGCTGGACGTGGTCTACTTGGTCGAACATTATCCAATAATGAATGCTAGGTCTGAAGATGGGTGAGGGTGTCGTGAATATTGCCTTCAATAGATCGATTATATTGACCCTAAATTCAACGAAGCATGGGCAAACCATTATTTACAGAATGTAAGTTTTCTTAATAGAGTTGAACGATTTGCGATGTTCAGGCGTAAGTCTTTCCATGACGAAATGCCAAGTAGTCACACGTGATCTGTCAAAAAAAGGCTATTGAAAAAATTATCTCTATTTGGATCTCCCATTAGAGAGTTTCAGTCAAATTGGCATGTAAAAAATAATTTTTGGTACCAGAACCCTTAGATCAATCATCCCAGCGGCATCAAAAATTAAATTTTTTGTTTTTTCGAAATACGCATAATCATTTTAAAAATAAAATATTTAAAAATAATTTCTATTAATTAATTACCACCCTAATGTATGTACTACCTTCGTAGTTGACATATCGGCGGAGCCGCGCTCTGCTTGTTCTGTCAGCGTATTTGTACCGCAAAAGTGTCGCGTTTAAAAGGGTTTCATACTTGCAACAACAACAAAACGGGAGTACAACAACAAATTCTGCTACATATTTTTTCCTTTCTAGCGTCGCCTATTTACTTGAGCGGCAGCTTTGTGCAGTTTTTTGTTGTTGTTTTTTATAGTTGCGGATATGTGCACACGCGCAATTACTTCGCGCGATTTCAGCCCGAGTTTGAGGCACTGAGGTGAATAAATACATGCTATAAACTTTATTTACGAAGGTTGACTAATAAAAGTATATACTAAGCACATGTATTCGGTACCTTAAACCGGTTTTATTTATGCAATGTCAATGAGCTTGATTACTCACGACTGAAACGCATAAAACTGACAGCAAGGGAATTATGTGTTTCTCGCTGCAGATCAAAAGCCGGAAAAAATAGGCAAAAGTCAGTGCCAAGTTGTGGCAGGAAGCAGGCGTGGCTGCAAGCGGGAACTTTGCCACTCATGGGTGGTTACTTAGTAATTGCATTTAGATGTTTTTCTAATTTTTTTTGAGGAAGCCGTTGCTTAGAAGGAGTTTACTGCGAGAGCTCAAGCTTTAGAAACACAATTAAAGTTGCATAATTGTCTCACACATTTCATATTTAACATATATATAACTAATATAACCATTACTTTACCCTGAATAGGGTATATTAAGTTTGCCATGATATTTCTGACTAATAGAAACGTCGATATCATATAGAGTATATACATAGTACGTAAATGATCAGCAAAAAAATGAGTGAATTTAGTCAAGTCCCTCAATTTTCCTGTCCTCGTCCGTCTTTATATAACAAACTAGTCTCAGTATTCAGATATCGATCTATAACTTCACATGGGCCTCTATTAGCCTACATAGCTGTCCTTGTATAGAAACTTCTTAATTTGATAAGATAACTACAGGAATCTTAGCACAGATATTAAGGCAACGGTATAATTTCTGAAAAAATTTTCCTGATCGAACTACTAAAGCAAACTGATCGAACCAAACCCAGTCCTTGTATGGAAACGTTTTTATTTGATGAGCTGTCTTTACGAAATACTGCTCAAGACTTCAATCTCCGAACGTACATATTGCTCATATGGAATTACTATAGATCGATCAAAATTAAGATAAATAGCTTTGTACATATATCCTTGAATCCTGCTGTGCTTAGAGCCCGCCACCTAAAAACTCCTCCAATGAAAGGAAGAAAACAGCCTCCGCTGTTGTGAAGAAGAAGAATACTGGAAGAAATGTAAAAACCGAATACATAACTTCGGATTTAGCGCCCAAGAGAACCGAAAGAGATTCAGCAAGAACAAGATTGACTGATGAAAATAATCATGAAAATATTATATCTTCATATTTTAGTATGCAAGGGTTAAGTTCATCGATGCACTGGTGCTGAGATAATGCGAGTGGAAAGTTGTATAAAAAATCGCCCGAAAATGTTCGCGATTCAATTCCATTTTTTGGTTGAGATGAAAATTTTAAGTTACTGTTAGTAGCATAAATAGCACTCGTATGTCAAAACCCTCTGAGGGGATATGTAAAGTCTCAAGCATCACTCGTTACTAGTCGACATACTCTAACGGGTAATAAAAAATGTATTCAACGGATGGACTATCTGAGACGTAGCCGCGGCCGCGTGAAAGGGATAACTTTCAAAAAATAAATGCCAAAGAATGTTCTTTTGAATAAATTAAGCATTCCCCGATAAATTTGAAGTTTCTGTGTTTTTTCTTTAGAAAAGTAGGGAACATCGAAAGGGTTCGCCCTTCATTATCTGGACAAATTAAGAATGCCGTGAGGCGATGGAAATGTGTCGCATTTAAGTTTTACATCCTAGCATTCAATATATTTGAATTCTGTCCTGGAGTTTAGAGAGTCGGTAAAATATATTCTATTGCATATAAGTGGACGTATAGTCAAGTTCTCAAGCCATACCATGCTCACAAAACAAATTATTTAATAACTAACTAACGAACTGCCTGGTGGCGACACACGCCCGCGGGATGGGGCTGACAGATTGAGAATTGGGGGATATCGGGTCCCCACGGTGTGATACACTGAAGGAGGTAATCGATTGTGAGGCTGCAGAGTCTGTTAAAATTCGTTAAGCGTACGTTTCCTAAAAGATGACTTCTCTTCTTGGACCCAGCAACTGAACTCCATCTGCTATCGCAAAGAACCGAAATTGGTCTATGCGCGGCTTATTATTGATATTCTTACCATTGTTATTCGACTAAATTCGAACAGTTATTTTGGCACTCTCAACTTTTAATCAAAAAAATATTCGAAAATTAAGTTATTTCGCTTCTGTTCAAAAGCAAGTACCACAAAATCTTCGCATTACCTAATTTTAAACGCCAATACACTTGAACATGTCGTCACGTTACTCACAGGATTACCTTATCTAGATCGAGTTTCGATGTCAGCACACTAACTTAGCGACATACTATCAGTGCGTTCGGTGCACGCCGCGTCTGACAACCGATTCTCTCTAGCCTTCGCGTTCACCACCACCAGTCAACGAGCGACATAATCGCGCCCATCAATTGCCTTGCTGCTGCTGCAGCACGTCTATCATCTAGCCTGATCTGGCAGCAAGCAAGCGTGTAAGATCATCAGATCGCCAGATCTCTTGCTGATACCATGTGATATACTAAAAATAGATTGACAGGCAGGAAAACTAAACGGAGACGTTCGTTAACCTTCACATTTTCAGCGGTGGCTAGTCGTTGGCTTCACAAATCCTGCACTTGTGTACTTATCGATCATGTTAGTTGTTGGTTGGTTGGGTGAGTTTTATTTTAGTTTAAGGTGGATCTCGATCACTTGTTTTATTTATTTGTTTTTGTTGCATTTGAAATTCTCTCGATTTTGATCGTCTCGCAAAGTAAATTGTTGGAAACATAAAATTACTGGTTGTGGCAGGAGACGCAACAAACACAATATGTATTCAAGTACTAGAGATCACATGCTGTTGCACTTGAAGCCTCGCTGTTAACAACAACTACAAAACACAGTATACGAAGCACAGCAATGCACTGGTTAGTGTTTGATGGCTCGTTGCTGGAATAAACGTAAACAAATCGAGTGGATCGAGATGGATTGATGGGCAAATTGCCGGTCGCAGTGGTGTTGGTGTATTTATGTTGCAGCTTGGAGTGGCGGTGGCAGTGGTGCGAGAGCGCAAAAACCGCGTAAAACGTTGAGAAGAAGTTGCGATTGAGATGGATATTGAAAACAAGCTAAAGGCCGTGGCTGATCGCGCCACATAGCTGCACACACACTCCGCCAGACATCGATCAGTACACTTTGCATCGCGATCGTTGCAGGCGGAGGATGGGTTGCACACACGCGGCTGTGCAACTTCGTGGCAAGCTGGGCGTGTGAGTTGCTATGAGGCATGTTGCACACATTTTTCCCACCTTCAGCTTGGTTGTTGCTGGGCATTTTAGTTTTTATTGCTTTTTGATGTTTTTGTTTCTGCCTTTTTTGTTTATACACTTTGGAAACGTTTTTGTTGTTACGTGTTGGACGCCAACAGCATTACGAAATGTTCTGGCATTTTTTGTTGCAATATCCCCAAATACTGTAATTTCACTTAAATGGTTTTAATGACGCGTATTTAATAAAAATAACAACAACGACCGTAAACAGCCCAATGTCGTGGCGTAACTGTAGGTAGGCGCTGAGGCGCTGAAGGAGGGCGTTGCAGGGTAAACAACTTGAAATATGTACGCTTAACCTCGGCAAACAGGTCGTACACGTCAAGCAGTTGAACCACTTTTGGTTAGTTGAGTTGCTGTGAGTGATGTTCGAGTGAGTGATCACTCGAGAGATTGAGTAGACTACGCGTACTCGCATTCAATAGGGTGACGCTTACATATTTGGTAATATTAAAGAAATATTATGAGACCATTTGAAGCAGAAGCAAAATATAGCCGGCCTTGTATGGAGATCTATTTAGCTTACACTTTTGAGGTTATTTGCATGAAATTTTAATATCCAATAAATACTACTGTGAACAAAAAGGTAGTAAGGAAGGTGAATTTAGTTAAAAAATATACTTATATAGTATACATTCTAATTCTTCTAATCAGTTTTAACCCCTTAAAAGTAATCCGCGCCCGATAAAACATACTTTTTACAATTCTTGAAACAGTCAAAATAGTCTTTTTCCGAAATAACCTTTAAGGCATTCTTATTTTTTGACTTTTACCTCGTCAGTCCAGTCAAAACAGCGTCCCCGCATCGGCTTTTTGGGATTGTTGAATAGCCTGGAGTCGAAAGGAAAACAAACAATCAACAAAACAAGCAAAAACGATGGTTTCGAAAGTATATGATATAAGGTTTTGGCAAAAAAGTTGCGCAGAACCCCTGAATGAGTTGTTCGCCGATAATTCCGGCAGTTTCTGCATGGCGCAAACGACTCATCATGCTCATATAATATGCTTCTTGGAAGTGTGGTCCGACGGCAGAATTTAACCTATTAAAACAAAGTTTATTGTGCGAGAATGGTGATTTAGCAATGCTCAAGCTTCTTTAATCCCGCGACCATGCTGACACTCGTTAAACCGTTTATTGATAGTCACCGTGAAAGGAAAGTCATGAGTCCTCGATTTCAACCCCCTGAATTCCCTTGTTTGCTTTCCCACGCCGTCCAAACACAACTACGTGACCTATTTGACTGAAATTTTGTCAGCAGCCGTCCTGAGGTGGGATTATTATTTACTTTAGCATCCTAGTATTTAGCCATGAGTCGCGAAGTTGAATGCGCGATTTCTCCCTTCCAAAAGATTGAAATCTAATCACCGAATAAAATTTAACTAATTAGCTCATTCCTTGTATTTTTGTAGGAAGGTTTCATGCAAGCTCAATATCGAATAGAGAAACACAGGCATCAATTGCTTGATATTGTTTAGAGAAGCCATTGGCAAAGGGGGGGTCTCTCAACGATAGTGGTCCTGTGGCTCTACGACTTCACAGTAAAATTTATTATGTTCTAAGAAGTAATTATTTCTGGAGAACTCCTAAAAAAACAAAACTTCCAAAGAAACTCGAGAGCGTTCAACGGGCCGTGCTCATCAGCGGTGGTGCACTATTGTCATCTTACATATAGTGCTCGTAGACAGCGTCGGAAGCTGTATGGCTGCGAAATAGCTATCAGACTGAAAGCATCTGAGTTCCTAAAAGAAAACATGTCTGAACACTCGGAAAATCTCATATACTTGGCCTTCATAACGGATCATTTGGATTATGGAGACGCAAAACTGAACTCTGGCGGCTTCTTTTCACCCCATATGCCGGCGAGAGAGTTGTAGGTGAGAAGAAGATGTTCGAGGGGAGGTGCAGTGAGCTTCTTTATGTATGGGTCAAAGGTTGGGGGAGGGGGTTTAGTTTGGTGGAGGGGTTTACTATCAGGAGCTCTCTTTCAACTCCAGTTTCAGACTTCGATCACAAGAGATCTAGTGATCTCGTTGCTCCCAGTAAACTAGCCTCTCCCTAGTTGTCTAGGCTTAAACTGGTGGAAACGCATACTTTCAGACATCTTACCGAACTGGAGGGAATGCAAATTTGTATTGACTGCTAATCGCTTTACTAATTTATAGTTCGAACACAGGAGCTCATCTTTTCTATGGATTCACAAAGGACTACAGATAGCAGTCCAGGTGCGATCTCTCTATTCATAAAATATTTCATATGTTATATGAGAAAAAATTTTTGTTGTTTTCTAACCGAGGAAAACCCTGAAACCCCTTAAATAAATAATGGAACATTTAGGGGACACCCTAATGTATTTAACCATGTACGCACTTTTGAATATCTATATACATATGTACTTATGTATATATTTGCAGAAATGTTAACTGCTGCTATGCAGAAAAAGTATCATTTGCGTAACAACTTTTTTTTTTACTAATTTACAACATTTTGTTTTTGCTGGAAATCGCACATGTGTCTACCTACATATACATATGTATATACTATATACTTACATATGTACAGTCTTTCGTTCCTTTCTTATTTCATAATACTCCACTACAATGTGCTTGATTTCTTCTGCTACTTTTTTAACTAGGTGCATACAACCTTTTTACATTAGTCCATAATTGCGCGCCTAACTGGAACTGAAGTGGTCCTCATGTTGCTGGCCGTTGTTATAAGTGTGCATAGTTGAAATTTTATGAAAACCTGCTGGGCCTACGCTTTTTGCCAAGCTTTTGCCTCTTCCGCACACATTTTGTATGCTTTTATTTTCTCGCTTCCATGGCATATAGTTGAGTGCCATTATTATTATTACCGCCGTTGTTGTTGTTTTATGATATTCGGTTTACTACGCACGCACGCAAATTTGCGTAATGCCTTCGTAGAAGCGGAATGCAAAGCACTTTTCGGGGCCGTCGAAAAACTGTCAGATTTGTTGCCATAAATGGAAGATTATGCGTAAAGCTTAAAAAGTAACAGGAGCTGACAGAAACGCCGAAAAAATTTAGGAAAACCACTATGTTGGAAATCTTGATATACAAATTATTTGGGGCATGATTCATAGCGTTATGTACTTCTGAAGAGTTTTTTGTTACTTTTGTGACTGTAAGTACAATATAATTTGGAAAAAAAGCAAAAAGTAAACGGTCAAGTAGATGTAGTGACTGTCTTTGTGACTTGAATCAATTACAAAACGCTGAAGAAAGGATTTCTGTGATGCTATTTATTTATGCTGTATTCAGTAATATACTTTACACAAACTAATTAATCTAATTTCATAAATTTGTTTCCATATCCTCACAGCTTCTTTTGACTAGCCAGACTACAAGTATTAAGGTGCTAACGCCAAATAATGTATGGAAAATGATTACTTGAACATTTTTCATAACCAATAGATGTATTGAAAACACAATTTCATGCTTAATCCATTTATTCAATAAATTTATTCATTCAAATTCACTCTTTACTAAGAGCTATGTACAGGGTAGTTATGAGTTTCCTTCAAAAATGCAAATAAGGATAGGTTAAGCTCATATTCAACTGGTGTTGTACACTCGCAACTTGCAAAGGTCAAAGTCAGGAAATAAATTCAGGTGTTGGCAAAACTTTTTAACTGATTTCAAACATTTTGGGCAAGAAGATACATTGTTAGGTTAGGTGACTAATCTAGAGAGATCGCACGTGGACTGCTATATGTATTCCTTTGTGAAGCCATAGAAAAGCAAAACACCTTTGTTCAAACTTATAAGTTTTGAAAACGTTTGGTAACCAACACAAATTTCCACAGGCGTTTAATTTCCACTCCCGGCAGTTCGGTGGGATGTCTGATGATCTACGCTCTTAAGTGTTTAAGTATTTATGTACCTTACAAACACGGGACAGTTAAGAAGGAAGCCAAAAGCCTTTTGCGACAGCACATGTACGGATGGTGGGCCAGCTGTGGACAAACTCTCGCGAAGCCCAGCTATCTAGTAGTAGAACACAAGAGTATCGAGCCGCTTCCATTCATCTGATAGGGGTTCAAGGGTACCTTTTCTTGCTAGCTCATCAGCTATACAATTTCGTATGTACGATTCCGCTGTAGCCTAGCACCTATTCCAGTTTTATCACAAATACACGCGATGCTATTGATGACGAGGTTAGGCAATCCTTGACCAACCCTGCACGCACTGTTAATGAGTTCAGGGCTAGTATCGCTACTCTGATATCTAAGTGAATGGTTACTTCTCTGAAGGTGGCTGCACTCCGGGGCAGTACATCTACTGCTTCCTTAATGGCTGCAACCTCGGCTTATAAGACCCTGTCAGAAAGTCTGAAGCTGGAGTTGATACAGAGCTCTTGTCAGTTAACCGCTCTACTCCAAACTTTGACCCATCCGTAAAGAATCTTACTGCCCATCTACTTCAAGGGCTTCTTCCCACTCCCAACACCCTCGTCGGTGTATGGGCAGAGAAGGAGCCGTCAGTAGTTAAATTATGTGAGGATATCCGAGTGTTCAGATATATTGTATCAAGTATCCACTGACTTACCTTTATAATAAGCATGTTGCCCTTCTGATAGTTAGTCCTTCGGAATGCGCCATCATCTTGCAGCACTCCGAGAGATATCACCGCAGAGGATGTATTGCTCCGAAAGTGGGCATCTAGGAGCATCCGAAGTATTATATATATTCACATTTGCGTCCTTAACATAACCCGGAGAGACGAGGATCTGTGGGCATATTGTAAGTCCCGTTTTATAGTCAATTGACCAACTGAAAGTCTGCAGAACGCTCCATGGTCTGAGAGTTCTATAATCCACCGAAGAGGTTTCTAGCTGCTTTTCGCCGTGTTTAGTGGACAGGAGCTCTCCAGTGCAGTTTTGCACGCTGTTTTTAGAAAGAGATTCTTTCTTTTTTATTTTTTTTATTCTTCTTTTTTATGACCGATAGAAGTCAGCTGAGAATATATATACGAGTTTTAGGCATTCGAGGTCTAAAGGAAGTATTGTACCAACTTTATTATTTCTTGGCAGAATGGCATCTTGTCATTATAAACATATTTTTCCCGAATTTCAGCACTAGAACTCTTAGATTGTTCATTAGAAGATCAACTAGATCCACATATAATATTTGGTGTCCGGGTTCTTGAAAATTTCTAGTCTGATTTCGACAATTTTTCGGCGTCAGATGAAGAACCTTGAGGGCATTATTTGTGAACAGTTTTATTCTAATCTCTGTATAGGTGCTTGATTTATATATATTGCGAAGTGAAGGAATCAGATGAAATTGGAAGTTACATTTTATGGCAGTTAGGCGTTATCTTCTTTCGATTTCGACTGTGTCGGCACGATTATTTTCATTCTAAACTTTGTCTTTCATACAGAAATAGTTATGAAGTTAATTGAATCTTATACATATGACAAAATCACTTTTCAACATAGAAGACTGTGAGGCATAGCGGTAAAATAAATAAAGGATAAGAATGGTTTCATTTTATAAAATGATTTTATGAAATCATTTTACATTAATTATGAACAAATGAAATCAGTTGTCTTTGGTCTGCAATTTTCGGTGGCATTATTATTGTGAATAGCGAACCAAGTATCTTCCGGTTCAGTGTTTTTCCAACATTTATCAACAATTTTCTTGAAGTGTCCTCTTCTATCATACCATTAAAATTCGCTTCAAAATCATTTTCAATTCAAACTTTTTAAATCAGACAACTCTTCAACCTGCGTGCTCTCCTCACTCTGTCAACTTTTTTAAGCCTTACAATGCATGCCTTCGAAAAAAAAAAGAAAAACAACACTCAGCACTTGTAATAATCAATGTTGAACAACTGCTAAAATAAATGTTTAAATATATTCATTTATTCAATTGATACCTCAACGGTAGCAAGTACAATGCTATCAATAAAAGACAGAAGATACGACAACGGCAAGGGCAAAAGTCCAGACAGAACGGGAAGCTGGCAGACACGCGCCACGATGAAGGCAACAACGCTTGCTTTGTTGCACTTTACATAGACTTTACTTGCAACATCTGCCTGTTACATGCAACCCATAACACCCACACATGTGTTATTGAAAAAACCACAAACAACAACAACAACAAGCAGCAATAAAGTTGCTTGTCGATTTCTGTTTTCCGCAAAAAAGTGCAACGTCAGCCAAGCGCAAAGAAATGCATGAGCAATAAATATAAGGCAACAGTGTTGCAATGAACCTCAACTTGAGCAATAACCAACACCGCTACGTATTATTGATGTTGCCAAAGAAGAACAAGATGTGGCGGAAGAAGTGTAGGAAATAAAGCAACAATAGCAGCGATTTATTTATTTTTAGCTACCGCAAAGATTTCAGCTTGATCGCCCGCCATGTGGCATGTGGCATCGATGTTTGAAAATAAACTCGTCGCCATGTATATTCACTGAGGTATCGCCGCAGGCTGTGTTCATATTTGCTGCAGCAACTGTAGTGGAAATGGCAGCGATGAAAAATCCGTCTGTTGGCCATAAACAAAACATTGGAAATGCATTTTTTATCTCTCGCTGCAATAAAGCGGTAAAAAGCAATATGCAAGTACATACACATATGTACATGTGTATATATTGCTCTTAAAGGGAGAAGCGTAATAAACCAAACAGAATCAAGCACAATGAATAAACAATAACAGGAAAATAGACGGAACAATAATAAGAAACAACAATAAGAATAGCAACAAGAAAAACATTAATTTCGGTTGCACCGAAGCTATAATGCCCTTCAAATGTGCAACAACAATACTTTAGAAAATAATTCCGGCCAAACTTGGTGAAGATACATTCTCAAATAAAAAAGTATTACATACAAGAACTTAAGTTGGATCGGTCAGTTTGTGTGACAGCTATATGCTATAGCTGTCTGATCTCAATTATTTATACGGAGATTGTAGCAATGCTATTGGTAATAACTCATGCCAAATTTCGTGAAGATTCCATGTCAAATGTAAAAGTTTTCCATACAAGGACTTGAGTTGGATCGGTCAGTTTGTATGGCAGCTATACGCTATAGGTGTCGGATCTGAACAATTTCTACAGATATTTTAGAAATGCCATAGATAATAATCTGTGCCAAACTTGGTGAATATACCTTGACAAATAAAAAAGTTTCCCATAAAAGGACTTGAATTGCATAACTCATTTTGTATGGCAGCTATATGCTATAGCTGCCCGATTTGAACAATTTCTTCAGGGATTAGAGCAATAGCTTAGAAAATAATGCGTGCCAAACCTGGTGAAGATATAACGTTAAATAAAAAAGTTTTCCGTACAAGAACTTGAGTCGGATCTGTCAGTTTGTATGGCAGCTATATGCTATAACTGCCCGATCTGAACAATTTCATCAGATATTTTAGCAATGCCATGGATAATAACTTGTGCCAAATTTCGTGAAGATTCCATGTCAAATGTAAAAGTTTTCCATACAAGGTTTTGAGTTGGATCGATCAGTTTTCATAGCAGCTGTATGTTTTAGTTGTCCGATGTCGAAGGTTCCAAAGTTACAAGAGCCGTTTCAAACTTAATACATACTGTTCAGGGTATAAATTAAAACAATAGCAACAACAACACCCATATTGATGCTTGAAAAAGTCAGCAAAATCTCCTTCCTAGCAACGTGCCACAACCGCCACACATGTGCGCCGCCAGCAACATCTAATCAAACGTAACTTGCGCAGACTTCCAGTTTCTTCGCGTCATGACCAACGGAGTCGCATGCATACAACACAAGCATACACACATCCATTAAACACTGCATACCACAGCGTTGCAAGCGTTAGTCGCGTCAACAGCGTCGGCGCACAACAACATTTGCTATACATATTAGCAACAACAAGCACCGCCCGTTGCAGACAGCATAGAAGGATGCACATTTTCTCCTCAAGAAATAACTTTTTTCGGCATTTCTTTCACTTCCAACTCCGACTTGCTAAAACAATAAAACGGTGCTGCTTGGCGTGGCGTGGAAATGCAGTAAACTTCAATAAATATTTGTGTCTGCACAAAACAGCTGCCAATGCGCATTGTGCCGATATGCATACACATCCATATACACATACATACGTTTGCGGACTCTTGTCGTGGGGCGATTGCCACTCGATCTCGCTTGGTAGCTGTTGGCGGTAGCTGTCGATATTTACGGCAGGAAGCAACTGTGGAAAGATGAAGTACTCGTATATGTGGTATTGCCTCAGCAAACGGAAATATTACTAAGCATACATACTCACTATATACGTACATATGTACAGGGTTTGTCCAGAAAGTAATAGGATTGATTTTCTTCCGCCGCGACTGTACTTCAGAGCGTGCACATACGGTAGAGGGTGTTCCTAGCTAACAAACTAGTGGCTGGTCATTATCCCGAGCATTTGGAGACATTTGATATGTTCAAGCAGGCTTATCCAGATATTGCTTTAGCAAGAAGTGGTGTGCTTCGGTGGCACCAGGCTTTTTTTTGGGAGTCGGGAAGAGGCCGCTGATGAAGGCCGGAAGAAGAAAATGACGTCCACCATGAATATGTTTCTCCTCGACAAATTTACGAGGAAGTCCTCAAGAGACTCAAACGATGGGTCAATCGGGTCCGACAAGACATCGCAGCCATTTGCAAGTTGTACCAAGACAACACACCGGCTTTCTTGTGACCAACCACTTAACCAAGCCGGCATCCCAACGCTTTCGTAGCCGCCCTTCAGCCCAGATGTGGCCCCCGGACTTTTTTTTGTTTTCTTGCCTGAAAAGGCCGATGCAAGGGGATCCAAACAGCATGCACCTCGGCTCTCAAGGTTATTCCCGGGAATGCCTTCCGTGACGCCTTCAATTTTTAGAAATCGCACTGGAAGCGCAGCATTTTTTCTAATCGACTCAGTCCTATTACTTTCCAGACAAACCTTGTATACTTATATTATTTATAGGCACTTTTACTTCGTAGTTATGAAGGTGCAGATGCACTTAAGTTAATTCTTATGTGTCTCGGCGTTCATTTGCTTCAAAGGCCTAAGTACTTTATGGTTACAAGTCATAAAAAGGGTGCAAAGTTGGAGGTATTAAAAAAATACTTATATTATATGCTATAAGTTTTAAATTTCTATTGCCGACCGCCGAAGAGCATCACAGTTGGACTGGTGAGAACAGTTCTTTCCGAAGCCTGAAGCTATATACAATTGTATTGGTATCGTCAAAGTGGCTTAAATTCACCAGAAGACTACTTATGTTCATTCCCACTTATTCATCTGTAAACCTGAATCTTTCTGTCTTTGGATTTCTCGAGGTGTTAAAGTATTGATTTTTCAAAATGCAACATTCAATGGGAACCCTTCACCTGATCTTGAAACATTTTCCTCCAAGCAAGTTATAAGAATGACATGTGATTAGATTTTTCATCATTCTAACGTCAGTTGCAGCCATCCGGTAATAAAATCTGAGAAGACAAAGGAGCTCCGAGCTATTCCCATTTTTCTGATCGTGAGTCTGATTTTGAGAATTATCAGATATTCAGTTTTTTGTGATTCAGCTGTGGCATGACATGGATGCTGAACTGATTATGAAGTAATTCAGTCTTATTGAAGCTGAGGTTACGCAGTCCTTAACTGATTTTTGGAACTCGGTCAGTGAGCGCAAAACAAGTATCACCTATCAAATATAGTTGCGGCACATTATTGGCTGAAAATTTGGTGAAAAACTCACGAAAAATCAATGAAGTATGCGTTGAGTCTACTTCCGGGTCGTAAGCATAGATACAAGACTCATCGCCAATAATAACACTGTCATGACATCCTGGTAGTCGGAAAGCATTGGTTCACAGACGTTAACTCAACGCTGTTTTTCGAAAGACTTGAGTGTTTTTGGAACCAATAGTGCTTTCATTTTTCTTATGCCCAAATTATTTTTAAAAATGCTTTTTAGTCGATTTAACAACGATGCCAGTAAAATTCCTTTATTTTATTGACATGTTGATCATCAGAAGATGTTAATGGCCGTCATGAACGTGGTTTGTCGCACACGCGCTCTCGACCCTCTTTGAGTAATTTGTACCAATCAAAATATTTGTGATCACCTCAAAGCAATGAAATCTATGTTTGTTATATGTAGAAGGACTTATTCAATTCCAAACACACTTAAAACACCGTCAGAAGCATTAACATAGTGCTGTAACACT
This sequence comes from Bactrocera zonata, assembly GCA_037783105.1. NCBI lineage: Eukaryota > Metazoa > Arthropoda > Insecta > Diptera > Tephritidae > Bactrocera > Bactrocera zonata. The sequence goes on along the minus strand of JBAWJQ010000207.1, from coordinate 19,571 downwards.
ATTATCGTAACAAAATTTACAGTTGCAAAAGTAGGTTTGTAAACATTGGCATATATTTAATACGGCTGCTTCGAAAGTTTTAAGTTGTTGAAATACCTAATTTTTCAACGTTCAACTGTGATCGATTTTTATTGCGAAAGCATCAACTTTTGGCAAAATGTCTTACAGCCTTTTCAAAACCAAACACGAACGTTCTCCACTAGAAGACGAAAGTCACCTTGAATCGTTAGTTTATTAAAACAGTTCTTGAATGGACATTGTCATATGCTAAGTCTGACAAAAGCATGAGGTCTCTAATGTTTTTATAATATCTTCAAGAAACTGCATAATTATTTAGAAAATCATGATACAAATTAAGCCCAGAGGTACTTGGTAATCTAATGATTTGGACCTTATATTTTTTCAGAACATTGAACACACTCATTATGGATCTTACAGAGCGAATGAAACCTTACACAAATAACTTATCTTCTAATGTATAGTGTACGTCTAGATTTAATCCGACAATTCGGGAGCATAAAAGTACAGTGTGGCATTCTTCATAAAACGTTTATGCAGTTAAAAATCTTGTTTATAAAAAAAATGTATAAGTAAGGGAAAATCTTCGATTAATTACTCAAAATACATCTAAGAAGCTCGTATTAAAATTTGAGACTTATCGATTAGCCGTATTCAAGTAATGATGACCACCGACTTTGAAAACACCATTTTGAGAAAAACTTCGAAAATATTCACCGAATCTTAATGTCGTTTCTAGAAAACGTAATAAGGAGACATTGTATTTATTTTGAAAATTCTTTATTTATTCTTCCAAATCAATTCCATCCCCTTCAAAATAATCCCCTCCCGATGCAATGCACTTATGCCAACGGACTTTCCAATCTTCGAAACACTGGTTGTAGTCACTTTCCGGGATGGCCTTCAGTTCCGTCTTCGCTGCGGCTTGAATCTCCTCTATCGTATAAAAACGGTGTCCCCAGAGCGGTCTTTTGAGCTTGGTGAACAGCCAGAAGTCGCACGGCGCCAGAACAGGTGAATACGGTGGTTGCAGAATGATATGGGTTGAGTTTTTGGCGAAATGATCACGAATTACGAGGGCAGTATGGGATGGTGTATTATCGTGGTGTAAAAACCAAGAATTGTCTTTTCACAGTTCCGGCCTTTTTAGGCGGATAGCGTTACGCAAACGACGCATAACGTTCAAATAATATTCCTTGTTGACTGTTTGACGGTTGGAAGGAATTCATAATGCACAACACCACGATAATCGAAGAAAACAGTCAACATGACTTTGATTTTTGAGCGACTTTGGCGCGATTTTTTTGGTCTCGGCTCTCTTTTGGCACGATATTCGCTCGGTTGATCGGTTGTTTCGGGGTCGTAAGCATAGATCCAAGTCTCATCGCCAGTTTTAATGCATTTCATGACACCTTGGTAGTCGGAAAGCATCGTTTCACACACTTCAACGCGACGCCTTTTTTTTTTTAAATTCAATGTTTTCGGTACCAGTCGAGATTTGACGCGCTTGAGGCCCAAAACATCCTTCAAAATGGTATTGGCTGAGCCTTTCGATATGTCATCGACGGTTTTTCAGCACCAAATCTTTGATTTGTTGAACGTGAGCTTCGTCGGTTGAGGTTGCCCTGGACGCTCTTCGTCTTTGACACGTTCACGGCCGGCTCACTATACCACTTGTAAACATTTTTTTTAGACATAGCCTCATCACCAAAGGCTTTCTGTACCAACCTCAACGCATCCGGAGCAGAAAATTGATTCCGTAAACAAAATTTAATGCAAATTCTTTGCTCAACAAATTTCGACATCGCAAAAAATGAAAAATTCACTTTTAGCAGCTCACAAAACGACACGTATCTCAAACACTAATGAATATTTTGACATGAAATTTGACTTAAATGTGGCTGACAGTACTACCAACCTAAAAAAAAATAATTCTCCAAATCCTTTGACGCGCGCAGTTCAAATTCAAATGTCACCTTATTATATTTTTTATTTTAATTGAATACCAGCGAAGAAGTAAATTGAATTTTTATCACAAAACAATCGCCGTTGCTTGAAAACTCATTTTCACTATTGCCTATATGCATAAGTACGTATAAATAATAATTATTAATCTGTTTGTATGTAAATGGAAGCCAAAGTTCTCAGATAGCTGGCCTGAATTCCATCATTGTCACTAAATCAAACTTTGGAATTTTCACTTGCCACTGCTGTTGACTTCATTAGCACAATGACCGCATATTTGTGGCACCTCTCAGTCTATCAGTTAATTAATCAAGAATAGTAGCACATAAATATGTAGTTTAAATAGTGGAAAATTAAGCAAGCCACACGCAAGCAAGCGAATATTTTGTGGCTTTCCGAGGAAAAATCAGAAAGAAATATGAAGACAAAGATTATTAAACATTTATGAAATGCAACGCGGTGCGATCGTGTGTATATCTTTATATATATGTACTATATGTACATACACTAACATGCTCGCCACACAGCAAACTTATCAACGCCGCATGTTATAAAGATAATGACTGCATACCGACGACGATGAAGACATAAAAACCAAGAAACATTAGAAATAAGAAATTAGAAATGCTCAAACAAAAGATAAATGCAACAAAAACACTGCGACCATAGAAGGAAAATGCTTCTTAACTCTGCAGTTTGACATCAAATTGCGGCGCTAGTGGCGAGCGTTGATTGCCAAGCAACGGGCAGGCATTCGACATTCACAAGTTGTTGACAACTCGCGCCATTTGATTTCACACCTGACAGCAACACCAACACATGCCGAACGACGATAGTTATGCCTGTACGTGTGTGTGACAGTTTGTGACCAAAGTTGACAACGCGGAAAAAATCATGTTGATGATGGGAAAATGTTGACCAAAAAACAAAGAAGCGAAGCAGTTTGCATTAAATTAAATGCCTGAAAAGAAATGCCGAGCTGGTCCGAATGCGCTGTGCTATGAGCTAATGAGCGTTAGATGAGAAAATAAATCTCTTGGGTAAATTGAATGTAATGAATTTTGTTTTAATGAAGTAATTGAAACAACTGTGGTGGATAATTGACACCAGGAAGTGTGATGCTATTACTTTATATTTGAGCTGAAAGATAGTCAAAGATAACGAATTTGAAATGAAAATTAGTTAATGATGAACAGAAATATACGAAAACAAAAGAGACGAGATTGTGATAGAAGAGTAGAACAAATGAGATTGGCAAGAATAAGCCCGAAAAAGTAAAACTTGCATTAAGACAACTTTTATTGTTTGTATCACAAATAAAATTGAATTCTTCGCGATCTTTGTTTCACTATCTGTTCGGTAAGATTGCATTCACATATGGACTTTTTTGCTGTCTCAACGGTTTTTTATGGACGAGGAGACGAAGGGAATGTGTCGCTTGTGCCTGGGCCCTAGTCTAACTTAAAATTTCGGTTTCAAAATCTTCAGTAGTCTCTTATAAATTGAATAATACTCTCTACGTCCAAATTTAATAATGAGAAAGAGCGAGGGCGAAATAGAGAGAGAATGAGAGGGATCGAGGGCGAAAGCGAGAAAGAAAAACAAGGAGATAGATCGGAGGAAAAAGGTGTTATATATAAATCAGTTCAGTTCAGGTCTAATAGTGGTTTCCTCCTGGCAAAAAACTATGTTAAACTTCATGTAAGTTTTCGTACTAGAGGAATCATACGAGCACTTATTCGCTAATAATAGAAGGAAAACATTATTCGCTAAAAACCTACAAAAGTTACATCTCAATTAATTCAGAGATATATTTTTTCGGGTTCAATATAAAGTTACTTCGATATATTTAAAACATCTGATTTGCGAAAGTAGAGCTTTCTTTCATATGTGTACATATAAATCCACATCTTGCGATGATTATGTATTTTTAGAAGAAGCAATCAATGGTGGAGAAGGGAAGCTAACTTTTTTAGGAATGAATCTAAGCTTGCTGGGGGAAGGTTTGGTGAAGGAATAAACTGTCTGGAACTATCTGATAGTATGGGAGGAATATTAACCCTGAGCTCGCTGGCCGCACGCTCTAAACTAGGTCAAGGATGACTGGCCATCGAGCTGCTTTATGATTCGACTGACCTCCAGCGCTCAGGGGGTAGAATTTTCCTGCCGTAAGATGTGACTAAAATCCAAAATGCACTGTGCCTGTTATTTGGCTTGCCCCGAAATATCGAAATTATAGTCTTGTCAGAAATAATGCAATAATAACAAAAACTACAAGGTCTGCCTGGGACTTAAAGTAAGCCTTGGAGTTGGCTGCAATCTGCTTATTGGGCTTGGCCCTTTAGGGGCATTCGTCGTGTTCGTGTGTGGTATGGGTAGAATTGAAAATTTCAGTTCAGTGTGGTGTCACATTGCAGCCGGGTGTCGGACTTAAAGCAAGGCAGAGGTTATAGGTTTTCCTCGAGCCCGACCAAGGTGAAACCCTGCCATCTTGCCAATTGGAACCAAATAATGCTTTCAAAAAGCGTATATTATTTGAAGCGCTGGTCAATGCATTGTTTTGATCTACTATGTGCTTTTAAGCACCGTGCGGTTAGGTCATATATGGCAGGTACTCACTTAAAGCTCAACGAAAGTTGACCCCCAGGCAGGCGGGTGGAATTGCATAAAACTGCAAGGCTAATATGCTTACTAAGGCAGATACTTCTGTCTCACTAGCGGTAGAATGTTTTCGGACACTACACTGACTTCATACTACTGGAAGGTTGGGTCTCAGACGAGTTCGGCGACGCTGGTCAGATAGTAGCAAGTGTGTAACCGCAAGGTTCTTCTGGCCCAAGGTAAATCGTAAAGGTCTTTTAAGCGCCTTTAGCAGAGTTTACTTCTCAAGAGTTATAGGAATTTTAACAGGACATTGAAAAATCTTATTGCAGGAGGATAGATTTAAAATTGTGCCAAATGTCATTAACATATGTAAATTGTTTGAAAGAGAATGAGATTTCCTTCTTCAATGTTATGCCTTTGCTAGATTAATGCTCATAATTTTCCGTTTAACATTTTCAGACATCCAGCTGATATAGCGGAAATAAAGTTAATCCAAGTAGATTTGTGAGGCAAAGGCGCCCTTTCCAGAGTTTTGTCAAACTACAAAAGTACTTATTTGGTTTCACAAAGGGCTGTATTTAGCAGTCTAATTGAGATCGTTCGCCATCTTCAGACATTTATTCGAACCTAATCTTCAAATAACAGTACATATTTCTAACAAAAACTATATCCTGATAAAATTTTAGCCTCGCGAGTAAATCATAAGCCACAAAAATTCATCAGCCATTCAGGGGCATGATTACGAATACGATGACCCCAACAGCTAAAGGAAAAGGAAAATCAATCAAATTTTTTTGTTGCTTTAGAAATATTCATAGCGGAAATTGTTATTAAATTCCCCGCGTAAACGACATATAAAATAATATAATAAAAAATGGATTTTGCTAAGTTGGTAGCACTGTCCTTAATTACTGTGCCAAATATGAGTGGGATCAGTTCTTTACAGCAGCTGCTTAAGCCGGTACACCTCAGTAGTGAGTTGCAATTTTTACAACGAATAAAAATATGGAACAACGAGATGTCTCAAATTTTTTATATCTAACCAAATTTAGTAGCGGAATATTGCAAATTGCTTACGGTGAATCAGTTTTATCAAAAATAAAAGTTTACGGTAGGTACAAAGCCTTCAAAGACGGTCCAAAGATCGTTGAGGACATGCCTAATTCTTGACGACCTACGACCTCATCAACTCATGAAAATATTAAAAAGTGAAGGATGTGGTGCTTGAAAATTATCAGGTTAGACAGATGGCAAGAGCGCTCGACATCTCTTCCGAGTTCGAATGATTTTGGTGAATATTTTGGGTATGAAATTGGGTAAGTGTTCTTGCTCGACTCGTCCCGATAAAGCTGAATTTTTTCAAAGAGTGTACCGATCCCACATTCATGGAGAACATGTACACAGAAGACCAATGGTTTTCTACTAAGAAATCTATCTTCAATATACGAGGTTTGACAATTAAGTAATGAGACTGATTTTATTGCCACGCTTGTGGTAAACCTGTGCCCTTTCTCTGAAAAAACGAAATCAAGACCAACGTGTCGCGATAAAATTTTGCGCCAGATTGATCGCAACAGCTTCGGAAACGGACGCTAAAATTGTAAGAGTGTATGGTGATAGTGCTCTTAGTCGTGCCAAAGCTCACAATGGTTGTCTCCGCGCGCCCCCCACTCGAAAAAAGCTCGCATGACCAAGTCGAAGGTGAAAAGGATGATTATTGCCTTTTTTGATAGCCGTGGAATCGTCCACAAAGAATTCGCTCAGACATCGCTCGTAACTGGATCCTTCATCACGACAACGCGCCATGCCACACCGCCCTCAGCGTGTCCCAGTATTTGGCCTCTAAAGGGATCGCCGTGTTGCAACAGCCGCTTTATCGCCCGACATGTCACCCTGTGACTTTTTTTATTTCCTAAAACAAAATCGGTGGTCAAAGGCACCCATTTTGAGTCGATTACGGAGATCCAGGCGGCCGTGACCAGGGTACTCGCGGACATCCCAGTTGAAGCGTTCCAGAAACGTTACGAAGCATAGAAAACGCGCTGGAATCGCTGTATAGCTGCCCAAGGGGACTACTTTAAAGGGGATGGCAGAGTTGTAAAATAATTTTCAAATATACGGTTTTTATGGAATCAGTCTCATTACTTAATTGCCATACCTCGTAAAGGGTAATCTGGCCTGTTTTTTTTAACACATTTTTTTCACATATCATGAGGTTTATCGTGGAGTGTATAAACAAATTTTTTCGGAAGTTTTTGATAACATCTGTCGGAGAAATGGCTGGATGAATGAAATGCGTTCTTTCACTGGGGGATACGATTTCTCATGTTTGGATCATCTAAAACACAAAAACTCAATTTATTCTTAAAAAGTACGTGAATGGTTATCGTCCGTACTAAAATCATGAAAAAATGTTGATAAATAATTTTTCTTTTTTTAATTTTCCCCATTTTGTTTTTACACAAATTTTGACATAACATTGTCAATAAATTATAAAAAATTATGCATCTAGTAGGGACGATAGCCAGGCATTTTGTGAACATTTGAAAAAAAATTAAGCAAATCGGTTGAGTAGTTGGACCGGAAATATGTCCGCCAGTGAGTTTTGAGAAAAATGCGTTTAAAGTGTCAGGTGTGCACTCCTAGCGCTCCGAACGTCGAGCGGTATTATTATTTTTGGGCCTTTTTCAAAATCTTCCAAAGGTAAAGTGGGTTTCTGGTAAAATATAGAATTTATCCATTTATTATCTCACAATCCCTGTAGGAAATTTTCTGACATGAGTACCGTTGTAAAATTAAATTATTGGGTACTTTCCGAACTCATTGGTACCAAATATTTGAATAACGTTCTTTTCGTGACAACATTCATACAAACACACAAAACATTGAAACAACAAAAGCTATAGGTCAACCAACTGTTGCTAATTGAAAAAAGTAAAGTAAAATGGTACCTTTATGTATACATATATACAGACACACGTACATATTTGCAATTCTAGGTAGATAATTGCCGCAATTGGCACGGGAATACCAACAGCAATGCGAATGAAAACCTACAACAACACAAACCAATAGGGACAGAATGTGTAAATGCAGCGTGACACAATCCAGCAAAGGAAAACAACAATAAATATGTATATGCCACAAAGGCTCAAACGCCAAATCGACAATCGGCGACTGCAGAACTACAACGAATGAAGTACTAGTGAGCCATAATTGTTGTTGTTGTGTTGGTCATTTCTTTTGCCTGCAGCGCTGTAACTGCTGCAATTGTCGTAATTGGCGATCGCATATTGATGCCAGCAATGGCAGACGCACGAAAGGAAGAAAGCCAACGCGAAACGCCAGGAATAAAGTGGAAGGAAAAGAAGAGAGATGAAATGAAGAAAAACTTTGCTAAATGACTGAAAAGCCGACAAGATTACACAACCAGCAAACAACTAAAAGCGGCAACGCGGCAAGCTTGTGATGCTTGCCATACAATAGCGCACGTTGCTGCAACATTCACTCTACTCGTCGCCAGTCAACGATTTTGAGCTGCTACAAGTCGCCAGCACCGACACCCACCTCCGCGCGTCTTCGCAGTGACGAAGTCCACAAATCAATCGTGCGACTTCGAAGTGTGGTAATTATGCCGTTACTCGCCGACAACTGACATTTCACTGACAATTGGCAACACGTTGTTGGCCGCTCAGCTGTCTGTTTCAATGTCTGATTAACCATTAAATACTTGACCCAACCAATTGTGGAGAATGTCTTGCTAGTCGCGCTGACTTAGTATGCTGGCGCATTTACTCTGAGGTAATGGTGAAAGTCTTGGGAGATGCTGCTGGCTTGGGAATTAATTAAACGGGCATTACATCTACCTAAGTAGAGGAGCTTTTGCGCTCACTTTGGTAGACACGCCAATTAGGGAAGTGCGAATTATTAGTTGTTACGACAATTTTTAATTGCCAATAAACGAGAAAATTACTGATTACCAGGAAAGAGGAGTTCTAGTCACACAAACATACATATTCATACTCGTAGATGCATTCGATTTAATTATTATAAAACTTTCCATTAACAGTCATGCGATAAAAATCTAATAGAACTACATTAGTGACCATTTGATTGTTAGATAGAAGCTTCATTCATTAAATCATTCAATTTATGTATTGAGTAGCTCATTTACGCTTCAGTGATTTTTAATTTATTTTTCATACAGGCGTATAATTTGTAATTATTTGCAATTAGTTTTGTCCTGCTTACATTATTGCCACTGACTTGTATTTGCGACTGCTGAGGCAAATTGTTTTTCACCTAAGAAATTTTTGAGTTAATGAATGAAAATGCTGCAGAAGATGAGACCGTGCAATATAAAGTGTCTATTTTTAAAGAGCTAAGATCGAGAGTTACCGAGCATTAATACTCTCGCAAATTGTGAGGATTACAAATGTAATGGTGTGCATTATTTTAAGAATCCTATGTTTTGAGGCGGTCAAAATTTGGAAGGGATAATCTGCAAAAAATGAATGCCAAAGAATTTTTTTTCGAAAGATATTTAACATTTTCCAATAAATTTGAAGTTTCTATGTTTTTCTGTAAAAAAGAAGGAAACCTCGGAAAGAAACAAGAATTTAAAACGCAAAATATTTACTTAATCATCAATATTTACCAGGTTATTCAATAAGTTTGTCGTTTGATAAGAAAAACACCACTTTATTATAGAGTATTGACTCCCTGAACATTAATACTCGTACACTTGCTCCAATGATCCTCCAATCTGTGGATCCCATCCCTGAAGTGAGAATCCCGAAGGTGTGCAAAATACGCTTCAACAGCCGTTATGACATATAGTGACATACATTTCTTGAGTTCCGGAAACAAATGGAAATCTCTGGGGGCGAAGTCTGGTGATTACAGTGGATGCTCTAACAATTCGAACTAAAATTCATGGATTTTAGCCATTGTCAAAATGCGCTTGTGACATGGTACATTGTCCTGATGATTTCTTCCACAAACCGGGTTTTTTTCACGAATTTTTTCCTTCAATTGGTCCAATAGGTTGCAATAATATTCAGAATTAATCGTTTTACCAGTTTGCTTGCAAGTAATCCACTAACAAAATTCCTCTCGCATTCCAAAAAACTGAAGCCATAACCTTCTTGGCCGATTTCCGGACACGAGCTCGTTCGAAGCCCTTACAACGAGGTTCACACCACTCTTTAGCCTCGTGTTTGGATTCTGGATTGTGGTGATAGACCCAAGTTTCATTCATAGTGATAAATCGACAAACAAAATCCACTTCATCCTTTTTTCAAACGCTCCAAATGTTGCTTAGAAAGTCGCATTCGAAGGTGTTTTTGTTCTATTGTTAGCGAATGCGGCACATATTGTGCACACAGTTTTCTAAAACCCAAAATTTTACTCAAAATGTTTCTCACACTGCCTAATGAGATGTGTAGTACCTCCACTAAGTCTCTCTCTCTCTCAGTCAATCGACGATCTTCCAAAACCATATCCTTTATTTTGGCTATGATTTCTGGTGTTGATCATAGTCGTTTACGTGGATCGTCTTCATGGCTTCTACGACCACGTTTAAATTCAGCAACCCATCTTTTTACTGCGAATAATCATTGTACACTTTTAACATATGCTCGTGAATTTCTTTTGGTGCTACTCCTTTCAAAAATTGTATCACTGCACGATATTCAAATTTTTTCCATTGTAAAAAATACTGTGACAAGGCGACATTAAATGGCTTGTAAACAAAGAATGAATTGACAGATTGAAATGAAACTTCACATACGTTCTTATGAAAAGTGTGTCACAAAAATTTTGTACTAGTAGCAACGCCCTCTCTTATCGAACGACAAAACTTATTGAACAACCTGGTATTTTGTCGCCTTCAAAGTAATACCCATTAGACTTTTCCAGTCCTCGAAACACTCTTCATAAGCACTTTTTGGGCCTCAATATGGCCAAATAGAACTCCGTATTGACCGTCTATCTATCCGGAACAAATCTATGATGCACCGAACGATGAATATCGGAAAAAACGATGAGCATTACCTTGATTCTTGAGCGGCTTTGACTTGATTTTTTTGTTTCGGCTCTTTTTTTCTCTCCATTCCGATGACTGTTGACATTTTTGCATATCGCACTCATAAACCCATGAATGTGAGTTCGGAATTCGCACGATCAAGCATATCCAAAAGGACCGGTTTACTGTGCTCTTTTTGATATAAATGCAGCTTTATTGGGACGAGTCGAGTAAGAACGAGTCTTCTACCCAAAATATCTACCAAAATCATTAGAACGGACTCGCGAGAGATGTCGAACGGTCTTGCCATCTCTCTAATACTTGCCTTTTCAGGCACCATATCCTTCCTCTTCCTAATATTTTCATCACTTGAAGAGGTCGAAGGTCGTCTCGAACGAGACAGGTCTTCAACGATCTCTCGACCGTCTTTGAAAGCTTTGTTCCACGTGTAGGCTTATGTTTTCGATAAAACTGAATCAGCGTAAACCGTTTCCAACATTCGCAACGATTCCGCCCACGAAATTTGGTTAGAAATACAAAATTTAAGAAAAATTCCTTGTTCGATATTTTTACCTAATGAAAAACTCGCAACGCACTACTGAGGTGTACTGACAGATCATGCTCATATTTGGCACAGTAATTAAGGTAATTGGTAGGACAATTTAGCAAAAAAAGCATTTTTAGAAATATCACTTGCCTGGGGAATTTAGTTACAGTTTTGGTTTAAGGTATCCGAATTTTGTTCTGGTTGTTAAAAACTTTGTGCCTTATTTTACCTTGTCCAGGGTATAAAAAGGTATCAAAAGAGCGAAAAATAGCTGTTTCAAACTGTAAAACCAAAGATTTTGCAAAAAAAAAGCGAACATACAACAAAAATGTAAAACAAAAGCAGAGCAAGTCAAACGCCGCAATCAGGGAGAAGCGTGTCATAAAGATGATATGTAATCAACCGCAGACAGTGATGGTTTGCAAATTATACAAGCGGATTAAATGCAATAAAAAGCTTTATTTCTGGGGATTTCAACATATTAGCAAGATAATAAATATTTGCGCGACACATACACACACGCACCAACGTCCAGATATCAACGAATTTATCGACGTTTATGCTGGCGCAATGAACGCCACAACGTTCACCGGGCAAAAGTTGCTGGATCCGCTGCTCGGACGTAATAAAGTTGAATGCTCTCAGCCGCAGCGGTCAATCTGTGCGAGTCCCGATTGAAAAGTAAAAAATATTTTGTTTTTACATTTTTTTTAATTATAATACGTATGTTTGTATGTACATTAGAGTGATTCAAAAAAAAATTTTTTTTTTCGATTGGTACTCGAAAAAACAGGTTCCTAGACACCTCTAAGAAGCCTCTCCAAATATGAGTTTTTAATTGTAACGGGAAGGTCTTCCTACATAGAGTTTTCTATTTTTTCTTATTATCAGATAAAAAAATTTATACCTCGCTTCCAACTACTTGAAAAAATATCTTGTTCCTTAGATTTTGTAGGAAATTGAATGCCCTAAAAAAGGTTCCCTATGATTTATTTCTTATGGATTTTATAACTCAATGAAAAAAATCATTATGAATGATGAAACTCGTAGGTTTTTGGAGAGGCTTTCTTAGAGGTGTCTAGGAACCTATTTTTCCAAGTACCAATCGAAAAAAAAGCAATTTTTTTTTGAATCACCCTAATATACATATGTATATATGTGGACTCATAACACACTTACAAGTATGTGCAATTTCAAATTGAGTCAATAGATAAGGTCAAGCTTGCGAGGTGAGTAAGACACCGGCTATCGCGTGCTATTCTCGGGTAGGGTTTCCCCACAAATAACACAATTTCAAAACAAAGCGTTCATTCGATATATTATTTTCCACGACAAGTCATCAGCTATAGAATTTTTAATAAGTGAAGTGGAAATATTCAATGTCTGTATTCAAAGTAGCAAGAGGTGTTTATGTGTAAATAAACAATAAATTTATACAGATGTGAATGACATTTCAATGTTAGTTTTGGTGGAGTAGAAAAAATTTAGAAGTGTAGAATAAAATAACTTATTAAAAAGGATCTCAAATGGGTTTGAGATTATGAAATTTTAAAAGGTCTTTAAGGAAGCCGAGGTAAGACATTACAAAAGGTCTAAAAGTAATGTAGTATGACTTAAATTCACTAAATTATACTATACATTGACTACACATATTATCAAGTAGATGAATTCGGATGATAACCCTGCTCACTCCCCATATAACGTTACTATTAAAACTCTGCAATAAATCAATAACTAAATACGCCAGATACATTAAATTTTATCTCCGAGATGGCGTGAGAGACCTTATGGAAGTCAGTGTAAAAATTGGACGAAGGGTTCAAGCCCCTAGGTACCGAATATGTGAACCCCAGAGTCCATAGTTGACTTTTGACCGAAAATATCTGTCAATATGTGAGATATACAATTGAAATTCAGACAGAAACCCTTGCTGACAGCAATATATCTTTGTATGGGTTGAATCGGGGCCCTGAGCCCCCGTATACTTAAGGGGGTATTCTAGTCTAGAAGCATGAATTTCAGGTAATTTTTAAAGTGTCGTAAAAAAAGGCAATTAATATTTTTACTATCCAGTTTTTTTATTAGTTATTTGCTAATTTTAGAAGAGTAGAGAAAAAAATTAAAAACTAAAAAAAGTAAAAAATTTCAAAAATTATGAGCTAACGAAGTGGGGGGTCTCTAAAAATTTCCAAGTGACCTTACCCATGATTTCAACCCTCCTAGTTATCTGAAACCAAAAAGAAAAAAATATTATTAATCTAGAATAATGTCGCAATGGCCGGAACTACGGAAAAGTGGGAAAAAAAATTTTTAACAAAGTGGCGACTGCTAAAACAAAAAGTTTTTTTGGATCACTTTTTCTAAATATTTCGAATATTTTAAAAATAATAAAAATAAAAATTTGGGGATGGGGCTAGTTCCAGCCATAGACAAGCCTATAAAGAAGACTCCATAAAAATTTCAAGTAAATCGGTCCAGTAGAACCTGAGAAATCGTGGGTATCGTTCCGAAAAAGTCAGTTTTGAGGAAAACGCGTTTAAAGTTTCGCGTTCCGACTGAACCAATTTGGATGTTGGGTCAGAAAAATGCCTATATTTCCGAAAATAATTTGAATTTTGAAAAATCCTCTTGTACAAATATTCTTGAATAGTTAAACTTTGAAAATATAAAAAAAATCGATTTTTTTAAATTTCTAGACTAGAGTACTCCCTTAAGGTATTTACTTGGCTTTGATTTCTACAAGTTGCAAGAGAGCCCTTTCTTTTTATTTATTTTATTTATACTTTTTTTTTCCTTTACTCTATTTTATCATTTTAATGATTATATTATATTTTATTTTGATTGGTTTTACTTTGTTTTGTGTTTTATGTTTTAAGTTCCCGTTTGTCCTAATCTTTGACTTTATTAATATACTTTACTAATACTTTACTAATATATCAATCATCCAACAGAGTTGTAGGCTTATTTATATAAATTAGTATCATTTATTATTTAGTATATACATATTTTCTAGACACCCTAAGAAGGTTGAGAACATAGAAATTGCATTTTGCAAGAATAATTTGAGAAACAATGAACAATTTAATTATAAAAAGCATTTCACTTAAAAATATATAAAATAAATTTCAAAAAAAAAATTCTTGAATCGAAATGTTTTTTTTTCTAATAACATTTTCCTTTCAAAATTTTAATCCTCACCTCTTACATACACTATTTGAAATATAACTCCATTCCTGTAGCGATTCAGGAGTGGCCGAACCCTTTCACATTGGTCCAATACCCAACACACAAAGCCATTAAAGATTTTTGCATATCCTTTATAAATATTTGTCAATGCCTTAGGCTGTACTTTCGAACTGCAGTACACAAGAAACAACATACCATAAGCCCTTTGCTGTTTACACACGCCCACACCAATTCTGAAAACACAAATAAATCGCTTAGATTATTAAAAATAACTTAACAACAGCCGGCAGCGAAGAGCTAATGCAAATACAAACAGTTATACAAAAGCAGTGAAATCAACAAATCTAAAATTACAACAACCCAAAGTGCACAAATACAAAAAGACAAAACATTGAGAGTACAACAAATATATTTATAATTTATGGTGACAAGATGCAGGCGATATATGTGCAGAACAGGGGTTGGCGAAATGGGAAATACGAGGTATTATCACCCACTCTGAGAGGAATGTGAGAGCAGAAGCCGACAGGGATTAAGTGTTGATATTTGCGGAAGAATTTTGAGCCTTTCAGCGATATCCATATGTGTTTGTATTAATATTGAACTGGTGGTCAATAATGTTCGAAGGCTTTACGCTGCCTATATCAATTATGGCATTCGAAAAAACGTAGAAAATTATAATATTATAGTTTTCTATGTTAATAATATTAAAATTTTATGTCATAACTCTTTTGTTAGAACCTTTCCTTTCATTAGCAACATTTACTGCGTACATCCAGGCGCGCTGCATCACTTTTTCTGAAATGACCACTTGCTATTTCTCTTAGCTGCTCTAATACGAGTAATTCTGGTAGGTGTAGTGGGTTTGTTACATGCTGCCACAGCTCGAGGGCAATATGTAAATTTAGAAAATTGACTTGAATTTCAGCTTGATTTGGTTTTATTTAATTTGCCAGTGATTGCCGTCAGTGAAGATGGATGAGTATAGGATTGACGACGCATTGTGTGCATAAATTATTAAAAAGCTATACAGTTATTCATGGGTTATTCTATACTCACAATAGGCGACTCACCAAAGTGAATAATGTTAAAGACCGTGGTATTTATACTCCTTTAGAAAAGAGAAGGTGCAAAGCGTTAACAACATTTGGCGTATTTGGCAACATTTGACGTGCTTGGCAACATTTGAACGTGCTTAGCAACATCGAAAAGTATTATTGTTCAGCAACATATTTCTTTTTAGCAGAATATTTGATTTTAATGCATGTATTAATTTTCTGTCTTTCTCTCTCTCTCACTGGAAGCTGGGCTGGAATTTTTACTTCATCTGGTAATTGTAGAGAGGATGTTTATATATGTTTTTCTGGTTATGGTTAATGTTTGCCTTAAATTGTCATATTTTGTACTCCTTCATATGAGCATGATGATCATGTTCCATAGCTTAACTGTATTTTGTATAGATATTGCATACATATAGACATAAACAATCCGACCTATTCCGGAAATTAAATTGACTTCATGTCTCTGGATTAATTAACTGCTATAAGTATTAAAGAACGATGGAAATTAGTTTTTTCTTTGAAGTTCTGAACCACTCACATGCATTCCCAAGTAAAATGCACGATTCCCAATAATTTTAAGAATGGTAAGCTGTAAATTAACTTTATTTTTCTAGGCTTTCTATCAATGTGATAATCAAAGCTTTTCCCACAAGAATCTTAGGTTAATTTTTTTTAATTTCTAATATTTTTTCTTTTAGTGGAGTGGAATATATTAAAAACAATGTATTATTTTATGATGCCAAAATAACGGACCTTATTCTTCCATGTTAATGAGGTTCTCTAGTAACCAAACTTATATACAAAAACTATTTCTACTCTAATATACTATTCCAGATAAAAGTTGCTTAATGAAGTTTCTTATGTTCACGATTCGGAAATGTAATATTTATGGCGGAAAAAGCCTTTACCGTTACTTAGGTAGTTTCACTCCCTCAATCAACTAAGGTAACTTAATCTGTAAATACGAAACCTAATACAGAACTCTACTAGTACGAGGTATGACAATTAAGTAATGAGACTAATTCCATAAAAACCGTATATTTGAAAATTATTCTACAACTCTGCCATCCCATTCAAAGTAGTCCCCTTGGACAGCTATACAGCGATTCCAGCGCGTTTTCCATGCTTCGTAACATTTCTGGAACGCTTCGACTGGGATGTCAGCGAGTACCCTCGTCACGGTCGCGTGGATGTTCTTTGACCAACGATTTTGTTTTAGGAAACAAAAAAAGTCGGGCGAATAAGGCGGGTGTTGCAATACTGGGACACGCTGAGGGCGGTGTGGCACGGCGCGTTGTCCTGATGAAGGATCCAGTTACGAGCGATGTCTGGGCGCACCCTGTTGACTCGTTTTCACAATCTTCCGAGTACGTGGCAATAGTAGACTTGATTCACAGTTTTCCTCGGTGGAACGAATTCTTTGTGGACGATTCTACGGCTATCGCGCCGCGTCAGTCCGCACCTCTCCTACTCCGCTCCTCGTCTTCCATGCTTTCACACCCCTCCTTAAACTCTTTGTGCCATCGAAACACCTGGGCACGACTAAGAGCACTATCACCATACACTCTTACAATGTTAGCGTACGTTTCCGAAGCTGTTTATCGCGACGCGTTGCTCTTGGTTTCATTTTTCCATTTTCGTGACGACCACTACAAACAATCAATGTGTCAATAGAGAGGGGAGGGATGCCGGAAAAAGAGAAAGGGAATTTCAAGGTCACAGGTTTACCACAAGCGCGGCAATAAAATCAGTCTCATTACTTAATTGTCAAACCTCGTATGTTCTTAGTCCTGCCATAAGTTCTGTTACAAATTCAGCTCGTTATAACAAGAAACTATAATACAATTTTTAATAAAGTTAATTTAATTTAATAAGGCATGTATTAAATGAATGATGTCAAAAATTTTGATCGAAATGGTCACCTTTTTCTATGACCTAAGCCTTCAAAGAATTCGATCTTTGAGCAATTGCAGCACTCATGGTTTCTATTAGTACAAAAGAATTGTGGAGACTCTCCGAATTTCTCGAATTTATGTTCTCCAACTCTCCAGCTAAAGCCCTTGGATTCAAATCTAGATTTTCATACGACCAATCAACTGTTGAATGTTTTTTGTGTTTTGCGCTGGAACAGAATCTTGATGGAAAATGCAACACTCTCATTGAAAAATATTTTTACTTAACTGCTTCTTAAACATCTTGCTGGTACACTTTTCAAGCAGTTTTAACCACCTTTTCACAGAAGTGAATTTACAGAAGACTCTCCAACAAACAATTCCAACAGCTGTATGGTGACCACTTTTAACCTATGAATTAGTAGTTTTAGCATAAGTCTTTTGTCTTTCTTATCAAAAACTTACGCGATGGGGAAAGCTTTCTCATCTGAAAACGAAATGGAAAAGCCGTTTGCATCTGTTAAGCTTAATTAGCTTGAAGTGTGACGTTTGAAGATGACTGGTTGACCAACGGTAGCCTTTCATATAGAGATCACATCGAATATTTTCCGACTCATCAGATGCTGTTATCGTCCATCCCTCTGCACCATATAGCAGGAGGGAAAAAATTACTTATAGAGTTTAGTCTTTGTTCGTCGAGAGATGACTTAACTTCTCAATTGCCTACTCAGTCCGAAGTAGCACCTGTTTGAAAGAGTTATTCTGTGTTGGATTTCGAGGCTGACGTTGTTGTTGGTGTTAACGCTGGTTTCAAGGTAAACCAAGTTATCTACGACTTCGAAGTTATGACTCTAAACAGTGACGTGGGAGCTAAGTCGCGAATGCGACGACTGTTTGTGTGATGACAGGAGATATTTCGTCTTGCCCTCGTTCACTACGAGATCCATTTGCTTTGCTTCCTTATTCAGTCTAGAAAATGATGTCGAAATCATCGACATACGCCAACAACTGTAAACTTATAAAAAAAATTGTGCCTTCTCGGTTCAGTTCTGCAGCTCGGATGATTTTTTCCAGCAGTAGATTGAAGAAGTCGCACGATAGAGAGTCGCCTTGTCTAAGACCTCGTTTGGTATCGAACGGCGCAAAGAGGTCCTTCCTCCCCTGACACAGCTTTTGGTATTGTTTAATGTCAATTTAGTATTAGTATTAGTTTTACGATGATACCAAATTCAGACAGCGCTGTATAAAGGCCGCTCTTTTTCGTGCTGTTAAAAGGAGCTTTGAAATCGACGAAGAGGTGGTGTGTGTCGAGCCTCTTTTCACGGGTCTTTTCCAAGATTTGGCGCATGGTGAATATCTGGTCAGTTGTTGATTTTCCAGGCCTAAAGCCACACTGATAAAGTCCAATCAGTTTGTTTACGGTGGGCTTTTTCCCTCAATACGCTCGATAGAACCTTATATGCGATGTTGAGGAAGCTTATCCCACGGTAGTTGGCGCAGATTGTGGGGCTCCCTTTTCTCAGTGTAACATAAAAATGTCAGAGGAATGTCACGCATCAAATTTTGTTGAAATCAGTCGATCAGATTCCGAGATATGTGATTTAACCCAAAGAGGGCGGCACCACACTCATTGTCCAATTTTGATCCCAGCTATTATGAAAATGTCCACTACCATCTCGAAGCAACGCCCATCAACGAACTCGTACTTTTTTACCAGGACGAACAGGCAGACAGTCACCCGGATTTCAACTTTTCTCATCATCCTGATTATTTATATATCTAACAAAATTATTGTTTTAAAAATAACAGTACTTTTTATTCCGAATTTATCCTCACTGGCAACAAGGCATACATTTTGTAACAGAGTTTCTGGCAACATTTAGAATATGCGATACAAAAACTAGTTTATTTGCTTTGAGGAACCCAATAATTTAAACAAGTCTAGCAAAATGAACCTTAAAATATGTAATCCCTTTTATTTATCCGTAATATTAATTGCATGAAGATTTCTTTGATCTCCAACTGACTTTCCTTTCCTCCACTTCAACAAAGAGTCCTAGCAATCTAGAAAGCGTGAATTAATTTGAAATCTTTCAAAAATATCAAAGTGATTATCTCAGTTGACAACCAATTGCCTGCTTTTTCAATAAGCTATGCGCATATATTAATTTTTTTCACACCCACCGCCCCTGCAGCCTACCAACAAATCAAGCACAGCCCTTCCGCCAACCATAAGTCTAGTTAACATTAATTCGATATCTCTTTCAGGCCAG